>CM055833.1:20940341-21619921 GCA_029582265.1 Zoroaster sp. YZ-2022 | reverse complement strand
GTTCCCAGTTGCCATGGTGCGCCACGCAGTATATTGCGCCACGCAGTAGATTGCGCCACCAATCCTCTGGGTAAATGGTGATGAAGTTAATACTACTTATAAATAAAATGTGATTGCTTAATTTTTGTTTGTTTTAATATATCAAACCAGTGTACTAACGACGCATGGCACCCCAGACGCATCAGAGAGGCCATCGAGATCGTCAAACACGACACTGTGCCACAGGACATCGGTTTCTTCATCAGCGACATTTGGCGACCTATACTACAGACTGAAGGATCTTCTATATCCAAAGTCCATAACCCACCCCAGACTGAGGGATCCCCTATATCCTAAGTCAACCACCCTCCTTCCCCTGTGCTTGTTAACAACTGATTCAGTTCAGTGAGCACACACTCCTCTCCCCCAACCCCTAGGATCCTAGTCTCATAGTCTCACAGTTTCCCGCCTGCGCGCCTCAACGAACTAATCCTCCAGCATCCATTCAGGGGATGATCCTCCAGCAGTCTACTTAAGCAGCAGCATTTTCCAGAGTCCGGCATTCTCCTGAGGACGATCAGAGCATACTGATCGAAACGTCGAGTTGTACCCCCAGTTCTTTTCAGAACTAATTACTACTCAATTGAGATTCCACATGGTGTCACCGCAATTAGTCTTACTTACACAACTATCCTCGAGCCTCAATTTTTTGTAAAATAGTAAAACGATTTTACCATTGTTACTGCTATCTCTTGTCTGTGTTTTTTTAAAAGAATAATATGTCAAACATATTCAATAATTATCTGATTTGTTTCAAAATAAATCATACCACGGTATTCATTGGACATCGCTATAATATGGGACGGTTCCGGTGAAGTTTTCCGTGAATTTCCAACCAGCGTGATTGTGACACAGGCCGTGCCGTCAAACACAGCAGAATGTCCCACTAGTGGACGGCACTCTCAGGATATCTCCCGTATAATAGGCCTACCTTTCGAACTACAATATCTGAAGTAGATTTTAGCTTTGGCCGGGAGGTTGAGTAGTGGACCTTTGGGGTTTAAATGGGGTTGTTAATGGGGTGATGAAGGCTTCAGGTGGGGCGGTGGCGGTGTTTGGCATGTTTTATATGAGCAGAATGTTGTTTCTTTTTCGTGCATTTTTAACAGGGATGGGAGAACCAATTCATCTATTTCCATTCAGCTTAATTGTCGATCGGGGGAGGGGTAGGGATTCAGGATAACAAGCAACTCATATTCGTCTCGTGAAAGGGTCAAGCCCTTTTTGGTTATACACCTGATTGTATCCACCAGAAACCGTAAGACGATGGAGGAAGTTGGGAACGGGGACAGGAGGATTCATCGCTAGTGTCACCAGCGCTGGGAGTTCCAATTATCAAATTTGCTTTGAATACATTCGGTTGATGTGGACTTCGACATGACAGAGTAAATTCTTCATTCCGGTTATGTCAGTTATTCTTCCCATTCTAAAATTATTATAATGAATGTATATACATCTGTACTTCACGATCAAGAAGTCAAGAAATATGTACAGAAACCAACGTATAAATTTTGCAGATAATTTCATTGTGTTTTTAACGAGAAAATAGTGAAAACGCATTAAGATTTTTCTTTAAAAGTCCCCATATGCAACTTCGTGTACAATCTTTGAAAATTTAATGAATTATTCTTCAAACTATGAAGCATCCAAATCAACTTGATGCCATTTTTTTCTACCACCGGAATGATGTTTTTTTCGAGGTATTTTTCGAACTAAAACGCAGACGACGAAACGAATATTAACGAAAAGCCTACACTTTTTCCCAATTGACGCACCACGCATTTTCGGAATCCTTCCTGTTACCACTGTGCAATAGGATTCTCAATTGGTGTTAATTTCGCAGCCGGGACACTGCCATGTGTCACTTCGCGCTATATCCGAAAATCACACAGTGCGGTGCCGTGCACATAAGCCTTGTCATCATCACCATCATCACCCGTCCATCCCACCATCCACAAAATCATCAACATCATTATACCCATCTCCTTAATGATGTATAAATGATATATTTTGAAATGATTTGTTCCAATGATCATTCTCCTTTATGTAATATCATGAATTGTGTTAAGTAAACTACTACAATTGTTGTTTATTGTGTTGTTTCACAAAAGGAAATGTTTTAACTCAAACGTATTACAATAAAAATGTAGTTGAAATAAAATCCACAACTGGAGATACATCGTTTTGCCATAAATATGTAACGGAATTAAAATCATTAACTGAAGATACATCGGTTTACCATAACAATGTAGTGGTATAAAACCTATAACTCAAGATACATCGTTTTGCCATAAATACCGTATAATGGAAATTAAATGTAACTTGAGATAAACTGTTTTGCCATAAAAGTATTAGAAATATGATTTGGTTAAATATTCAGCAAAAGAATGTAAGTGCATGAAATTTATCATATTACAAAAACGATCCAAGGATTTGTGCCCAAAATTTGCAGGAATGTAGACTAAAATGATCTCCATGTTCATGCTTTATTCCAATTCCAACAGATTCAAGTGTCCAAAAAGGCACGTGTTCAAACTTTAAACTCAATTTTCTCAAAATGTCATTTTTCGAGTTAGGCTGTTTTGCCATATAAGGGCCGTACAGCACCATGACTTATGAGATGATAAATGAGTGTATCTGATATGTACTGTCACATTTTAAAAGGAAGTAGTTTTACTGAGTAATTTTAGGCTCATGAATAAATGAAAACCAGCCTGCTATTTGATGCCCATAAATCATGAGCATTAATGAGCATCAGGTACAACATGATGGCAAAATTGCTTATTTAGTTCTATGGGTATGAATCAACCTTTGTAGCCAGTTTCTGCTTATTACATTGTGTTCACAATGCTATGGACATAAATTGGGTAATAAAACAGATAAACAACCTTAAATACTTGATAATATATACCCATCCTAGTATTTTTGGCACTTTACTTTTAAAGAATTCTTTACTTACCCACCTATATTTTTCATTGAAAACACAATCAATTCACCTTGATACAGAACATTCTCCCTTTTTTGGCATACATGTGTCCCTCCTCTTTCTGCCCACCTAAATCTGCCCCTGATTGATCTATAGTTTTCCTTAATGCCCCTCCCCTTTTTTGTCATCTTGGATGATCCCCTGACAGAAAGAGATTTGCCGTTTGTCCCCCTCCCCCCACCCTGGATTTCCCCCGACTGCTTGGGTCTTTTCTGTATGCCCCTTCCCTTTTTGTCATCTTGGATCATCCCCTGACAGAAAGAGATTTACTGTTTGCCCCCCGCCCACCTCCCCACCAATCTGCATCTGCCCTGGACTGACCAAGATTTTTTTTATGCCCCCCCCCTTCCCCATTTCTGTTGTCTTGGATCAGCCCCTGAATTTTTGAGTTTTGCTGTGGGCCACCCCCCCCCCCCCTCCACCTGTCAGCCTAGATTCACGTTTGACTGTTGAGTTTTCAGGGTTTGCAGGGAATGTTGTATTGATATTTAAAGGCAAAAAAAGGGTGGAGAAATTTGTTTTCACCTTAAGGAAGTACTGGGTAGTATTTTTGTATTGGCCCTGGAGATTGTTAAAACTACTACGATAAGTATAGATGCAGCCTTTTCAAGTCAATCATCGCTTGGAGTGGATTTTGTTACAAAAGTTGTCAAAACAAATTGACAATCAGTTCTTCTTCAGTTCTAGGAACAAATCCAATTCAATTTGCATTTATATGGGCAACCATGCTGAATTTGTTTAAAGATGTGCATGCCCCCTGTTGTTAGGTTGAAGTGATACATCTTCATCCCTTATCATTTTGATGTGGAATGAAAAATGCTCCTTAATCGAAAATTTCTCTAAGTTGTATAATAATCCCCAATTTAAAATCTGTTTTTTAATTCACAGGATGTTCTCAACAAGCTTCTGATTCCTAATGTAAGATGGACCAACTCATTCAGCATATAATCAGAATGATTATGTTTGGAGCATTTTGTGTATGACCTCCTCTTGAATTCATCTATTTATTTCGACCAATATCTGCATCAAGCTGCCCTAGCTGTGTATAGGAATATTCAGTATTTACCCAGTTGTGCAGGTATGTTTATATATTTTTTGCATGGTGGAAGTACAATCTAGGAAGGTTTGTGGTTGGTTCCGAACAGAACCAGTGGTTTTACAGCTTGACGTTTCCATAAATTAAGTATGTTCAGATCGTCTTCAGGAGAATCAGAAGATGATCAGAGCATACCAGGTCTGGAATTTCACATGGCTATGCCACCCGCCCCTTAAAAATGTTCCCATAGACATTACTGTATTTGTAAAGGAAGTGCCCTTTACTCAGGACAAAGTGGTCTTGTGCCTACTAGAATGAAAGTCCAGGCCTGCATACTAGTAATTGAAAGGTTGAGTTGTCAAACCAATGATTCTTTTAGTCTCAAGACTATTTACAATTCATAAAATAATTGACATGGTGCTACCAAAAAACCTTCCTGGATTAGGTTTGGTATGTTGTACCAAAGAGTCATTTATGCAAAGAGTCATTTTGAGAATTGTCTGAATTTGATCACTCTTAGTAGTATGTATACTCTGCATTATATTTAAAGGAAAGGTATGGATTGGTAACAAAACTGTTGAATTATAATTCTGAAACTTTCTAAGTGTGTGTGGAGCCAGTGATGGTATCAGTAATCTCTAAAAGTTGTTTTGTCTGAGGTGCTATAATGTTTGAGAAGTGAAATAATTTCCAATTTGAAAAGGATAGATTACACATTCATGACCCACAATAGAATGAATTCAAAAAGTCTAATTCATCATTTTTATTATTTTCTCAATCATTAACCCTTGTATGACTGCAAGGGTCAATCAGTCAAAATGTTGATATACTTGCCAAGGTATATCTAGTGCACTGAAAAGTCAAACACTGTCAAACCTTACGTGTAGTAAGTACATTTACAGGACAAAATGTGTCCAACGTTTTTGACTGGTACAAGCATTGTCTTGTATTGTTGAGGGTGGTCAAAATGACAGTAAAAACCAATCAAAAATGCCCCTGTGTGCACATTTAGGTCAACAGTCAAAACAGGCAGTTGACTAGTTTTGACCACTATAGCTACTTGCTACTAAAGTTCACCTAAAGTAGGAGGGTTAACAACAGCAAAATAAGCTGAAACTTTCACAGATTGGTTGTTTAATGCATATCTTGATTCAAAGAGAGTATAAGCATATACTGGTCAACAGTTTTGTCAACATTACTAATGATGTACCTTGTCTTTAAGCTGTTATTGCAGGAGTTCAATTTTATATTTATTCTACTTTAATTGTAAGAGTGTATTTTGTTTCACTGACAAGACAAATCCTGATCACGATCATGTGAACATAAACAAAGCAAACAAATAGAAGACATCCTGTCTGTTGTATGTGATGATATATCAGGCAGTCTGTACCAGAATACAGCTGAACCATTTCCATGGCAAAATCCATGCATTAAAAATATTCGATTGGAAACATTTGATGTGATGTACTAAACATTTTTTAGACATAGTATTTGATTGAGATGATACATTGAAACAGACTTAAATCTTTCATCCGTCACCATCTTAGATCTCATGTGATCGAGATCAGGATTTATACATGTAAATCTCATTAAAAAAAAGATTCTTGTAAGTAATTCTAGTAATTATAAATGGTTTGTTTTATCACAATGTAATTAATTACTTCAATGCTAACATTGAACCAAAATAAAAACTTGTTCATAATGTTTTCCTAAAATTATTTGCAAAATCAGTCGGAGGTTACATTCCCTTCAAAATCAATGTTTTTACGCCTCTTAATTTTTATTCTGCAAGACAATTTGTTTCCATTGTAGGCATTTAACACCTGATGGTTCTACTTTAAGCATGTTTATGACTAAAATTTGCATAAATCCCATTTTAATGTAGTAAACTCAGAAAATGTGCGTAATTAATTAATGTGACGGATTGATTTTTTTTCTTTTTTAAATGAATGAAATATTCAGCCATAAGGCCGATATCTGCAATGTAATTCAGCTAAATAGTGTGTTTTTACACTTAAAGGGGCAGTATCGTCACGATCAACAGGGCATGGAATCGGAGTGCTATTTTTGGATTATATTACTGTTGCTGCTGCATAAATGAGCTAGTAATTTTCAGTCACTATGTTCATCTTAAACTAGGACACCGATTCCATGCCCTGTTGAAAGTCTGAATATGACGATACTGACCCTTTAAAAAAAAGATTATGTAAATTTTCAGAATTTCACATTAAAATGCATTGTAATGCTGTAAATGTAGAACATATGTAATTTTAAGTAAAATTTAACCATATTACCACAATTTTTTAAAGCTAATTTAGCGTTAGGGATGATAATTTTGCAGTGCTTTCCGCTAAATTGCCGTTTCTGCACTTCGAAAGAAAAAAATAGATTTTTAATGTAAATTTCAGAATTTCAGATTAAAATGCATTGTAATGCAGTAAATGTAGAGAATATGGAATTTTAATAATTTTTTTTACCATATTACGAATAGATTTGTAGCTCATTTAGCATTTAGGATGATAATTTTGCAGTGCATTGCCGCTAAATTGTAGTAAATGGCGGTTTTGCACTGGAAAAAAAAAATAATAATAATAATAATATAATAATAATTTAATGTAAATTTCAGAATTTCAGATTAAAATGCATTGTAATGCAGTAAATGTAAAGAATATGGAATTTTAATAAAAAAATTACCGTATTACCACAAATTTTGTAGCTCATTCAGCGTTTGGGATGATAATTTTACAGTGCATTACCGCTAAATTGCAGTTTTGCACTAAAAAAATAATAATAATAAAAAAAAAAAAAAATTAAAAAAAAAAAAAATAAAAATTGTTTTCCTCCTTCACCTACCTGCTCTTTTCTTCCCGATCTCTCCTCTCCTCCCTCCTCCCCTCATCGTCGTCACCGCTCTATCTTCCTCTATCTGTGGGCGTCATCTTCTTTCCTTCCATCTACGGTGTGTGTCCAATCCTGAGATTTTGTATCCTTGTTTGCTCTTGACTTGTAATCCTCGTGTGGTCTTGTGTCTTGTGTGTCCATTTCTTGCCTATCCATTTCTTGTCTTCTGTGATCTCGGCGGGGTTCGAACCCTTGTGGGTGAATTGGGTCTTGTCCTGTTTCCAACTGCATGTCGCCAATCCACTAGGCCACCGACGCTCCGGGATTGTTTAAGGAATTTTTGACTTGATGAATATTAGACACGTGCTATATACATGATTTAAACATGTACAATATATATATATATATAAATAGCGCCCTCTGTTGACACTATAAAAATTAAAGGGCGCCCTCTGTTGACCACTATACAAAATATAGGGCGCCCTCTGGATCATTCATCACATCCTAGTACTACGTGCTGGACTATATAATTATACTCGCAGTATTCTTCAGTATATTTATAATTTAATTTTGAGGGCGCCAAATAGAAACATTTTCCAGTCGGTGTTTTTCCCTTTCTGTTTCTGTTTGTTGTAGCTTTAATAATTTATTCAGATGTTTGATATATATTTTTTTTTCTTCAAGACAAAATATAATCTTTGACAAATTTGACACATGCATTTTTTATAGTTTTGGGGCAAAACTTTGCAGTGTATAATATACTTTTATTGGTAAACTATCATAAAATACAATTTTGTACAACATTACAATTTAATTTGTCCTTTGTACTAGTGACATAACGAATAATGCATCAGATTAATATTACAATGAATAATGCATTAAATAGTGATACAGATATTAAATGGACATAGATGAATTTAACCAATCAGAAAACTTCATGTCAATATGTGCTGGTTGTGATGACTTGAATTTTACCTATTTTTTATTTATAATTTTGACGTTAAATGAAATGAAACTTGCATTTGGATCATTACAGTCTGGAACAAGGTGTGTTCCAAAAGGAATACTCAGTGAAACTGTTTTCCACAAAAAATGGCAGTAATATTTCCAACATTAAAGTTTAACTGGCCTTAGTCAAATGTACATTGTTTCAAGAACATCTCAAAGCTTAAAATTGCATTGGAAACTCTGACTAGGATCACAAACTGTTCTCACTAATTCAGTTGCTGGAAATAAATTCTCTTTTGGCTGGAAAACTACTCATTGGAAAATAATAAATTATTAGAACAAATTACAGTAGTTTCGTATGACTTCATTATTATGTTTGTTATTACTTACATTAAAGATTTTTGTTTGTACTATTGATATAAAACTAAATGATTTGTGCTGCACCTATTGTCATATACTCAGACTGATAAAATCCATTTTCAAGTACAAAAAGTCAAGAAAGAATCAACTTATCATTCATTTATTTAATAATACAATGCCATGTACTCAATTTCATTTCGTGTCTGGCTTGGTTGTTGCACATGTATATGAGACACATAATTTTAACAAGAAATACAATTGTGTCAGTTGATATTACACATTAAAAGAGCCAAATCAAAATCTACTTTAACATTATTTAATCATACTCATTAACATTCATAGGCATGACTACATGTAAATTAATATTGTATCTACCTGATGAATTATGCATAATTACAATCATAAGGAGCTCCAGTCAGGTTTTCTCCAATCAAGCAATAATGCATATTCAACAATGGGCTAACTCATTTACATAAATGGCAAGCTAAAAAGCAACAATTAAAAAACAAAAACGATTAAGCATGAATGCAATAAGCCAAACAAATTTGATTTTGAGTTCCTTAAAACTGTCTCATTTTCATTATTAAAACAATTTCAGTTTCAACCAATAATCATATTAGCAGCAGGACAAAATATGAAAGTATAAGGTAGGGTGAAAAAATTCCCCTAGTATTACTTAAGTATTATGCATTTAGAATTATAGTTTCATCCGTCCCATTGTTCACTATTTCTGCTTAAATATTCCAAGACTGCAGAATTTCTAATCTTGTTGACAAAGGACCTAATATATGTAACACAAAAATAATTCTTTAAATTTATTTACATTAATCAAAAGAAAGCTAATACTTAGAATAGTGTATATAGTGATACAGCTCCCATCCATGTACCAAGTTTATTTGTGCAGAGCTTATTGAAAAACAATAAACAAGAAAAGAATACTTCACCAAAAAAATCCTGAAAGCTTCAAAAACTTCATTTATACTTTAATTTTACTTGCTTTTGATTTTAGGGAATCAAGATATTTGTATTGGATTAAAATCTATATTGTTGATGATATTCAAATTATTGAGTCATGACAATTAAAGAAACGGGTTGCTGAATTTTTACTCAAAACTGTTCACAGATAAGATGAAATGTGGACAAATATCATGATACACTATGATAATTTACCAACAGTGTATTCCAAACACTCATTAAGAAAACGTCAATTTTAGGATTACTGGCATGAAAATAATTACCTGAAGTAAGATTGCAACACAGGTCACATTAATCCAACATAAGACTAAAATAACTTATTTTTGTATAAGCAATTCATTCATTAATACACACATATACTATTCATATTGTGAACTATGACCTGACATCTCAACTATGACCTTTACCTGACTTTTTACTCATTAGACTTGAATCACAGGCTTGTTTGTTGAAAGGTTTGGGTGCTTTAGTGAGGACCCTTCTTTGAGCACCTTGTCAAAGTACGGAATTATCTTTTAAAAGTTTTATTGATATGAAGTTGGTTATAATGTGATCTGATTTGTAAGAAATCCTGAAATCCTGAGAAATCACAGGCCTGAATTTATTAGAGTTTTTGGAGAGATGCGTCTACAAGGAGCCCTACCTAGATTTGATTTCAGCGCCGTATCTCAGTAAGAGCTTAATGATGCTGACAAAGCCTCCCGATGCGGCTAGGCTGAGCGGGGTGTAGTCAGAGATGTTACGGTGTTCCTTGTTAGCCCCACGGGCCAGCAACAGGTCAACAACCTGAAGAAGAACAAAAACAGTCAAAATAGTTGACTTAAGAGAGGTGTACACCTTCTAAACAAAAATTAAATGATCACAGTTATCCATTAAACTTGATAACCCAAATAATTTACATCAACATTTTTGTAACAAACTGTTCAAAAACTTCATGAAGCTTGGTTTGATGATCAATATTTCTGAATGCATTTTTCACTATGTTCTCATAACGAACTGCGTAATACACCTTAGAATGAATATGAAGTTCGGTTTGATGGTCAAGACTTCTGAATGCATTTTTATTGAATGGAATGCATGTATTGAATGGAAACTCTCACAGATTATCTGTTCAGAGAATGCTGCTCAGTGTATGAGGCACCTTGCAAGATTATGAAACTAGGCATACAAAATGAAATTGATGTTGCACACATGACCGAGACGCTTCTTTGTTACCTTGTATCTGCCACCGGAGCAAGCAAGGGAGAGTGGCTTATCTTTGGTCCTCTCCGTCTGAGCTTCAATGTCGCACCCTTGGTCTTGCAATGGTCAGCGGTGGCGGCTAGTATGAGCGGGGTGAAACCTGAAAGAACAAAACAGAACAAAACAAATACAATCATCACGAGTTTGTAGTATCAACAGGGGGTGAGTTTGTAAGGGGCGAGTTTGCTGGGGGCGAGTTGACTGGCATACACACACAATCCCTGTATGCTGCTTAATAGTTCTGAACGTGTAGTTCGTGTCATAACAAATATTGAACTACACAATGAATTATCACAGTGCTCAGCAAATACGAAATAAAATGTACATTAAATTATATACGAGATAAACAGTTCCACGACATCGATAGTTCAAAGATAAAAAAAGTACAAAACAAAAATGGCTCTTACACAATTAATTCCACGGACCTAAAACGCACACAGAAAACTGTAATAGCTTCGATCCAATTCCACTTTTGTCCAGACCTCAGCCGTGTCTCATGGGTGTGCCAACTAAACCAATGCGGTGGCACCTCCGTCCGCAGACTCAGATACTATCCATCACTGTAGGTCTCCACGACCATGGGCGTCGATCTCCATGACCATGGGCGTCGATTGCCATTTAGAAGTGGGCAGCGGCGTAGCCACGGGGGGCCTGGGGCATGTGTCCCCACCCCCACAAATTTCCAGTGCCCCCCCCCCGGTGCCCCCACGAAATATTCTCATAGTGCCCCCAAAAAACAGAAAAGAAAAGGGAAAAAACCCAAACCCCCTGGGCCCCCACTGAAAAGCAATGCCCCCTGTGTCACCCCCCCCCCCACTGAAAAAGTCCTGAGCTCACCTTTCTTGTCCCTGTGCTCTATGTTAGCACACTTCTCAAAGAGCATCAGGACGAGCTTGTCATGATTGCTCTCTGTCTGGGCCGTCCACCTCCACTGGGGGATGCAGGGTGATCGATGTAGTAGATCCGGGGGGGGGGGGGGGTGGAGAACGGTGAGGGTTGGTGGACCGCATCCGGGTTGGGGACGGTGCCAGTAGTGATGAGAGTGAGTGGAGAGGTGACGCGGTAGGAGAGAGAGGAGGAACCACACTGGGTGCCGACAGTTTGGGTTTGCAGTGGGGCCTTCCAGGGCTTAGGTGGTAGTTCAGGTCCTGAAAGAAACAAGGTGGATGGGAAATGTTGATCCCATGATTTACTCTCTTATATTAAATCAGTCTCATTGCGCCAAATTATTTACCACTGAGTTATAAGACATAAAATAATTGGATTCATTAAAATAGTTTTGTCCCTGTACATCCTGCCTTTATTATAATGTTTTAATTTCTCTCTTATTAAACCAGTCTTAATAGTGTGAAATGCGTCAACAAATTACAGGGGGTGAGTTTTCAGGGGGCAAGTTTGGCAACTTTGTCAGGGGGGTGACTTTGTCGGGGGAGTGACGTTGTGAGGGGCGAGTTTGTAGTATCAACAGGGGGTGAGTTTGTAAGGGGCGAGTTTGCTGGGGGCGAGTTGACTGGCATACACACACAATCCCTGTATGCTGCTTAATAGTTCTGAACGTGTAGTTCGTGTCACAACAAATATTGAACTACACAATGAATTATCACAGCAGCAAATACGAAATAAAATGTACGTTAAATTATATACGAGATAAACAGTTCCACGACATCGATAGTTCAAAGATAAAAAAAATACAAAACAAAAATGGCTCTTACACAGTTAATTCCACCTAAAACGCACACAGAAAACTGTAAAGACCCTTTCTGTCCTTTTAGAGCTGTCCAAATGACTTTAGTTAAAAGAAACTCTCTTAACTCACAACAAAATAGCTTTCGAACAACGCAGCACACTGACTTAATTTCACGCTTCAATCTGAATCCCTTATCTCACAGCGCCCTCTACCGGCACCCACTACAACTGAATTATGCCGTAACAGGGATATACATTTCCCCTCCGAAAACAAATCACCCCAAAAATAAATAAATCAAAAATAATTACGCAAAAACCCTCCGCTTGATAGCAACATAGGACCATTTTAAACGGGATTGTTTGTCCCAAATGATAAAAACGGGAATCAAATAATCTAGAGACATGATATTATACCATATTAAAATTCATTAATTGAATAGCCCTAAAATCCTTATTAACAAAGTTGGACATACACATCATGTGGCTTTCGCCTTTAGCAAAATGTGCTAATACACACCGGTAGCCCTCAATAGTTAATTTTTGTGATCCACGGTCAGAAATGATTGGTGGGTCGGGTTTAACATAGGGAAGAATAAATGTGCCGTTGTAGCTTGTGTGCTAAACATAATAGCTTCGATCCAATTCCACTTTTGTCCAGACCTCAGCCGTGTCTCATGGGTGTGCCAACTAAACCAATGCGGTGGCACCTCCGTCCGCAGACTCAGATACTATCCATCACTGTAGGTCTCCACGACCATGGGCGTCGATCTCCACGACCATGGGCGTCGATCGCCATTTAGAAGTGGGCAGTGGCGTAGCCACGGGGGGCCTGCTGGGGCATGTGCCCCCCCCCCCAGTTTCCCCCACGAAATATTCTCATAGTGCCCCCAAAAAACAGAAAAGAAAAGGGAAAAAACCCAAACCCCCTGGGCCCCCACTGAAAAGCAATGCCCCCTGTGCCCCCCCCCCCACTGAAAAAGTCCTGGCTACGCCGTTGGAAGTGGGAGGGGGTTATGGGGGTTATATGCAAGTGGCGGATCCATGATTGAAATGAAATCGCACAGCCTTACCCCTACCTTTAGACATCATATATATGGGGCAAACAAATTGCGAGTTGGTAATCATTTTTGTTTATTGCATTAATAACAATATAATTATAATAACAAAATTGATTTAATTTTGCCTTAAACCGTATTGACAGAAGAGTTCTTGGTTATTAATACACTTAGTATGGTTGATAACTATCTAATTGATTACTTTCCTCTCTCAAGATGTTGGCCAGCATGTCAAACAGGCTTCAGAACATTTTTTAGGGGGGCTGACAATCAAAAACAATTATTTTTCAGTACTACAAAAATTACAATGAAATAATCAAAGGGAGAGAAAAACAAAGCACGGTGAGGGAATGGGAGTGCGTTCTCCTCTCCCCTCCCCCCCCTCTCTTTCTCTCTCTCTCTCTCTTTTTAATTAGGTGTTCGGGTATGTGCCCGAAACACCTATTGTTTTTGTTCGTTTTTTTTAGGTGTTCGGGTATGTACCCGAAACACCTATTGTTTTTGTTCGTTTTTTTTTATATTAGGTGTTCGAACGCGCAGCGCGAACACCTATTGTTTTTGTACTGTTTTTTTTTTTTTTTACTTCTTCTCAGTGGCGACTGTCCGGCAACAAAGGCATCCTTGCTGAGCATTTACAGCCTTCAAACTTAACACATAAACAGAACATATTAGGCAGACGAAACCGTTTGCTGTGACGTCATGATTACGTCATCAGGTGTCGAATTACGCTAAATCAAAGTTTAATATTTCAAAAATTCATATCTCATGAACCACAAAGATATTTTCACAATCTTTGCATCATCTGAAAGATGTTGAATTATGTGATTTTTCGTTTTTAGACGTGACCCCAATCTGACCTCTCCTTCCGGTCGAAACCGGAAGTTGAAAATTTCAAAATTTCAAAAAATCATATCTCATGAACCATAGAAGATATTTTCACAATCTTTTTATTATCTTAAAGATCTTGAACTATGTCACATTTCGTTTTCAGACGTGACCCCAATCTGACCTTTCCTTCCGGTCGAAACCGGAAGGTTAAATGAAACAATACGCTGAATTACTATTCCCTGTATGTACGAATAGACATATTGCGCGTGCACAGAATACGTACACACAGCAATATACGGAGTTTAATATTGGCCTACAACGTAAAGGCCTTGTTACACGGGGCAATTTTCGGGCAATTTTCAGGCAATAAAAGTTGCTGGCAATGAGATTGCTCGGAGATTGCCCTGTGTGGCATTTCATGCAATCCAGTGGCAATGAGTAGACTATACTAGCTGGCTTTCTACTTTGAGGCAATCTGTCGAGGCAATCTCCAATCACATTGCGTATCAGTGATCACGTGACATTTTATCACAAGCAAAACATTTTCAGCGGCGTCCATTTAATTCTCGTTTACATGAAAAAATACTGAGGAATTTTGCCGTTCTTATTAACTCCAAAGCAAAATACAAGAAAATAAAATGGGTTACCGAGAAAGAGGAAAATATAATTGCATTATTAAGAGGTAAGTAGACATTATTTAGAGGTTTATTGGCCTAGAATGTGCGTTTGTAAAGTAGGCCTATCGTAGACATAATTATTGCATGCACAATCCAATGGAGGTTCGTGACGGACGAAACTGTTGTACTGCATCTATTTCGTTAAAACTATACTGAGTCTACTCTTTCGCTGTTTTTGCAGTGTACCTACATGATTTTAAGTTTGCATTTTAACTAAGGATAATGACTGAGCATGGATAGATTATTGTCCAGAAAAAGTTTAAAACTGTGCCATGCAGTCCAAGTCAAAGAGCATCGTAACTCGCCTACATATATCGGTACATATACATGTATGCAAATCCATGTAAATATATACATGTTCGTGTGTTGTTGTCTCTTCTGCAATTCTGCATGTTCTTCGTGTCAGCGAAATATATCCCTAACTCAACCTAAAGAGATGCTTTTACTTGATTAGTCTGCTAGTTGTAGCCACAAAATTGTCATAGGGGCACCTGTTTTTCTGAGCTAGGTTACATTTGTTGTTTTGTTATTATTAAGCATAAAAAGTCTGTCCCTCTATGCTTTAAAGAAAGGTCAGGTCTTATAACATAAAAAAATGATGAAGAGCCTGCATAAAAAAAGAAAACTAATAAATGAAGAAAAAGCTGCAGAGGGATGAGTTAATATGAGTTTTAATTGGAAAATAAACATGCAGGTGTGTTGGTGGACAACATGTGTACACCAGTTATAGAGGGCATTCTCTTACTGGAGTAATACATGTTGGCCTTTCCCCATTCAGAATTTATTTTTTCACAGAATCATTTGAACATTTATTTATATTTTAGCTCTCCAGTATGCCGAGTAATTGGAATTAGATGCAATGGCTGGCATCAGTGAGAATCAGTTCAACAGCCTAGAAAGCATCTAAAACACAAGCCCCAAGGTAACCAATAAATCTGTGGTACAATTATTGTAAATGTGTGTGTGTGTGAACGTACACACCATTCGTTGTGGGGTCCAAAACACAATAGAACAATTGGACCCCACAAGGTAACTATAGAAAATCTTGTACCCCACAGGAGAATTATAAGGAAAAGGGATAATAGAACGAACAAAGGAATACCCCACAAATCAATGTGCGTGAGGGTGTGAACGTACACACCATTCGTTGTGGGGTCCAAAACACAATAGAACAATTGGACCCCACAAGGTAACTATAGAAAATCTTGTACCCCACAGGAGAATTATAAGGAAAAGGGATAATAGAACGAACAAAGGAATACCCCACAAATCAATGTGCGTGAGGGTGTGTGTGTGTGTGTGTGTGTGTGTTGTGTTTTTTCTGTGTGTTTTGTTTGTTTGTTTATTTTTTTTAAACCTTGTACGCGTTACCAGTACAAATTACCCATGGCTGTCCTTTCAGTGCAATTTTGAAGCCAATCAGAGACACCTTTTACAGGCTCATTGATGAAGCTCCAATAATTTTTGTTAAATGCCAGATGACGAAATAGTCTAATCGTTAAGTTGCCAGACTTCGGTATTATCGACCCGGGTTCAAATCCCAGCGGTGCCATGACGCTTTTTCTTTTTCATTTAAAATGGTTATGCAACCACTTAAGTAGTTTAAAATTCAACTCAAAGTAACGAAAGGTATTGGTGGCGCAACCCGCTGGTGTTGGGTTTGGTGCAGGAGTCCCAGGTTCGAATCCCAGGGACGGCACTATTTTATTATTAAATGATTACGCACTCACGATTCATTTAAGTAGTATTAAATTCAACTCCAAATACCAACAGGATAAATGGCGCAAGCCGTTAGTCCACTGGGCTGTCAATTGCGGCAGTTCCAGGCTGGTACGTCGGGTTCGAATCCTGCTCCTGACACATAGAGACATGGCAGCTGCTGGCTGCGGCAATGGCTTGGGACCGCCATGTCTCTCCCCCGAAGGTTTGAGCGTGGAGGAAATGTACGGACGGGAGGGAATAAGGAGGGACCGGGAGGGTAGCGACCTCCCAGAAGGGTGCTATGGTGATCATCATGCCGGGGTGTCTCGGACTTTGAGTCATCCGAATACCTGGTCGACACTCTAACTAACTCTCCGCACTTTTTTACAATAATAATTATTATTAATTTTTTTATTTATTTATTTTTTTTTTTTTCAGATACAAACATTCTGTTGCGTCTCTATTGTGTCTCTCCAACAAGTAGGAGGCATTTTAAAAAACAAATCCATTTTTAGGCCAAATTTGGCAAAAACCACGTTTTTTTCTTTCACCTCGAAAAAAGGTTGTCTGCAATTCTCTTCTAAATTACACAAAATCAACCACTCGGTCTGCAGAATAAAGCCAGTTATAGTTATAGTCTATTTGGGCCAATTTTTAATTTCACTATTTCACTCAAATTGTTCATAAAATTTTGTCTAAAAGTTGGTAAGATAGGCCACTCAAATTACCACAAATGTGTTCTAGGCACTCTGTTACGTCTCTCCAGCAAGTATTAATCATTTTGAAAAAATGTCATTTTTAGGCCAATTTTAATTTGGAAAAAACGACAAGGGGTACCCTTGTCGTTTTTTTCACCTCGAAAAAAAAATGTCTCCGATTCGCTTCAAAATTACACAGAATGAACCAATGTGTCTGCAGAATACAGCCACCGAGTTACAGCCTGTTTGGACAAGTTTAAAATTTTGAAATTTTACCTAAAATTTATATTATTTCATAAAATATAGATTTTCTTAAAAAGTTGGAAAGATAGGCCACTCAAATTACCACAAATGTGTTCTAGGCACTCTGTTACGTCTCTCCAGCAAGTATTAATCATTTTGAAAAAATGTCATTTTAGGGTCAATTTGGAAAAACGACAAGGGTACCCTTGTCGTTTTTTTTCACCTCGAAAACAAAATGTCTCCGATTGGCTTCAAAATTACACAGAATGAACCAATGTGTCTGCAGAATACAGCCACCGAGTTACAGCCTGTTTGGACAAGTTTAAAATTTTGAAATTTTACCTATATTATTTCATAAAATATTGATTTTCTTAAAAGTTGGAAAGATAGGCCACCCAAATTACCACAAATGTGTTCTAGGCACCTGTTACGTCTCTCCAGCAAGTATTAATCATTTTGAAAAATGTCATTTTAGGCCAAATTTGGAAAAAACGACAAGGGTATCCCTTTGTCGTTTTTTCACCTCGAAAAAATATATCTCCGA
Organism: Zoroaster sp. YZ-2022; assembly: GCA_029582265.1. Lineage (NCBI taxonomy): Eukaryota > Metazoa > Echinodermata > Asteroidea > Forcipulatida > Zoroasteridae > Zoroaster > Zoroaster sp. YZ-2022. Next base: position 21,602,062 of record CM055833.1, on the reverse strand, counting down.
TTCGCTTCAAAATTACACAGAATGAACCAATGTGTACATATTACAATAAATGTGTTATTTGAGGGTTTATTTACAATCAGGAAAACCACCAGTTCCAAAGTGCCTTGAATTTTTGGCAAAAATAATGATGGTTGAAATGTATTTAAGCCAATCTGCCTAATTAAGTACACAAAAGAGTTTGACAAAGTCTTATTATTATCCCAGTTAAATTTAACACAGTTAACAGACATTTCTTAAAGATTATCCTGAAATGTACATGTTAATGAATAGTTATAGAAACCCCATTGCATTGAATACTGGTTTTGTGTTACACAATGCTTTGTTACAACTACATGTATGGGCATTGTTCATTGAGAGTTTCATAAAAGGATCACAGTCATTATGAGGGATTTCATTTGTATAATACTTGTATATTTCTTTTATTAATGTTTGTTTTTTCTTAAGCAACATATTCTTGTATTTATTTAAATTCTAGTTAGTTGAAATTTGATGTTATTTCTGTTAGTAGGGTGTGGGTTGTATTCAATAAGCAAACATTAGTTGTTCACCTAACCTAACCCTAACCCTAACCTAACCCTAATCAGGGTCGTAAATTGCGACCTCGGCAACTGCCACTTTTATGGTTATGGTTAGGGTTAGGGTTAGGGTTAGTTAGGTTAGGGTTAGGGCCACCTTGGAAAGCAGTGTTACTCACTGAATGGTGCTACCCTGAATAAAGAAAGCTTAAATAAATAAATTATGTAGCCATTTTGGATGCTTAATTTTGATATTCAAAATGGGAAATGTGTTGACTTTTACAACAAATGTAAAAGAAAGAGTTAAAATGGCTGCCCATCAGCCAATGGTAGGGCAAGATAAGACGATGTTATGTTTGATGATCGGTTGATGGTTGGCATAGCTCATGATTTTACATTGTTTCATAAATTCACAATGTTTAAAAGCAACATTTTACTTGCACTTTTTGTTGAAGTACTAGTTCCTTCAGGATTCAAAGAAAATTATTTCATAAAAAATTCAAAGTTAAAGATGACTAAACTACTAACAATTTAATATATAATCAGTTGTTTACCTCACAGCATGTGTCAATCATATATTCTAATTATTCATTTAATTATATTTGTAAATAGACATGTTTATGAAAAACAAATTCTTATTCAGTATTAAAGGTAATTATACATATAACATTGATTGAAAGTTCCCTTTCTTTAAAAACAACTGTTACTTAGCAGTTGATTCAAATGAAGATTAAATCCTTCTATTTACTTCAGTGATAAAGTAGGTTTGCTTTTGAATTCAGATGACTGGAAGATTGAGCCATATCCAAGACAAAGATAATCTAACAACATATAACTTCATACTAGTGACGAAACATATGGTTGTGTAAAATGTTATTGATTGATTTCAAAATGTATCAGATATTTATGAATAATTCATTTGTATTCATAGCTTATGAATAATTAATGTATATTAATGGTTATGGATATTTCATTTGTATCTGTTACTCGTGAATTTGTATTTAAAATACTTCATTTATTATGATTAAGTTACAAAATGAATTTAAAACAACTGAATTATTCTCAAATACTTTTGGAAGAAGTCAACATTGAATGATTGTTTCTTAAATCAATTATTCAAATATTATCCCTCCTGTCTATATATAATTCTGCCCTATGGATACTTTGTGCTTCATTCAGCTTTGTAAATGTTCGCAAAAGCTGCACAATTGTAAAAGATGCGAAGAACAGAATGTTACATTTTGATCCTATATTGGAATTTGTATCTGTTCTGCTTTTTAGCAAGGGTTAATGAATACATGTATACATCAGATTACACACAAAGTCACACATACAGCACATTCCACGCATAAAGTGTACAGACTTTACATGTCTGCATTATTTCTTATAATAAAGCCTTTGATGAAATGATAATAGTATAAAATACAATTTAAAATATGGGATGATATATTCACATGTGCTTCCCATCACTTATTTTTTAATATTGCAGTTTTTGGGAATTAAAATGTACTGATTTTTTAACACATTGTAAAAATAAATATAATGTTTACTTGAATTACATTTTAAGTGTTGAATGTTAAAACAAATTTGTGGTAAATTGTTTCATTGTAGTATTGAAGTTAAGCTACGACTAGATTTGTTTTTCAGAGCGACATCGTGGCTCAATCATATTGAGGCTCAACAATGAACTGGTGCTTTTCAAAATTAAATGTGGTGGGTGGTGATTTGATGTTATGGAACCAGACAAACAGATTCAGTTGCTACAAGTAAAGTTAAAGATGTAGACAAGCAATGGTAGACTTTGGGGTCACTAGAGGCAGCAGACCGGTCCTTTTTCTACTGTTTATATAATTCTGGCGCATGTGTGAAATATCAAGAACAATGGAATAGTTTCTGCTGCCACCAAGTGTTTTAAAGTCTCGCATTGCTCCAGAGTGCATTCATTTGCTAACAATTGACCTTTGTATTTTCAGAGGTCACCTGTGTGCTTCTCAGAGGTCACTTAATCAAACTAATAAGCTGAAACATCGGTTCTGTGTGTTTGTTTTCATCCAATGCTACAAAACTTGATTTCAGGAATGTCCCATCCTAACTAAAATACCGAGTCGATGCCAAGGTCAAGATGCCCCATCCTAACTAAAATACCTAGTCGATGCCAACATCAAGATGCCCCATCCTAACTAAAATACCTAGTCGATGCCAACATCAAGATGCCCCATCCTAACTAAAATACCTAGTCGATGCCAACATCAAGATGACTGCATTAAACCATCCTCTCTTTTTTTAAAGCCAACTCTTTCCTAAAAAATATATATATATATATATATATATATATATATATATATATATATATATATATATATATATATATATATATATATATACACACACTATCTGGCCATAAGTATTGCAACATTAAAATTCACACCAAAGTTCAGTTTGGAGAACTGTGTTACAATAATTTATTTTATTTTATTTACACTACTTAACACTTTTTGAAATTGCCTTTGTTTTGAAGTCAATGTTCTTTTTTACTGTTCTTGCTATGTAATACACGATCGATGAAATCGGATTAAACTGTACATCTAAATATACACACTCTTGCCTCCCATGAAACCCATGATACTATAACAGAGGCTGCTTCAAATGAAAACAAGTGTGACATGGTCTACTGAACAAAACAAAATCCTGTGTGAGCACTCACTCACAAGATTAATTTCCCTTTCCCCCCTTATTTTACCAACTGAATTTCTGACAACTTTTCTGACAAGTTTAAGTCCAACAACAAAGGGAACAAAAGAGGGGAACAATAGGGTGTCCTCGGTTTACACCATATACAAGACTGTGTGTGTGTGTGTGAACGTACACACCATTCGTTGTGGGGTCCAAAACACAATAGAACAATTGGACCCCACAAGGTAACTATAGAAAATCTTGTACCCCACAGGAGAATTATAAGGAAAAGGGATAATAGAACGAACAAAGGAATACCCCACAAATCAATGTGCGTGAGGGTGTGTGTGTGTGTGTGTGTGTGGATGATTGCATTCCTCCTGACTGCCCTATGATCCACTCACATGACCCCACCAACCTACATTGAAGATTGTGATTTTTATTTTCATAAAGCAATTCTTTTTAAACTTTATCCACAATGTTGTATTCTTTCCCAGTGAAAATAGGTCAACTCGTATGCGTGCCAACTCGTACTATTACCAACTCATACTCATTTTGGTCAACTCTGACCCGTAAAATATTTATTACTGAATATTTACTGGCATGTACGGGTTGACATCCGGTTAATTTAGCTACACTATAGTGTCTATAGTTCCTCATAATACTAGTAGTGCTTATGTCTTGTGTGGTGATGGATGCATTGCAGTTTACTTGATACTAGCACTTAATTTTCTCACTAAAGTAGTCCAGAAACAAATATCAGCACATTTATTGAGATAATGAAACAGTCACATCATGGAGGAAGGAAGACGTCACATGTAACTTTCTATTCCATTGTAAAACCTAACTTAAAGGCATTGTTCTGAAGGGCATAAGTTTTCTGAAGTTACATCAATCCATCATCCTGATAATAACATATGAGGGCATTCTAAGTTATGTGTGTTTTGTTAGCATGACCCATTATTCTTCGTCCCTCTTTGAAAACATTTAATATTGTTTTTACATGATTAGTTTATATTTCAGATCATCGGTATCCATTTGTGCTACTGCTACAAGGTGCGTCAGAGTCTGTGTAACTTTGTGATCCAATGGCCAGCATTTGAAGTTTATCCATTCATCAAAGGAGTTAATGTATGATTCAAATTATTTTATATGGACTTATCCTATCTGTGGCAGTCTTTACCCTCAAGAGAATTGATTATTAGGACCTCAAGACATATCTAGGTCTTTTTAGGAATTTCTTTAACATGTTAGAACAAAATTAGTACTGAGGAATTCTTATTATATTTTTGACTTGGACCCAAACATCCTCACAAAATGTAGTTATTAAGCAATATCTGTTGGTGATCTAGTAAAATGTATATTGCCGACAGTGAATCCCTGGCAGTTGGGCCATATAAACATAGTAAACATAACCCCAATCTTCATTGCATGGGTGTGTCAGCCTTGGAATACCTTTTGCCAGATCACCCAATTAAAGCACTAGTATAAAGGCCCCTTATACTTGTATTGCTTGTTTGCCCTCCCCTTCCCTAGTTCTTGGATTCTATAGTGCTGCAATGATAGACCAAAGAATTTTAGAAAACAAATGTGTTGGTTCATCACCAGTGGCAGTACATGCCATCACTAAGAACTTGGGGGGAGGGAGAAGGCATTTTATTCCAAAATTACCGATTCCAATGACAACCCCTGAATGTCACCCATTCTGAACTCACTAAATCGTACATACAGAGTGTACATTTATTTTAAATGCAGATTGATTCTGTTTTCTTGTCAACAAAGGATCATGGTTGGGTTCATTTACACTGAAGTCATTTCACTTGTTACATGTGTAAGACCATGTACACTCATTTCTAGATTGGTTACAAGTATAGGTTATAAACAGGTCAACAAAGTGGTTTCAATTGATTGTTGGGGAGAGTGTGTAACCACAAAAGTCAAGTCATGAACCCAACAGACAGTTAAAATAAATATGTATTTCATTGTTTTATTAGCAATTTACAAGCACCCATACAACTCTTTGATTATTTCAATGTCTAACAATTTATGTACAAAATGGCATCTGATCTTTAGGTTGTAATTCTGTAGTATGGATGCAGCTACAGACATTTTGCCAATCATGTGTACAACCTTGAAAATGTAAAAATCAATGTAGAATTTGTTTTCAAATTTTATACATTATTTTTTAATTATTTGCAGTATAGGTGAAAACAAAGACAGTTTATAAGCAAGTCACAATAAGGAGATGCTTGATTACAGTGTCACTATCATTGTCAATTTATCATTATATTTTTGTTATAAACTTAACCTGAAAGTGAAGTATATTATAAATAAAGATTAAATTTATTTTTGTACAAGACTTAATACCAAGAGATAAATACCAATGTTGGCTTCATTTAAATCTAAAATTGAAAAGGGCAACCAATTATCAGATTTGATCCAGTGGATATAATTACATTTAATTTTGTTTGAATTGGGAATTATTTACTTTTTGACAAAAACTCTTCTGCGGGGGGCAGTGGAAGATGGAAAGCACGGATGCAAGCTTTCTTCCAACTTTATCATGTAGTAGTTATAGCTTGTTTTCTAATGAAAGGCTAATTAGCTGAAGGAAAGGAAAGGAAATATTTATATGGTCTTCCATGCTTCATTGTCTTCAGTAACCCCCAACTCCCCAAACAATTTAACCCACACTTCCTACTCTTTTGAATTTGTAGCCAAGTTTAATCCAGTTACTATACATGTAGTCCTTCTATCCTAAATCAACTTTTGTGACTTTATGCCCATAATAACGCTGAATAGGTTGATCTGGCTACCTACAACCCTGGCAAACTATTTTCATATGAGTGATTTTAATGTTGATTTATCATCTAGCATGGTTTTTGAAAAGCATGTGTTGGGCTAGTGTCAATATTTAAAATAAAAACATTGTGTTCCAACACTTGTTAATTTCTAATGTATTGCTTAAATCTCACAACATTTCCAAGTTCAACAGCCAATATCTCAAGAACTAAATGACCTATTAGAAAACAAAAAACACAATTGAATTCCTTACATTAATAACTTGTAATTCTTGTGAAATGAGTTACCATAAATGCTTTGCCAATGGTCCAATTAGTGGCACACGAAGTAACGATTTTTACAAATTTTAAAAGGTCATATCTCATAGCTTCAATTTAATGTATAAGTTGACAAATTTGTTATTTTTTCATAATCATGAGGAGGTCATATATGACCTTCAAACCACCTAATGTGACCTTTACTTCCTGTCCAAACAGGAAGTTCAAATTCAACACATTCTAACGCAAAATTGATGTCTTTTGAATATGAAATTGATATTGTTATTATAAAAGATGATAAACTCTTGCACAATATGATATTGACATCATCGATGATAATTTGATTGAACCGGAAGTTGACTCGAACACCGTGTGTTTGTTCTAACAAACACTTAAGCTCTAGTTTCTTCTTCTTCTTCTTCTCCCCAATAACTCTCCGGTAACAAACACATACTTGCAAACTTCACATGAACTTGAAACTTGGCATGTACTTAGAACTTAACAAGTAGATGAAACACGAGTTGTGAGTGACCCCAATTTGACCTTACTTCCTGTCCAAACCGGAAGTTAAAGTTTAATATTTAAAAAAATCATATCTCAACAACCACAAGAGGTAAATTGACATTTTTGCACCATTGTACTGATCGTTAATTGTCAAAAAATATTTACAAAAAGGTGACCCAATTTGACCTTACTTCCTGTCCAAACCGGAAGTCAAAGTTTAATATTAGAAAAATAATAATGCAAAGTTTCTTTATAAAACATTTTGACGTCATCATCACTGCCCTGACAAAACTCGAACACCTATGTGTTTGTAATATCACAAACACTGCCGTCTAGTTTTTTGTTTTGTTTTTAAATTTTTTACGAACACCTCTTGATATTGTTCGTTTTTTTTAAAAACTTTTTCTTCTTCTTCTCAGTGAAACTTATCCAGAGACAAAAACATAGTTGCGGAGTTCACAGGACCTTAAAACTTCACACATAGTTAGACCTTAACATGTAGTTACACCTTAAGTTGTGACGTCATAGTGAGGTCATCAGATATCGAATTACACTCAATCAAAGTTAATATATTAAAACAATTATATCTCATGAACCACAAAAGATATTTTTACAACCTTTGCACCATGTTATAGATCTTGAATGTGATTTTTCGTACACAAAGGTGACCACAAACTGACCTTACTTCCTGTCCAAACCGGAAGTCAAAGTTTAATATTTTAAAAAATCATGTCTCAACAACCGCAAGAGGTAAATTGACAATTTTTGCACCATTGTATAAATTGTTAATTGTCGAAAAATATTTACACAAAGGTGACCCCAATTTGACCTTACTTCCTGTCCAAACCGGAAGACAAAATTTAATATTTAAAAATCATATCTCAACAACCACAAGAGGTAAATTCACAGTTTTGCACGATTGTACAGATTGTTAATTGTCAAAAATATTTACAAAAACATGACCCCAATTTGACCTTTACTTCCTGTCCAAACAAGTCAAAGTTTAATATTTAAAAATCATATCTCAACAACCACAACAGGTAAATTCACAATTTGTACCATTGTACAGACCGTTAATTGTCAAAAATATTTACAAAAAGATGACCCCAATTTGACCTTACTTCCTGTCCAAACCGGAAGTCAAAGTTTAATATTTAAAAAAATCATATCTCAACAACCACAAGAGGTAAATTAACATTTTTTGTACAATTGTACAGATCGTTAATTGTCAAAACAATTTTACACAAAGTTGACCCCAATTTGACCTTTACTTCCTGTCTAAACCGGAAGTCAATGTTTAATATTTAAAACAAAATCATCCACAAGAGGTAAATTCACAATCTTTGCACCATTGTACAGATCGTTATTTGTCAAAACAATTTTACAAAAAGGTGACCCCAATTTGACCTTACTTCCTGTCCAAACCGGAAGTCAAAGTTTAATATTAAAAAATCATATCTCAACAATCACAAGAGGTAAATTCACAATTTTTGTACCATTGTACAGACCGTTAATTGTCATAAAATATTTGCAAAAAGATGACCCCAATTTGACCTTACTTCCTGTCCAAACCGGAAGTCAAAGTTTAATATTTAAAAAAATCATATCTCAACAACCACAAGAGGTAAATTCACAATTTTTGCACCATTGTACAGATCGTTAATTGTCAAAAGATATTTACAGAAAAGGTGATCCCAATTTGACCTTACTTCCTGTCCAAACCGGAAGTCAAATTTAATATTAAAAAAATCATATCTCAACAACCACAAGAGGTAAATTCAAAATTTTTGCACCATTGTACAGATCGTTAATTGTCAAAAGATATTTACAAAAAAGGTGACCCCAATTTGACCTTACTTCCTGTCCAAACCGGAAGTCAAAGTTTAATATTTAAAAAAATCATATCTCAACAACCACAAGAGGTAAATTCACAATTTTTGTACCATTGTACAGATCGTTAATTGTCAAAACAATTTTACACAAAGTTAACCCAAGAGGTAAATTCACAATTTTTGTACCATTGTACAGATCGTTAATTGTCAAAACAATTTTACGCAAAGTTAACCCCAATTTGACCTTTACTTCCTGTTTAAACCGGAAGTCAAAGTTTAATATTTAAAACAAAATCTTCCACAACAGGTAAATTCACAATATTTGCACCATTGTACAGATCGTTATTTGTCAATACAATTTTACACAAAGGTGACCCCAATTTGACCTTTACCTCCTCCCGAACACCTAGAGTTTGTGTAAACAAACTCGAATCTCCAGTTTTTACTTCTTCTTCTTCTCCCCCGCGACTGTCCGGTAACAAACACATACTTGCAAACTTCACATGAACTTGAAACTTGGCATGTACTTAGAACTTAACAAGTAGATGAAACACGAGTTGTGAGTGACCCCAATTTGACCTTACTTCCTGTCCAAACCGGAAGTTAAAATTTAATATTTTAAAAAATCATATCTCAACAACCACAAGAGGTAAATTCACAATTTTTGTACCATTGTACAGATCGTTAATTGTCAAAAAATATTTACAAAAAGGTGACCCCAATTTGACCTTACTTCCTGTCCAAACCGGAAGTCAAAGTTTAATATTTAAAAAAATCATATCTCATCAACCACAAGAGGTAAATTGACATTTTTGCACCATTGTACTGATCGTTAATTGTCAAAAATATTTACAAAAAGGTGACCCTATTTGACCTTACTTCCTGTCCAAACCGGAAGTCAAATTTAACATTTAAAAAAAGTCATATCTCAACAACCACAAGAGGTAAATTGACATTTTATGCACCATTGTATAGATTGTTAATTGTCAAAATATTTACAAAAACATGACCCCAATTTGACCTTTACTTCCTGTCCAAACCGGAAGTCAAAGTTTAATATCAAAAAAATAATAATGCAAAGTTTCTTTAAAAAACATTTTGACGTCATCATCACTGCCCTGACAAAACTCGAACACCTATGTGTTTGTAATATCACAAACACTGCCGTCTAGTTTTTTTTTTTTTTTTTTTAATTTTTACGAACACCTCTTGATATTGTTCGTTTTTTTAAAAAACTTTTTCTTCTTCTCAGTGAAACTTATCCAGAGACAAAAGCATAGTTGCGGAGTTCACAGGACCTTAAAACTTCACACATAGTTAGACCTTAACATGTAGTTACACCTTAAGTTGTGCCGTCATAGTGAGGTCATTAGATATCGAATTACACTCAATCAAAGTTAATATATTAAAACAATTATATCTCATGAACCACAAAAGATATTTTCACAACCTTTGCACCATGTTATAGATCTTGAATGTGATTTTTCGTACACAAAGGTGACCCCAATCTGACCTTACTTCCTGTCCAAACCGAAAGTCAAAGTTTAATATTTTAAAAAATCATGTCTCAACAACCGCAAGAGGTAAATTGACAATTTTTGCACCATTGTATAAATTGTTAATTGTCGAAAAATATTTACACAAAGGTGACCCCAATTTGACCTTACTTCCTGTCCAAACCGGAAGACAAAATTTAATATTTAAAAAAATCATATCTCAACAACCACAAGAGGTAAATTCACAGTTTTTGCACGATTGTACAGATTGTTAATTGTCAAAAATATTTACAAAAACATGACCCCAATTTGACCTTTACTTCCTGTCCAAACAGGAAGTCAAATTTTAATATTTAAAAAATCATATCTCAACAACCACAACAGGTAAATTCACAATTTTTGTACCATTGTACAGACCGTTAATTGTCAAAAAATATTTACAAAAAGATGACCCCAATTTGACCTTACTTCCTGTCCAAACCGAAGTCAAATTTTAAAATTTAAAAAATCATATCTCAACAACCACAAGAGGTAAATTCACAGTTTTGCACGATTGTACAGATTGTTAATTGTCAAAAATATTTACAAAAACATGACTAATTTGACCTTTACTTCCTGTCCAAACCGGAAGTCAAAGTTAAATATTTAAAAATCATATCTCAACAATCACAAGAGGTAAATTCACAATTTTTGTACCATTGTACAGATCGTTAATTGTCAAAAAATATTTACAGAAAGGTGACCATAATTTGACCTTACTTCCTGTCCAAACCGGAAGTTAAAGTTTAATATTTAAAAAAATCATATCTCAACAACCACAAGAGGTAAATTCAAAATTTTTGCACCATTGTACAGATCGTTAATTGTCAAAAGATATTTACAAAGAAGGTGACCCCAATTTGACCTTACTTCCTGTCCAAACCGGAAGTCAAAGTTTAATATTTAAAAAAATCATATCTCAACAACCACAAGAGGTAAATTCAAAATTTTTACACCATTGTACAGATCGTTAATTGTCAAAAGATATTTACAAAAAAGGTGACCCCAATTTTACCTTACTTCCTGTCCAAACCGGAAGTCAAATTTAATATTTAAAAAAATCATATCTCAACAACCACAAGAGGTAAATTCACAATTTTTGTACCATTGTACAGATCGTTAATTGTCAAAACAATTTTACGCAAAGTTAACCCCAATTTGACCTTTACTTCCTGTTTAAACCGGAAGTCAAAGTTTAATATTTAAAACAAAATCTTCCACAACAGGTAAATTCACAATATTTGCACCATTGTACAGATCGTTATTTGTCAATACAATTTTACACAAAGGTGACCCCAATTTGACCTTTACCTCCTCCCGAACACCTAGAGTTTGTGTAAACAAACTCGAATCTCCAGTTTTTACTTCTTCTTCTTCTCCCCCGCGACTGTCCGGTAACAAACACATACTTGCAAACTTCACATGAACTTGAAACTTGGCATGTACTTAGAACTTAACAAGTAGATGAAACACGAGTTGTGAGTGACCCCAATTTGACCTTACTTCCTGTCCAAACCGGAAGTTAAAGTTTAATATTAAAAAAAATCATATCTCAACAACCACAAGAGGTAAACTCACAATTTTTGTACCATTGTACAGATCGTTAATTGTCAAAAAATATTTACAAAAAGGTGACCCCAATTTGACCTTACTTCCTGTCCAAACCGGAAGTCAAAGTTTAATATTTTAAAAAATCATATCTCATCAACCACAAGAGGTAAATTGACATTTTTGCACCATTGTACTGATCGTTAATTGTCAAAAAATATTTACAAAAAGGTGACCCTATTTGACCTTTGCTTCCTGTCTAAACCGGAAGTCAAAGTTTAATGTTTAAAACAAAATCTTCCACAAGAGGTAAATTCACAATCTTTGCACCATTGTACAGATCGTTATTTGTCAAAACAATTTAACAAAAATGTGACCCCAATTTGACCTTACTTCCTGTCCAAACCGGAAGTCAAAGTTTAATATTTAAAAAATCATATCTCAACAATCACAAGAGGTAAATTCACAATTTTTGTACCATTGTACAGACCGTTAATTGTCAAAAAATATTTACAAAAAGATGACCCCAATTTGACCTTACTTCCTGTACAAACCGGAAGTCAAATTTAACATTTATAAAAAATCATATCTCAACAACCACAAGAGGTAAATTGACATTTTATGCACCATTGTATAGATTGTTAATTGTCAAAATATTTACAAAAACATGACCCCAATTTGACCTTTACTTCCTGTCCAAACCGGAAGTCAAAATTTAATATCAAAAAAATAATAATGCAAAGTTTCTTTAAAAAACATTTTGACGTCATCATCACTGCCCTGACAAAACTCGAACACCTATGTGTTTGTAATATCACAAACACTGCCGTCTAGTTTTTTTTGTTTTTTTTTAAAATTTTTACGAACACCTCTTGATATTGTTCGTTTTTTTTAAAAACTTTTTCTTCTTCTTCTCAGTGAAACTTATCCAGAGACAAAAACATAGTTGCGGAGTTCACAGGACCTTAAAACTTCACACATAGTTAGACCTTAACATGTAGTTACACCTTAAGTTGTGACGTCATAGTGAGGTCATCAGATATCGAATTACACTCAATCAAAGTTAATATATTAAAACAATTATATCTCATGAACCACAAAAGATATTTTCACAACCTTTGCACCATGTTATAGATCTTGAATGTGATTTTTCGTACACAAAGGTGACCCCAATCTGACCTTACTTCCTGTCCAAACCGAAAGTCAAAGTTTAATATTTTAAAAAATCATGTCTCAACAACCGCAAGAGGTAAATTGACAATTTTGCACCATTGTATAAATTGTTAATTGTCGAAAAATATTTACACAAAGGTGACCCCCATTTGACCTTACTTCCTGTCCAAACCGGAAGACAAAATTTAATATTTATAAAAATCATATCTCAACAACCACAAGAGGTAAATTCACAGTTTTTGCACGATTGTACAGATTGTTAATTGTCAAAAATATTTACAAAAACATGACCCCAATTTGACCTTTACTTCCTGTCCAAACCGGAAGTCAAAGTTTAATATTTAAAAAATCATATCTCAACAACCACAACAGGTAAATTCACAATTTTTGTACCATTGTACAGACCGTTAATTGTCAAAAAATATTTACAAAAAGATGACCCCAATTTGACCTTACTTCCTGTCCAAACCGGACGTCAAAGTTTAATATTTAAAAAAATCATATCTCAACAACCACAAGAGGTAAATTAACATTTTTTGGACACTTGTACAGTGCGTTAGTTGTCAAAAATTTTACACAAAGGTGACCCTAATTTGACCTTTGCTTCCTGTCTAAACCGGAAGTCAAAGTTTAATATTTAAAATCATATCTTCAACAATCACAAGAGGTAAATTCACAATCTTTGCACCATTGTACTGATCGTTAATTGTCAAAAAATATTTACAAAAAGGTGACCCCAATTTGACCTTACTTCCTGTCCAAACCGGAAGTCAAAGTTTAATATTTAAAAAATCATATCTCAACAATCACAAGAGGTAAATTCACAATTTTTGTACCATTGTACAGACCGTTAATTGTCATAAAATATTTGCAAAAAGATGACCCCAATTTGACCTTACTTCCTGTCCAAACCGGAAGTCAAAGTTTAATATTAAAAAAAATCATATCTCAACAACCACAAGAGGTAAATTCACAATTTTTGTACCATTGTACAGATCGTTAATTGTCAAAAGATATTTACAAAAAGGTGACTAATTTTACCTTACTTCCTGTCCAAACCGAGTCAAATTTAATATTTAAAAATCATATCTCAACAACCACAAGAGGTAAATTCACAATTTTTGTACCATTGTACAGATCGTTAATTGTCAAAACAATTTTACGCAAAGTTAACCCCAATTTGACCTTTACTTCCTGTTTAAACCGGAAGTCAAAGTTTAATATTTAAAACAAAATCTTCCACAACAGGTAAATTCACAATATTTGCACCATTGTACAGATCGTTATTTGTCAATACAATTTTACACAAAGGTGACCCCAATTTGACCTTTACCTCCTCCCGAACACCTAGAGTTTGTGTAAACAAACTCGAATCTCCAGTTTTTACTTCTTCTTCTTCTCCCCCGCGACTGTCCGGTAACAAACACATACTTGCAAACTTCACATGAACTTGAAACTTGGCATGTACTTAGAACTTAACAAGTAGATGAAACACGAGTTGTGAGTGACCCCAATTTGACCTTACTTCCTGTCCAAACCGGAAGTTAAAGTTTAATATTTAAAAAAATCATATCTCAACAACCACAAGAGGTAAATTCACAATTTTTGTACCATTGTACAGATCGTTAATTGTCAAAAAATATTTACAAAAAGGTGACCCCAATTTGACCTTACTTCCTGTCCAAACCGGAAGTCAAAGTTTAATATTTAAAAAAATCATATCTCATCAACCACAAGAGGTAAATTGACATTTTTGCACCATTGTACTGATCGTTAATTGTCAAAAAATATTTACAAAAAGGTGACCCTATTTGACCTTACTTCCTGTCCAAACCGGAAGTCAAATTTAACATTTAAAAAAAGTCATATCTCAACAACCACAAGAGGTAAATTGACATTTTATGCACCATTGTATAGATTGTTAATTGTCAAAATATTTACAAAAACATGACCCCAATTTGACCTTTACTTCCTGTCCAAACCGGAAGTCAAAGTTTAATATCAAAAAAATAATAATGCAAAGTTTCTTTAAAAAACATTTTGACGTCATCATCACTGCCCTGACAAAACTCGAACACCTATGTGTTTGTAATATCACAAACACTGCCGTCTAGTTTTTTTGTTTTGTTTTTAAATTTTTACGAACACCTCTTGATATTGTTCGTTTTTTTAAAAAACTTTTTCTTCTTCTTCTCAGTGAAACTTATCCAGAGACAAAAACATAGTTGCGGAGTTCACAGGACCTTAAAACTTCACACATAGTTAGACCTTAACATGTAGTTACACCTTAAGTTGTGACGTCATAGTGAGGTCATCAGATATCGAATTACACTCAATCAAAGTTAATATATTAAAACAATTATATCTCATGAACCACAAAAGATATTTTCACAACCTTTGCACCATGTTATAGATCTTGAATGTGATTTTTCGTACACAAAGGTGACCCCAATCTGACCTTACTTCCTGTCCAAACCGAAAGTCAAAGTTTAATATTTTAAAAATCATGTCTCAACAACCGCAAGAGGTAAATTGACAAATTTTGCACCATTGTATAAATTGTTAATTGTCGAAAAATATTTACACAAAGGTGACCCCATTTGACCTTACTTCCTGTCCAAACCGGAAGACAAAATTTAATATTTAAAAAAATCATATCTCAACAACCACAAGAGGTAAATTCACAGTTTTTGCACGATTGTACAGATTGTTAATTGTCAAAAATATTTACAAAAACATGACCCCAATTTGACCTTTACTTCCTGTCCAAACAGGAAGTCAAATTTTAATATTTAAAAAATCATATCTCAACAACCATAACAGGTAAATTCACAATTTTTGTACCATTGTACAGACCGTTAATTGTCAAAAAATATTTACAAAAAGATGACCCCAATTTGACCTTACTTCCTGTCCAAACCGGAAGTCAAAGTTTAATATTTAAAAAAATCATATCTCAACAACCACAAGAGGTAAATTCACAGTTTTTGCACGATTGTACAGATTGTTAATTGTCAAAAATATTTACAAAAACATGACCCCAATTTGACCTTTACTTCCTGTCCAAACCGGAAGTCAAAGTTTAATATTTAAAAAATCATATCTCAACAATCACAAGAGGTAAATTCACAATTTTTGTACCATTGTACAGACCGTTAATTATCATAAAATATTTGCAAAAAGATGACCCCAATTTGACCTTACTTCCTGTCCAAACCGGAAGTCAAAGTTTAATATTTAAAAAAATCATATCTCAACAAGCACAAGAGGTAAATTCACAATTTTTGCACCATTGTACAGATCGTTAATTGTCAAAAGACATTTACAAAAAAGGTGACCCCAATTTGACCTTACTTCCTGTCCAAACCGGAAGTCAAATTTAATATTAAAAAAATCATATCTCAACAACCACAAGAGGTAAATTCAAAATTTTTGCACCATTGTACAGATCGTTAATTGTCAAAAGATATTTACAAAAAGGTGACTAATTTGACCTTACTTCCTGTCCAAACCGGAAGTAAAATTTAATATTTAAAAAATCATATCTCAACAACCACAAGAGAGGTAAATTCACAATTTTTGTACCATTGTACAGATCGTTAATTGTCAAAACAATTTTACGCAAAGTTAACCCCAATTTGACCTTTACTTCCTGTTTAAACCGGAAGTCAAAGTTTAATATTTAAAACAAAATCTTCCACAACAGGTAAATTCACAATATTTGCACCATTGTACAGATCGTTATTTGTCAATACAATTTTACACAAAGGTGACCCCAATTTGACCTTTACCTCCTCCCTGAACACCTAGAGTTTGTGTAAACAAACTCGAATCTCAGTTTTACTTCTTCTTCTTCTCCCCGCGACTGTCCGGTAACAAACACATACTTGCAAACTTCACATGAACTTGAAACTTGGCATGTACTTAGAACTTAACAAGTAGATGAAACACGAGTTGTGAGTGACCCCATTTGACCTTACTTCCTGTCCAAACCGGAAGTTAAAGTTTAATATTTAAAAAATCATATCTCAACAACCACAAGAGGTAAATTCACAATTTTTGTACCATTGTACAGATCGTTAATTGTCAAAAAATATTTACAAAAGGTGACCCAATTTGACCTTACTTCCTGTCCAAACCGGAAGTCAAAGTTTAATATTTAAAAAATCATATCTCATCAACCACAAGAGGTAAATTGACATTTTTGCACCATTGTACTGATCGTTAATTGTCAAAAATATTTACAAAAGGTGACCCTATTCTGACCTTACTTCCTGTCCAAACCGGAAGTCAAATTTAACATTTAAAAAGTCATATCTCAACAACCACAAGAGGTAAATTGACATTTTATGCACCATTGTATAGATTGTTAATTGTCAAAATATTTACAAAAACATGACCCCAATTTGACCTTTACTTCCTGTCCAAACCGGAAGTCAAAGTTTAATATTAAAAAAATAATAATGCAAAGTTTCTTTAAAAAACATTTTGACGTCATCATCACTGCCCTGACAAAACTCGAACACCTATGTGTTTGTAATATCACAAACACTGCCGTCTAGTTTTTTGTTTTGTTTTTAAATTTTTTACGAACACCTCTTGATATTGTTCGTTTTTTTAAAAAAGTTTTTCTTCTTCTCAGTGAAACTTATCCAGAGACAAAAACATAGTTGCGGAGTTCACAGGACCTTAAAACTTCACACATAGTTAGACCTTAACATGTAGTTACACCTTAAGTTGTGACGTCATAGTGAGGTCATCAGATATCGAATTACACTCAATCAAAGTTAATATATTAAAACAATTATATCTCATGAACCACAAAAGATATTTTCACAACCTTTGCACCATGTTATAGATCTTGAATGTGATTTTTCGTACACAAAGGTGACCCCAATCTGACCTTACTTCCTGTCCAAACCGAAAGTCAAAGTTTAATATTTTAAAAAATCATGTCTCAACAACCGCAAGAGGTAAATTGACAATTTTTGCACCATTGTATAAATTGTTAATTGTCGAAAAATATTTACACAAAGGTGACCCCAATTTGACCTTACTTCCTGTCCAAACCGGAAGACAAAATTTAATATTTAAAAAAATCATATCTCAACAACCACAAGAGGTAAATTCACAGTTTTTGCACGATTGTACAGATTGTTAATTGTCAAAAATATTTACAAAAACATGACCCCAATTTGACCTTTACTTCCTGTCCAAACCGGAAGTCAAAGTTTAATAT
The DNA here is from genome assembly GCA_029582265.1 of Zoroaster sp. YZ-2022. Taxonomy (NCBI): domain Eukaryota; kingdom Metazoa; phylum Echinodermata; class Asteroidea; order Forcipulatida; family Zoroasteridae; genus Zoroaster; species Zoroaster sp. YZ-2022. Next base: position 21,583,984 of record CM055833.1, on the reverse strand, counting down.
TTAAAAAATCATATCTCAACAACCACAACAGGTAAATTCACAATTTTTGTACCATTGTACAGACCGTTAATTGTCAAAAAATATTTACAAAAAGATGACCCCAATTTGACCTTTACTTCCTGTTTAAACCGGAAGTCAAAGTTTAATATTTAAAACAAAATCTTCCACAACAGGTAAATTCACAATATTTGCACCATTGTACAGATCGTTATTTGTCAATACAATTTTACACAAAGGTGACCCCAATTTGACCTTTACCTCCTCCCGAACACCTAGAGTTTGTGTAAACAAACTCGAATCTCCAGTTTTTACTTCTTCTTCTTCTCCCCCGCGACTGTCCGGTAACAAACACATACTTGCAAACTTCACATGAACTTGAAACTTGGCATGTACTTAGAACTTAACAAGTAGATGAAACACGAGTTGTGGTGACCCATTTGACCTTACTTCCTGTCCAAACCGGAAGTTAAAGTTTAATATTTAAAAAAATCATATCTCAACAACCACAAGAGGTAAATTCACAATTTTTGTACCATTGTACAGATCGTTAATTGTCAAAAAATATTTACAAAAAGGTGACCCCAATTTGACCTTACTTCCTGTCCAAACCGGAAGTCAAAGTTTAATATTTAAAAAAATCATATCTCATCAACCACAAGAGGTAAATTGACATTTTTGCACCATTGTACTGATCGTTAATTGTCAAAAAATATTTACAAAATATTTACTTCCTGTCCAAACCGGAAGTCAAATTTAACATTTAAAAAAAGTCATATCTCAACAACCACAAGAGGTAAATTGACATTTTATGCACCATTGTATAGATTGTTAATTGTCAAAATATTTACAAAAACATGACCCCAATTTGACCTTTACTTCCTGTCCAAACCGGAAGTCAAAATTTAATATCAAAAAATAATAATGCAAAGTTTCTTTAAAAAACATTTTGACGTCATCATCACTGCCCTGACAAAACTCGAACACCTATGTGTTTGTAATATCACAAACACTGCCGTCTAGTTTTTTTGTTTTTTTTATAAATTTTTACGAACACCTCTTGATATTGTTCGTTTTTTTTAAAACTTTTTCATCTTCTTCTCAGTGAAACTTATCCAGAGACAAAAACATAGTTGCGGAGTTCACAGGACCTTAAAACTTCACACATAGTTAGACCTTAACATGTAGTTACACCTTAAGTTGTGACGTCATAGTGAGGTCATCAGATATCGAATTACACTCAATCAAAGTTAATATATTAAAACAATTATATCTCATGAACCACAAAAGATATTTTCACAACCTTTGCACCATGTTATAGATCTTGAATGTGATTTTTCGTACACAAAGGTGACCCCAATCTGACCTTACTTCCTGTCCAAACCGAAAGTCAAAGTTTAATATTTTAAAAAATCATGTCTCAACAACCGCAAGAGGTAAATTGACAATTTTTGCACCATTGTATAAATTGTTAATTGTCGAAAAATATTTACACAAAGGTGACCCCAATTTGACCTTACTTCCTGTCCAAACCGGAAGACAAAATTTAATATTTAAAAAAATCATATCTCAACAACCACAAGAGGTAAATTCACAGTTTTTGCACGATTGTACAGATTGTTAATTGTCAAAAATATTTACAAAAACATGACCCCAATTTGACCTTTACTTCCTGTCCAAACAGGAAGTCAAATTTAATATTTAAAAATCATATCTCAACAACCATAACAGGTAAATTCACAATTTTGTACCATTGTACAGACCGTTAATTGTCAAAAATATTTACAAAAGATGACCCAATTTGACCTTACTTCCTGTCCAAACCGGAAGTCAAAGTTTAATATTTAAAAAAATCATATCTCAACAACCACAAGAGGTAAATTCACAGTTTTTGCACGATTGTACAGATTGTTAATTGTCAAAAATATTTACAAAAACATGACCCCAATTTGACCTTTACTTCCTGTCCAAACCGGAAGTCAAAGTTTAATATTTAAAAAATCATATCTCAACAATCACAAGAGGTAAATTCACAATTTTTGTACCATTGTACAGACCGTTAATTGTCATAAAATATTTGCAAAAAGATGACCCCAATTTGACCTTACTTCCTGTCCAAACCGGAAGTCAAAGTTTAATATTTAAAAAAATCATATCTCAACAAGCACAAGAGGTAAATTCACAATTTTTGCACCATTGTACAGATCGTTAATTGTCAAAAGATATTTACAAAAAAGGTGACCCCAATTTGACCTTACTTCCTGTCCAAACCGGAAGTCAAATTTAATATTAAAAAAATCATATCTCAACAACCACAAGAGGTAAATTCACAATTTTTGTACCATTGTACAGATCGTTAATTGTCAAAAGATATTTACAAAAAGGTGACCCCAATTTGACCTTACTTCCTGTCCAAACCGGAAGTAAAAATTTAATATTTAAAAAAATCATATCTCAACAACCACAATTAAGAGGTAAATTCACAATTTTTGTACCATTGTACAGATCGTTAATTGTCAAAACAATTTTACGCAAAGTTAACCCCAATTTGACCTTTACTTCCTGTTTAAACCGGAAGTCAAAGTTTAATATTTAAAACAAAATCTTCCACAACAGGTAAATTCACAATATTTGCACCATTGTACAGATCGTTATTTGTCAATACAATTTTACACAAAGGTGACCCCAATTTGACCTTTACCTCCTCCGAACACCTAGAGTTTGTGTTAACAAACTCGAATCTCAAGTTTTACTTCTTCTTCTTCTCCCCGCGACTGTCCGGTAACAAACACATACTTGCAAACTTCACATGAACTTGAAACTTGGCATGTACTTAGAACTTAACAAGTAGATGAAACACGAGTTGTGAGTGACCCCAATTTGACCTTACTTCCTGTCCAAACCGGAAGTTAAAGTTTAATATTTAAAAAAATCATATCTCAACAACCACAAGAGGTAAATTCACAATTTTTGTACCATTGTACAGATCGTTAATTGTCAAAAAATATTTACAAAAAGGTGACCCCAATTTGACCTTACTTCCTGTCCAAACCGGAAGTCAAAGTTTAATATTTAAAAAAATCATATCTCATCAACCACAAGAGGTAAATTGACATTTTTGCACCATTGTACTGATCGTTAATTGTCAAAAAAATATTTACAAAAAGGTGACCCTATCTGACCTTACTTCCTGTCCAAACCGGAAGTCAAATTTAACATTTAAAAAAAGTCATATCTCAACAACCACAAGAGGTAAATTGACATTTTATGCACCATTGTATAGATTGTTAATTGTCAAAATATTTACAAAAACATGACCCCAATTTGACCTTTACTTCCTGTCCAAACCGGAAGTTAAAGTTTAATATCAAAAAAATAATAATGCAAAGTTTCTTTAAAAAACATTTTGACGTCATCATCACTGCCCTGACAAAACTCGAACACCTATGTGTTTGTAATATCACAAACACTGCCGTCTAGTTTTTTTGTTTTGTTTTTAAATTTTTACGAACACCTCTTGATATTGTTCGTTTTTTTTAAAAAGTTTTTCTTCTTCTCAGTGAAACTTATCCAGAGACAAAAACATAGTTGCGGAGTTCACAGGACCTTAAAACTTCACACATAGTTAGACCTTAACATGTAGTTACACCTTAAGTTGTGACGTCATAGTGAGGTCATCAGATATCGAATTACACTCAATCAAAGTTAATATATTAAAACAATTATATCTCATGAACCACAAAAGATATTTTCACAACCTTTGCACCATGTTATAGATCTTGAATGTGATTTTTCGTACACAAAGGTGACCCCAATCTGACCTTACTTCCTGTCCAAACCGGAAGTCAAAGTTTAATATTTAAAAAAATCATATCTCAACAACCACAAGAGGTAAATTCACAGTTTTTGCACGATTGTACAGATTGTTAATTGTCAAAAATATTTACAAAAACATGACCCCAATTTGACCTTTACTTCCTGTCCAAACCGGAAGTCAAAGTTTAATATTTAAAAAATCATATCTCAACAATCACAAGAGGTAAATTCACAATTTTTGTACCATTGTACAGACCGTTAATTATCATAAAATATTTGCAAAAAGATGACCCCAATTTGACCTTACTTCCTGTCCAAACCGGAAGTCAAAGTTTAATATTTAAAAAAATCATATCTCAACAAGCACAAGAGGTAAATTCCCAATTTTTGCACCATTGTACAGATCGTTAATTGTCAAAAGATATTTACAAAAAAGGTGACCCCAATTTGACCTTACTTCCTGTCCAAACCGGAAGTCAAATTTAATATTAAAAAAATCATATCTCAACAACCACAAGAGGTAAATTCAAAATTTTTGCACCATTGTACAGATCGTTAATTGTCAAAAGATATTTACAAAAAAGGTGACCCCAATTTGACCTTACTTCCTGTCCAAACCGGAAGTAAAAATTTAATATTTAAAAAAATCATATCTCAACAACCACAATTAAGAGGTAAATTCACAATTTTTGTACCATTGTACAGATCGTTAATTGTCAAAACAATTTTACGCAAAGTTAACCCCAATTTGACCTTTACTTCCTGTTTAAACCGGAAGTCAAAGTTTAATATTTAAAACAAAATCTTCCACAACAGGTAAATTCACAATATTTGCACCATTGTACAGATCGTTATTTGTCAATACAATTTTACACAAAGGTGACCCCAATTTGACCTTTACCTCCTCCCGAACACCTAGAGTTTGTGTAAACAAACTCGAATCTCCAGTTTTTACTTCTTCTTCTTCTCCCCCGCGACTGTCCGGTAACAAACACATACTTGCAAACTTCACATGAACTTGAAACTTGGCATGTACTTAGAACTTAACAAGTAGATGAAACACGAGTTGTGAGTGACCCCAATTTGACCTTACTTCCTGTCCAAACCGGAAGTTAAAGTTTAATATTTAAAAAAATCATATCTCAACAACCACAAGAGGTAAATTCACAATTTTTGTACCATTGTACAGATCGTTAATTGTCAAAAAATATTTACAAAAAGGTGACCCCAATTTGACCTTACTTCCTGTCCAAACCGGAAGTCAAAGTTTAATATTTAAAAAAATCATATCTCATCAACCACAAGAGGTAAATTGACATTTTTGCACCATTGTACTGATCGTTAATTGTCAAAAAATATTTACAAAAAGGTGACCCTATTTGACCTTACTTCCTGTCCAAACCGGAAGTCAAATTTAACATTTAAAAAAAGTCATATCTCAACAACCACAAGAGGTAAATTGACATTTTATGCACCATTGTATAGATTGTTAATTGTCAAAATATTTACAAAACATGACCCCAATTTGACCTTTACTTCCTGTCCAAACCGGAAGTTAAAGTTTAATATCAAAAAATAATAATGCAAAGTTTCTTTAAAAAACATTTTGACGTCATCATCACTGCCCTGACAAAACTCGAACACCTATGTGTTTGTAATATCACAAACACTGCCGTCTAGTTTTTTTGTTGTTTTTTTAAATTTTTACGAACACCTCTTGATATTGTTCGTTTTTTTTTAAAACTTTTTCTTCTTCTCAGTGAAACTTATCCAGACAAAAACATAGTTGCGGAGTTCACAGGACCTTAAAACTTCACATAGTTAGACCTTAACATGTAGTTACACCTTAAGTTGTGACGTCATAGTGAGGTCATCAGATATCGAATTACACTCAATCAAAGTTAATATATTAAAACAATTATATCTCATGAACCACAAAAGATATTTTCACAACCTTTGCACCATGTTATAGATCTTGAATGTGATTTTTCGTACACAAAGGTGACCCCAATCTGACCTTACTTCCTGTCCAAACCGAAAGTCGAAGTTTAATAATTTAAAAATCATGTCTCAACAACCGCAAGAGGTAAATTGACAATTTTGCACCATTGTATAAATTGTTAATTGTCGAAAAATATTTACACAAAGGTGACCCCAATTTGACCTTACTTCCTGTCCAAACCGGAAGACAAAATTTAATATTTAAAAAAATCATATCTCAACAACCACAAGAGGTAAATTCACAGTTTTTGCACGATTGTACAGATTGTTAATTGTCAAAAATATTTACAAAAACATGACCCCAATTTGACCTTTACTTCCTGTCCAAACAGGAAGTCAAATTTTAATATTTAAAAAATCATATCTCAACAACCACAACAGGTAAATTCACAATTTTTGTACCATTGTACAGACCGTTAATTGTCAAAAAATATTTACAAAAAGATGACCCCAATTTGACCTTACTTCCTGTCCAAACCGGAAGTCAAAGTTTAATATTGAAAAAAATCATATCTCAACAACCACAAGAGGTAAATTCACAGTTTTTGCACGATTGTACAGATTGTTAATTGTCAAAAATATTTACAAAAACATGACCCCAATTTGACCTTTACTTCCTGTCCAAACCGGAAGTCAAAGTTTAATATTTAAAAAATCATATCTCAACAATCACAAGAGGTAAATTCACAATTTTTGTACCATTGTACAGACCGTTAATTGTCATAAAATATTTGCAAAAAGATGACCCCAATTTGACCTTACTTCCTGTCCAAACCGGAAGTCAAAGTTTAATATTTAAAAAAATCATATCTCAACAAGCACAAGAGGTAAATTCACAATTTTGCACCATTGTACAGATCGTTAATTGTCAATAAGACATTTACACAAAGGTGACCCCAATTTGACCTTACTTCCTGTCCAAACCGGAAGTCAAAGTTTAATATTTAAAAAAATCATATCTCAACAACCACAAGAGGTAAATTCAAAATTTTTGCACCATTGTACAGATCGTTAATTGTCAAAAGATATTTACAAAAAAGGTGACCCCAATTTGACCTTACTTCCTGTCCAAACCGGAAGTCAAAATTTAATATTTAAAAAAATCATATCTCAACAAGCACAAGAGGTAAATTCACAATTTTTGTACCATTGTACAGATCGTTAATTGTCAAAACAATTTTACGCAAAGTTAACCCCAATTTGACCTTTACTTCCTGTTTAAACCGGAAGTCAAAGTTTAATATTTAAAACAAAATCTTCCACAACAGGTAAATTCACAATATTTGCACCATTGTACAGATCGTTATTTGTCAATACAATTTTACACAAAGGTGACCCCAATTTGACCTTTACCTCCTCCCGAACACCTAGAGTTTGTGTAAACAAACTCGAATCTCTAGTTTTACTTCTTCTTCTCCCCGCGACTGTCCGGTAACAAACACATACTTGCAAACTTCACATGAACTTGAAACTTGGCATGTACTTAGAACTTAACAAGTAGATGAAACACGAGTTGTGAGTGACCCCAATTTGACCTTACTTCCTGTCCAAACCGGAAGTTAAAGTTTAATATTTAAAAAAATCATATCTCAACAACCACAAGAGGTAAATTCACAATTTTGTACCATTGTACAGATCGTTAATTGTCAAAAAATATTTACAAAAAGGTGACCCCAATTTGACCTTACTTCCTGTCCAAACCGGAAGTCAAAGTTTAATATTTAAAAAAATCATATCTCATCAACCACAAGAGGTAAATTGACATTTTTGCACCATTGTACTGATCGTTAATTGTCAAAAATATTTACAAAAAGGTGACCCCAATTTGACCTTACTTCCTGTCCAAACCGGAAGTCAAAGTTTAATATTTAAAAATCATATCTCAACAATCACAAGATGTAAATTCACAGTTTTTGCACCATTGTACAGATTGTTAATTGTCATAAAATATTTGCAAAAACATGACCCAATTTGACCTTTACTTCCTGTCCAAACCGGAAGTCAAAGTTTAATATTTAAAAATCATATCTCAACAACCACAAGAGGTAAATTCACAATTTTGCACCATTGTACAGATCGTTAATTGTCAAAGATATTTACAAAAAGGTGACCCCAATTTGACCTTACTTCCTGTCCAAACCGGAAGTCAAAATTTAATATTTAAAAAATCATATCTCAACAACCACAAGAGGTAAATTCACAATTTTTGTACCATTGTGATCGTTAATTGTCAAAACAATTTTACAAAGTTAACCCCTAATTTGACCTTTACTTCCTGTTTAAACCGGAAGTCAAAGTTTAATATTTAAAACAAAATCTTCCACAACAGGTAAATTCACAATATTTGCACCATTGTACAGATCGTTATTTGTCAATACAATTTTACACAAAGGTGACCCCAATTTGACCTTTACCTCCTCCCGAACACCTAGAGTTTGTGTAAACAAACTCAATCTCAATTTTATTCTTCTTCTCATGACTGTCCGGTAACAAACACATACTTGCAAACTTCACATGAACTTGAAACTTGGCATGTACTTAGAACTTAACAAGTAGATGAAACACGAGTTGTGAGTGACCCCAATTTGACCTTACTTCCTGTCCAAACCGGAAGTTAAAGTTTAATATTTTTAAAAATCATATCTCAACAACCACAAGAGGTAAATTCACAATTTTTGCACCATTGTATAAATTGTTAATTGTCGAAAAATATTTACACAAAGGTGACCCCAATTTGACCTTACTTCCTGTCCAAACCGGAAGACAAAATTTAATATTTAAAAAAATCATATCTCAACAACCACAAGAGGTAAATTCACAGTTTTGCACGATTGTATAGATTGTTAATTGTCGAAAAATATTTACAAAAACATGACCCAATTCGACCTTTACTTACTGTCTAAACCGGAAGTCAAAGTTTAATATTTAAAAATCATATCTCAACAACCACAACAGGTAAATTCACAATTTTGTACCATTGTACAGACCGTTAATTGTCAAAAATATTTACAAAAGATGACCCATTTGACCTTACTTCCTGTCCAAACCGGAAGTCAAAGTTTAATATTGAAAAAAATCATATCTCAACAACCACAAGAGGTAAATTCACAGTTTTTGCACGATTGTACAGATTGTTAATTGTCAAAAATATTTACAAAAACATGACCCCAATTTGACCTTTACTTCCTGTCCAAACCGGAAGTCAAAGTTTAATATTTAAAAATCATATCTCAACAATCACAAGAGGTAAATTCACAATTTTTGTACCATTGTACAGACCGTTAATTGTCATAAAATATTTGCAAAAAGATGACCCCAATTTGACCTTACTTCCTGTCCAAACCAGAAGTCAAAGTTTAATATTTAAAAAAATCATATCTCAACAACCACAAGAGGTAAATTCACAATTTTTGCACCATTGTACAGATCGTTAATTGTCAAAGACATTTACAAAAAGGTGACCCTAATTTGACCTTACTTCCTGTCCAAACCGGAAGTCAAATTTAATATTAAAAATCATATCTCAACAACCACAAGAGGTAAATTCAAAATTTTTGCACCATTGTACAGATCGTTAATTGTCAAAAGATATTTACAAAAAAGGTGACCCCAATTTGACCTTACTTCCTGTCCAAACCGGAAGTCAAAGTTTAATATTGAAAAAAATCATATCTCAACAACCACAAGAGGTAAATTCACAGTTTTTGCACGATTGTACAGATTGTTAATTGTCAAAAATATTTACAAAAACATGACCCCAATTTGACCTTTACTTCCTGTCCAAACCGGAAGTCAAAGTTTAATATTTAAAAAATCATATCTCAACAATCACAAGAGGTAAATTCACAATTTTTGTACCATTGTACAGACCGTTAATTGTCATAAAATATTTGCAAAAAGATGACCCCAATTTGACCTTACTTCCTGTCCAAACCGGAAGTCAAAGTTTAATATTTAAAAAAATCATATCTCAACAAGCACAAGAGGTAAATTCACAATTTTTGCACCATTGTACAGATCGTTAATTGTCAAAAGACATTTACAAAAAAGGTGACCCCAATTTGACCTTACTTCCAGTCCAAACCGGAAGTCAAATTTAATATTTAAAAAATCATATCTCAACAACTACAAGAGGTAAATTCACAATTTTTGCACCATTATACAGATCGTTAATTGTCAAAAACTATTTAAAAAAGGTGACCCCACTTGACCTTACTTCCTGTCCAAACCGGAAGTCAAAATTTAATATTTAAAAAAATCATATCTCAACAAGCACAAGAGGTAAATTCACAATTTTTGTACCATTGTACAGATCGTTAATTGTCAAAACAATTTTACGCAAAGTTAACCCCAATTTGACCTTTACTTCCTGTTTAAACCGGAAGTCAAAGTTTAATATTTAAAACAAAATCTTCCACAACAGGTAAATTCACAATATTTGCACCATTGTACAGATCGTTATTTGTCAATACAATTTTACACAAAGGTGACCCCAATTTGACCATTACTTCCTCCCGAACACCTAGAGTTTGTGTAAACAAACTCGAATCTCTAGTTTTACTTCTTCTTCTCCCCCGCGACTGTCCGGTAACAAACACATACTTGCAAACTTCACATGAACTTGAAACTTGGCATGTACTTAGAACTTAACAAGTAGATGAAACACGAGTTGTGAGTGACCCCAATTTGACCTTACTTCCTGTCCAAACCGGAAGTCAAAGTTTAATATTTAAACAAAATCATATCTCAACAACCACAAGAGGTAAATTCACAATTTTTGTACCATTGTACAGATCGTTAATTGTCAAAAAATATTTACAAAAAGGTGACCCCAATTTGACCTTACTTCCTGTCCAAACCGGAAGTCAAAGTTTAATATTTTAAAAAATCATATCTCATCAACCACAAGAGGTAAATTGACATTTTTGCACCATTGTACTGATCGTTAATTGTCAAAAAATATTTACAAAAAGGTGACCCAATTTGACCTTACTTCCTGTACAAACCGGAAGTCAAATTTAACATTTAAAAAAAATCATATCTCAACAACCACAAGAGGTAAATTGACATTTTATGCACCATTGTATAGATTGTTAATTGTCAAAATATTTACAAAAACATGACCCCAATTTGACCTTTACTTCCTGTCCAAACCGGAAGTCAAAGTTTAATATCAAAAAAATAATAATGCAAAGTTTCTTTAAAAAACATTTTGACGTCATCATCACCGCCCTGACAAAACTCGAACACCTATGTGTTTGTAATATCACAAACACTGCCGTCTATTTTTTTTTTGGTTTTTTTAAATTTTTACGAACACCTCTTGATATTGTTCGTTTTTTTTAAAAACTTTTTCTTCTTCTTCTCAGTGAAACTTATCCAGAGACAAAAACATAGTTGCGGAGTTCACAGGACCTTAAAACTTCACACATAGTTAGACCTTAACATGTAGTTACACCTTAAGTTGTGACGTCATAGTGAGGTCATCAGATATCGAATTACACTCAATCAAAGTTAATATATTAAAACAATTATATCTCATGAACCACAAAAGATATTTTCACAACCTTTGCACCATGTTATAGATCTTGAATGTGATTTTTCGTACACAAAGGTGACCCCAATCTGACCTTACTTCCTGTCCAAACCGAAAGTCAAAGTTTAATATTTTAAAAAATCATGTCTCAACAACCGCAAGAGGTAAATTGACAATTTTTGCACCATTGTATAAATTGTTAATTGTCGAAAAATATTTACACAAAGGTGACCCCAATTTGACCTTACTTCCTGTCCAAACCGGAAGACAAAATTTAATATTTAAAAAAATCATATCTCAACAACCACAAGAGGTAAATTCACAGTTTTTGCACGATTGTACAGATCGTTAATTGTCAAAACAATTTTACACAAAGGTGACCCCAATTTGACATTTACTTCCTGTCTAAACCGGAAGTCAAAGTTTAATATTTAAAAAAATCATATCTCATCAACCACAAGAGGTAAATTAAAAATTTTTGTACAATTGTACAGATCGTTAATTGTCAAAACAATTTTACACAAAGGTGACCCCAATTTGACATTTACTTCCTGTCTAAACCGGAAGTCAAAGTTTAATATTAAAAAATCATATCTGAACAACCACAAGAGGTAAATTCACAATTTTTGTATCATTGTACAGATTGTTAATTGTCAAAACAATTTTACAAAAGGTGACCCCAATTTGACCTTACTTCCTGTCCAAACCGGAAGTCAAAGTTTAATATTTAAAAATCATATCTCAACAATCACAAGAGGTAAATTCACAATTTTGTACCATTGTACAGACCGTTAATTGTCATAAAATATTTACAAAGATGACCCTAATTTGACCTTACTTCCTGTCAAACCGAAGTCAAAGTTTAATATTTAAAAAATCATATCTCAACAACCACAAGAGGTAAATTCACAATTTTGCACCATTGTATAGATCGTTAATTGTCAAAAGATATTTACAAAAAGGTGACCCAATTTGACCTTACTTCCTGTCCAAACCGGAAGTCAAATTTAATATTAAAAAATCATATCTCAACAACCACAAGAGGTAAATTCACAGTTTTTGCACTATTGTACAGATTGTTGAGAAAACATGACCCCAATTTGACTTTACTTCCTGTCTAAACCGGAAGTCAAAGTTTAATATTTTAAAATCATATCTCAACAACCACAAGAGGTAAATTCACAATTTTTGTACCATTGTAGTTGTTAATTGTCGAAAATATTTACAAAAAGGTGACCCCAATTTGACCTTACTTCCTGTCCAAACCGGAAGTCAAAGTTTAATATTTAAAAAATCATATCTCAACAACCACAAGGGGTAAATTCACAATCTTTGTACCATTGCATGTACAGATCGTTAATTGTCAAAACAATTTTACGCAAAGTTAACCCCAATTTGACCTTTACTTCCTGTCCAAACCGGAAGTCAAAGTTTAATATTTTAAAAAATCATATCTCAACAACCACAAGAGGTAAATTCACAATTTTTGCACCATTGTACAGATTGTTAATTGTCAAAAATATTTACAAAAACATGACCCCAATTTGACCTTTACTTCCTGTCCAAACCGGAAGTCAAAGTTTAATATTAAAAAAATCATATCTCAACAACCACAAGGGGTAAATTCACAATCTTTCCACCATTGTATAGATTGTTAATTGTCGAAAAATATTTACACAAAGGTGACCCCAATTTGACCTTACTTCCTGTCCAAACCGGAAGTCAAAGTTTAATATTTAAAAAAAAATCATATCTCAACAACCACAAGGGGTAAATTCACAATCTTTGCACCATTGTATAGATTGTTAATTGTCGAAAAATATTTACACAAAGGTGACCCCAATTTGACCTTACTTCCTGTCCAAACCGGAAGTCAAAGTTTAATATTTAAAAAAATCATATCTCAACAACCACAAGGGGTAAATTCACAATCTTTGCACCATTGTATAGATTGTTAATTGTCGAAAAATATTTACACAAAGGTGACCCCAATTTGACCTTACTTCCTGTCCAAACCGGAAGTCAAAATTTAATATAGAAAAAAATCAAATCTCAACAACCACAAGAGGTAAATTCACAGTTTTTGCACCACTGTAGAGATTGTTAATTGTCAAAAATATTTACAAAAACATGACCCCAATTTGACCTTTACTTCCTGTCCAAACCGGAAGTCAAAGTTTAATATTAAAAAAATCATATCTCAACAACCACAAGGGGTAAATTCACAATCTTTCCACCATTGTATAGATTGTTAATTGTCAATAAATATTTACACAAAGGTGACCCCAATTTGACCTTTACTTCCTGTCCTAACCGGAAGTTAAAGTTTAATATTTAAAAAATATTTTCAAAATCGTACATTATTAGTGAGGACGACGGTTTCGTCAAAAAACATTCTGACGTCATCATCACTGCCCTGACAAAACTCGAACACCTATGTGTTTGTAATATCACAAACACTTCCATCTAGTTTCTTCTTCTTCTCAATAAGACTTATCCAGAGACAAAAACATAGTTGCAGAGTTCACAGAACCTTAAAACTTCACACATAGTTAGACCTTAACGTGTAGTTTTACACTAAGTTGTAACGTCATAGTGAGATCATCAGATATCGAATTACACTAAATCAAAGTTTAATATTTCAAAAAATCATATCTCATGAACCACAGAAGATATTTTTACAATCTTTGCATCATCTTAAAGACCTTGAACTATATCACATTTCGTACAGAGACATGACCCCAATTTGACCTCACCTTCCAGTCGAAAACGGAAGTTTAAGTGAACAACTATTCAGTACCATAAGTATTAACGTTATGCACAACCTACTTCGTGTGTGAAACGGCCTTGAAGTTCTGTCACACACAGAGAGGTGTTTACATTCACTGTACATTGCAGTATCTATTTAGAATATAATGCATTACCTTTCGGCGTAGCAGTTTGTACACAGTTTTGGAATTGTTTTTAATGCTTGTTCTAAATCTAAGAGTGAATTCTAACAGATCGTTTTTGGCATTCATGACCTCAATTCATCGTGATGATTATGATGATGATGCGACATAGTCCAGCAGTACCATAGGTTGCTATTGGAGGGTACTTTCGTAAGAGCACCAGGTAAGGTTAGCTCTTCGGTTTCGGCTTTGTCTTCTTCGGCTTGAATCTACGTTTTGGGTAAGTCGTGGTACACCATTCCCTTGATCATGACATCTCGGGTGTGTTCTTAGTTTCATAACTTTTCATAACGTTTCATAACGTGAAATATGATGTTTTGCATCTTTTTGCGATTGATGCAGTCAAATTAACTTCCAACAATGATTGTTTAATAACCAATGTGCCAGAAAAAGCATCCAGAACAACAAAATGGTAAACTTTTTCCCAAATTGTTGGGTATTTATTTTTAAATATTGGTTTTGGTTAGCCGGTTAGCAAATTTCTAAATGGTGAGTGCAGTTTTTTTATTTTAATTTATGCAATAACCAAAATGATATGTTTCATTATAGTTTTAGTCTTTGATATATATCTAAAACAGCAAAATTAAATAAATAAATAAAAAGATTAAGGCCTAAACATTTTAGTATTATTGTGGTGTTTGTAAAAGTAAGTTTTTTCTTTATTCATAAAGTGACTGGTGACTTTTCCAAAAAATGTTTCATGACATCATCACAGATCACAACGCCCCATCTCAGAAATTGAACCAAACTATTAATGTTATTTTGTCATGATCATGAAGAAGAATAATTGTGTCATTATGGACAGTTATCGATATTTTAGTGTTGATGTTTCTAGATAATTAATGCTAGCTCATAGTGTACAATCCTTCTTGACCTATTTTTACACCAGTCAAAGTTTATTATACTTTTAGACTTTCTATTCACAGCTGTGAGACCGAGTGGCACTGATGATGGCTGTGTGGGCAATGTGCCCATTAAATGCAATGAAAGCCTCCAGATTCCTAGGACCAAGGTTGGGATGTGCAGTCTACAAAAAAGAAACACTGTTAGTCGTGTTCGACATGTAGTTTTCCTGATGTACGCGGCGTTCTTTTGATGGGACTATATCTTAAATTTCTCGTTTTCAATGTCTCATGTTTTTCTCAAGATGTTCTCATTATCAATTGTTTAACTTGTCTTGATAATTCCAATTACATTTACTGCAACAAGAATGTTTACTTAAATATGCCTAATGGCAATATAACGCCTTCACCGTTCATGTAGAAATGATTTCGAGTAAGCTCTTAATTCTCTTGAAAGGCTGTAATCTGAAGACCCAGAAAAAACCCAAATAAACTTAGTTCATACTTTCCTTGTGCGTGCCAATTTTCAAGAATGCACGTCAGTGAAGACTTCTTGAAGGACATGATAGTGATGCACACAAAGCCTCCACGCTCGTGGGACCAAGGCTGGGATTTGCAGTATACAGAAAAATAACAGCATTCACTTACCTACTCTCTTAAATGCATTCAAAGCCTCCAGATTCCTAGGACCAAGGTTGGGATGTAGTTTTCCTGATGTACGCGGCGTTCTTTTGATGGGACTATATCTTAAATTTCTCGTTTTCAATGTCTCATGTTTGTCTCAAGATGTTCTCTTGTTTAACTTGTTTGGCACTCAAGCCCACACAAACATATTATAGCACATGATAGTGAACTACATAATGTCTCCAACCAGTCATTGTGACGTTAGAGGTCTTTATCCAATCGTTTTCCGGGAATCCATAGATTCAAACCGTTACTTATTCTCATAAAAGGAGTAAGGTGCGCTGTGTAGCCTCAGTTCATGCTAGCCTCGTCACCAGGGATGACCTCATGTTCGCGATACTGATAATATACCAAAAACTACGAACTTAATTTTTCTTCAAACAATTTTTGTTTCATAGTGTGGTGTTTTCAATTCCACCTTAAAATAATCAACAAAAGCAATGGCATCTAGTATCCCGCTTACAGCAGTCAACGTAGTCATCGCATGCTCAGCCATTCTAGGAAATGGTATGGTGATTTTTGTCATGACGGTCCGACGTAAATAGTTCAGCTCCTTCACCAACCGACTCATACGACACCAATCGATCATCGACTTCGTTTCTGGTGTGTTGTTTCTATAACGCTGAAGATATGTATCAATCAATCACTGTTTGAGTATGTGAATGAGAGTTTTCGCGGCCAGTTACTCTGCCGTTTCATCTACTCGAGTTATTTTGTATGGGCGTCCAATGTGGCATCAACGTACAATCTTGTCATGATATCGCTTGAGCGTTTTATGGCTACTTGCTATCCAGTGAAACAGCGTAACCACTGCTCAATCTTCAGAATCAAAGTCTCAATGTGTGCGGCTTGGATCATTGGTTTCACAGAAGCCATTGTGCTTACTGTTGTGTACCATGCTAATGAGCAAGGACATTGCTGCTCGAATTTCAGTCTGACATATGTTGAGAAAATTACTATGTTGAGTTTAATTTTTGAGTATCTTATTCCAGTGATACTCATGACATTTGCATATGTGAAAATACTCGTCATTCTTAAACGCAAACTGGCCGGTACGGATGACACTCGTCAACAGCGTGATGGTGTCCTGGGCAAAGCTAAGAGAAACGTCTTAGTGACATTGTTACTCTCTGGAAGTCTGTTCGTTATTTGCTGGACACCATTGCAGATACTGAGGTTCCTGTTCATTTTCGGAATCACAGGACTAGACCTAGCACCGGCTTTAAAATCATTGGTCATGTGTAACATGTGCGTGAATCCAGTAGTTTACTGTTTCAAGTATGAGCATTTTCGTGTTCAGCTCATGCAACTTCTACGAAAAAGATTTCGTCGAAACCGCGTGCACACTGGAGAGGAGTCTAATGCGCCGACCTTATCCATCATAGACCATATTACGCAGTCGACCTAAATGAAAACAAACTATTTGCTATTACATGGGGTCGGTACTGGTCCGTTTGCGTCATAACAGTGGTTGCAGTTACTCACATAAGCCTACGTGTGATGAATGCTAGAATCTAGACTCTATATAATGCCTACAATTCTTTCACCTGCACTGCTTGCTACACGACGTTAGAGTGCAGAAGACGTTTTCTGTCAAGATACACCTTCCTTTAATAATGAAACCACCGTCTATTTGTTTTACATGATCTGTAAACATTCTCCGTTGGTCGGCACAATACCTTTGCTGTCATCGTCTAGTGGTTAGTACATTGCGCTGTGGTCGAAATAACCCATATTCGAAACCTGGCCATGGCATGACATTTTATGAAACATTTCTTTAAATTAAAGATAATTATTGATAATTACATTCTTTATCACCGGCCCAGCACCGTAGCACGCTGTGATCGTCTGGTGGTGAAGACATTGCGTTATGATCGGAATAAACCAACTCCGAATCTTGGTCGTGACATGATATTTTGAAATAATAATTTACGATATTTGTCATATTAATTCGTCCCTAATTGGCCATAGTGACCAATCCCGAATTAAGTTGGCATAGTGACTAATGCGGTATTGGTCACTTTGCCAAATTAAAAAAAATAGCCAGTTAGAGCATTCGTCATTTGAATGCATGCTCTATCTCCAAAACTATAAGGAATACATGCATGTGGATTAGATACAACATAAAAAATAAAACGGTTTTAGGTTAAAATTTGTATTCATTTTAAATCACATTTTATGTCTTAGCAGTTTCTAATTCCAACTCGTCGTATTTAATATTTATTGAGTTTTACTCCCGTCTCACGTACATCCATACCTGGTTCGGAGTGTAATGATCATTTTATTAGTTTTTTTCACCACAAATAGTCGTTCAAGTTAATTTTGATTAAAGGGAGCACCTTTATGATTATACATGAAGCGGTTTTATTGTTGCTTGGAGACCAATGCAAACACAAACGGAACTCGACTTGATTAGCTCAGTGTGTTATTTTCTAGCTCCCTTTAATACTCATTGTAAAGTTCATAATGTATGCAAATATGTATGTTAAGAAATAATGGTAATAAACTAAACCAAGCGCAAGTCACTGAAACTGATTACTGGATGTGCAGACCATGTCATACTTATTTACAATAATAACTCCCATGGTCAAAACAGGCAAAAGTTTTGCAGTAGTCTAGCTATAATGACAGACATGTTTTTCTTTAAGATGTCAACATAAAAAAAAACATTAATATTTTGTATTTCATCAATTGTATTTCATCAATTGAACACCAAGAAATACTTACTGGTGTTATTTTAACATCACAGCTTGTACAAAGTTTACAATATTTGATAGAGCACGAACACGAACGTATACAAAACTACACATATGCAATAGATGTATCGCCCGTGTTTTGTTTTCATTGGAACATTGATAATTGTCCTTTTAGAAAAGGAAACAAACAAATACTTTTAACTGAATTAGTCACAAAATTGTTTTCAGAAGCTGGTTTTACAGTAAAAAAGTGTCACAATGAATTTATGACGGGATCAACCATAGATTAATCCGTTATATAATTATTTACTCTAAAACCATGCTTCTCACAATTATTTTGAGAAACATAAAAACTTTCCGGCGACCGCTATTGCCGAAGTATGGCCAATATCAAACCGACGTCTTGTCGATCGCCGTTGATGGCCCGACTCCTATTCTCGACGTAGGACGAAAATTAAACCGACGTCTTGTCGACTTCCCGCCGACGATGGTTCAACTTCCACCGACGATGGCCCAACTTCCACCGACGATGGCCCAACTTCCACCGACGATGGCCCAACTTTCACCGACGATGGCTCAACTTCCACCAACGATGACCCAACTTCCGCCGATGATGGCCCGACTCCTATTCCAGACGGATAGGGCCAACATTAAACCGACATCTTGCCGAGCTCCAGCGGCGTAGCCACGGGGGGGGGGGGGCTGGGGGGACACGTGCCCCCACCCCCCACAAATTTCCAGTGCCCCCAGGTGCCCCACGAAAAATCCCGAAAGTGCCCCCAAAAAAGAAAAGAAAAAGAAAAGGGGAAAAACCCATACCCTCTGGGTCCCCCCACTGAAAAGCAGTGCCCCCCCTGTGCCCCCCCCCCTTCACTGAAAAAGTCCTGGCTACGCCGCTGCCGATTTCCCGCCGTTGATGGCCCGACTCCTATTCCCGACGTAAGGCCAATATTAAACCGACGTCTTGTCGAGCTCCCGCAGACGATGGCCCGACTCCTATTCCTATTCATAGAAGTAGGGAGAATGTCAATAGATACTGTCGAACTGAACATAAATACGAAGCTTCATGAAAATTGATTGAAGAATACAGCAAATACGGATGGGCACATTGCGCCCCCCCCCCCCCCAAGGCCTGAGAAAAAAGCCCAGGCCTGATGTGGCTAACATGACAACAACAAAAACATTTAGAGAAGTGACTTGTGAACAGACGAATTAAATTAACTTCTATGCATGAACCAACTATGACGTTGCAACTGATCCCATCGTTTGATAAATACCAACTAAAGTGTCAACAAATATATATGAAAACACCTAAAAATTGGCAATTATAAAGTAGAAAAGTGATGTCATTATGGATAACGACTTGTGTGCAATGTTAGTTATACAATTCAAATTTCATGGGCCCTTTAACAATAATAATCTTAATTCTTACATAGTGCATAACACATTCAGGAAAAGGGAAAAGTCCCTAAAAAGAATCTATAACCCATAATCAGAAACACTACAATGACTTGATCAAGAATGTTGTTAGGAGAGATGTTATCCATCCAAGTGATTCTTGCCCTTCCTCCAGGTCTTGTCCCGTCAATGCACCCCTCTAGAATATTACAATACCGTATGCCCACTTTTAATATAGGCATATAAACCTTTCATGACATGCATGGCCTAGAAATGCACAAACTTCATTTACGATGAAGGATAGCTTGGGTATAACAAAGACAGCATCGTTACAATCAACTGGGCATGGAATCAGAGTGCTAGTTTTAGATTAACTCAGTGACTGAAAATAATACCCCATATGATAAGGTCATATTACCGTAGTCTTGACCAAGACGCATCGGAACGTTTCGGTCGCATAGTTTTTCCCGCTTATAGCTATCCCATGGCTATCCGAACTCGAATCCAGCGTACATGCACACAGTGAACATGCGTACATGGATCCATACGCATACACAAAGTGAATGTACAGCAGACTATAATTATGTACATTGTACGTGTACAGTGACCATTCGTCGTCTGGCCATGATCCTTCTGTATTTGCAAAAAATCTGGTTTCTTGTTACTGTTTGGCCCGGCAACTGCTCACTGCGATACCACGTACAATATGTACATGTACAATATAGGCCTATGTGTGTGCGTGTGTGGGATTAAACACGGTCAAAGCTAGGGGCCTGTGATTGGCCATCATTTAAAATAAACCGCCAACAAATCAACAATTCTTTCATGAGGAATTTCTATCGCTATTCCGATAGGAAAACTCTCGATTACAGAAGGATCAAGGCTGTTCTTTGAGTTCAAACGTACGAGGTTGTAATGGACAACCGCATCCACGAATCAGCGGGTCTCGCTGTACAGAGTATTTGTGTAGACACTATCCGGGGATGGTGCACCGTGTGGGCTGAATTTCTCGGGCCAGAAATCGGTACGGGATGGGAGTAAGGATACCTTTAAGAAGCATTTTTGCGAAATTACCAAAGTATACCTTACCTTTTAAAAGGAAACAAATATTTACAATACCAGATAATGGTTTGCTAGTTAGGGTTAGGGTTAGGATTAGTTACGGGTCAGTAAATACGCAATATTTACTGTAATATTTATGTAAGAGACTTTATTATTCTGTTGTTTAAATGTATATGAACTCATACCTCGTCATAACCATCCAAATCAACCTGATTTTTTAAACATCGGAAAATCGTGACAGTTTCCATCACATCTACTGTACAATATTAAATAGTGGCTATGGTTAGCCGTCACCATTCACGTACACAGGATTTATAGTCTTGATGATTCCAGTTATATTTACTGCAACACGAATGTTTACTTACATATATAATTGATTTCATTTCGAGTAAGCTATTCCTGTTGAAAAGTCTGTTTTGAAGACCTGGAGGAAATAAATAAAAATTGGTCCAGATTTTCCTAGAGCGTGCCTATTTGAAAAATAATCGTGTTAGCGAAGTATTCTTGATGGATATGATAGTGGTGGGCACAAAGCTTACATGCTCCTTGGACCAAGGCTGGTATTTGCTATCTACAAACAAAACCGATTTACTAACCTATTATCTTAAATGGAATCAAAGCTTCCAGACTCCAGGGAACAAGGCTGAGATGTGCGGTCTACAAACCATTCACTTCTCTTCAATTCACACAAAGCCTTCAGGCTCCTGGGACCAAGGCTGGGATCTGATATAACTTGGTGAACAAAGTGATGACAAATTGGTCAAATCATTGGGGCGTAGATTTCCTTACCTCTGCTCTGATCGTGACAATATTGTCCCTTTAATCTAAAAATGGTTCAAATATTTTGAATTCTGTGCCGTATTGATTGCATGTTCATGGCTAATATTTTTCCAGTCTCTTTAATTGAAACGTTCTGTTTCTAATAATAATTTTTTTTTTAAATCACCGTGATCCTATTTACTGAGTTATCAATGCGAATTACCTGTTTAATTATCAATACCACAACAAATCGTTAAATTGAATGGAATTTATATACGTTTTTTATATGACTTTGTCTCTATGTTGTATCCAGCACGTTGCACAAGGTACAACATTGGTATTTTCAATTAATAAATTAAAAGTTTTACCAGAAACATTATTGGTGTGAAGTTGACGAAGGTCCACCATCCGATGAAATAACAACCGTTGAAATAACATCTGCAAAAAACACCTACACAAATAAACTTCAAAGCGTCAAATTCGATGGTCCAATTGATGTGAAATTCACAAACTTTAATTTAATAAACTTGCACAGTGAAACATTCAACATTAGTTTAACAAATGCACACGTACAATTATGTCTATGCTGATCGGAACTACATGATGTCTCCGACCAGTCGCGGCAGGCACTGCGCATTAATCTTTGTCTGCCTTTGATTCGTTGTGACGTTAGAGGGTTTTATCCAATCATTATCCAGGTACCCATAGATTCAAATTTATTGATGCTTTTCGTTTAAAAATTATACACATTATTCCATTTGCAAAATTAAATTTAATTAAGTTGATAAAATAATAAAAAGAAAAGAAATAAAATACATAAGTTAAAAGGAAGATCTAGATCTCTTGCCTCAAAATCAAAATTAATTGATCTTGTATTTAAATTAACTCCAGTGCCTGAAAACCTTTTGTCAAGGGCGAATTGGAAAACTGTTACCATGAACTTGATTGCCCATAAACGAAAGCAAAAATAACAAATGCATTCTTTTAAAAATGCTCTGCGCATCGATGACTGTTAATTTGACTGCATCAATCGCAAAAAGATGTGAAACATCATATTTTACGATGAGGTAATTGAAGTCATGAATGCCAAAATCGATCTGTTAGAGTTCACTCTTAGATTTAGAACAAGCGTTAACAATTCCAAAACTGTGTATATGACAGCTCGAACTAAAGGACGATAGTGAAATTACCGTAAACTGTGTGGACACGAAAGTGCTGGCGACGACGAAACGTAATGTATTATATTCTAATTAGAGAAGAACTTACCATGAGATGAATGAAACTAAGGCAGAGTACGTGACGTAGATGGCTGTTGTACATGTATGTCGGAGATACTGCAGTGTAACAGTGAACTACATAAAATGCACGTATCCACAAGACTATAATGTCTCGTGTCTGTGTGAGAGAACTTCAATGCCGTTCGCACGCGAAATGGGCTGTGCATAATACATAGAGAATAGTACTTCTGAATAGTTGTTCACTTAAACTTCCGGTTTCGACCGGAAGAAGGTCAAATTGGGGTCATGTCTGTGTACGAAATGTGACATAATTCAAGATCTTTAAGATGATGCAAAGATTGTGAAAATATCTTCTGTGGTTCATGAGATATGATTTTTTTTTAAATATTCAACTTCCGGTTTCGACCGGAAGGAGAGGTCGGATTGGGGTCACGTCTGTGTACGAAAAATCACATAATTAAAGATCTATAACATGTTGCAAAGATTGTGAAAATATCTTTTGTGGTTCATGAGATATGAGTTTTTGAAAATATTAAAATTTGATTTAATGTAATTCGATATCTGATGACCTCACCATGACGTCACAACTTAGGATACATCAGATGGTCCGTCCTGACGATATGCATACCGTACAAGCAGGAATTTGAACCTCCACGAACGGTTCTATGTTCCGTCTTAAATGTGTACTTTCCCGATGTCTTATAATTACAGAATTGTGCCGACGGATTTGACTTGTGGCACTCCCACTGCCCCATCCCATCTGGTTACGCAACTGATCGGGAAATCAGGTCAGTCAGTGCCGATTTGCCTCTGATGTCATTCCCCGACTTTCTGTTCAGAAAAGAGCGGTATGAGTGCGCTGCTACGGACACTTACATCAGGGGTTGTCAAACAGGTTAAGTCGAACGATTCCTTCAGGTCACCATATGGTCTAAGGTACGGATTTAAACTGTCAACAACAACAACTTATTTTTTAGAATGTTTTTTTTTATGATTAAGAATGAGTTTTGTAAATGTACAATGCAGGGTTCGCAGTTTTTTGTCCGCAGGCGATTTTTTCGGTGGGAAAAACCGAGTTTTACACCCTTGGAAAAAACAAATGTTCTGCCAAAAACGAAGGAAACTTGACAATTATTTATATTGAATTGTTTGTAGTTGAATTTGCGCCATATAAATAAATAAAATATTATTATCTTCATGAGGCGCGGTTCTAGAGACATTAATTCGGGGGGGGGGGGCTAACATGTGATTGGTGAATCTGGATCGGCATTTCATGTGTCCTCATAACTACAAATCCATGTACTATGGGCAATATTTTTGGGGGGCTAAGGGAAATTTTTGGGGGGCTGAAGCCCCCCCCCAGCCCCCCGTAGAACCGCGCCATAAACCTGACCCCGATCAGAGCATACTGATCAAAACGTTGAAATGTCAAACCATCGATTCTTTTTAGAACCAACAAACTTTTACAACTCATAAAGCGAACCGCAAACCTTCCTAGATTTCTCAGACACCGTCAATGTAAAATGAATATCTTGATTCAAAGAAAGTAAGCACACTCCTATAAGCATGTAATGTAATGTATAAATGTAAATTTATTCTTAGTAACACGCATTACATGTTAAAACATCCCAATGCGTCTGACAAATATACAAAAATAGCAATTTTAACACCATAAAGCGCACTAAAAAGTACTGAGCATTTACAATAACAATTAATATCTAAAATCTAAAAAGATAAATCAAATTATAAAAATAGCTGAAAATCAATTATAACACCATAAAAGCGACTAAATAGTAAAAAGTAATTAAACAATTATTTCAAAATTTCCACGTTGTACCAAAGACTGTGTATTATTTATTTTATTATGATTTATTATTTATATTTTTTTGGTAATCTTTGTATACGTTCTACATGCATACGCGGTTATTGGAACCAGACCAAATAACCCAAATTCCCATACACAACGTATGGGCTTAGAGAGGCTTCACAAATCGGGCAAACGTTCGTACCCCTATGTGCAAAAAGTCGTTTAAAAGACAGCATGGCAGAATTCCAATCGATCCAGCAGTTTCCGGGCTGCAATTGGACATCGCTTCATAGCAGAATTACCACTTTCTTCTGAAAGAACGCTGAACCCAGCTACAACGTGACAGAAAAAAATTGTTTTGAACTTGCGAAAATGCTTACTTTTGTCTCTCTAAATGCTTGTAACCATGGCCACCAGTGCTAGAGGTTAGTGGGTTTTGTTTGACTTCAACGGGGAAATAAAAAAAACGTTTTTGATATCTGGAACAATTCTTCAACCTGTTGTAAAAAACAGAAGACAATCAAACATCAAAGAATTGACAAAATCTACTTATAAATTAAATCCCAATGAATGCTAATGTAGACACTCTTTGAAAAATTCGAATAGCGTTGGCACACTGTCTCCGCTATATGAAACCCTAAAATGTACATTGATTTGAAAACATTTTTTAAATTTTCTCCGAAAACTGCATCGCTCACGTTGGGGTCATGTCCAACGTCTATGATGCATGCAGCTCTACACAACAGCATATACCGACAGGTTTTTTCTGGTATGTCATTTAGGATTATATTGGGAAATCTTGAACTGGTGCACTCATGAAACAACAGGCACATCAAAAATCGTCCCCTGTCCCCCATTAATTATTTGTATTTTTGAATGGATCTTGATATTATACAAGTGATTTCATACCTTTTCCTGTTGGAAATCGGTGTTGACAATGAAGAAGAATCCGATGGTTGTGAGAGCCTTGTGAACATCATCTACAAGCTTCGGAAACTGACTTCTGTCTGGTTTCTCCAATGACAATCTGTACGCACTGAAGTCTATGATTGGAATCTCGTCCACACAATCCCCCATAGTGTGAGCCTACTAACTTGCTGAGGGGAAAAGTTATTGGCAAATCGATAGCTGTTTAATAATTTAAAAAAAAATTCCTTGTTGATCAATTATCGGTGCTCGAAGCATGCGCGTTATGTTTACAACTCGTAAACGTTAGCTTATACGCCATAATAACATAATGAACCATCTAACATAATGAACCATCTTAATTTCTAAGTTTTTTTTTCCTCGGGCGTAATTGGAAGCTAGAACAAAGAAAAATGTTAGATTGGGAGGAGGTGGTCCAGAGGATGGGATGCTTTTCTGGTATTTTAAATTGCTTTATTTGATCATTCAAACGACGGAATTGCGACGGTTTGCATACGTATACGGACCACATCATGGTGCCGCAAAATGCCCTGAAATCGGGAGTCTAACTGCATTTTCCCCTTAAGAGATCTGAGGATGTACACGGAACGGATAGGCCCTTATTGTAGAAATTGACATTTTAAGAGACTGATATCTGATATCAAAGACGACTGCAATATTATGATGATAATTTCAGCAAATTGAAAAGATACGGGAATGTCATATTCAGAGAATAAGTCTCACCATTGTGTCACCAATAGACCTAAATATATATATATATATATATATATATATATATATATATATATATATATATATATATATATATATATTTGGCAATTGAAAAGGAACAAGAAACCATTCACCATCAACTGGTCGGTAGCCTGTAGATCTCAAGCATACAACAGTGAATCGAAACGGTGCAACCTTTGCCTCACAGAGAAGCTCTCCATCATAAACGCCGACAAGAGGATACTCCTCAACAAACGACCCGAACTCATATCAAAATGCCGCCATGAAAACAAGTTCTACCTCTGCAACTTCAAAAGCGATGACACGTGACGAGGAACAGTACCGCGTCAACAAACCACAAACTGCCAACAAACAAGCTTACACACAAGGCCCGCAAACAATAGGTAATTACCACGCATCATTGAGCGAGTAACGTGTAGGCCTATATATATAGGAGTAATCACTTGGTGACTATCAGTTGTCTGATGATCGCATAACGCGTGAAACTCGGAGTTACAACTACCAGCGTTCCACTAGTTTTACTACAAGTGTATATATATATATATATATATATATATATATATATATATATATATATATATATATATATATTAAATTGTATTAGATGAGCTATATGATCTTAAGTTGCAGGACTTTATTCAGTCTTGGCTAGCTGATCGTCTTCAAATCATAGAGTAAGGATATTTGGCGCGCCCGTCTTGACAAGTTATTAGGGCACAGCGAAAGGAAACATGGCTACAGGGGTACTGTTCAGTATTTTTAGGGCACAGCGAAAGGAAACATGGCTACAGGGGTACTGTTCAGTTCATGAAACCATAGAAAACCAATGCAGACAAACCTTGCAACGACTGCTTTACTAATAATGCAATTAGCCTACTGATATTATTATACCAATCGAACTTTGGTTGACCCATGGTTGACCGTCATCCATACGACATTTTGGTTTCAAGTACTGTTTATAATCGGACATAAAGGCCAGACAGCAAAGCATTATCAAAGTTCGAACTTCGTTACTCATTATGGTTGAATAATTATTCTCCTCATGCATCGACCCCTCCCCATCCTCCCCCAACGCTTCCTCCTTCCCTACCCTCCCCTCTATACCATTGGCCTCCAAGTGACTTTACGAGTTCAGGATTGTTGGTGGAGTGGGGGAGTGAGGCTGGGAGAGTTGAAACTTGAGCTTTATTGTACAGTTACTTTAAAGAGTAGGTAATTTTGTACTCAGGTAAACCACCAAGAATATTTCACTTATCTATCCAGGTTCGAGAGCCAGCCGTTCATATATTCCTTATTTGTTTTGGACACAGGACTTGTTTACGTTTTATGTGAGTTATACTTCCTAAAGAACGTTTCCAGACAAAATTTCCGAACAAAATTGAACGGCAGTAAGACCGCACACGCCGTTCGTAACCAAACCAGGGGAGTCGATATACCTTTGAACTGGGTTCTTGCTCTATGCTTGGAGCATAATACGTACCCTCTGTACCTTGTAAGTCTAGGCACGTTAAATGCCCGCAAAGAGGCATAAACTCCGGTTATTAAAATTAATTGGACTTTGAGAATGATCGGTTGGATTGTGACCTTGATCAATCAGACATTGCGTCGATAGATTTGAATAATGCAAAAAAGCGATTTAAGGAGAATGATTGCTTAAGAGCGATTAAAAGAAACCGTTTGATATATTGAAATGCTTCATGAGTGTATACATAATTATGATATCACATACTTTACCGCTGGCTTCCATTCATTGTGTTATAAATATTTGTTTTAACTGACAAATACATGTAATTCATAGGCCCTTTATATATTATGTCAAAAATTCCAGTCAGTTAAATGGCAACAACATCGAATGGTATAGGCCTATGTTTGTAACACTAGAAGTTGTCGGGTGTAAATGGTATTACTGAGGTAGCTTTTAGCCATAGATGTTGGAGTGATTATAAATGGAAGATTGTAGACAGTGAAGAACACTACTGAGACAAACATAGGGTCAAACTGTACTTTATTAACCCTATTTTGATGGACTCGGTACTACAGCCCTGACAGAGATACTTTACATGGGGGCTGGGTGTCCCAATTCCACCTAAAGTCCAACAGTTGGGTGGTAGTGTTACTGCATGGTGTTGGATTTTGGCAGATTCAGGAAGGTTCTTAGCCAAAATAGCTAGGGGTTATGGTTAAAGAACACTGACTTACAGCTATACTGTCTACAGAAGAACACTGTTTCATCAGCGTCCTAGATTGTAGACTCTGATAGGGAATCTAAATATTTGAAGGTCAATATTTGGTTTTAGTAGGTCAGGTATGTCTATAAATGATAGATCACTTATGATAAATATTGAAAACTTAATTTAATTTAAGTTAATGACCACTGACCGTGGCCTAGTGTATTTTTCTAGGGCCCCCATCAACAAACAAGTCCAAGAACTGAGGAATATGACTTTATGAAGTGACAAGGTGATTCTATGGTCCATGGTGAATGGACAGGCTTACGTTGTTATTGGATACGCATTATGCCATACGACTGAGGCTATACTGCAGAAAACAGTAGTATGAGACCTTCACTTTAGGCCAAAAAAGTCTCCGGTTTCTGGTCTCTGCGCGCGTCGCCTCAAACATTTTTAATGTTTTTGTTTTGTTTTGTTTTGTTTTGTTTTCTATGAAACGATGTCCAATTTGCAGCCAAAATTACTGGATCGATTGGACTGAATTATTCTGTGCTCTGCTTTAACGAATTTTTCACATAGGGGTATGAACGTTTGCCCGATTTGTGAGGCCTCTCTTTGTATATGGGAAATTTGGTCCCCGCGTATACAGTGTATCACGTATTTCCCTGTTGGCCCCCAAAAAAGCGCATCACCGCACCGATTTTGAAGCCAATTACCGATGGTCAGAAACCGGAGACTTTGGGGGGGGGGGGGGCCTTAACAAAAATAGTAAAAAATTACCGAAATTTACATAGCATCAATCAAACATGGTGATGTATGGAAGTGCCTGGTAGAAGCAGAGATTTATACCAGACCATGCACCTAATATTTATGAAAATAGTACCGACATCTAATTTGTATTTATTTATTTATTTCCATAGCATTAAGCAAACATGGCGATGTATGGAGGTGCCTGGTAGAAGCAGAGGTTTATACCAGACCATGCACCTAATATTTATGAAAATAGTACCGACATCTAATTTTTATTTATTTATTTCCATAGCATCAAGCAAACACGGCTGTAGAAAGAAGAGGTTTATACCAGACCAGGCACATATAATATTTAAGAAAACAAGTATACCAGAAAAACAGTTTTACATTACATAGATATTATTATGTTACAATTCATTAATAATTGGATATGCACAAATTATAAGTTGATAATTGCCCAAGTAATGTTTAATTATCTCATACCCATCTAGCTAAAACAAAATGTTACTGAGTGACACGAATGAAGTCTATCATAATTAGTAAAACGTGTACAAATTGACCGCCATCTTGACCATCTTAAAATTACATCATTGAAACAAAAACTATTACAAACCAAAGTACAATTAGCTTAAGTTGTACCGGTACTTATCCTCATTTCAAGTTTTTGATGTTTCATTAAATAACTAGTAGGAATAATGTATAATTTCACATAGAAAGCAACGAAGGAAAGTATCAAGAAATATTTCAGATAAAAGTAGACGCGCACTTACACCACTGACCAAAACAAAATTATTGGCTCCCTTAGAATCGCACAATGTGTACATTGTTTGTTTTAGAGGGAATAAGAAGAACTTAATCTCATGTTCAAATACTCCAAACTGCCTATAGATGGGTACTTGTTACTTTTATCAATACACTCAATGACGGCATCATTGGTTGGATTGCCAAAGAAAACTATTGACTGACGACTCTGTCCACGTTCCTGTGGCGTTTCGTCCAAGAGTACACGGTGTTTCTGTAACAAGATTGTGGTTCATAAAATCACTGAACACTATGTCAGCTAGAAAAGGGCTTAAGTTCCGGGGGATGGGAGTTTATTTTCTTGCCAGTCCTGAGTTTGTCCAGAGGGGATGCTCCACATGATTATTAAAAGTCACGTAAACTCGGATTTAAAGTTTTGCATGGTTGAAGTACAGTAGTCAGAGTCAGAGTATACTGATCGAAACGTCGAGTTTTGTTACAATCGGTTCTTCTCAGAACCCGCCAACTATTACATCTCCCATGGTACTACTGCTACTGTAAACTCCCCGATAACACTCAAATATACTATGTTTGAAATATATTTGAGAGCTGTCATTGTTATGTTATAAAATCTCGCAATATTTCAGAAATTCCCAAAATTGTAATAACAATTCCCAAAACAGTACGAATTTGTTAATGAAGTTTTACAGTTATTTTTCTGTTAAATGATCAACTTATTTTTAAATCTGCATGTTTCAAGCTCCTTAAACTTTGCTCAATGGGGTGGGTGGGGTGGGAGATTGGACGGAGTGACGGTCAGGGTAGGTCATTGGGATTGGAATTATCTCCCACCCTTGACAACAAATTTACGCCACTGGAAAACTTTGGTATAATGTAGCCTGTCATATATAAAATCAATAACAATAAGTATCATCTCCACCTGTTCTCCATCCATAGCTTTTTATGACAAATATTGTAGTCCAATTCAGGGACTCCCTTACCTGTTAAACCTACATTTGCATATTTCTCAAGACTTATGCTTCCACGCTAAAATCTGATACCACTCTAAAAGATCGCCCTTAAGAGCCCCCACTCCCGCCTGCGTTAATCGGATCTCTTGTCTAGCGTTTGACGAAGTAACAATAAGACGTGCTATTACAGCTCGAGCTTGCCAAACGTATCCCTTACAGCGGTAGTTTCTGATTTTGTTAATAAAAAAAGTCTCTGGCCAACGGTAAAGCTTCGGCTCATACTACTAGGACTGTGCCTGCAGGGCCTCCAGTACCTATGCTAGTCCCTGAAGCCCCAATTCCTTGCCGCCCTCATACCAGGGAAAAGCTGCCTCTGGCCCCCGGTAATTCGGGTAAAGGGAATGAGACGGTGCCTGCAGGGCCTCTCGTGCTCACCCCAGACAGTTTAAAGAAAACAAAAAAAGGTAAGAGACCAGACCCGTACCGGGCCGGGGCTATGCCTGCCGGGCCTATAGCTCCCGGTCCCAATAATCCCGGTGGTATTAGATTCTAGCGTGGAAGCCTAAGGCTTGAGAAATATGCAAATGTAGGGTTAACAGGTAAGTATTGTTCCTTCGCGGACTCCCAATCATTTGGGGAATTACTTACATTAGCAATGTATATATCTGCTGTCCATCTCTGCATCATGTCACCGATATTAACCAGAATACTGCCCTCAACCAAGGGTACCTTGATGTATTTACCATCACGTTCGCGAACCTGTTTTAATATTATATCAGACATTTTTAGTTTGTAATTTGATTTTCTATTTTCAAGGGGTTTTCCATTCGAGAACTAGAAAAACAAACACACTGACAAAATAACAAATAAACTTATATGTTTACCTCTAAGCCTGGCTTCTGTTGAAACAGCAGATTGATTCCTCCGAAGTCCGAGTGTTCACTGCATCGTACTTGTTTCTCCTTGACAGTTACATCATTTAGTGAAGGGTAGAAGATAGTCCATAGACTGCTCATGTTAGGCTTGACGTGGTTCTTCACGAAAAATAAAGGGTCCTTGGGACAAACAAAATAACGCCCAAACGAACTGAAACATGTTTCAGTGTGAACAATTCAAACAAAAATTATACTGTTTTAACACAAGAGTTACCGGTTTTTTCAACATAGGAACACATTCCTCAGCAGGAAAAGGGGTCTGTAGATGGGCATAATATTGGTGGTTGTGTTGAACTATTATTCGCCAGAAGTTTGTATGTAATAGATTTCTGATATCACCAGAATATGTTATTATATTAAGTCTTAATTAATGTAGCATCTACAGCTAATTATGTATGCACTATAAACTCCTAGTGGAAGTTATGCTGCATTACGGTGTTGCTTTAAAGTACTTCAGATAGTGTATATTTCTCTCCATTATCTAATATATAATTAGCCTTACCTCTAGTTTAAGGCCATGACCCATGACTTCCAATACTCGGTCATGAAGTGGGACACACAAATCAAAGAATTCATGCATGGTAGTCTTGAATCCAGGACATTTCGACTCCATGGGCCAGTCCTACAAGTAACACAATACACAATATACTAAGAGGCCATCTTAATTATACACAAGGTTGCTGGTGTGTTTGAGTCTTCAGATACTAAGTTGAAGTTTTGTACCAGGATTTGAACTCAATGAGTTCAAATGCTGGTACATTTTATACTTTATACTGATGATGTTTTCGGTTCTTTATCAAGTAGGCTAACCTTTACAAAATGGCTTCTCTAGTACAAGGGATAAACGAAGGCATGTGAAGGTAGAGATTGTGTACGGTTGTCCATACTTAATAACTCAGTGTGTATACAGTCTGTCGGTAGTACGCGCAGCCTATACATTCATATTCTAGATGTACTACGGCGGTACGGCCGGATTAATTCCCATCAGACGGTCCGTCCAGACGATGCATACAAACAGGACTTCGCACCTTCACGAACGGTTCTATGTTCTGTCTTAAATGTACGGTTCTATGTTCCGTCTTAAATGTACACTTTTCCCAATGTCTTATAATTTCTGATACACCGAAAAAAATCACGAATGTGCCAACGGATTTGACTTGTGGCACTCCCACTACCCCCATCCCATCTGGTTGCGCAACTGATGGGGAAATCAGGTTTTAGGAAGGGATGGTAACAGTTAGGATGGGACTGAGATCTGGTTTTACTTGCAGTCAGTGCCGATTTGCCTCTGATGTATAGTTCCCTGACTTGTTTCTGTTCTGAAAAGAGTGGTATGCGTGCACTACACTGCTTTATTAGCTACGGGTTAGATTATAATACTTACATCAGGGCTTGTCAAACATTGGGTAAAGTCGAACGATTCCTTCAGGTCACCATACGGTCTTAAATCCGGATTTAATCTGTCAACAACAAAAAATTATTTTTTAGAAAGTTGTTTTTTTAAATGTGAATTAATTGTATTGAATTGTTCGTCTTCATGATAAACATGGAGGCGATCAGAACATATTGTGATTGAAACATTGAGTTGTTAAACCATCGATTCTTTTTCGAACCAACACACTTTTACAACTCATAAGCGAAACGCAAACCTTCCTAGATTTCTTAGGTTACTTGTAATACTTTCTTGATTCAAAGAAAACATAAATTGTTGTCACAATTCTGACGATGTACCACATAGTGTGTATTTATGCCGCCATGATAGATATGAGTGACTCTAGAGGCCCCCTATAGATTAAAAGTGTATATTTGTTTAAAAAGTAGTCTTCTATTTATTTATAAATTTCGTTTTATGCGATGTATTCCTTATTAATAAGATGCATAATGAATATTGCTTGTCCATTATTATTGTAGGCCTGTTGCATACAATCGGCTATTTCGGTTTCTTGCCCTAAAATCTCGGTTTCTTCAAGTTTCTACCGTAGTTTTCTGTTTCTTCCATTCTTCTGGAAGAAACTACATTTGTCTGGAAGAACCCCAAACAATGTGACAGAGGTAATTTTAACAAAAATTGTAAACTTGCAAAAATGCTTACTTTTGTCTCTCTAAATTCATGTAACCATGGCCACCAGTGCTAGAGTTTAGTGGGTTTTGTTTGACTTCAATGGGGAGATCAAAAAACGTTTTTGATATCTGGAACAATTCTTGAACCTGTTGCAAAATACAGAAGACAATTAAAGCTCAAACAAATTGGCAGAAGTTTATTATCAAGTAAATCCCAACGAATTAAATCCCAACCAATGTTGGTGTAATAGACACTTATTGCTTCCATCGAAATTTGAATAGCGTGGATCCTTGCCATACTGTCTCCGAAAATATATTTGCAAAAGTTTATCTGAAAAGGTGCAATCGCTCACGTCTGTGATGCATGCAGCTCTGCACAACAACATTATGGTATAATCATTCAATATTATATTGAGAAATGATGCTCATGAAACAACAGGCGTCCCCCACCCCCTCTCTTAAAATATATAACAAAATAAAATTGATGTTGATGTTATAAAACTGATTTTATACCTTTTCCTGTTGGAAATCGGTGTTGACAATGAAGAAGAATCCGATGGTTGTGAGAGCCTTGTGAACATCATCTACAAGCTTCTGAAACTGACTTCTGTCTGGTTTCTCCAATGACAATCTGTAGGCACTGAAGTCTACGATTGGAATCCTGTCCACACAATCTCCCATAGTGTGAGCCTAATTGCTGAAAGGAAATGTTATTGGCAAATCGATAGCTGTTAATCAAAATTTCCTTATTGATCAATCATCAAGTGCTGGGAGCATGCGCGCTACGTATACAACTCGTAAACTTAGCTTATACGCCATGATAACATACGGTAATGTACAAGATGATACGCCATCTTTCACAAGAAAGAAAGTAGGAAATGGACCTGGAAAAGTCCTAACGACATTGTGAAGAACGAGATTGATTACATACTAACGAATAAGAGATACACCTTTCTAGATACAGAAGTGATCCAACGAGTGGAACTGGAAGTGACCACCGACTAGTTAGAAGCATCGTCAGACTGGACACAAAGATGGAAAGAACAAAACTGATTATACAACCACGTAGAAACATAGACTTGAAAATTAAACTTGTTTATCAGAAAGGAAGAGTTTCAAATACAATTTAAAAACATATTTGGAGGATTAGTGGTAGAAGACCTAGAAACAAGCAACAACAAGATAACAGTAGCAATTCATGAATGTGCATTGACAGTTGCTGTATCTAAGCAACCTAAGATTCGCTGATGGCATTGTGTTATTCTCTGAGAGCGAAAGTGAACTTGGGCAAATGCTTACAACATTAAATGAGGAAGGGAATAAAGATGGAATTAAGATAAACAAGAAAAGGACCAAAGTTATGTGCAACAGCATTGGAAAGACAACACCGAGAACGGAAATAAGAATTGATAATAGAGGAAGTGCAATAATATGTTTACTTGGGACAACAGACAACGCCAGAGAATGAAATAAACCGAGAGATCGATAGAAGAACAGCAGGATGGCAACGTTTTGGTCAATACAGTCAATTCCTAAAAGAAAAATCAATACCAATATACCTAAAGAGAAGAATAATGAACAATGTCATCCTACCAGCTATGACATATGGATCAGAGACTTGGAGGTTAACAAAAAGACAGGAATAAAAATTGGCAGTAGCACAGAGAAGCATGGAAAGATCACTGTTAAACATAACACGGAAAGACAGGTGGAGAAACGAGGTAGTGCGAGAACATACGAAAGCAGATGACATCTTGGACAAAGCGACAAAGCTGAAATGGGAATGGGCTGGACACATAGCTAGAATGGACAATAACAGGTGGGCAAAGAAGATAACAGAGTGGACACCAATGGAAAGGACAAGGAAGAGAGGTAGACCAAGAAGAAGATGGCGAGATATGACATCAAAGCAAGAACAAACGTCACATGGATGAGGCCACACAAGACCGTAAGAAATTGAAAAGTTTGTGGAGGCCATCTGCCTGCAGTAGCATGAACAGCTGATGATGATGATGAACGGCGCCATTTACGTTTGGATAAAAACTGTTTTTTCTTCCGTCATTTTGTAAAACATTATACAACGGAAACTCTTCCTGTATTGGTAACTGTTTATATTGAATATATGAATATATTCAATATAAACATTGGTAACTGTTTATATTGAATATATGAATATATTCAATATAAACAGTTAACCAATACAGGAAGAGTTTCCATTGTAATATTTTATAAAATGACGGAAGAAAAAACTTTTTTTCAGCTGGGTAGAAAACCACCTCACACTCGATGATAAATCCAGCAAAGTGTTCCAAATAAAAAAACGGGTTAATACTTTTCCTTTGTTGATGTGAGAAATCGTTGTCAAAATCTAACGATTGTGGACATCAGAGAAACGAGTCACCTCTGTTTCTAATAATAATAATAATAATAAGACGATTCTTATATAGCGCAGATCACCGTGAGGTCCCTATGCGCTTGAGAAAAAGAGAAAGAAAGACAAGAAAGGAGAAAACTAGTTTGCAATTCAAGTCTTCTCCACACAGTCAAAAGTTCACAAAGGACACTGAAAAAATGAGAGAATGAAATGAATGATCTGTCCCTCCGAGGAACATGGAGAAATTGGTGCGTAGGCAAAGTAGCATTTAAATCTGCAAGTGATCGATTGTCTCGTTCATCTACTCTCAGCCAGGTCTCAGTCAGAGCAAGAATGTCGAGACGATTGGAAATAATAAGGTCAGAAATCATGTGAATTTTATTTCTCATAGATCTAGCATTCCACAATGCAAAGTTGGAAAACATAGATCTTTGGCAATGTTCATGTGAGAGAGTGACAGGAGTTTTATTAAGGTTGTGTTTTCTCTTTTTGTTTCTTTTTCCACCTCTTTTCCCTCGTCGAGTTGGACGTTTGGCGGTAATTCCAAGATATCTTATGGTGGCCCATACAGTGGACTCAATTATCGCATGACACTTGAGATTGTGCCTGTTCATATTTTATTATAGACTGTTGTTGCCTGGCTCCCTGCAGCTGCTGTGGGTACAAGGTGAGGTTCTTGTCATTAGAGGCACTAGTCCCATGACGCCCTGGACCAGGGTTAGGATGTACATCACCAGATCGAATTAGAGGTACCTGGAGTGTACAAATAGTATTGCTGTATAAATCTCTTGCCAATGTATTGTGAGTGGACAATGCGTCTGCTTAATTAAAGAGGATTTAATCCATTGAGTGTTTCCTGGAAAACCTCCATTGTAGAATTGAGCAAATCCCAATAGAAGCACACAGTACAATGTAAGCCATTGTGATGTCCTCATTGTCAAGTAGCCGGGTCATTAAAGGCTGACTCAACAATTCAGGACATGTAGATGGTGGGGTACATGGCTACTACTAGCTCTGGTTGATGTTGATCAAAATCGCCGACCAATTAAATCACAGTTAAATATGTAGTGAAATATGACGAAGAACAATTGTCCAGTGGCACCAGTGCTACATTACAGTTCAACTGGTACAAGAGAATTAATGTAGAGAACATTGAAACTCAGAAAAATTGAAGAAATATCAGAGAGAGGTGTGTGAGCAGCTGTCCAACTGTCCAGCGCTCAACAGGATATATTCTAGTACCCACTGCAACCATCACGCTTTAAGTGCATAAGTAAGACTAATTGCGGTGACAACTGGAGGTTACAACTCGACGTTTCGATCAGTATGCTCTGATCGTCATCAGGAGAAATTTAAGTGCATGAGTGAGTGCATGTGAAACCAGACTATGGAGATCCTTTCATGGTCGCTACTAGACGTTCAATGATTGAACATGAAAAAGCCCCTCTTTCCTCTTGGCTAATCAAAATCCTTCTTACATGAATGGAAAGAAAATTTTCTACGGATTCTTCTGCCGTGCGAGGTAAATCTGTAATGTTACGCAATCTACTTTGACGTTCCATTTACTGAGCGAACCATCGGGAAAAACAGTCAAATTCGTGTTGACCTCCATAGGAAATGCAATTTTTTAGTATTTACTCTCCTTTTTAAATACAAAAAAGCCCTATTTTCCCGAGTGTAATTAAGTTTGAAAAGATAATCATTCTGAGGGGAAAATGTTACACTTTAAAATGCCGGGCGAGGGGGTTAGAAACAGTCAACCACATTTCCCGTGTTGTAGGCTGCGTTGCGGAAGTCAAAGAGAAAATGCGCGCAAGTTGTTCATATGTAATACAATGAGCTATTGGTATTATTATGCCAATCGAACTTCGGTTGACCCATGGTTGACCTTCCATAGGACATTTTGGTTTCAAGTACTGTTTATAATGGGAAGAAAAGGTCAGGCACTGTAGCAAAGCATCAACTTTTGTAGTTAATTACGAACGCCGCTCATCCTTCCCTTCTCCTCTCTCCCATTGGCCTCCAATTCCAAGTGACTTTACGAGTTCAGGATTGTTGAGGCTGGGAGGGTTGAAACTTGAGCTCTATTGTATGATAGCATAATCATGGGGGGGTAATTTTTTAAATCGCCTAAAAAATATAGAATATTTCACTTACCTGTCCAGGTTCGAGAGCCAGCCATTCACATATACCTTGTTTATTTTTGACACATGTATTGTTTACGTTTTTAAAAGATTTGTGAGTTATACTTCCTAAAAACAATTCCAGATTTACAAGAACAAAGTGAACAGCAATAAGTGTTGTGTGTACTTGTATAATGACAGCGTGGCCGTGCACACACTGTACACACCGTGTGTAACCGGACCAGGAGAATGTACCATTAAACTGGGTTCTTGCTCTATGCTTTGAGCATGTGCACTCTGACCTTATAAGTGTGAATACGTTAAATGCCCGCAGGCTATGGAACTCCAAAGAGGCATAAACTCCGGTTATTTAAATCTGTCAGACTTTGACATCGATCGGTCGGATATTGGTGTCGATAGATGGGTTTTTTTGTACGTCGATCTATCGCACTATTTTGTCTAGTGCAAATTAGTGATTGACGGAGACTGATTGCTTAAGAGCAATTGAAAGAAACCGATTGTTATATGGAAATGCTTCATGAGTGTATACATAATGATACTATCACATACTTTCACAAGACTTTTGTTAACTGACAAATACATTTAATTGCATAGGCCCTAAATTATGTCAGAAGTTGCAGTCAATTAAATGGCAACAAAATTTAATGGAATACTTGTGTAAACACTAGAAGTTATCGGGTTTTACTGAGGTAGCTTTAGCCAGAGTAATTGGAGTGATTATAAATGAAGAATTGTAGACAAGAAAGAATACGACTGACACAATAAACATAGGGTCAATTCCGGTCAAAATTTACTTTATTAAAGAACACTGACTTATAGCTATACCAGTACTGTCTACAGAAGGAGAACACTGTTTCATCAGCGTCCTAGATTGTAGGCTCTTTGAGAGAATCTGAATATTTGGAGGTAAATATTTGGTTTATATAGTACTGCAGTAGAATCGCTTCTCGGCCTGATGGCTAAGATCATGTGAAAGCATGTCTTGCCAGAGGGTCGAGAGGCGATCACCCCCGCTTACCCAAAGAGGTCACTGGCCGGCTGAGGGAAGCACTGATCCGCAAGGGTCAAGTTTTGGCTTCGGCCAATTGTTGGACTTCGGCCCTAGTACGATCCGCAAGGGTAAATTTTTTGGCTTCGGCCAATTGTTGGACTTCGGTCCTAGCACGATCCGCAAGGGTCAAGTTTTGGCTTCGGCCAAGTTTGGACTTCGGTCCTAGTTGGGCTTCGGCCCTAGCACGATCCGCAAGGGTCAAGTTTTGGCTTCGGCCAAGTTTGGACTTCGGTCCTAGTTGGGCTTCGGTCCTAGCACGATCCGCAAGGGTCAAGTTTTGGCTTCGGCCAATTGTTGGACTTCGGTCCTAGTATGATCCGCAAGGGTCATGGGTGTACCATGGTGAGTATGTTCGTCTTTGTGTGGCTTCGGCCTTGTTTGATAGCTCAGGCATTGCCTGGCTTAGTTACATGTCTGTAATAGTCATTTGTTCACTGGCTTCGGCCAGTCTGTTAGGCTTCGGCCTTGGTTGTTAGCTCGGGCATTGCCCGGCTTAGTTACATGTCTGTATAGTCATTAGTTGGGGCAGGAGGGCTCGTAACCCTACGAACCTACAATCCCGGCCAAAATAGTTGGGACGCGTGTCGATAAACATACTCTCCCATGTCTCACCACCCCCTGCTTCAATGTATTGTCCCTGAGACAAAGACAACGACTGCGGTTTGTCCGCGTCTGGTCGCGGCTTCATAGATAAACTAAGAGACAATTCAGACAATCCCGGCCAAAATAGTTGGGACACATGGCAATAAACATACTCTCCCCTGTCCCCCGCTCCCCTGCTCCCCCGCTCCCCCCACCAATGTTGTTATCTCCAGCCGGAGCACAGACCGTGCAATGAGAGCCAACATTGTCAGGGGGCCGGGGGGGGGGGCAGCGAGATTTGGCCGGGATTGTAGGTGCGATGTGATCGCCCTGTCCCTGGAGCCAATTGTCGTCTTGTCCGGCTCCTAAAACTAAAAAATAAGTACTGCAGCAGAATAGTGGGTCAGGTATGTCTATAATCAGATATGATAAATCAAGTACTTAAAACTTAATAACCAATTTGGAAACTCAAGTTAATGACCACTGACCGTGGCCTAGGGTAATTTTCTAGGGACTGTTTCTGGATATGGCCCCACAAACAAACAAGTCCAAGATCTTGGGAATATGACTTTATGAAGTGTCAAGGTGTTTCTATGGTCAAGGTAAATGGACAGGCTTACGTTGTTATTGGATACGCATTATGCCATACGACTGAGGCTAAACTGCAGAAAACGGTAGTATGGGACCTTCACTTGTGTACACAATTTTTGTTTAAATTATATAGTGAAGATAGTACCGACATCTAATTTTTATATATTTATTTATTTCCATAGCATCAATCAAACATGGCGATGTATGGAGGTGCCTGGTAGAAGCAGAGGTTTATACCAGACCATGCACCTAATATTTATGAAAATAGTACCGACATCTAATTTTTATTTATTTATTTATTTCCATAGCATCAATCAAACATGGCGATGTATGGAGGTGCCTGGTAGAAGCAGAGGTTTATACCAGACCATGCACCTAATATTTATGAAAATAGTACCGACATCTAATTTTTATTTATTTATTTATTTCCATAGCATTAAGCAAACACGGCTGTAGAAAGAAGAGGTTTATACCAGACCAGGCACATATAATATTTAAGAAAACAAGTATATACCAGAAAAACAGTCTTACATTACATAGATATTATTATGTTACAATTCATTAATAATTGGATATGCACACATTATAAGTTGATAATTGCCCAAGTAGTGTTTAATTATCTCATGCACATCTAGCTAAAGCAAAATGTGTACAAATTAACCACCATCTTGACCATCTTAAAATTACATCATTGAAATAAAAACTATACTGAACAGCAAAAGAAACGCAAGTCCGAGGACAGCAAAAGAAACGCAAGTCCGAGGTCTTGTCAAGTTTTCAAACAGAAGACAAACCATTTTGATTCTAATCACTCATTTAATGAAAAATGCTTTCAATTTGTGAGCTGAAAGTGACTGTTGAATGTGAAAATCTTGCAATGCAATTTCAACAGTCACTTTCAGCTCACAAATTGAAAGCATTTTTCATTAAATGAGTGATTAGAATCAAAATGGTTTGTCTTCTGTTTGAAAACTTGACAAGACCTCGGACTTGCGTTTCTTTTGCTGTCCTCGGACTTGCGTTTCTTTTGCTGTTCAGTATATTATATCAGAAAAACAGTCTTACATTACATAGATATTATTATGTTACAATTCATTAATAATTGGATATGCACAAATTATAAGTTTACAATTGCCCAAGGAATATTTAATTATCTCATCTGATTGTTTATCCTACTTTGTCCACCTTTTTCCCATCGTACCGTATTTAATAGGTATTGACTGAGGCCCATAATTAGTAAAACGTGTACAGATTGACCGCCATCTTGACTATCCGCTATTACAATGCATTACTTAAAATTACATCATTGAAACAAAAACTATTAGGGACCAAAATAAAATTAGCTTAAGTTGTACCGGTACTTATCCTCATTTCTTTTTTTTGGATATTTCATTAAGAATAATGTGTAATTTCACATAGAAAGCAACGAAGGAAAGAATACAAAAATATTTCAAATAAAAGTAGACGCGCACTTACACCACCAACAGAAAATTGTTTGCTCCCTTAGAATCGCACAGCCTAAACAATGTGTACAATACAGGCTGTTTTAGATGGAATAAGAAGAACTTACTCTCATGTTCAAATACTCCAAACTGCCAATAGGTGGGTATTTGTTACTTTTATCAATACACTCAATGACGGCATCGTTGGTTGGATTGCCGAAGAAAACTATTGACTGACGACTCTGTCCACGTTCCTGTGGCGTTTCGTCCAAGAGTACACGGTGCTTCTGTAACAAGATTGTGGTTCATAAAATCACTGAATACTATTTCAGAACTAGAAACAGGCTTAAATTCCAGGGATGGGAGTAACTATATCTCTTAGGAAATGTGGTTCTGAGAAGAACCGTTGGTGAGGAACTCGACGTTTCGATCAGTATACCCTGACTTTAAAAGTCCTGTAAAATGATACTAAGTAGGATTTGAAACTTTGGATAGTGGAAGTACAGCAGAAGTAAGGTTTGTGGTAGCACCATATATGGAGATGTTCTGAGAAGAATCACACCAACCTCGACAACAAATTTACGCCACTGGTATTTGTATCTATAAAGTTAATAAGAATAAGTTTATCATCTCCACTTGGTCTCCAACCATATATTTTAATTACGAATATTCTAATTACTTACAGCAGCAATGTATATATCTGCTGTCCATCTCTGCATCATATCACCGATATTAACCAGAATACCACCTTCAACCATGGGTACTTTGACGTAGTTGCCATCACGTTGACGAACCTGTTTCAAAGGCGTAATATTATATCAGACATTTTAAATTGGAATTAGATTTCCTGTTTATCACGGGGTTCTCTATTCGAGAAAAAAACAAACACACAGACAACATAACAAATAAACTGAAACTTCTTTATACTTCAGGGGGGATCAAATTGTTAAGGCTTACCTCTAAGCCTGGCTTCTCTTGAAACAGCAGAGTGATTCCTCCGAAGTCCGAATGTTCACCGCATCGTAATTGTTTCTCCATGACAGTAACATCATTTAGTGAAGGGTAGAAGAGAGTCCTGAGATTGCTCCTATTAGGCTTGACATGATTCTTCACGAAAAACAAAGGATCCTTGAAAACAAACAAAATAAACCCCAAACGAAGGCTGTTTCAGTGTGAAAATTTCAAACAAAAATATTGCTATTTTTTGGTATCCAAGTTTCCTTATGTTACCGCTTTGTTTGTCTTTTTTGCATCATTTTTTCAACATAGGAACACATTCCTCAGTGAGAAAAGGGCTCGACGGTGGATGGGGATAATATTGATGGTTGTGTTGAACTAAGATTATAATCGCCAGAAGTTTGTATGTAACAGATATCTGATATTATCGGAATATTTTATTATATTATCAGAAATCTACGTATGGTCGTTCATTAATGTATCATCTACAGCTAATTATGTATTCACTTTAAACTCCTATTGGAAGTGATGCTGCCATGACGTTAATGTACTTTAATTTTCTTTATAGAAGGTGTGACTCTGGTGTCAACTTATGTTTCTCTTCATTATTTAATGCATAACTAGCCTTACCTCAAGTTTAAGGCCATGACCCATGACTTCCAATACTCGGTCATGAAGAGGGACACACAGATCAAAGAATTCATGCATGGTAGTCTTGAATCCAGGACATTTCGACTCCGTGGGCCAGTACTATACGTAACACAATACACAATGTACTATAAGAGGCCGTCTTAATACAAGGGCGTTGGTGTGTTTGAGTTTTCAGATACTGAGTTGAAATTCTTTATACTATCAGATATGAACTATTATTCAAAACCTATTTTTGGTCTTTTAGCAAGGTACCTTTTTAAAAGAGATTAAACTAAGACGTCTTATAATTTC
Organism: Zoroaster sp. YZ-2022; assembly: GCA_029582265.1. Taxonomy (NCBI): domain Eukaryota; kingdom Metazoa; phylum Echinodermata; class Asteroidea; order Forcipulatida; family Zoroasteridae; genus Zoroaster; species Zoroaster sp. YZ-2022. Next base: position 21,539,826 of record CM055833.1, on the reverse strand, counting down.
TGATACACCGAAAAAGAAATCACGAATGTGCCAACAGATTTGACTTGTGGCACTCCCACTGTCCCATCCCATCTGGTTACGCAACTGATTGGGAAATCAGGTTTTAGGAAGGGATTGTAACAATTAGGATGGGACTGAGATCCAGTAGTGTTTCTCTTGCAGTCAGTGCCGATTTGCCTCTGATGTAATTCCCCGGCTTTCAGAAAAGAATGCTCTACAAGCGGGTAAGATTCGAATACTTACATCAGGGGTTGTCGAATAGGTAAAGTCGAACGATTCCTTCAGGTCACCATATAGGCTTAGATCTGGATTTAAACTGTCAACAACAACAAATTATTTTTCATAAAAGTTTGTCTTTAAGGAATGAATTTTGTAACGTACAATGCAGGCTTTGCAGGTTTTTGTCCGCAGGCGATTTTTTCGGTGGGAAAAACTTCTGCCAAAAAACGGAAGAAACTTGAAGGCGATCAGAGCATATTCTGATTGAAACGTTGAGTTCATGGGCGGATCCAGAACATGTTTTAGGGGGGGGGGCTGAGAATCAAAAACAATTTTTTTTCAGTACTACAAAAATTACAATGAAATAATCAAAGGGAGAGAAAAACAAAGCACAGTGAGGGAATGGGAGTGCGTTCTCCCCTCCCCTCCCCCCTCTCACTCTTTTTCTCTTTAAAAAAAAACACAAACTTTTTTAACGATTTTAGGGTGGATACAGCCCCCTTAGCCCCCCCCCCTGGATCCGCCAATGGAGTTGTCAAACCATTGTTTCTTTTCACAACCAACACAATTTTACAACTGATAAGCGAACCACAAACCTGTAAAATGTATATATCTTTATTCAAAGAAAGTAAGCACACTCCTACAAGCATTTTTGTCAAAATTCCCACGCTATACCAAAGAGTGTGTATTAATGCCGCCATGATATTATGAGTGCCCCTTAGGCTCTAAAGTGTATATTTGTTTAAGTTGTATATTGTGTGTTTTTAAATTTCATATTATGTGATGTATTCCTTTAATAAGATGCTCCATTATAATTGGTGTTAGTGTAAAACATATAGATTGGTGAAATTCTTGCGTCGGGAGATAAACAATTGATTTAATTTTGCCCTACACCGACGTGTTTATAGCACTGTATGCTCAGTGCTTTCCGAGTGTCTGTGAAAAAACTACACAGGCGACTCGGGCGGGATTCGAACCCACGACCTCCTGCTTACTAGTGCAGACGTCTTACCTCTCGACCACCGAGCTTGCCCGATGACGATTGGCCGGCTAGAATCCAATATAGCAGCGGTTTCCACTCGGAAAGCACTGAGCATACAGTGCTATACACACGTCGGTGTAGGGCAAAATTAAATCAACTAGTGTAAAACATGTTGGCCTAAACAATGTCATATTTATCAAATACAGTTGGGTTATCTCGGTTTATTGCCCTCAAATCTCTGTTTCTCAAGTTACTCCCGTAGTTTCTGCCAAATCTTTTGAAATAAACTACTTTCTTCTGGAAGAACGCCAAAACCTGGCACAATGTGACAACGTGCGAAAATGCTTACTTTTCTCTCTCTAAATGTTTGTAACCATGGCCATCAAAGCTAGAGATTAGTAGGTTTTGTTTGACTTCAATGGGGAGATCAAAGAACGTTTTTGATATCTGGAACAATTCTTCAACCTGTTTCAAAATACAGAATACAATTAAAGCTCCAAAATTGGCAAAGTCCAATTATCAAGTAAATCCCAATTAATGTTGGTGTCGACACTAAAAATGTATTTTAATTTGAAAATATAGTTGCTAAATCTTCTCAGAAAACTACAATCGCTCACGTTGGGGAGTAGTATGTTAGATGGGGGTTTTGGGACAGTTTACCTTTTTGTGGGCGTGGTTGATGAGATTAAAAAAGGGGGTGGAGGTGTGGTTGATGAGATTTTAAAAAGGGGGTGGGGTGTGGTTGATGACGTCACCAACCCATTTTTGATGACGTGATGAAAGGTCAAGTTTGGTAGACTAGTTGTAGGTATAGGTAAGACTGAGGTCATAAAAAAAGGAAAAAAGCCACCCCGAAAAAAATATATCGTTTTTAGTCGCTAAAAAATTTAAATAACGATTTGATATTATATAGATTTATAGTAAAGATGACAACGAGAAGAAAATATTTATCAAAGTGGACGTTGGCGGAATTGAAAGAGTTTGGTCGCTTGCATAGACCAATCTTATTAGTACAAAACAGAAAGGGTAAAATCGATAAACGGTCTTGGTATCTGGCGGTAAAAAAATATATAAAACGGCATAAACAAAAGCAATTATCAAAGTGGACGTTAGCCGAACTTAAAGAGTATGTAAGAATAAATAATATTGTTTTACCCGGGAGAAGAGGAGAGCACACTAAAGAAGGGTATATCGTCGCTATTAAAAGGTTTCGCGGTTTAGAACCCGAGTTGAGATTTGACGAACCACCCATCGACGGTGGAAGATGTTTACGTGAACGATGGATGTTTGTACCGTTTGGTCATAGCAAAGAAGAAGATTTAAACATATTTTGGGAAGCGGCAAAGCCAAAGATTATCGAAAAGTTTGGTTTAGACTTGCAAGATTTTGCATCGTTCAAGTTTATGATATATATACATATACATTTACAAAAAGATATAGGAGAGGGTATGATGGAGTTGGCTGACCCACGTTTTCATAATAACGGGCAAATTGTTTCATTTAATTTGAACGGCATCGAAAATGTACTCGATACTGTTTTTTCACAAATTCAAGAGTCTTTAGAAAAGTGGACGACTACGGTTCTAATTGGATCGTATATCGTATTGCAGATATGAGTATTATCTACAAGAGCCTATCAACCTTTTCATGCTGCATCTTATATCGAGCTATGCGACTACATAAAAAACAAGCATGCATGCGTCAATGTGAAAAATACAGACAACGAATGTTTTCGATGAACGTCCAATTATCCAAAGGGAGACGGTTTAAATTTTAACGGAATCGATTTTCCGACTCCAATCAGTCGGATTGAAAAAGTAGAGAAACAAAATAACTTGGCAATAAACGTTCTTGGTTATGATTCAAATATGTTTGTAGTTTACCAGCTCAGCGAGCAACCTAAAAATATAGATCGTATAAATTTATTATTAATTCACGAAAAAGATGTATCGCACTACGTTTGGATAAAGAGTTTAAGTCGTTTACTTTACGATCAAACAAACCACAAAGATCGTAAATATTTTTGCGTAAGATGTTTACAGGGTTTTTCAACAGAAGCGTATCTTGAAGATCACGCAAAAATGTGCGAGGGAGTTAACGGCAGACCGACGGCGATCGTCATGCCAGAAAAGGGTAAAAACGATACTAGAAAGTTAATAAATTTTTACAGAAAGATGAAAGTTCCTTTCGTTATATACGCAGACTTTGAAAGTATAATTTGTAAGATTAAAGATGTATCGAGTACGACCAACACTAAAAAAACCTGCAAGAACACGTCGTTTGCGATTATTCGTACGTCGTCGTTCGGTGCGATGGTGAAACTTGTTCTCCCGTTGTATACCGAGGAAAAGATGCCGTGAGTCATTTTCTAAAATATTAACGAGATATTTGCAAAACCTAAAGAAATGATGATGACTGAAGAAGATGTAGAAGATTTTATAAATGCAAAAAAATGTTGGATATGCGAAGAAAAGGTGTTTAAAACAATTGACAAGTTTAGAAAAGTACGCGATCATTGTCACATCACTGGGAAATATAGAGGTGCGGCGCACAATAGTTGTAATTTCCAACTCAAAATACAACCGGGTAAAACATTTATTCCGGTTGTATTTCATAATTTGCGAGGATACGACTCTCATCTCATTATGCAGGCCGCGAGTCAAACGAGAGGAAAAATAAAATGTATTCCAAACAATATGGAAAAGTATATTACTTTTTCAATCAGGCAACTGCGATTTATCGACAGCGCTCAATTTTTACTAGCGTCGTTAGATAAACTCGTAGAATCAAACGACGTTTTTTCAATCACTAAAAAGTACGAGCATGATCCTGAGAAAGTAAAACTTTTATTACAAAAGGGTATTTATCCTTACGAGTACATGGATAGTTTTGAAAGATTTGAAGAAAAAGAACTTCCTGACAAAAGTTCTTTTTATAGTAGTTTAAACGACGAACACATTACTAAAGAACAATACGAGCGTGCTAAAAACTTTATAAAACGTTTGACTGTAAAAATCTAGGCGATTATCACGATTTGTACGTGCGCACGGATACTTGCTTATTGGCGGACGTGTTTGAAAATTTTCGTACCACTTGCATACGAGAATACGGTTTGGATCCAGCTAATTATTACACGAGCCCAGGATTGAGCTGGGACGCTTTGCTTAAACATTCGAAAGTCGTTTTAGAATTGTTTACGGATGTCGACATGCATTTATTTATAGAAAAAGGTACTAGAGGAGGAACGTGTATGGCAAGTAAACGATACGCAAAAGTAAACAACCGCTATTTACCCGATTACGATCAAACAAAACCTTGTAGTTATATACAATATTTAGACGCGAATAATTTGTACGGCTATGCGATGAGTCAACCTTTGCCAACGGGTAATTTTAAATGGATGACTAAAAAACAAATTGACAGACTCTTGGAAAAAGGATTAATACGTGGAAAAGGGTGCATTTTAGAAGTTGATTTAGAATATAATCAAGAATTACACGATTCTCACAATGCATTTCCACTCGCGCCAGAGTCGTTGAGGGTACCTAAAGAGTGGATGTCACCGTATCAGCTCGAGCTATTAAACAACAAACCGGCTCCAAACGTTAGAAAATTAGTTCCAAATTTATACGATAAATCAAATTACGTGCTTCATTATCGTAATTTACAATTGTATTTACAACTCGGTATGAAACTGACTAAAATTCATCGCGTTTTAGAATTTGATGAATCGCCTTGGATGAAATCGTACATTAATTTAAACACCCAACTCAGAAAAAACGCAACGTCTGAGTTTGAAACAGATTTGTACAAACTCATGAATAATTCAGTCTTTGGAAAAACGATGGAAAATGTACGAAATCGTGTTAACGTAAATTTAAAGCGATTAAACGATGAAAACGAAAAAAAGCAAATGCTTAAATTATTTGCGAAACCAAATTTTGCCGAGGCTAAAATGTTTAAAGATCACGATCTAGTGGCGATTCACATGCATAAAATAAAACTAGTACTCAACCACCCAGTATACGTTGGAATGAGCATACTTGAATTATCTAAAGCTTACATGTATGATTTTTATTACAATCATTTAAAAAAGAAACACGGCAAGATGTGTAATCTACTTTACACAGATACGGATAGCTTATTACTCGAGATTCAAACGGAAGACGTTTATAAAGATATGGAAGAAGACAAGCATTTATACGATTTTAGTAATTATTACAATAAAAGAAAAGAAAAACAACATTTTTTTATATTCTGAAGAGAATAAAAAAGTAATCGGTAAAATGAAAGACGAGACTGCAGGAACTCTAATCTCCGAAATTGTCGGTTTAAGACCGAAAATGTATTCGATACTTTTATCGAATGAAAAAGAAATAAGAAAAGCCAAAGGCGTTAAAAAACAAGTTTTAGAAAAGAAAATTAAACACTCGCGATATAAACAAGTTTTATTTAACAAAAAATGTTTTAAAAAAGCCGCTTTATAATTTTATGAATTTTATTAGAAATGAAAACCATAGATTATATACAACGCGAGTAAATAAAATATCTTTATCTCCTTTAGACACAAAGAGATATATTTTACCAGATGGAATACATACTTTTGCTTACGGACATTATAGCATAGCTGCTAAGATTCCATCAATAACCTAAAGAATTATAATTTTTTTAAATGGGAGGATTTTCCGTATCTCGAGGAATAATTTGTAATTCTTCTTTTACAAAACTACGAGCGGGACCTGCTTCTAAATAATACAAGATGGGTTGATTCGGAGCTTTCATCGTTTTACTTAAATTATAAATTTTTATACTCCATATAGGATCGGTTGCGCGGCGTCTCGTATCTTTTTCATTTTCACCGGGTGCGTATAAATATCGAACTAGACTGCTAGTTGGGATTCTTTTTTCTTTCTTTCTAATCGCTGGTGAGGCTGGATTTTGCTCGACAACGGGTAATTTAATAGCGTCTTTAGGTTTTAAATTGACGAGTCTCGTCGTTTCGTTGTTTAACGCTTTCGACCAACGGTAATCTTTTAACCCATTCTCTATTTCTTGTATCCGTTGCTATTTCTTGCGCGTATTGATGAGAAAATATTCTTTCGCCCAAAGTTCTATTGAATCGCTCTACTATACCCTGAGCTCTATGATTCCCGGCTTCGCTTCTTTGGATTTTTACATCGTGTTGACTCATGATTTTAGTAACGGTCGACATAAATTCTTTTCCCGGATCGACTTTTAAAATTGTTGGCCAAGTGAGCGGCGAACGTTTATAAATTTTTTCAAACGCGTTACTGACTTGAACGGCAGTTTTATCAGTTAACGGTTCGGCTTCTTTATATCTGCTGGCTTCATCCGCAACGGTTAACGCGTACTTGTACGTCTTTTTACCTACACTATCGTGCGGAAGAAACAATAAATCTGCTTGATGAACCTCATTTGGTTTTTCCAACATTGAATTTGAACTGGTCGGTCTAGGAATGTATTTAGGATAGGGTAAATAAATTTGCCACAGCGCTTGCTTTTTTATCCACTGTGAAACAAATTTTTTATTCACTTTAGTTTCTTGAGCTAATTTTTTAATCGCGTCGAGACCTTTCCAATATCCTTTCGGGCTATAATATACGTTTTGTAGCTTTAGTTTTATTCGTTTATCCATTTTTAATATTGTACAATATATTTTATTCTGTAGAATTATTAGGCATAACCGAGTCTGGTAAAATTCCTTGTTTAACTAACCACATTTGTGTCATTGAAGCCGCTGCAACCGTCGTGGTGAGTTTTAGGCCGTCTTTTATATCCAATTTTCCTAAATCGGGTGGATTTATGTTTAATACTTTTTTACCGAGCATGCTGTATAAAATGGTAAAAAGTCCTACAACGGCACATTGATAAGTTGAATTGACGATTCCTTTTGTATCCATCATATTTTATACTTGTAAATATAATTTTATTTAAAAAAAATGTTTTATTCCATTTCAAAAACAACAAGTTTTGGTGTTGGTTCTGGTGGCGTAGGTTTAGGTGTTGGTTTTGGCGGTGCAGGTTTTGGTATAGCTGGCGGAGCTTTTACCGACGCTGGCTGTTGATTGGAAAACAAGTAATAAACAAAACCTCCAACGACTAAGGCAATAGCGATATAGTAGTAGTTTATTCCAGCGCTTTCTTCTTTTATCGGCATAGGTGTATCACTACGACTAAACTTTTCTTTGTTTACATAACGAGCGCCCTTTTTTAATTCTTGTTTTTTCTTTTTATTAATTTCGGCGGCTTTTTTGCCAGCTGCGACTCTGTTTGGATTTTTTATTTTCTAACATCCCATAGTTGTAGTATATATCGCACGCTACGGTAGAAAGCATGCTCGAAATGAATGGATCTTTTTCTAAATCTGTAATTAATTTACCTTCGTCGTCAATTTCAAAATGATGACCATATAAATCAATGCGATTTAAACTAAATCCTAATAATTTAGCATATAATGTTAGAATGGCGCTACCTAAAGAATCTGTTATATCACGACCTAATTTAGTTTCGTATTGCGTGTGTAATACATCTCGTTCTTCTGTAGACAAAGCTTCAATGTCACTGACGGAATAGTCTTTTCCTAAAACAATTTTTGAATCTCCTCCTGCTACAACAGACAAGAGTCGTTTGTTTCGTTGCTTTTGCTTCAACAGCAGTCCGTCACTCGTATTAACATCCATGGATGGTGGGCTTAACATGGATGGTGGGCTTAACATGGATGGATTTTCGGTTACTAGTTTGTGAAGGTCTTCCATTTATTATAAGTATTTATAGAAAATAATCAATAAAATTTTGAGTAACAGAGAGTAACCAATAAGTAATGTTAAATAACCAATCAGTAACAGAGAAAAGACGCTTGTTTTGTTGCTTCAGCAGTAAAAGCGTCTTTTCATCATCTGATGATGGGGGTAACATGAATGACTTTTTGTGTACTTGTTCCATTTATTATAAGTATTTATAGAAAAAATCTGTAAAATTTTGAGTAACGAATCAGTAATGGAGAGTATCAGTAATGGAGAGTAATGAATCAGTAAAATTTTGAGTAACGAATCAGTAATGGAGAGTAACGAATCAGTAATGGAGAGTAACGAATCAGTAATGGAGAGTAACGAATCAGTAATAGAGAGTAACCAATCAGTAATGGAGAGTAACGAATCAGTAATAGAGAGTAAGCAATCAGTAATGGAGAGTAACGAATCAGTAATGGAGAGTAATGAATCAGTAAAATTTTGAGTAACGAATCAGTAATGGAGAGTAACGAATCAGTAATGGAGAGTAACGAATCAGTAATAGAGAGTAACCAATCAGTAATGGAGAATAACGAATCAGTAATAGAGAGTAACCAATCAGTAATGGAGAGTAACGAATCAGTAATGGAGAGTAATGAATCAGTAATGGAGAGTAACGAATCAGTAATGGAGAGTAATGCCAAGTAATTTAGTCTAGAATCGCATAATTCGGTAGGTTGATCCGTTATTTATAGAAAAAATCAGTAAAATTTTGAGTAACGAATCAGTAATGGAGAGTAACGAATCAGTAATGGAGAGTAACCAATCAGTAATGGAGAGTAACGAATTAGTAATAGAGAGTAAGCAATCAGTAATGGAGAGTAACGAATCAGTAATGGAGAGTAATGAATCAGTAAAATTTTGAGTAACGAATCAGTAATGGAGAGTAACGAATCAGTAATGGAGAGTAACGAATCAGTAATGGAGAGTAACCAATCAGTAATAGAGAGTAACCAATCAGTAATGGAGAGTAACGAATCAGTAATAGAGAGTAACGAATCAGTAATGGAGAGTAACGAATCAGTAATGGAGAGTAATGAATCAGTAACATTTTGAGTAACGAATCAGTAATGGAGAGTAACGAATCAGTAATGGAGAGTAACGAATCAGTAATGGAGAGTAACGAATCAGTAATGGAGAGTAACGAATCAGTAATAGAGAATAACCAATCAGTAATGGAGAGTAACGAATCAGTAATAGAGAGTAACCAATCAGTAATGGAGAGTAACGAATCAGTAAGAGAGAGTAAGCAATCAGTAATGGAGAGTAACGAATCAGTAATGGAGAGTAATGAATCAGTAATGGAGAGTAACGAATCAGTAATGGAGAGTAATGCCAAGTAATTTAGTCTAGAATCGCATAATCGGTAGGTTGATCCGTTTTTAAAATCAATTTACAATGTTTGACTCGTTTTAATTTCTCGTGCATTTGCTTTCTCAACTCGTTCGTCGGTATGACATCATTTTCTCGAAGACAATTTTCAAACGAGTCTCTATCTTTACAATAAAATAAACACACCCATTTGAGTTGCTCTCTAAAATCTTTCAATACGCTATTATATTTTTGTGAAATAACCCAACAGCTGTGATTGGCGTGTCGACCGCTAAAAGCCAAGTGTACCAATGCATTCGTCTCATTTTGACAAAAATATTTATATCGCAAATCTTTACTCGCGCTACAATCGTCGATGATAAACAACGTTTCGTTTCCTTTGAATACGTCGCTATACATTTTTATCGCTTTGTTTAACGTATAATTTTTTAAATCGTTAACGAGTACTCTCTCGTCGTTCCAAATCCATTTTCTATTTTGATACGTGTCGTTGTCACTGATGGTGGGACATAATATAACGATCGTTTCGAAATATTTAAAATATTCTTGTTCCAACAAATTTAAAACAAATTCAGTTTTTCCGCATCCGGTTTGACCGGAAATTAACGCAACGTGTGGATATTTAGGTAACATTCCTTTTTAATATTAGTCGCTAATAATAATAATAATCGACAGATTCAAAACGCCCATTTCTTATAACGAGTTGCGCATCCATAATAATAAAAGTGTACATGTATAATACACCCGCGACTTCTGATTCTTTATCTATTTGAATGGTAATTCCTTCGGATAAGTTTTGTACTCGTCTTCCACTTCCGTATATTTTATTGTCGTCGCTCGTTCTCATATCTAAAAATAAACCGTATCGACAGCTTGTTTGACGTTGGATAAATTTAGAGCTTTAACGATTTGAATAGCGTGTTCTTTGTTTGAATCACCAATATATTTTTGAATTTCTTCCCAATGTTGATACCTTTTCATTCCGTGCGCGTAGAGTTGATTGGGGACGCCTTCGATCGTAATTGAAACTTTTTTTATCGATTTTTGGATTATAAAATTTCTCCGTTTCTTTCACATTGGGCTCTTTGAATAAAAACAATATTCCTTTCATACTTTTTGCGGGGGTATTTAAATTTATATTCCACGTCGTATCGCGTTTGTTTAACGGGGTCACGCTATGTCTTAAAACGCGATCAAACAATATCGACAAACGGTTGTTATATTTATTTTTAATCATCGTTGCGAGTTTGGGCATATGAACGACGTGGTATTCTAAAGAAATCCCACTTATGATATATTTTGCATTATCGTCGGTGCTTTTAATCATCTTTGAAAATTTATTAAACACGAGTTCATAAGTCAATCGATCTCCGATCCCCGATTGGTAGTAGGGCTGATGATCGGTCAACAATTCAAAATCGAGCGGAATGTGATATCTATTTTTCAATGTATCCGCGATGGCTTTATCTTTTCCTCCGCCACCTGCGGGAACCGCGTCACTAGCGCCTACTCTTAATTTAGTCACGTTAGCATCTTCGATTCCTTGGTACGCTAGATTTTCGCGTTGATCTTTCGTTAACCATTCGTCTTTATAACAATGAAACACATCCGCATCGTCTAAAGATAATATTTCATTTCCTTCCATTTTAATAATTATATTTTTTACGATGGCTCTACCTATGTTTTGTACCATCGTTCTCGTATCATCATCCGCAGACTGAAGAACAATGTTGAAAGCTAATCGAACCGTCCCCGGAACGATGACGTCATTTATTCCTAAATTTGGAAAACGAACCGTCAACAATTGATTTTCGGTAATGGTGCTCGGATTGTTTGTAATGACAACTTTTTGACGCAATCCTTTTAATCCCAAAGGGTTTCTTAATCTTCTGTATGGATCGAGTACATCTCCGTACGTATTAATCATAGTTTTATAGTTGTAAAAGTTGAAAAAGTAAATGGTGACTGTAGCGATGATGATAGGAGGTGCGGTAGTCAACGCGTTAGCTTTTACCGGTTCAAATTTTTTATTTAGTAGTTTTCGTACTAGCGATGCTGAACAAGAAAGAAAAAGACACGATTTAGCGCTAGAACACCTTGAAAAAGCCCAAGACGAATTTAGCAAAAAGCGTTTAAAATATCTAGATTATTTAAACGAACGAATACAAAAAGAATCAAACGCTGAAAAAACCTTTTACAACATTGACGATGCGATGAATGAATATTATGACATCGCCGGCGAACAATTTGATTTACCAAAAGATTTATACAACGAACCCAAACTTGAGGATTTTTACGTTCCTAGCGAAGATCAAAAAACGCGAGAAATCATATTCATTTTGATTGGTATAAGTATAGTAGGCTACGCGAGTTATAAATTATAGAAAAAAGATAAAAAAGTAATTATCAAACGGCAGAAGGAGGATATGAAATGAAAGAAATGGATCCGTTATTACAAGATCTTGACGATGATAATGAAATAAGTAATGAAGATTTTAAATTGTCGTATGAAAGAGAACTAGAAAGACAAAGAGATTTAGAAAGATTAAATAGATTACATGATACTACTTTAACGTTAGAATCATCAGATAGTCGACGAGTTGGTGATTTTTATGCTAGCATAAAAAAGAAGGCTGGAAATTAAACAAAGTACCGGAATGGGAAAAATTTCATGTACTTAAAGATGGTATATATTTCATCGACGATGGAAAAAACGTCAAGTTGACGCTTGAAACTAAATTCAGAAACTTTGCTACGTTAAGTACTATAGCCAGTAGAGCCAAAGCAGTAGGTTATAAAGAAACTAGATTCATGAGAGAACAATTGGGTATAAAAGACTGGAGCAGAACCAAACCAAAAATATCGAGAGAGGTACAAAAAAAAGCGGATGAAACTTTAAAAAAGCTAGAATCCCGACCACCATCACGAACAGTTGTTCTCGATAAAACACCTCTTCGTAGAGATATACCACACGAGTTACCAACTACACCTCAAGAAGAAGAGGATGAATATTTTTACGACGCCGATGGTATTCAACTAAGTGATCTACGAGTAAATAAGGCAATACATACGATTGAAGATTATATTAGAGAACTCTCTGTAGACGCAACAACTCCAGAGGAAATTAATGTATACCGTGAAATAGTGGGTTACGTTGATCTTATGAAAACATCGCAAGGACAAAAATTTAAATTTGAAGCTGAATTGTATACACGAAACAAAGAATTAACCGATATTAGAGAAAGAATCGCTAATAATGATGTAGGAGATGAAAATGCGCTAGAACAACTTGTATACCAAGAGCAAGAATTATTAGACGAAATATCTGTACTAAAAGAACAAATAATCAAGTTTGATGACACTAATCGTTGTGAATTAAATAGAATAAAGGAAACATTATATAAAATGAGATATATAGACAAAACGTTAGGTGAAAGAATTAAAACTTTATTTAGAGAAAAAGGCATAACGATTGTTAGTATATTAACGGCTGTTAGTATGACAATTACTGTTATCGTCGAATCAATCGCCCTTGCGGCATATTCAGCTTTACCAAAAACTGCACCTGTGTCGCCAGCTATACCAAAACCCACGCCAAAACCCGCACCGCCAGAACCAACACCCGCGCTGCCAGAACCAACACCCGCGCCAAAACCCGCGCCGCCAGAACCAACACCTAGCGGTGGCGGTGTAAAAGAGTGGATACAAAAAACATTAAAAAATCTAGCGAGTGTATTAGCAAAACTAGGAGAAAAAGCTTTAGCCGCTTTACCGGGTATTATCGGTGCGGTTATAAGTTGGTTATTTAAAACAGCTTCCGGCATCGTCACATGGACGGCAGAACATTTATGGCTCGCCTTGACGGGGGTTGGAGTTTTAATTTTAACTTGGATGCAGAAAAAACTCTAGTAGAGCAATTCATAAATTATAACGCCAAGTCTACTTAAAATTGCAAAACCAATAATTAAAGCATTTTTTTCTTCTTGGTGGCTAGCGTTCGATTCTTCCAAAGAGTCTTGAGTTATTGTAGAGGGAGATTCTTGCACATTTGTTATTGTAGGTCTCGATGCTAGATCATTAGATTCTTGCACATGTTTAGCCGCTAACGGTTGCGTCGATTGTAAAGGTGGAAGAGGATAAGGAATGGGATCTGAATTCACGTCTCGATTCAATCCTAACGATAAAGTATCGCTCGATGCGATTAATAAATTATTGTTGTATCCTACGTACGTACCTATACGCATATTCATATCGCTCGGCATCATGTATAAATTTTCTCCGATAGCAAAGTTTAATTGCGTTTTAGTATCTGATAGAGATTTTTGATATCGATCGATACTAGATTGTAAATCGACCGGAGAATCAATCTCGGCATTCACTAAATTAAAAAATTCTCTTTTTGCGTCTAAACCGGTACCGGATGCAAAAAATGATGTTTTTGCTTGCGCTTGAGCTCCCAATAACGCGTAAACGTACGTTCTTATAGAGTCGTTTATGCGTTCTGTACCGATATCCGTAAAACCCTTAGACTCGTCGATTATAAATTTTGTCCAAGCGAGCTCTGTAGATGGAGATTGTAAAATGTATCCCATCGTATAGGTCGAAGGATGATCTCCAAAACTCATTTTTGTTGCAGTTTTATAATAATCGTAATCGCTCACCTCGGTAGAGATGACGTTCAAACTAGAATTATCGTAGTCGTTTCCGGGCACCGGTTTGTAACCGTTATCGTAATAATAAGCAGTTCCCAATCCCGACGAGTTTTTGTCTACTCGTTGTTTCCAATTAGAGACTTGTGAAAGGTGAAAGTCTTTACATATTTTTTTATACGCGCTAATGTCTATATTGTTGTCAAACGCGCTAAAATAATTTTGAAAAGACGCGGGGCAACTCGATTCTTTGAGCAAACGTCTCATTTGATAATAGACGTGAAATCTAAAAAAAACTACGAATCATCACATTCAAATGATTTAAATGTTTATAACTCACACCGCATCTCGTCGTACTGCAGTACGTTACAAAATTTATTTGATTTTGATAAAATTTTAGCGGATTAGAATTCCAACTAGTTACAATCTCGTCGCTATGAACGCGAGGCAACTTGTAGTCGCTAAAAACATTATCGAATTGTACGTTAAAAAACTCTGTTTCGTTAACGTAAATATTCAGACTCGTCAAATCGCTAGCATTAAAATTCTGAGGCGCGTTAAAATTTCCAGATTGCGGATACGAAAACGAAAAATTACTCTGAAACGCTAATGGAAAAGACATTTTATAATAAGATAATTATAAATTTTTAATAATAAAATGTATCATACCTTCGAAATCGAAATTGAAAAAAATAGCGGGTCGGTTCAATTAAATGACGTCATCGATAATCGCGAGGGTAATCTTACGATTTCATTACATAGCGTTAACATTTGGATTGGATATTACAACGTGCGTAGAAAAGAAAGAATAATCTATCGTACAGTTGGTGAGCGACAAGATGTTGTAAACTTTGTCGAAGCGGGACTTTACAACATTAAAGAAATTATCGATATTGTAGTAAAAGACGCGCCTTGGATCACGTTCACCATCGATGAAAAAACAGGTTTTTTCTTGCTAAATTTAACTCAAGAAGACAAATCCGTCAAATTTTCTTCCGGGCTAGCTAATTTACTCGGGTTTCACAACGAATTTCTAACTGTGGGAGAATATAGTAAAAAAAATTGATGTACAACTTTTTAAAATTCTATACATTCATTGCGATCAAATTTCTACGACCGAAAATTATTTTAACGGTAAACCTTGTACTATTTTAAACGCTTTCCCCTTACAAGACAAATCGTTCGGAAAGAGTATGTGGATAGAATATAAAAATCCATTACTAAAAAAGCTTAAAACTGGTACTTTTAGCGCATTGAATTTTCAAATTAAAGATTCAAAGGGTAGAGACATAAATAATCACGGTTTCCCCATTATTTTAAATCTAGAAATTATATAAATAGTTATGGCGAGCATTTACGGACCCAGTCGAACAAGCGCACAAATTTAATATAGCGGTAATTATATCAGTAGTAGTAAGGGAGCAGCTCACACCTCAAAAAAGTCGGCGAAGCTGCGCACGCAGCTTCGCCGACTTTTGTCCTTCGCCCATTTTGTGACCTTGTGTGTTGGGTTGAATGCGCGATGCGGACCGAGCCACGCAGTGGTGAGTTGTTCGCCTCACGGCAGTGTATGGAGTCACGAAGTGACGATAATATGAAGAACATGATGCAACTTGCATCATGTTCAGTGGCGTATGCCAAGACGCCGGATGCGGCGTCTTGAACGAACCACGTAGTGGTGAGTGGGATCTCTGTCACGATAGTGTAACTGGAGAAAAACCGTTATTGTTTGATCCAGTTGGGAGGTGCGTGAATGATTGTAAATCATGGAGCGCCGAAGACATTTCACGCAGCATAAACGAGACGTTGACGTCTCGTTTATATTTTCACGTAGTGAAAACAAAGCGGTGGGTTCCTCGACGTCTGTGAAGACGTCGAGGAAGGAGACGTGTGTTGAACGAACCACGCAGTGGTGAGTGGGATCTCTGTCACGATAGTGTAACTGGAGAAAAACCGTTATTGTTTGATCCAGTTGGGAGGTGCGGGAATGATTGTAAATCATGGAGCGTCCGGCGAAGACACTTCACGCAGCATAAACGAGACGTTGACGTCTCGCTTATATTTTCACGTAGCGGTGGGTTCCTCGACGTCTGTCAAGACGTTGAGGAAGGAGAAAAGGGCGGGTTGACCATGCAGTGGGTTATTGTATTTATGAATTTATTTATTTATTTGTAATATCCCGCGTCTATTTTCCCCGCAATCTCGGTGTGGGTCTGATCGTCCATTATATGACTAGGCATAAATCAAGCTCCCATCCGAGACGACGAGTCCTAACACGACCGTGACGTTACCCTTTGTTCTCGTTATCGAACATGTAAGGATAAGTTACCCCTGTTTACTCAACCCCTCCATCCATTACTTATTTGAATACGTTAAATACATGGCCTCTACATATATATATATATATATGCCTCACACACTGTAGGCCTATTTCCCTGTTAATGGTCATCAACCAGGAGAGTCTCATCGGCGCAGACTAAGAAGGATTATTCTGGGTCCATTTGACTTAAATACAATTTATGTATAAAATGCTGTTTCGACTTTTTATTCATGTATACACCCAATGTGTTATTTATTCATTTATTTTTAAAGCCCCTTGTCATTTCAGGTATTTCAACATCCTAAAGTACATCTTTAGTAAAACAAAAATAATAATAATAATAATAATAAAAATAAGTTTAAAAAAATAAAATAATGAATGAAAATCATTTAATTTTTTGATTGTCCACTATACATCAAGGAATTGTATGTTTGCTGATATTATCAAAACAAATGATCACTTTGAATTTTTAACTGGCTAAGAAAGGCTTAATTTTCTTATGAAATCTTCAGATGAAGTTACCATTAATTGCGTTGCCATTTACTTTGTTAAATAAAAATCAAAATGAATGCATTCTGTAGACACTCCTACCAACGCGATTATTATTATTGATTGTTCTGTGTAATGATGTAACCCGCCCCGGAGTAAAGAGGTTTGTTCCAGATTCGGAATAAAATATAAATACAATACACCTTGAGCGCCCAGCAGGGTGGATATGTGCGCACTACAAATCTTTGTTATTATTATTATTAGTTAATAATAGGCTTATTATTTGAAACTTATAGCTTGTCGGAAATGTGTTTATTATGTTACAGCTTTAAATAGCAACTTAGCTCACTCCTGTGTAACCGAAATACTCACGCAAATTGGCTTACAAGACAGAAAAACATAACATTTACCATAAAATTAAAACTTACAAGACCTGTTGCACTCATTCGCTCGATAAAAAAGAATTTTACATAAAGACCATTTAAGTTATACAAGAAAAGACACTGTATGGAAAATATTAATATATCAGCATCAGACATGTACGAAGGCCTACACAACTTTGTTTTTACTTGATTTATAAAACAAGTATTTGGACAATTGCCAAATTGATGGTAAAACTCGATGGTTGAGAATCATGATCACATCCATTTGTGGGCACTGAAATGTCTGAACACGGAAAGCAATAACACGTGTCGGGGGTTAAATTGTTATGGTTTGTTCAGTCCGTGCTGATTTGTAACTATTATTGTATTTAATTCGGACTAGGTTATGAAAATGAATCGGGGTGCTTTTGTTACAATGAGAATCTGTTATCGGGCGCAAAACACGGTGACCCGATCGATGGGAAGGTCTTATATTCCATGTATACAGTGTATGCGGAACCTAACTTTCCTACAAATGGCAGAAAAATGACGAAACTTTCACACAGTTTTCTTGAAACACAATTTTGCACAATAATTTCTTACGACATTTTGCCGGTCACGACGATATGCTTTTAATACATACATATGACACGGTCACACATCAATATGCACAATACGGACCATACCTAGAGCACAGACCGAGTCTTATATCCCGATAAAGAAATGGTCAATATTTGATAACATGACGTTACATGTCCAAAAACGTTAAGTGTTGACCTCGTTAATCGGTATGCAATCATAGAGTTTGGACTCACAGGTCGAGTAACGAGTCCATGCATATACCCAGGACCTTTTCTATGATGCAATGATGTACTATGAGGGGAAGTCCCTAATTTCTTCAACTTGTCCCAACATGTTGCCCTACTGAAAGGGGGCTATAGGTTAACGCCAGACGTCACGTAACAACAACATGGGCCGTCCAAAATCATCAACAACTCGTCTGACTTGTATAAAGTTTTGAGTATGCTTTATTTGATCTATAGAAATGCTTGCTTGAGTTAATTTACTCAGAAACATCTTTATAACTCTAAAGATATTGTAAAGATCACTTATTCAGTCGAGCCATTCTAATAAGCCTAATTTAATATCCATACTAAACGTGTTGTGTAAACCCAATTAAAGACATTTTGATGATGGAATATAGAATGCACAGGGCTTTTTCATAGCCATTCCCAAACAATTGACTCTGTTTAAACGCTTTTGTTTATAACTAAGGGCAATATAATAATAACAGGGTCTTCTTTTCACATTTCTAATTAATACAGGTAGACGGGAAATGGGAAATTACATTACTAGGCACTGATTACTTTCAGACTGGTTTTTGTCAAAAATACGATAGAAAAATATTTGGCGCCAATAAATTTATATTTCGGAGTGAAGTATGCCTTTCTGGTATTGAATTTGGCCAGATCACTAAATAAATACAACGTAATAAAACACACACGAACGATTCTTTATCAAATTAAACCTCAGCTCTTGGCTGTTTTATTCAACAACTATAAACAATGACAAAAATATTTAAAGATTTAACACATCAAACCAATAATAATGCTATGTTCAAATACTCCAATGCGATCTGTAGGATAATATTAAATGGTAAATTATTGTCTGCCTTTCTATCTCCTTTGTACACAAACCTCAGTGTTCACATTCTCTCGAAATTTGTAAATTGCAGACCTAATTTAGTCATAATTATGAAGTACACGTCTTCATTTTTCACCTTATAAATATCTTGTACATTGATATATTTGCAAGAAGGCTCAATTTTCGTAATGTTACAGCAAATGAAATTAATATCAAACCAAATAGTCAATATAATAAAATTAAAAAAAAATAATATTAATAAAAAGTTGATTAAAGTAAAAGTTAAGATTACATCGACCAAAATATTTACAGCATGTGTTGACCGAGTATTTGTACGTCACGATGGTATTCAATAACCGTAGGGAATAGTATCAACATTTTCAAGTTGAACTCTTTTAGTGTAAACCACCTGGTAATTTTTCTTCTCCTCTTTTGTCTCAATTGTCATATCTTTCTTGTTTCTACTAATTTTGTAAGGATCAACCACTTGAACTTTTTCTGGACCCTCCTTTTGGACCATGTCAAACATTGTATTAAAATTAACAATGGATTGATTTCGATAGTTCAAAGTAATGCCTCGAACTTTACAAACTGTCGAGTACCCGTTTCTATCCGGTTTGGCTAACTTAAACGCGTAATTCTTAGGTCCGCCGGAGACAAACTCAACGTGTGGTTATCGGAATCAATTTCATCCGTTAGTTCACCCAAAAAATCTCCAAGTTGTGGCTCCCATTCACCATTCCGACTAACATAAATCACACTGTCTGTGTCATAATATAACACTCGGCGACCCAATTGTTCTAATAATTCGTATAATTTAAGTCGGGCGTGGGCTGTAGTGTATGCAGCGATGATCACGTTGGTACGGCCTGATGGTTCGATGAAGTCTGCCGTGTTTTGCCAATGGACTTCTACCATCTTCTCATTAACAAAGTTGACGCTGTTAACGTCAATGTTATCACTAGTCATCAGGTCAATAAATTCGACTGGGTCGGTCACGTGCGTTGTTTTCATTAAGTTTGTCCTCTGTCCAAACTTGCCCCAAAAGCTGTTGAGCATCAATTTCGCCAGCGCTCTTAGCCCCGGATCTTTCTCGATGTTGTTCCATTCTAGCTGAATTCCCGCCCTATCAAAATAGCTCTGAATGTAGTGATGCTTCTGCTGGTCAGTCTGGTACCACTGAGGCCAGTCACTAGCCTCCTGTTTCATCTTAAGGAAAGCATTCACGTACGAAGCGAACAGACCACCTTCCTTCGTGCAGGGATCGTATACAGATATCTCCTCAAAATGCCATACTTCGTAAATTTTGAGCAGTGTGTAGCCCATGGAGAATGCTTTCTGTAGCTCTATGGTGACCCAGGTACCAATCAGAGCTCGTTCTTCATCAGAATGCAAGCATGGGGACTGTTGCTGTGATTCGCAACACTTTGAACACAGTGGAAACATCAGACGATGAGATGCCTTGTAGGGAATGACTGGATGATAGACTCCTTTCGGAGGCAGAACTTTGCATTTCACCAAACCCTCGTATTCACTTATGTCGCGGAAGTTTTCCGTGATTATAGTGGGATGTCCTACTGGATATTTCCCATATTTATTTACATACGGGTACAAGCTAGTAAAATCCACGTACTTGATTTTTTCATCGAGCCTGGCCGTTTATAGTAAAGCCTCGTATCGTAGCGTTGGTGCGACCTCCGAAGAATGCTTCCCGTGGGTCGAGTGGGGTGGGTATTTCCAATGAAGATACAAAGGCTTTCATCTCGGCATTCTTTTTAAGGTCCGCTTCATAGTCACACTCCCATTTTTCTATGTACTGGAATCCTCTGTCCACGATAAACTGACATTTCTCTAAGGTCTTCTGATATTACTCCTCCATCGTGAGTTGACTGAGAGGGTGTTGCGTACTGCGAGCCATACAAGTATGCCCATGATGAAGACAGCCATGGAACTCCAAGACAGTTGCCACTCCATCCTTGATGTAGAAGCCATCGGCTTTGTATTGCCGATGACCATCTCCCCGTTGTTAGCAGCATGCTGTATGTATTGACCAAAAATCTTTAGTGGTGTTTGGTCCATTAAAAATGCGTTGTCGTTCACCGCATCTTTGACACGCATTGACATTTTCCCGATCAAGACATTGACTGCACACTTTGTGCGCGATGCACAGAATTGGTTCATGGATGCCCGTTTCCTGCATACACTCAAAATCAAAGAAGATATATGAATGGGATGCAACCTGCCGTCAGTTCACCCTCACCCGTCAGCTTAATAGACGAAGACTCTGCGAAGAACGACACTCTTGGCAAAGATCCGTCAGCTGTTGCCATGCAACCGTTTGTTTAACCTTTTTTTGTGATTTTTTTTGGTTGTCTTTTTAAACAAAATTTCCACATGTTTTTTTTTCTTTTTTTTTCCGAAAAAAAAGTGGTAGTGATGTGTCACGTGCTAGTGTTTAAATGCATTGTAGGAATTCAAAATGGCCGCCATATCCGGCGGCCATCTTTGATTTTGTGTTTTCAGCCTGTATTTAGGGGGTCAAATTATGACAAGTTTTTTTTTATCAATGAAATATTTTTAACAAGCTAATTTTTTACTTTTCAGGCCAAGAAATACTACAGAATTGTCAACCAGGCCTCATTATTGCACCCTGGGCCCCAAACGCTGGCGACCATATTGATTTTTAAGAGGAAAAACGTAAAATACAATTTTTTTCCCCAAAAAGGGATAAATTAACCATTATAGTCCCCCAACGGTGACCCCAGTAATGAAATATAATGTCATGTTATTGATTATGTCAAAATAAACAAGTTTGCCAAGTTTTATGGCATTTGGACAAAAAAAAACGGAAATTATGGGGAAAATACGATTTTTGACCAAAATGGGCTAAAAACAACCAAAACCACCCTCTAGTGGCAAAATTTGGATTTTTTACGTCATCATGTAGATCTTGGTGAAATAAATATTTGTGGCAAGTTTCATAACAATCGGTCGAGAACTTTTGAAAATACGGTCCCCGTAAGTCCAAAAAAAGCCCGGTTCTATAGGGTTAAGACATCTGCTCTAGAACGCGGAGGTCGTGGTGAATTATTATTTTTTTCCCTCGAAAAAGCACCGAGTATACAGTGCTTATCACACATCGGTGTAAAGGTAAAAAGTAAAATCTAATAAAACGTTTATTGACGGAAACTTTGGGGTTTCAGAAAAGATTCACTAATCCAATGTAATAATTTACTCAACACAAGTCTAAATTGTTGTACCAGATGAGGAATTCCTTCATACTGGTCATTTGTTTGTCCTACCACACTTCTTGACAATATGTGACCCACCATCCCAAAACCAGGCGGAAGTCGGCAAACGCCTTTTCGAGATAAGGCACTTACAACGAAAAAATGTGTACATGGTCAAAACAATTTTTTTTTCATTAAACGGTAAATAAACTTATATTTTATCGGTTGTCAAATTTTAAGCCTCCAAAAAATCCCCAAAGTGACATTATGGGCATTTTTCTGAAAGCTTTGTATTTGCTACTTGCCTAATTTGAACGAAACAATAGATTCTTGACACCGCGATCGGCAACAAAATCGCTATTTTTGACACGTCGTGGTGTGTAATTCCATAGCGCTACTGGTGCATGGCTGACATCAATGGAAAGCTGAAATCGTCATATTTCCAAATATGGTATTTACAACTGGTGGGAGATTCCAGTTTAGCCATTCAGAAGCCTTATTTCTGGTGACGTCGACGTAAACAACATCCTGCCACGTTAGCAACACGTCTCACGTGACTGCAATAACATCCTCTTATTGGCTAAAATTCGTCTCACTGTATTGCCGTCATAAGAAATCGCCCCATGACTTACTCATTGTAGGTCAATTCGCCCCATACAATGACTATTGTTTGGGGGCGATTTGAAGTCAAATTTACCATGTTGTTATTGTCCAAAATTTGGGGGCGAAGTGACGCGCGTGTTTAGCGTGTGATTCACGGTGATCGCGACGGCTAGTGTGGTTTGTGTCGAGTAAAGTTTAGCCGAAATTTGGAAAGTTTTGCGGGTTTGAGCATTTCAAAACAAAGCATTGGATGTAAGTGTAGTCTTATATCATTGTTGGATGATTTTCAATCATGGATTCTGAGTGTGATCGTCAAAATCGCGAGGACAGGATCGCAAGACTTGTTAACGATGCTGCATCGTGTGGGTTGAAAGACTCCGGCATGCTGGAAGTCATTGAAGAGTACTTCCAAGATCTTTGTGATCGAGATTTGTCGGATTCCGACGATAGTTATGACGATGAACCTGACTCAAGCAGTGAAGATGAACTACCAATCAATCACAAAGCTGTGGTGAGTGACAAGTATTTTGTTTAAGTGGGGGAAAGTATTTAACGTTAGTCTGTAAAATAATTTCAACAAAAGGAAACGAATAACGTTAACGTTGTCGTTTAGGCCCAAGGCTAAAACTCGAAATCCAATAGCAACAAAATAGGGCCTGATGCTGATGTCAACTTATGCGTATACAAAAAATAAGTTAGGCCTAACGTTATAACCTTATGTTATACCGAAAATTTTGACTACGTCCTCGTAGCAGAGCAGTCTACGAAACTGCTTTCACACACAACGTTCAAGGATCGAATAACGCTGTTGCCTTAATGTTTTTAGATTTTTTTTTCGAGGACAGAAACAGAAACAAAAAAATTAATGCCGAGGTAAGATCGTATGGTTGAATACCAGTGAAAAAGTGGCGGTCTGTTATAATACTGCACTCTTCGGATAAATTCGTTATGAAAATGGTTCCATTTTTAAAGTTTAATTTTTTTGGTATGGTACATTAATTTATGATGCCCATATTTTGTGTTTTTATATGTAGCCTAATGATGGTGACCTCGAGCAGGAGGATGGTGACACTGACAGTGATGACAACCGCCCTGGCCTGGCCCCTGACCCTGCTGAACCTGCACCTGGGCCTGCTGGAGATGGAGATGCAACACAGGAGGGTGAAAACGTGGCCATGAACATGGCAGCGCAGATGTTTAACTTCATTGAAATTCCCGATAAACCATGTCATTGCAAGTGTAAACTTTACGCAGGTGGTCGGTGTATTCAGCAGTTCAACGACGAAGAGATAGAGAGCATCAGGTAACACAGATTATCATAACATTATCATGAATACAGGTCAACTCGCACGCGTGCCTAACTCGTACACACGAACTCGTGACGCCGCACCAACTCAGACGCGCACCAACTCGCGCGCACCAAATCAGACGACACCAACTCGTACGCACACCAACTCGCAGCGTGATTTACCAACGGGAGTGTGATACGAGTAATGTGTTGTGTTATTGAAATTATCCTACATAGTTTTGCTTTATGTGGCGATAGACAGGTTAATCCAAGTAGGATCGTTGTGTTATTGAAGTGTAACTAGTTTAAAAGCTGGAAGTAATAATTGAAGTTTAACAGTATTAATGTTTTTGTTGTGTTTCCGTAAAGCTTGAATTAATAATTTTGCTTTGAAGCAATGTGAATTAAAAAGTATAAAAAAATCAATTTAATTGTTTGGCTGTTTATTTATTTCACGTAAGGACCGTTGTGTTTCGAAGGACATTTTTTTTAGATATAAATAAATATATAAGGACCGATTGTTTTTTTGTTCGACGTGACATAATAATCTCTTTTGGAAATGTGTGGCCGGTTTGTTCTTGTTTTCGTCGCTCACTCAGTGGTGTCTACATGACTCGACTGCAGGCTGCCAATATCCTACTGCGTACGAGTTGGTTTGCTTACGAGTTGATGTGTGTACGGGTTGGTGCGCAATGAAGTTGGTACGTGTACGAGTTGACCAATATGCGCACGAGTTGGTCCGTGTACGAGTTGGCCTGCTTCGCATTATCATCAATCTGCCTAAAAACTGTTAATAATAGCTATGAAATGGAAATCATGAAATAAACAAAAAATCGGCTGCTTAAGGGCTCTATGAAATTGGCATTTTGACTACCTAACTTTTAATACATGTATACAACATCAGCTTGTAATTCAATGCAACTTAAGAGTGCAGTGTGTCACATTTCCAAATAATTGTTTTTGCTTATTATGTATTTTTTATTTTGTTTTTGTTATAATTTCAGGTTGAATGTACGTGACATGACAAGCTTTGAAAAAGATCTGTTTCTGTTGGGAATTATCTGCACCAGCATCAACACCTCTGAGGCCACGCAGAGATTCAAGAAAGTCAACCTCGAACGCAAGCTGACACGAATTACCTGCTTCCACTATGAGCACAAGAGGATCTGCCGAGACACCTTTTTGTTCCTGATGGCCATTTCTAAGGATAAACTAACCAACCTCAAGAAGTGGTACCTCAAAAATGGAATCTACCCTCGCAAGAAAAGATCAGGTAATTTCACCCAAAAAAATGTAGATGAGGATTCCTGATTTTTGAAGCAGTTATTGATTAGTTTTAGTGCAGTTTCGGTCTATCAATCTGTTTACCGACCCACCACTGTTTTCCGTCTTGCTTCATCGTTGCTTCAAGAATGTATTGTTTTAGATGTTATGCAGAGATTATAACTATCTAACTTTAGTTATTGTTTGTTTCATGTTCCCCAGGAGGACGTCGCAAAACGGCACTCAACATGACGGACATTCAAAGGGTATCGAGATTTATCCTCAATTTTGCCGAACAGCACAGTATCATCCTTCCGGGACGCATCCCTGGCTTCAAGAGGGATGATGTTAAGATCCTGCCCAGCTCCGAGACGAAGGCATCTGTATGGCGGCATTACAAGTCCGCATCTCAGCAGGATGAGCGGGTGGTTTGTCTGTCCACATTCCGGAAATTGTGGAGCGAACTGCTCCCTTATGTAGTTATCTGCAAACCAAGGTCAGACTTGTGCTGGACTTGCCAGCAGAATAACAACATCATCATGCGACAGATCAACGTGGCCGAGGAGGAGAAGACCGATGCCCTCCGGGCCCAAGAACTTCACCTCAAGCACGCAACCGATGAAAGGGCTCACTACAAGCAAATGTGTGTGCAGTCTAAAGAGGTAGTGCAAACCCTTGCACTCAACTCCCTCCAACCTTCCCGCCCCTTGACGCAGCACACAACATTCCATTACAGCTTTGACTACGCTCAACAAGTCCATTATCCTTCTGACCCACTCCAACCTGGCCCTATCTTCTTCAAGACACCAAGAAAGTGCCAAATATTCGGGGTAAATGCGGAAGGCTTCCCTGCCCAAGTAAATTACCTCATCGATGAAGGTGTCAGCTGTGGGAAGGGTGCAAATGTCGTCATTAGTATGGTACATCATTTTCTACAAACCTACAGTATTGGAGAGGCGCATCTTCAACTCAACGCTGACAATTGTGCCGGACAGAACAAGAATAACTACATGTTCTGGTACCTAGCTTGGAGGGTTGCCACGGGTATGAATGCATCTGCAACCATAGCTTTTATGCCAGCTGGTCACACGAAGTTCTCCCCAGACTGGTGCTTCGGTCTTTTGAAACGCCTCTTCCGGAGAACAAAAGTATCATCATTGAATGAAATAGCTGATGTTGTCTCCAAGTCCACAGAGCGGAAGATCAACATCCCACAATTGGTTGGCCTTGAAGATGGCACTGTCCTCGTGCCAACATACGACTGGGTGTCATTCCTCACCCCAGCATACCGGAAAATGAAAGCAGTCAAGAGCAACCATCACTTCAAGATTACCAGTGACAGACCTGATATCGTCGTTTGCAAGACGTATGTAGAGGCTCCATCCACAGAGGACGTCATTCAGCGTGGGGAACTTCCCATTGGCATGCCAAACGTCATCCAGCCAGCCGGCTTGGATCGGGATAGACAAAGGTATCTGTTTGAACACATCCGACCGTTTTGCACAGAGGAAACTAAAGACTTAGTCTGCCCTGCTCCAGCTGATGATAATTAGCATTGACCATTACTTGGTACACAATAAAGCGATCCATTAAGCCTTGCCCTGTGAAATTATTGGTCGGGGGTGCTGTTTGGGGAGGTGGAGAGGTGTTGGTGGAGGTTGGGGTAATGGGGGGCCTACTGTTGGAGTGGGCATCAGTGGCGTGCTGAGCCAAATTTCATAACGCTGCTTACCACGTCATTCTGTGCTTATGAACCCCATTCTTTGCTTATGAGATAGCATTGAATTTCTGCACTAGCTGTGTAAAAGTGTGGAATCCTTTAGTAATGTATCTATGCATGCGCACAAGCAAAAAAATCCTTGTTAACCTATGAAATACATGTACGCTTACGTAAACACAGATTTTTTTGCTTCTGTGAGCGCCAAATTTTCGCTTTCGATAAGCAGAGCCATGAAATTTGGCCTTTGTTGGGATTGGATGGGGTCGGGTGCTGGGTGTTAAAAGGGCGTGGTTTTACATGGGGTGGGGTGGGGAGGCTGGTTAGGGGGTAGGGGTGCTAGTTGGGGAGGATATATTTGGGGTATGGGGTTGTGCTGTAATAAGCCGAGTCATCTGATCATGTTTTTGGGCATTCACAATTACCATGCGAAATATAAATTTCGAAAATGTCGGGGGAGGGGTGGGGGAAGATGTTTAATGCTCAAGAGATGGTGTGGGGTCATTAACCCCACCCCATCCCACATCCCACCGCCAGTCTTTGTTACCCACCACTCGAATGATGAGCAAAATGTAATGCATGTGTAAGCAAAGGGGCGGGGAAATCAGGGGGGCGGGGCTGATGGGCGGAGCTGGGGGCGGTGTCTGGACTTGGGTGGGGTCATTATTCGGGACTTGGGTGTTGTATTGAACATTTTTTGTTGTTTTCATTTTATATTACCAGTGTGTGAAGTGTAAGAAATAAATTAAAAAACAGCACTTTATGTACACATAAAAACAGTATTTGTGAATTTTTTTGCGTTATTTCAGGTATTATCAGTATGAAATAGAAATTTTATAACTAAAAAATTATTGAATGTATGACTTCAATGTATAGTTTTAAAAGTTGGTATGGATCCTTGGAACAGTTTTACATAGGTATAAGAGTCTGAATTCAGTACAAGTAGGTGGTTGCTAAGGTGATTTTAGTGGTTCAATATGTGAGATAATGGTTTACTTTAACCCTGACTTTAATGCTCATTTTCTCATTATCGTCCTTTATGACTCCCAAATTTTAAGAAGTCATAACTTCAAAAGTATACCACCTATAAGAGTCCACTATAGCTTATTTTAAAGCTTAAAATATGAGGAATCCAATCATGTAAAAATCTCACATTAAAACATTTTCGACTTCAGCCTGGTTTTGGGGTGGTGGGTCACATATGTATATTCCTCATTACTTATATTGATGTTTTTCAACTTACTAAAGAATGCTGCATGTGGTGGTAAATAAGGGGTGTTTAGTTTGTCCAAACTATCAACCCATTCATATGGAAAATATCCCTTCGTCTGTTCTACTTCTTACCCTTTCAAAAAGTTGGCATAGTTATATCCAGGGGCAAGATAATTAGTAATGTCTAGAAATTTGACTAATTCAGCCTTTACATATACGTACCGGTCCTCTTCACTATAAACTTCATTGGATAAAGATAACGCTTCATAAGATTTATATCATACTTACCTGAATTACAAAGGGTTGATCCAATGAAGTTTATATTGAAGAGGACCGGTACGTATATTATGGCTGTAAAGGCTGAATTAGTAAAATTTCTAGACATTACTAATTATCTTACCCCTGGATATAACTATGCCAAATTTTTGAAAGGGTATGAAGTAGAACAGACGAAGGGATATTTTCCCTATGAATGGGTTGATAGTTTGGACAAACTAAACACCCCTTATTTACCACCACATGAAGCATTCTTTAGTAAGTTGAAAAACATCAATATAAGTAATGAGGAATATACATATTGTCAAAAAGTGTGGTAAGACAAACAAATGACCAGTATGAAGGAATTCCTCATCTGGTACAACAATTTAGACTTGTGTTGAGTAAATTATTACATTGGATTAGTGAATTTTTTCTGAAACCCCAAAGTTTCCGTCAATAAACGTTTTATTAGATTTTACTTTTTACCAGTACACCGATGTGTGATAAGCACTGTATACTCGGTGCTTTTTCGAGGAAAAACAAATCCACCACGACCTCCGCGTTCTAGAGCAGATGTCTTAACCCTATAGAACCGGGCTTTTTTTGGACTTACGGGGACCGTATTTTCAAAAGTTCTCGACCGATTGTTACGAAACTTGCCACATTTTGTCATTGTTTATAGTTGTTGAATAAAACAGCCAAGAGCTGAGGTTTAATTTGATAAAGAATCGTTCGTGTGTGTTTTATTACGTTGTATTTATTTAGTGATCTGGCCAAATTCAATACCAGAAAGGCATACTTCACTCCGAAATATAAATTTATTGGCGCCAAATATTTTTCTATCGTATTTTTGACAAAAACCAGTCTGAAAGTAATCAGTGCCTAGTAATGTAATTTCCCATTTCCCGTCTACCTGTATTAATTAGAAATGTGAAAAGAAGACCCTGTTATTATTATATTGCCCTTAGTTATAAACAAAAGCGTTTAAACAGAGTCAATTGTTTGGGAATGGCTATGTAAAAAGCCCTGTGCATTCTATATTCCATCATCAAAATGTCTTTAATTGGGTTTACACAACACGTTTAGTATGGATATTAAATTAGGCTTATTAGAATGGCTCGACTGAATAAGTGATCTTTACAATATCTTTAGAGTTATAAAGATGTTTCTGAGTAAATTAACTCAAGCAAGCATTTCTATAGATCAAATAAAGCATACTCAAAACTTTATACAAGTCAGACGAGTTGTTGATGATTTTGGACGGCCCATGTTGTTGTTACGTGACGTCTGGCGTTAACCTATAGCCCCCCTTTCAGTAGGGCAACATGTTGGGACAAGTTGAAGAAATTAGGGACTTCCCCTCATGAGTACATCATTGCATCATAGAAAAGGTCTTGGGTATATGCATGGACTCGTTACTCGACCTGTGAGTCCAAACTCTATGATTGCATACCGATTAACGAGGTCAACACTTAACGTTTTTGGACATGTAACGTCATGTTATCAAATATTGACCATTTCTTTATCGGGATATAAGACTCGGTCTGTGCTCTAGGTATGGTCCGTATTGTGCATATTGATGTGTGACCGTGTCATATGTATGTATTAAAAGCATATCGTCGTGACCGGCAAAATGTCGTAAGAAATTATTGCGCAAAATTGTGTTTCAAGAAAACTGTGTGTGAAAGTTTCGTCATTTTTCTGCCATTTGTAGGAAAGTTAGGTTCCGCATACACTGTATACATGGAATATAAGACCTTCCCATCGATCGGGTCACCGTGTTTTGCGCCCGATAACAGATTCTCATTGTAACAAAAGCACCCTGATTCATTTTCATAACCTAGTCCGAATTAAATACAATAATAGTTACAAATCAGCACGGACTGAACAAACCATAACAATTTAACCCCCGACACGTGTTATTGCTTTCCGTGTTCAGACATTTCAGTGCCCACAAATGGATGTGATCATGATTCTCAACCATCGAGTTTTACCATCAATTTGGCAATTGTCCAAATACTTGTTTTATAAATCAAGTAAAAACAAAGTTGTGTAGGCCTTCGTACATGTCTGATGCTGATATATTAATATTTTCCATACAGTGTCTTTTCTTGTATAACTTAAATGGTCTTTATGTAAAATTCTTTTTTATCGAGCGAATGAGTGCAACAGGTCTTGTAAGTTTAAATTTTATGGTAAATGTTATGTTTTTCTGTCTTGTAAGCCAATTTGCGTGAGTATTTCGGTTACACAGGAGTGAGCTAAGTTGCTATTTAAAGCTGTAACATAATAAGCACATTTCCGACAAGCTATAAGTTTCAAATAATAAGCCTATTATTAACTAATAATAATAATAACAAAGATTTGTAGTGCGCACATATCCACCCTGCTGGGCGCTCAAGGTGTATTGTATTTATATTTTATTCCGAATCTGGAACAAACCTCTTTACTCCGGGGCGGGTTACATCATTACACAGAACAATCAATAATAATAATCGCGTTGGTAGGAGTGTCTACAGAATGCATTCATTTTGATTTTTATTTAACAAAGTAAATGGCAACGCAATTAATGGTAACTTCATCTGAAGATTTCATAAGAAAATTAAGTCTTTCTTAGCCAGTTAAAAATTCAAAGTGATCATTTGTTTTGATAATATCAGCAAACATACAATTCCTTGATGTATAGTGGACAATCAAAAAATAAAATGATTTTCATTCATTATTTTATTTTTTTAAACTTATTTTTATTATTATTATTATTATTATTTTTGTTTTACTAAAGATGTACTTTAGGATGTTGAAATACCTGAAATGACAAGGGGCTTTAAAAATAAATGAATAAATAACACATTGGGTGTATACATGAATAAAAAGTCGAAACAGCATTTTATACATAAATTGTATTTAAGTCAAATGGACCCAGAATAATCCTTCTTAGTCTGCGCCGATGAGACTCTCCTGGTTGATGACCATTAACAGGGAAATAGGCCTACAGTGTGTGAGGCATATATATATATATATGTAGAGGCCATGTATTTAACGTATTCAAATAAGTAATGGATGGAGGGGTTGAGTAAACAGGGGTAACTTATCCTTACATGTTCGATAACGAGAACAAAGGGTGACGTCACGGTCGTGTTAGGACTCGTCGTCTCGGATGGGAGCTTGATTTATGCCTAGTCATATAATGGACGATCAGACCCACACCGAGATTGCGGGGAAAATAGACGCGGGATATTACAAATAAATAAATAAATTCATAAATACAATAACCCACTGCATGGTCAACCCGCCCTTTTCTCCTTCCTCAACGTCTTGACAGACGTCGAGGAACCCACCGCTACGTGAAAATATAAGCGAGACGTCAACGTCTCGTTTATGCTGCGTGAAGTGTCTTCGCCGGACGCTCCATGATTTACAATCATTCCCGCACCTCCCAACTGGATCAAACAATAACGGTTTTTCTCCAGTTACACTATCGTGACAGAGATCCCACTCACCACTGCGTGGTTCGTTCAACACACGTCTCCTTCCTCGACGTCTTCACAGACGTCGAGGAACCCACCGCTTTGTTTTCACTACGTGAAAATATAAACGAGACGTCAACGTCTCGTTTATGCTGCGTGAAATGTCTTCGGCGCTCCATGATTTACAATCATTCACGCACCTCCCAACTGGATCAAACAATAACGGTTTTTCTCCAGTTACACTATCGTGACAGAGATCCCACTCACCACTACGTGGTTCGTTCAAGACGCCGCATCCGGCGTCTTGGCATACGCCACTGAACATGATGCAAGTTGCATCATGTTCTTCATATTATCGTCACTTCGTGACTCCATACACTGCCGTGAGGCGAACAACTCACCACTGCGTGGCTCGGTCCGCATCGCGCATTCAACCCAACACACAAGGTCACAAAATGGGCGAAGGACAAAAGTCGGCGAAGCTGCGTGCGCAGCTTCGCCGACTTTTTTGAGGTGTGAGATGCTCCCTTACAACTACTTATATCAACTCTTACATTTACGAACATCACGGCTATATCGATAGCGATGAAATTTTACAAACGATAGTTCTTGTCGAAAAATATCAAATTATACTCGGATGGCACGGTAGGCTTAAACTACCCTTTTACATGTTTAATCAAGCACCCGCATACTGCTCAATTTTTGTAAAATTTGCGAAAGCTGACGGTTTTATTCGCATTCGGCGGAAGGTAGTTTTGACGTTAACGTATATCATATTCCTTCTCCCGCTCGAGATAAAAGTTTAGTTTTCAACAACACTTCGCAGCACGTACAATACGAAATTTGTTTCAAAACGCGAAATGAAAAGGTTTTTGTACAAGGAAGCTTTTTCGGCGCTTTAAACACTAAAATCTGTTTCAATATAAAAATTAAAATTTGCCATTAACGCAGTAAAATTTTTAAATATTTTACTTATATAAATATGGCGAGTATTTACGGTCCTACTCGTGCGAGCGTAAAGAGTAGTAAAACAAGCGGCGGTATCGTTAGCGA
Source organism: Zoroaster sp. YZ-2022 (assembly GCA_029582265.1). Lineage (NCBI taxonomy): Eukaryota > Metazoa > Echinodermata > Asteroidea > Forcipulatida > Zoroasteridae > Zoroaster > Zoroaster sp. YZ-2022. The sequence continues at coordinate 21,506,929 of CM055833.1, read as the reverse complement.
CGATAAAAACGTTTTTGAAAAAAGTGGATATATCGATAGTGATGAAATTCAACTTAATTTAACATTGTATAAATTACATGATATATTTTACATTCAATGGAATGGTTCACCAAATATCGGTATACCAAGGTTTGCCATCTTTGAACCAATAACAAACTGTACAACTTTTTCTAAAATAATAAACAACGATGAATCTTTTTATTCTAATGTTATGAAACGAGAAATAAACCCACTTCGTATACCAGATTTTTTTTAGTTTAATGCTAGAGCGCAAGATTATTTTAATGATATGGAAGCGAAACATATAGAATGTGGAATTTGCTTCAAAATAGAAAATAAAAACTACAGAAACAAAGTTTTGGTACGAGCGACATTTTTAGGCTCTTTAGAAACTGGAATCTGTTACGATATTAAAATTAAAACTTGGCCGTTAAAGTAAAATAAAAATTATAATCTTTTATTATTAATAGAAAATAATGAGCGAAACAAATGTACTTTATCCAGATGTACGATATATGGCAGATGTTGCGAACGATACTAAAGCATTTCGTTTGCAAAAAATAGATAACATTCAAAAAGAATTACAAGCCGAAATAAACCAACGCGAGAAAACGTATAAAAAATATAAAAAAATTATCAAGACTTGTACTGTCGTAGAAATAATGGCTGGATTGGGCTCTATGGGAGGAGCAGCCGTTGGAATCGCCAGCGTTGTCGGTATACCAGCATCCGTAGTATTAACTGGAGGGTTAGTCAGTGTTGCGTTTGTTTTCAGATGCGCCAACATAAAATTATCTAAAAAAAACTGAAAAACACGATGAAATAAAAATTTTAGCTTTATCTAAACTCGACTCGATCGAAGACCGCGTTTCAAAAGCCATCCAAGACAATGTCATTACCCAAGAAGAATTTCATAAAATCTGCGAAGAACGAGATAACTATTATAAAATGAAAGAAAAGATCCGTGCAGCGGCTCTGCGCCCAGCTAAAAATGACAATGTCGATAAAAAACTAAATGTTAATTTAGATCAACAAAAAAAAGATCTTATAGAAAAACTTATGAAATTATTATAAACTTTAGTGTAAATAAATTCAGATTTAACGAGGATACGCGAGCTACGCCAGCGCTTGCTCCAAGCGCTCTTCCGCCGTATAAATTATAATTTTTAGCCTTTACGGCTAATTTTTAATTATAGTCACTATAAACGAGCGCTAATCTAACCGGCGCTTGTCTTTTCAACCAACTCTTTAATCACTAAATTATAATGTCGTCTAGCGTTTCCTTCAACGCGTTTTAAATAATTTATTTTTAATACATTACCGCATTTCGTACATAAATTTATCAGTGTTTTTGTGCCATTTTTACATCTTCTACACGCAACTGGTATACTTTGACCGTGTCGAATACGCCACACATGAAGTGGGCAAAATACATCACCACACACACTTAGTCTACAACACTTTTCTGTTTTGCCAACTAAAAGCCATTCGCAGGGAATCATCGATCTCGTCGTCATCTTTACTATAAATCTATATAATATCAAATCGTTATTTCAATTTTTTAGCGACTAAAAACGATATCTTTTTTTCGGGGTGGCATTTTTACTTTTTTTATGACCTCAGTCTTACCTATCCCTACAACTAGTCTACCAAACTTGACCTTTCATCACGTCATCAAAAATGGGTTGATGACGTCATCAACCACACCCCCACCCCCTTTTTTAATCTCATCAACCACACCCCACCCCTTTTTTTAATCTCATCAACCACGCCCACAAAAAGGTAAACTGTCCCAAAAAACCCATCTAACATACTACTTGGGGTCATGCCCAACGTTTATCATACATGTAAATCTGAACAACATACCGACAGCTTTTTCCTGGTAATGTCATTTAGGATTGTAATTAGAAATGGTGCTCATGAAACAACAAGCACATCAGCAGTCATCCCCCTGCCCCCCCCCCCAGTTATTGTTTTAAATGGATGTTGATATTATAAAACTGATTTTTTACCTTTTCCTTTTGGAAATCGGTGTTGACAATGAAGAAGAATCCGATGGTTGTGAGAGCCTTGTGAACATCATCTACAAGCTTCGGAAACTGACTTCTGTCTGGTTTCTCCAATGACAATCTGTACGCACTGAAGTCTACGATTGGAATCTTGTCCGCACAATCCGCCATAGTGTGTGCCTACATGCCGAGGGAAAATTGACAGCTGTTAATCAAAAATTACTGATCAATCATCAGAGGTCGAAGCATGCACGATGTGTATACAACTCGTAAACGTTAGCTTATACGCCATAATAACACAATGTACAAGATGATACCTCCATCTTAATTTCTAGACCTATATCAGTTTCATTTCTGTCAAAGCTTCCAGAAATATGATGTAATTTTTGTATAGGTATACAAACGTTTACCGCTGAACAGTTTTTGGAAGCTGGTAATTGGAAGCTGGTTGACCTTGATCTATAGGTCATTGTGTTTTCAAGTAATGTTTATAATGGGACGAAAAGATCAGGCAACAAAGCGTTGTAAACATTCGTATACTTCATTACTTATTATACTTGAATATTATTTCTCCTTATACTCCGATTACCAACCCTCCCCTCTATCCCCACCACCTTCCCTCTATCCCCACCACCTTCTCCTCCTACACCTCTCCACCCCCTCCATTTCCACCTTCTCTTCAAATGCCTCTTCCACTTCCTCTTTCGCCTCCCCTCCTCCACCTCACCTTCCATCTTCTTCCTCTTCCTCCACTTCCTCCTCTTCCTCCACTTCCTCCTCTTCCTCTTCCCCTTATACAATAGCTTAGCGTCCCCAGTAAGCAATCCACTGATTGTATCCGATCCCTTTATAGTTGGTACTCGTATATACCATTCGGAACTATGTACAGTCTAACTATTGACATGTACCGGAACTTCGCTACCACACTCTTTTCATACATATTATTAGAATATTATTGCCTGCTCCTTATTATTTTGTTGACGTAAAATAGTGGGAATGCAATAATATATTTTATTTTCTCTTACCTATCCAGGTACGAGAACCGTTCAAATATGCGTTGTGTGTACTCGTGTAGTGATGGCTGTGTAAAATGTTTCCATTAATGCACATTAGATAGATCAAGACAGTAAGTAGATAGAGGGTCCTGCGGCCATGCAAACACTACACGCAAGGTTCGTAATCAGGAGAAAGTGTGTCTACCTTTGAACCCTGTCTCTATGGTTCAAGTATACGTTACATCCATTGCTGCAAGAGGGCGCTGTTTTCAGCTATCGTGGCACAGAAAATTAAAACATGCGCTTGATAGCTAGATGTGCTAAGCGCGGCTCATATTTGTTGGCGCACGCGCATAATCAACAACGGTAGCGGTTTGCTCAGTCCATTAACGCTCAGATGACCGAAATGCATGATCGAAAAACCAGCAAATCGTCAATGGTTCCCCTGCTGTGCGCGTTGATAACACCGGAGAAGCAACAATACCCTGGCTGGTCCCGGTCATACCATCAGATTCCAGTGATGCTATTGAAGACTAGAGGATACACAGGATGCAGCAACCGTCAACGAGTAGAAATAGCTGGCAACAACATTTGAACTATGGCTACATACCTACAGGAAGCGTTTTATGTCATATATCACTATGTAACAAAAACATAACGAAACAATTTGTTCCAAGCATTGTTAAAGTTGACAAATGTTTTTTTTTAAATTTTGTGTATTTAGCATTGGTTGATATGGGAGTTTATTTAGTGGGGTGCAACCCTATCAAGGCGCGGCGGAACGGTTCATGCATGGTTGCAGATATATCCCTTAGTTACATCGCACAGTGCACGGATCCATATCCTTACATACAGAGACCATTTGTCTAATGTGTATGAGGTCGTAGTCAGTGAACAGAAAAACATTTTTAAAATGGTTAATGGCAATTGCTTACAAACAAAAAGTATTGTCAATGTCGGCCTTTTGGCGCACCATGGGGTGAACAATTAAAATGTACATAAAAAGCTATTCATGTGGGCTACCATGGAGGAGCTGCCATTAATCGATGTTTAACCCTCCTATAGGTTTAACAATCAAAGACACTCAAAATTTGTATGTAACTCCCAACCCATTGACTTTGTGCAGTGCACTCAAATAAATGCAAGGACATGTGGCTGTGGTAGGAGGTCAAACCAGTCTGCTGCTAAGTTATGCAGTACATACACAGGTCTGTGTGACTCTGCATATGACTTACGTAGGACATACACAAGTGTGTTTGAGTAGTATGTTAGACGGGGTTCCTGGCGCAGCTACTTAAAAAAATGAAATTTCATTTTAGAGATCTGAGGACAGTTAAAAAAAACTTAAAATTACATTTTATGGGTTCTATGACGGCTACTAATAAAATTTGATTTTTAGGGTAATCCCCTTTTTAGGTTATTGTTATTATGATAAAGAGGTGACGTCATGAAGGTATTGATGACGTCATAAAAAGATAAAGATGTTTAATAAGATTGTTGTGGGTAGGTATAGAGGAAGGTAAGAAACTTTTAAAAAAAGATGGTAATATTTTAAAATGTAAGTTAAAAAAGCTAGTTAAAAAACTGAAGAAAAATTTCAAGAATATTATCTAGAACTATAATAAATGGAGAGAAGAAGATATTTATCAAAATGGACAAAATCAATGTTAAAAGAGTTTTCACGAGAGCACATTGGAGAAATAATTTTTACTAAAAAAATCGGGGGTAAAATTAATAAACGCGCATATTACAAAGGTGTAAAAAATTATTTAAAACAACATAAACCAAAACCATTATCTAAATTAAGTTTAGTTGAATTGAGAGGGCGTATGGCGGCTGAAAATATTGGGTTACCAGAACGCGGCGCGGGTAAAAGAGCGCAGTTGTTAAAAAAAGATTATGTAGCTGCTATTAAAAGGTTTTACGATCAAGAAGAAGAGTTGAGATTTAATTCTTTAAAGGATGGTGGAAGATATTTACGCGAACGAAGAATGGTGGTTCCACTGAATCATAGCAAAGAAAAGGATTTAAATATATTTTGGGAAGCGGTAAAACCAAAGATCAGAGTTAAGTTTGGTGTTGACTTACAAGAGTTTAAATCGTACAAGTTTATGATATATATAAATATTGAATTACGTAAAGAAAAACTAGACGGCACGATTGATTCTGCTACAGCAACTTTTCATAATAAACAGCAAATTGTTTTATTTGGTTTAGATAATATTGAGGAAGAATTTAATACTGTTTTTTCACAAATTCAAGAGGCTTTAGAAAAATGGACATCTAACGGTTCTGGATGGGAGGTAGTTCGTGTTGTATATATGAATATCACTATCGCAAAATATCAACCTTTAAGAGGGGGTTCTTATATTAAGCTATGTAATTATATAAAAAATAAACAAGCGTGCATTAACGTACAAAACAAAGACGACGATAATTGTTTACGATGGGCGCTGCGTTGTTTTACAAAACATAAGAAAAAGGCGACAGAATTAAATATTTCAATTGAAGAAGTAAAAATAAAAGACCCCCAAAGAACTTCTAAATACTCAGAAGAGGATGGTTTAAATTTTGAAAATATTGAGGCTCCAACTCTGATTAAACAAATGAAACTAGTAGAGAAACAAAATTGTTTGGCAATAAACGTTTTTGGTTGTGAAAAAAATTCGATACTAGTTTACAAACTCAGCGATCAACCCACAGAACTAGATCGTATAAATTTATTATTAATTCACAAAGAAGAAGAAGAAGGAACTAGATCTCACTACGTTTGGATAAAAGATATGAATAAATTACTTTACGATCAAACAAACCATAAAGAACGTCAGCATTTTTGTTTGAGATGTTTACAGGGTTTTTCAACAAAAGCGTATCTCGAAAACCACATAAAAATGTGTGAGGGAATTAATGACAGACCAACGGCGGTCGTGATGCCAGAAAAGGGTAAAAACGATACGGAAAAATTTAAAAATTTTCATAAAAAGATGAAAGTTCCATTCGTTATATACGCTGATTTTGAATGTATTATTAAAAAGGTTAACGATGAGAATAATACAAATACTAAAAAACTACAAGAACACGTTGTTTGCGGTTATTCATATGTCGTTGTTCGTTGCGACGGTAAGTCTTTCACCCCTGCTACGTATAGAGGAGAAGATGCCGCCACACATTTTTTAAGTGAATTAGAAAAAGAAGAAAGAAACATTAACGAGATATTTGCGAACCCTCTTAAAATAATTATGACAAAAGAAGATGAAGAAGATTTAAAAAATGCTAAACAGTGCTGGATTTGTGAAAAGGGATTTTTTGAAGATGATGAAGGCAAGTTTAGAAAAGTACGAGATCATTGCCACATTACCGGAAAATATCGAGGCGCAGCGCACAATAAATGTAATTTTCAACTCAGTTTAAAACCAAATAAAACTTTTATTCCAGTTGTATTTCATAATTTACGAGGTTACGATTCTCATCTTATTATGCAGGCTGCGGATAAAACGCAAGGAAAACTATCGTGTATTGCAAATAATATAGAAAAGTATATTTCTTTTACGATCGGACAACTACGATTTATTGACAGTTTTCAATTTTTGTTTGCATCGTTGGATAAACTCGTAAAATCAAACAATTCTTTTCCGATTAGTAGCAAGGTTGAACCTGATGAAGAAAAATTTAATCTTTTAAAACAAAAAGGTATTTATCCGTATGAATACATGGATAGTTTTAAACGATTGGAAGAAAAACAACTTCCTTCGCAAGAATCTTTTTATAGTAGTTTAAACGGTCAACACATTACTAAAGAACAATACGAGCATGCAAAGAAGGTATGGAAAACCTTTGATTGTAAAACTCTCGGTGATTATCATGATTTATACGTGCGTACGGATACTTGCTTATCAGCGGATGTATTTTAAAAATTTCGTATTACTTGTATAAAAGATTACGGTTTAGATTCGGCTCATTGTTATACGAGCCCTGGATTAAGTTGGGGCAGTTTATTAAAACATTCGAAACAAACTTTAGAAAAGTTGACAGATATCGACATGCATTTATTTATAGAAAAGGGTACTAGAGGAGGAACGTGTATGGCAAGTAAATGATACGCGAAAGCAAACAATCCTTATATACCCGGTTATGATAAATCGAAACCAACGAGTTACATTATGTATTTTGATGCAAATAATTTGTACGGGCACGCGATGAGTCAACCTCTACCAACGGGTAATTTTAAGTGGATGACTAGTAAACAAATTGATAGATTTACTCGTAAAGGATTAAAACATGGGAAAGGAAGTATTTTAGAAGTTGATTTAGAATATCCTAAAGAATTACATACCGTAATTTACACAATGATTATCCACTCGCGCCAGAGTCGTTAGTAGTACCGAAAGAATGGATGAGTAACTATCAGCAAAAGTTATTAAATAACAAACCAGCACCAAACGCTGCAAAATTAGTTCCAAATTTATATGATAAAACAAAATACGTGCTTCATCATCGTATTTTGGAATTATATTTACAACTCGGTATGAAATTAACTAAAATTCATCGCGTTTTAGAATTTGATGAATCGTGTTGGATGAAATCATACATCGATTTAAACACTCAACTCAGAAAAGAAGCAACGACTAAATTTGAAAAAGATTTGTATAAATTAATGAATAATTCAGTTTTTGGAAAAACGATGGAAAATGTACGAAAACGTGTTAATGTGAATTTGAAGCGGTTAAACGATGAAAAAGCAGAAAATCAAATTCGCAAACTCACCGCGAAACCAAATTTTGCTGAGCAAAGGATTTTTGATAATAATTTAGTGGCGATTCACATGCATAAAACAAAACTTTTACTTGATCGCCCAGTCTACGTAGGAATGAGTATATTAGATTTAGCTAAACATTACATGTACGATTTTTATTACAGTCATTTAAAAGAAAAATACGGCAACAAGTGTGAGTTGCTTTACACAGACACAGATAGTTTGATCGTCGAGATTCAAACCAAAGATGTATATAAAGATATGGAAAAAGACAGAGATTTATATGATTTTAGTAATTACAACGATTTTTTTAAAGAAAAGGTAAAATTACATTACTCTAACGCTAATGATTTGATGACTCTTAAGATTGAAACGAAAAACGTTTTTAAAGATGAAATGAAAAATAAAGAATGATATAATTCTTTTTACAATTATTTAAAAAAGAAATACGGTAATGAGGTAAAAGTACTTTTCACGGATACAGATAGTTGCACGGTTAAGATTGAATCTACCAAGGTTTATAAAGAGATGAAAGAAAAAGACAAAGATTTATATGATTATAATGATTTCAAAGGTCATTTTCTATTTTCTGAAGAAAAGAAAAAAGTGATTGGTAAATTTAAAGACGAGACTGGAGGAATTCCTATCTTAGAATTTATAGGTTTAAGACCAAAAATGTATTCGATACTTTTATCGAATAAAGAAGAAATAAGAAAAGCTAAAGGCGTTAAAACACAAGTTTTAAAACAAAATATTAAACATAAAATCTATAAACAAGTTTTATCTCAAAATAATACGCTACACCACCCTATGAATTTTATTAGGCATGAAAACCATAGATTATATTCAACTCGAGTAAATAAAATATCACTATCTACTTTAGACACAAAAAGATATATTTTAGAAAACGGAAAAGATACTTTAGCTTACGGTCATTATTTAACTTTCGTTAATGAAATGTTTGTTAGAAAATATTTAATAATGAAAGAGTTGTTAGAAAAAACTATCCGTTTATAATTTTTTAGGTGGATTTTCTGTATCTCGAGGAATAATTTGTAATTCTTCTCTTATAAAACTACGTGTGGGACTTGTTTCTACACTTACCGCAGACGCTAAATAATACAAGATAGGTTGATTAGCAGCTTGTATCGTTTTAGCTATTCTATAAAGTTTTATACTCCATATAGGATCGGTTGCACGTCGTCTCGTATCTTTTTCAGCTTCACCAGGTGCGTATAAATATCTAACTAAACTATTTAACGGTATTCTTTTTTCTTTTTTATTACTAACGCTTTTAGCTGGTGAGGCTGGATTTTGTTCGACGCTACGTAATTTAATCGCGTCTTTTGGTTTTAAATTTATAAGACGTGTTGTTTCATTATTTAATGCTTTTACAACAGCCGGTAATCTTTTAACCCATACTCTTGATCTCTTTTCAGTTGCTATTTCTTGGGCGTATTGATGAGAAAATAATCTTTCAGCTAACGTTCTATTAAATCGCTCTACTATACCTTGAGCTCTATGATTACCAGCTTCACTTCTTTGAATTTTTACTTTGTGTTTACTCATTAATACATTAACACTAGACATAAATTCTTTTCCAGGATCAACTTTAAGAATTTTTGGCCAAGTTAGCAAACTACGTTTATAAATTTTCTGAAATGCATTACTAACTTGAATAGCAGTTTTATCAGTTAATGGTTCTGCTTCTTTATACCTACTAGCTTCATCGACTATTGTTAATGCGTATTTATATGTAATTCTACCTATACTATCATGCGGAAGAAATAATAAATCTGCTTGATGAACTTGATTTGGTGCTTGTAAATTACTATTTGAACTAGTTGGTCTAGGAATGTAGGTGGGATAGGGTAAATAAATTTGCCACAATGCTTGCTTTTTAATCCAACGTGAAACTACTTTTTTATTTACTTTAGTTTCTTGAGCTAATTTATTAATTGCATCTAAACCTTTATAATATCCTTTCGGACTATAATAAGCATTACTAAGCTTTAGTTTTGTACTCGCCAACATTTAACATTAAACGAGATAATAATTTTTATTCAGAAGGATTTTTAGGCATAAGAGAACTTGGTAAAATTCCTTGTTTAACTAACGCTGTTTGAGTCATTCCAGCTACCGCAACTGCCACGGTTAGTTTTAACGAATCTTTTAGATTTAATTTATTTAAATTAGCTGGTTCTACGCTTAATACTTTTTTACCTAGCATACTATATAAAACAGTAAAAAGTCCTAAAACGACACTATGATAAGCTGAATCTGCAATTGTTTTTCTATCCATCTTATTTTATACTCTGTTATTATAATTATTTTTTTTAATTTAAAAAAAATTATTCCATTTCAAAAACAACATGTTCTTTTATTGGTGTTTGCGTAGGTAAGGTTGCTTGTGTCTCTGTCTCTACTTCTTTGCTCGCGTTAGCGTTTTTTACTCGTTGTGTTTCTTCACTAGGCCTAAAAAAGAAATAAGCGAAACCTATTCCTAAACCGATAACGATATAGAAAGCGGTAGCTGGGTAGTAGTTATTGTTTGTTTCATCGCCCGTTGTTAACGCTTGCGGTGAAACGCTCTTTACACGTTGCGTTTTAGCTTCACCTTTTAAAAGTTTTTTTCTTTTTTTCTTATTAAGTTCAGCAAGTTTTTTACCTGCTGCAACTCTATTTGGGTTTGTTTCTTTTTTAGTTGGTGTTTTCGTTATTGTCAACGGCGCTTGCGACGTTTGTGCTTGTGATTGTTGTTCGTTCGTTTTTATCGTTTCCATTGCTTTTATTATCTATACAAGATTCTTCTTTTCTTTTTAAATGTTTTGCAGTAATTAACGTTGCACTGAGTGGAGATAGTAACATGCCATACTTGTAGTATATTTCACACGCTACGGTAGAAAGCATACTTGAAAGGAAAGGATCTTTTTCTAAATCTGAAATTAATTTTCCTTCATCATCAATTTCAAATTGATGACCATATAAATCAATACGATCTAAGCCTATTCCTAATAATTTAGCGTATAATGTTAAAACAGCGCTACCTAAAGACTGTACTATATCACGACCTAATTTAGTTTCGTATTGCGTGTGTAACGCGTTACGCTCTTCTGTAGACAAAGCTTCAATATCGCTAACGCTATACTCTTTACCAAAAAACCTTTTTGAATCTCCTCCTACTACGATGGATAAAAGCCGTTGTTTTTGCTTTAACAATAACGCATCACTCGTATCACCCTCATTTACAGTTGTTAATAGTGGTGGTGGTGGACTTGTCATTTGTGGATTTTCATTCAATATTTTAGAAACTTCTTCTATACTCATCTTTATTAAACAGATTTTATTATATTTTTAAATTTTTCAAAAAAAGCTAACAACTTGTACATTTTATTATCATTTAAAAATAAAACGAGTTCTTCTATAGCTCCTTTTATTTTAATATCATTTGAAAATAAAACTAGTTCTTTTATAAATTGTTCATTATCAATATAAAGCAAAAGATGAACTAGTAAAAAAATTATTTTTTCGGTAGTTAAAAGTTGTGTAAGATTATATACTAAATTGTTTATTTTTTCTGTATCCATATTTATATATCTTATGATATTAAAAAAGAAAAAATGAGTAACCTATAAGCAATTGCTAGCAACCTATGAGTAATTACTAAGTAACCTACAGATAACCTACAAGTAATTACTTGCGACTTGTTAGTTTTACAAGATTATCTATTAGACCTCTTACTTGATAATGGTTTATATTTAAAAATTGTACTAGTTCTTTTTCTTCAATATTTAAAAGTTGATTAAGATTATTTATTAGATTATTTACTTGTTTAGAGTTTATATTTGAAGCTTGTACTAGTTCATTTATTTTTTCAGTATTTAAAAGTTGATTAAAATTATTTATAAAATAATTTACTCGTTCAATATTTATACTAGTAAATAAATTTTTTACTCGTTCAGAGTTTATATTTAAAAATTGTACTAGTTCGTTTATTTTTTCTTTAGTATTCATGTTTATTATATATTTAGATAATATTTAAAAAAATAAAATAAAAAAATTAAAATTAAAAAAAAAGTAACCTATAAGCAATTATCAAGTAAGAGAGAGTAATTACTATCAACCTACAAGTAACCTATGAGTAATTGCTAAGTAACCTATAAGCAATTGCTAACGACCTACGAGTAACCTATAGGTAATTACTATCAACCTACAAGTAACCTACAAGTAACCTATGAGTAATTGCTAAGTAACCTATAAGCAATTGCTAACGACCTACGAGTAACCTATAGGTAATTACTATCAACCTACAAGTAACCTACAAGTAACTTACAAGTAATTGCTTAATGACCTAACAAGTAACCTATGAGTAATTGCTTAATGACCTAGTCACGTATTTCATATTTAGGTTGATCTGTTTTTAAAATTAATTTACAATATTTTACTCGTTTTAACTTTTCATGAATTTCTATTCTCAACTCTCTCGTTGGTATGACATCATTTTCTCGCAAACAATCTTCAAAAGAATCTCTATCTTTACAATAAAATAAACATACCCATTTGAGTTGCTCTCTAAAATCTTTTAATACGCTATTATATTTTTGTGAAATGACCCAACAGCTATGTTTAATGTGTCGACCGCTAAAAGCTAATCGTATTAACTCATTCTGTTGTTGATCTTTTTTAAATTTTTTATATCGTAATTCTTTATTCGCGCTACAATCATCGATGATAAATAACGTTTCATCTCCTTTAAACGTATCGCTATAAATTTTTATCGCTTCGTTTAATGAAATTTTTTCTAAATCGTTAAAGAACACTCGCTCATCATTATAAAACCAGTTTCTTTTTTTATAAGTATCGTTGTCTGCGATAGTAGGACATAATATAATGATATTTTCAAAATGTTTAAAATATTCTTGTTCTAATAAATTTAAAATGTATTCAGTTTTTCCGCATCCGGTTTGACCACAAATTAACGCAACGTGTGGATATTCTAAAAACATTGTCTTTTAATATTAGTAATATTAATAAATGGCAGCTTCAAAACGTCCGTTTCTTATAATGAGTTGTGCATCCATAATAATAAAAGTATACATGTTTAATTCACCCGGTGCTTCCGCTTCTTTTTCTATTTGAATAGTAATTCCTTCGGATAAGTTTTCTACTCGTCTTCCGCTTCCATGTATTTTATTATCAGTACTCGTTCTCATATCTAAAAATAAACCATATTTATTAAGTAAATAATCAGCTTGTTTGACATTAGATAAATTTAAAGCTTTAACAACTTGTATAGCGTGTTGTTTATTAGAATCACCAAAATATTTTGAAATTTCTTCCCAATGTTGATACCTTCTCATTCCATGCGCGTAGAGTTGATTAGGAACACCTTCGATCGTAATTGAAACTTTATCGATTTTTGGATTATAAAATATATTACTTTCTTGTTCATTGGGTTCTTTGAATAAAAACAATATTCCTTTCATACTTTTTGCAGGAGTATTTAAATTTATATTCCACATTGTATCTTTTTTGTTAAAATGCATCACGCTCTGCCTTAGTACGCGATCAAACAATATACTCATTCTATTACTGTATTGATTTTTAATCGTTCGAGCGAGTTCAGGCATATGAACGACTTCATATTCTAAAGAAATTCCACTTATAGTATATTTTGCATTATCATCACTACTTTTAATTACGTTAGAAAATTTATTAAACACGAGATTGTAAGTCAATCGATCTCCGATGCCGGATTGATAGTAGGGTTGATGCGAAGTCAACAATTCAAAATCTAGCGGAATGTAATATCTATTTTTATACGTATCCGCGATAGCTTTATCTTTTCCTCCGTTACCCGCTGGAACTTTATCACTAGCGTCTATTCTTAATTTAGTTACATTTTCATTTTCGATTCCTTGATACGCTAAATTATCGCGTTGTGCGGTTGTTAACCATTCATCTTTAAAACAATTGTATACATCTGCATCATCTAATGAAAATATTTCATTTCCTTCCATTTTAATAATTATATGTTTTACGATCGCTCTACCTATATTTTGTACTAACGTTCTATTTTCATCAGCTGTCGAAATGAGTTCTATATTAAAAGCTAATCTAACCGTATTCGGAACAATAACATAATTCATTCCTAAATTTGGAAAACGAACCGTTAATAATTGATTTTCGGTAATCGTACTCGGATTATTTGTAATAACTACTTTTTGACGTAATCCTTTTATACCTCTTGGTTCTCTTATTCTTCTGTATGGATCTAACACATCTCCGTACGCATTATTTGCCATAGTTTATAGTTAACAACTATAAAATATTTTTATTTATTAAAAAAAAGTAATTATAAAATGGTATCTATAGCGATGATGATTGGAGGTGCAGTAGTCAATGCGTTAGCATTTACCGGTAGTAATTTTTTATTTAGTAATTTTCGAAATAACGATATGCAACAAGAACGTAAAAGACACGATTTGGCGTTAGAACAACTTTCAAAAGCTAGAGATGAATTTAGTAAAAAACGATTAAAATATCTAGATTATTTAAATGAAAAAATACAAAAAGAATCAAGTGCTGTAAAAACGTTTAATAATATAGATGATGCAATGAATGAATATTCACAAGTTACGGGTGAATTTGCAACATTACCAAAATATTTATATAACGAACCTCGACTAGAAGATTTTTATGTTCCTAGCGAAGATCAAAAAACGCGTGAAATTATATTTATTGTATTAGGTATGAGTATAGTAGGTTACGCGAGTTATAAATTATTAAATAAAGATAAAAAGTAATTATAAAATGGCAGAAGGAGGTGATATATTGATGCAAGATTTAGACAAAGGTGAATATATTGATGATACTATTGAAAACAGCGGCAGTAATGTTCAATTGCAACAACCGCAAGAAGAAACGTCTTTTTTTAATAATGAAAGAGAAAAAGAAATAGAAAGAAACTTGGACACCCAATTAGAAAGAGAAAGAGAAATAGAAATAGAAAATGAAAGAGAAAAAGAAATTGAAAGAAACGGTACTACGGTGCTAAGAAAAGAATTAACTAAACAGTACGTTGATGATTTTTTCGCTAAACTAGGAGTTCGATCTTTAATTATAGATTACAATAAATTTGAACTAAATAAAAAAGATTATTTAATCTATAAAAAAGGTAGACGAAAATTTATATTAAGTAATTTAAAAAGAAAGGGTGAATATAAAAGTATAAGTACTTTACAACAATCATATGGTGTTGATTTTGTAAGAAAAGATTTAGGTATAACGGGTTATAAACCTAAACCACTACCACCGCGAGTCGAGCAAGTAGTAGATAATAATTTTGATGCTATAGTAGAGGCGCAAAGACAACCTATCCCATTAGAACCAGATATTATTATAGATAAAACGCCTCATCGTAGAGAAGGACCTCGTCAGTTACCATCAAAACCAAATCAATCTGATCAAACGCTAGACGTGGTAATAGAAGCTAATGAAAAAACAATTAGCATTCTAAACGATAGTTACGATAAGAGAACCTTGGAAGGTCTTAGTAAAACGATGGAGACGAATCGATGTGCGATATTAGAATTAAGATATAGATACAAAGAGAACCCAAAAAAAAGAAGCCAATATCGAACAAAGAATCAATGAAAATGAGATAGGAGATGAAGATGCGATGAATACGCTTCATAAAGAAAGGCAACAACTAGTAGATTTAAACGACGCGATTAGAGAAGCTATTGAAAATTTAAATGATGAAATAGTAAACCTTTACGAAGTAAATGAAAATGTGTTGATCGCGATAAAAGGAAGAGAACGCACGTTGGGTGAAAAAATTTAAGGTTTATTTAAAAGACACGGTGTTACGATCGTTAGTGTATTAACAGCTTTTAGTATGACTATCGCTTTTATCGTCAAAGAGTTTGGTAATGCTGTAAATTCGGTTTTACCAACACCCACACCAAAACCTATACCACCCACGCCTACCCCAAAACCTATACCACCTAAACCTGCGCCACCTACACCAGATAGTGGTGGTGTAAAAGAGTGGATACAAAAAACATTAAAAAATCTAGCAAATGTATTATCTAAACTAGGAGCAAAAGCTTTAGCCGCTTTACCTGCTATTATAGGATCGGTTATAAGTTGGTTATTTAAAACAGCTTCTAACGTAGTATCGTGGGCAGCACAACATTTATGGCTAACGTTAACTGGAGTTGGAGTTTTAATTTTAGCATATATGCAGAAAAACGTTATAGTAAAAACAATTCGTAAATCATAATACTTAATCCACTTAAAACTGCAAAACCAAGTATTAAAGAATTGTTTTCTTCGTTATGGCTAGCATCTTCTAATGAGTCTTGTTCTTGTAAAGGATCACTAACGCTGTCTGATTCTTGATTAGTTGGGAATGTAGAGAGAGATTCATGAGTATCATTAGATTCTTTCACGCGATTCTCTTCAAAGTCTGTATGTTTTGCAATTAATGGTGGTGTTGGTATAGGTGAAGAATCTAAAATAGGAGGAGGTGTGGGTTCTGAATTTAGATCTAAATTTGAACCTAGAGATAAATCACTTGTCGCGATTAATAAATTATTATTGTATCCTGCGTATGTTCCTATTTGTAAATTCATATCACTAGGCATCATGTATAAATGTTCTCCGATAGCAAAATTTAATTGAGAACGAGCATATTGTAAAACGTCTTGATAGCGTTGAATAGAAGATTGTAAATCAATAGGAGAATCAGTCTCTGCATTTACTATATTTATAAATTCGCGTTGCGCGTCTAAACCAGTACCACCTGCTAAAAAAGAAGTTTTTGCTTGCGCTTGAGCTCCTAAAATCGTGTAAACGTACGTTCTTATTGAATCGTTAATTCGTTCCGTACCTATATCCGTAAAACCTCGAGCTAATTTTAAAGATAATATAAATTTAGTGTACGCTGTTTTAACGCTATCAGATTGTAAAATGAAACCTACTCTAATAGTATGTTCTTTACGATTATGTACACCATCATCAAAAGCCATTCTTTTTTCTTTCGCTTCAAAATTTGATAGATTGTTAAGAGAAATAGGGTCGGTACTGTGATTTAAAATAGAATTGTCGTAGTTGTGTCCGGGTACTGGGTCATATCTTTTACCTATATTCCGCCAAAAATAAGCAATGCCTAATCCATCGCTGTACATATCAACGCGTTGTTTCCAATCGCTCGATGTTGATAAATGAAAATCTTTACACATTTTTTTATACGCGCTTACGTCTATATTATTATCAAACGCGTTAAAATAATTTTGAAAAGATGTAGGACAACTCATTTCTTTAAGTAGTCGTCTTATTTGATAATAAACGTGAAATCTAAAAAAACTACGAATCATTGTATTTGAATGATTTAAATGTTGATAACCTACACCGCATCTCGTTGAACTACAATACGTTGTAAAATTTATTTGATTTTGATAAAAAATTAACGGATTATGATGCCAATCATTAACTACTTTTTGACTAGTAACTTTAGGTAACTTGTAGTTGTTAAAAACATTATCCAATTCTACGGTAAAAAACTCGTTTTTGTTAACGTAAATATTTATACTCGTTAAATCACTAGCGTTAAAATTTAAAGGCGCGTTAAAATTTCCAGATTGCGGATATGAATACGTAAAATTACTCTTGAATGCTAATGGAAACGTCATTTTATTATTATTTATTATTATTATAAATTCTAAATAATAAAATGTTTCATACCATTGAAATTGAAATTTAAAAAAAATGGTGGACAAGTTAAATTAGATTACGCTATTGATAATCGTGATGGTAATTTATATATGTTATTACATAGCGTAAACATTTGGGTAGGATATTACAACATACGTAAAAAAGAAAGAATAATTTATCGTACATCAACGTCAGATGATGTTATAAAATTTGTTGAACCAGGGCTTTACAATATTTATGAAATTATAGATATTATATCAAAAAACGAGTCTTGGATAACGTTTACAATCAATTATATGGCGGGTGCTTACACGCTAAAGTTAGACGATGATACGAAATCTATTAAATTTACAGCTGGGTTAGCTAATTTACTCGGGCTTCACAATGAATTTCTAACTACAGGAGAATATAGTAAAAAGATTGATATACAACCTTTTAAAATTTTATACATTCATTGCGATCAAATTTCTACAAGTGATAATTATTACAACGGAAAACCTACCATTTTAAACGTTTTACCTTTGCAAGGTAAATCATTTGGAGAAAGTATGTATATGGAATATAAAAATCCATTACTTAAAAAATTAAAGATTGATACTTTTAACGAATTAAGTTTTCAAATTAAAGATTCAAAGGGTAGAGATATACATAATCATGGTTTTCCAATTATTTTAAATATAGAAATTATATAAATAAATGGCAAGTATTTATGGACCTAGTCGTATAACGAGTGAGCGAGTTTTATCTAGTAGTAGTAGCGTGAGTAAAGATGTTTCATCATCTAGCGAAATTTACGAACATCATGGATATCTCAATAGAGATGAAATTTTACAAAGAACAATTCTTGTCGAAAAATATAATGTTATACTCGGATGGCACGCTACGTTTAAACAACCCTTTTTCATGTTTAACATTTCACCCACGTACTGCAGTATTTTTACGCAATTTATAAAAACCGATAGTTTTGTCACACATTCAGTAACGCGTGATTATGCAGCTAACATTTATTATATTCCTTCTCCAGAACGAAATGAGAAATTTCATTTTATCGATAATGAAACGCAACATCTAAAGTACGAAATGTGTTTTAAAATTACAAGTGTTCAAAAAGTTTTTGTAGAAGCCACCTTTTTCGGTGCATTAAATTCTAAAATATGTTTTAATATAAAAATTAAAACTTTACCGTTAAAATAAAATTTATTTATTTATATACTATAAATATGGCGAGTATTTATGGACCTAGTCGTACAACAACCCCACCAGTTGTGAATGCAAACAGTAATCACACTATTGAAAAAAGTGGACATATCATTAATCCTGAAGAACGTGAAACTTTATTTAACTATGAGAATATAATTTGGTTTTATTGGGAAAACCTAGATTTAAGTTTGCATTTGACCACTACTGCTACATTTTCAGAGATAATAACTTATTCTAGAACAACTAATAATAGCAGATCATATTTAAACTTTAGAAAATTTGTAGTAGATCCATCCGATATTGTGGCTGGTTACACACCATTATCGGTTAATACTTTTTCTTTTTTTAATGACCCCACGCTTGTTGAATATGGAGTTTGTTTAAAATTAAAACATAATTCCATCAACAAAAAAATCTTTGCTCAATTTGTTTTTTTTCGGCTCTAAAGATATAGGAATCTGTTACGATATAAAAAAAATTAGTTTTCCATTAAATTAAAATCTTTTTCTATTAATAGTAAACAATGAGTGCGCCTATAGAATCAACGAATGTACTTTATCCAAATTTACCGTCTATGGTAGATAATGTAGCATCATTTCGCTTACAAAAAATTGATGATATTCAAAAAGAATTACGAAATGAAATAAACCAACGCGAATCAGTCTATAAAAAAATTAAAAAAATTATCAACACTTGTAGTATCGTAGAAACTCTAGCTGAATTGGGGTGTATGGGAGCGGGAGCCATTGGAATCGCTAGTATCGCCACCGTTGTATCATCACCCGTAGGATTTGTTTTAGAAGTTTTAGCTTTAGGGTTAGGCGGTGCAGCGTTTGCTCTCAGATATGCAAAACATAAATTATCTAAAAAAGCTAAAAAACATGATGAAATTAAAATTCTAGCTTTATCTAAACTCAACACGATTGAAAACCATGTTTCAAAAGCCATTGAAGATGGTGTTATTACTCTAAATGAATTTATACTCATATGCGAAGAACGAGATAAATATTTTAAAATGAAAGAAAAAATCCGTAACAACTCTAACAAAGAAACATCTTTACCAGATAAATCAGAAAATGTAAATGAAAACGTAGATAAAGAAAAAAAAGTTCTTATAGAAAAACTTTTAAATTTAAAATAAACTTTGATGTAAGTAAATCTTATTATACTCAACGTCAACGTAATCTTTTGCAAGTAAAAATAATTGATAGACCTCCACCATATAATTTTAATTTATAAACACCTCGTCGTTTCTAACAACTCTTTCATCACGCTTTTAAACAAACGTCTAGATTTTCCTTCTACAGCTTTAAAATGATAATAAGGATTTATTCTTAATATCTTTGCGCATTTCGTACACAAACCTATCAAAGATTTTGTCCCTTTTTTACATCTTTTACATGCAACGGGAATACTTTTTCCACATTTAAGCTTCCATTTATGTAAACCGCAATATACCGTATTACAAGAACTTAAAATACAACACTTGTCTGTTTTACCACCTAAAAGCCATTCGCAAGGAACTCTTTCTTCAATTCTCTCCATTTATTATAGTTCTAGATAATATTCTTGAAATTTTTCTTCAGTTTTTTAACTAGCTTTTTTAACTTACATTTTAAAATATTATCATCTTTTTTTAAGTTTCTTACCTTCCCCTATACCTACCCACAACAATCTTATAAAACACCTTTATCATTTTTTATGACGTCATCAATACCTTTATGACCTCACACTCTTTTTCATAATAACAATAACCTAAAAAGGGGATTAACATAAAAATCAGGTTTTATTAGTAGCTGTCATAGAACCCATGAAATGTAATTTTAATTTTTTTTTTAACTGTCCTCAGATCTCTAAAATGAAATTTCATTTTGTTAAGTAGCTGCTCCAGGAACCCCATCTAACATACTACTGTTTGACTTTGCCACTAACCCCAGCACAAAAATACACATGTGTGAACAATTGGCAATGCAACCAAAAATACTCAAGTGACTGTCTGTGGGTGCGGTGCTTACTGGGCCAAATTTCAACCTGGGCATAGGAGGGTTAAAGTTACAAATTTGATGAAGTTTCTTTTTGCTATTAGGACACTTTGTAGGGTCTTTTTGTCATGCATGTTTTTCGAACTTTTTCAACATGCATATACCTTGCGTCGGCGAACCCCTTTTATAACTGCCAAAAAACCTTTTGTCGAAACATTTTCCGAATAAAACAATTTTCTGTCGGTTCCCAAATATATTTCCCTTTTAATTCCCACCTAGTTCCTAGATAGTGATTTTCTTTCTGGCCAAGGTCGGATCTTAAAGTTGTGCGATACACATAGTATAGTCATCGTACGCATACTTGGTGTAACGGTAACCCTACAAAAAGTCTCACTTACAGAACATGTGCCATAATGTTCAGTCAACATTATATATATGCATGTTCAGTCAACATTTAAAAGGGCATCAAGCTTAATAAATTAAGGGACATGAATATATGTGTTGACTATAAGTCTGTTGAATTGTGAAATGTGAAAAAAAAACTCAACAATTCATTGGAATGCAAAGGTCGAAAATCATCATAGTAAATTGACATCCCATTGCCAAGAAAATTAATTTGTGTGTCCTAGATTAATTTGTGTATCATAGATTTATGTATTCCCAGACGCTGCTTATAGGAATAAATTACAAGATATTACCCTCTCATGTATACGTCCAGGGTCCAATTTTATACAGCTCCTAAGCAGAGAAATTTTCTAACCAAATATTTGTGCAAAGCAGTATAAAGCAGGCTACCAGCCACAATGCATACATTTTGTAGGAAAGTTTGGCAAGTAGGCCTAACCAAACAAATCTGTGAAGCAAATGTTTCTTGTAAGCAGTTTTATCTGCTAAGCAGCTCTATGAAATTAGCCCCAGAACGTGTATTTGTAACTAATTTTGTGTGGATGAGGGACTTATTCTATGGCCCATCCCCTAGAGCCACCCCCATCCCCCGGATTTATGCCCATATTTTAACATGGGTTTATCCCATTTGTCCAGGGGGTATAGCCCCTCTATGACCCCTATGATAAAGTAATTAATGAATTCAAAGCACCAGAGGAACATTCCACAAATTAACAGGTGTGGCTTCATTTAATATTCATTTAATGTATATGTATATGTATATGTATATGTATATGTATATATATTATATATATATAATACATATACATATACATATACATATACATATACATATACATATACATATACATATACATATACATATACATATACATATATATATATATATATATATATATATATATATACATATATAAATATATACATATATATATATATATATATATATATATATATATATATATATAAACACGGGTGGCGAGCAAAGAAAAATTGGCTAATGCCGGACTCTAACCCGCGATGTTTGATGTTTATAAATTATAAAAAAAATAGGCTATTATCGCATGAAATGTCAATAAAATTAAGTACTCTCTATACACAAATCACAGTGCAAGGGTATGTTAAGCATAATCCATCGATAATAAAGTAATGGGAATAAGACCAAAAACGTCTCCAGTTTTCTTGGGGGTTTGTTATGTTTTGTTTTTGTTTTTTGTTTGTTTTGTTTTTTTGCAGGGAAATACGACGCGGGACCAAATTTCCGATATACAAAGTATGGTGGCTAAGAGAGACCTCACAAATCGGGCAAACTCTTTGTTCATACCCCTATGTGAAAAAAGTCGTAAAAACACAGCACGACAGAATTCCAATTGATCCAGCAATTTTGGCTGCAATTGAACATCGTTTCATAGCACACAAAAAATGCCGACGCACGGGTTTGAAACGACACGCGCAGAGACCACAAACCGGAGGTTTTTTTGGACTAATGGAAATAATAGGAAAATATCCATGAACATCTCAGAATATTCTCTGATTGTGTAATGTGTCCTGCGTTCTTTACACCGAGTGCATTCGAGTAGCTTCCGTGGGTCGAATCCCATGTGTTTGGGTAGGTGTGACGTCATTGTCGGGGCCTACCTGGGTCATCCTCAAGTGACCTGCTTGCGAAGCAGGTCACTTGTGGCAGACCTGGGTGTTTTCAGTGAGGCAATGTCGTGAAGTTCAACATATATATTCACCCCTTAAACAATGAATTTGTGAGTAGAGACTGTTCCTGTACTAGGAGACATGATAGTTCGTACCAACCTGAAACGTAATACAACTATTACTTCCTTTTTACCCAGGAAATAATTATTTTTCGATCGTTTCGTTGCACGATATTTTGTCCGTACGACCTTTGACATTTCTCACATCGCTTAACGACCACGAGAAGGCGAACGCTCATTCGATTAGCTCATGCTCGGGGCTCACCCGTGTGACTTAATCGTGTTACCTCGGAGATGCTTCTCGAACTCAAACGTACCCATTAACTAATACATGGGACCTCCAGCTTAACATTCTTTCTGTAGGATGTGGATCCTGATGATGGTAAAGGACCACGCCGTGCCATACACTTGTCTTCACATTATATTACAGTTAATATGTCACACTAAACCTCATGTTCACATACTCCATACTGCCAATAGGTGGATATTTGTTACTTTTATCAGTACACTTGATGATAGTGTCATTATCGGGATGGCCAAAGAAAACAACTGACTGACGATTCTTTCCACGTTCCTCTGGTGTGTCATCCATGAATACACAGTGTTTCTGTAACAAGAACATAAAGTAATTATCCATGGATTCATTCAGTAGGTAGGATTCAGAATCGTTTTTGTCAAGGCATTGTTTGTTGAAAGTGAATCAAACCGAGTCACAATAATGTTGTCAAACTCAACAAAAAATGTGACTTAAGTTGGACTCGAGTCCACAAGTCACTGACTGGAGTCAACAACTCTGACAAAATTTTGTCAGAATATGAAGTTCCTTACCCAGGAAAAGTCACACTAAGAAATAAAAATAACGGTATAAACAGTGTTCAGTGTTCATATAAATATACCCTGCATAAATGTTCAATGTGAAAGTAAATGCCTTTAATTCAAACATCCTTGTGTCATTTAAATAATTGAAATACTTACAGCAGCAATGTATGTATCTGCAGTCCATCTCTGCATTAAATCACCGATATTAACCAGAATACCGCCCTCAATCATGGGTACCTTGATGTAGTTACCATCACGTTTACGAACCTGTTTCAAAGGCATATAATTATACACTTTTGATAAAATGTATATAAATGCATCCTAGCCCAGGTTGGATTTTCATCTTCGTGTACTACTGTGACGTCCAGGATTCAACCAAAAATTTGCTAATACAGAAAAAATATTTTGTGTATAAATTCATAAATTGCATCATTTTTTTTTACCTGTGTGAAGCTGCTGAAACACAGATGATTGGACTCCGTTTCATTGTACGGAGACGGAGTCCATATTTGCTAAACGCATCCATGCACAGAAACCGACCTGTGAATGTTTCAGCTCTTGGGGGGTTGGGGTTCAACCCCACGGTAGTAAATGTCTTCTCTCTGATTGAAATATCCCAACCTATAATAAATTGCGTGTCTGCAGAGCTATGTGTACAAATCAGTTGGTTTAGTATGAACTAAGGGAGATATCCTTCTCTTTCAATCTTGAAGGCTGGTTTGAAAACGGTGCAGGTGTTTTTTGGAGAAAGTGAAACATTTTTAGAAATTTGGAACTTGAATTTAGCAGAATAAGAAATGTATGAACAACCTTATTTGTTGTAATTTTGCATTTATTTATAGCAAGTAGAACTCAACTGGAATCCCATCCTGTTTACCTCTAAGCCTGGCTTCTGTTGAAACAGCAGAGTGATTCCTCCGTAGTCCGAGTGTTCACCGCATCGTACTTGTTGCTCCTTGATAGTAACATCATTCAGTGAAGGGTAGTAGAGAGTCCTTAATGTCGTTGCACTCGCCGTCTTGGGCTTGGCATGGTATTTCACAAAAAACAAGGGGTCCTAAAAAGGATGAAATTTTACCAAGAATATGAATTACTGTAGGCATTGATTAAAAAAGAATGTATATTTTGATTCAAAGAAAGTAAGCATACCCCAATAAGTAGTTTTGCCATCATTACCTACCTGTGTACATTCCCTTTAAGAATTATCAATGACAAGCTAAGTTACCCGATCCTGATAGGGTTTTGAAAGCATTTACGATTATGATCGGGTTTTGATAGCATGGGGTGAATGAATAGGTTAGGATTACAGTTAAAAGAAATACGTTGGAGGTTCTAGGGACTGATGTGAACACTTTTGGGTAAACTAGGTTTCAGGAAGGTGCATTTTCTATGTGAAAACATTTACAGGGAGTATTTGATGTGACTTTGAGCACGCAACATAAAATTTTGTCCACATGGAGAAACAGGGTTTGGTACTTGTTTAAACCTTAATGGTTTAAACCGTAAGGGTTTAAACCTTGGGTCTTGTTGGACATTGAGAAGCAAATTTAACTGACATTTAGAGACGTCTGAACGGAGACAGTTTGATAAATTTGTTTTTTATCTCCCTCCTTTGAATTAAAGGCCACGCGTGAGTGTTTAAATGTTGAAGTCTGGGGTGAGGGGATTTTGTCACGCCTACCCCACCCACTCAAAATTTCCCGTGCCTACCCCTGCCCCTCCGTTGAGCGATTTTGAAGGTGTTGACTGTTCGCAAAAGCGTTTGTATTTTACCCCGTGTGAGTAATATGTCTACGCTCTTGTACCACATTTTTAACTTGGGTATAAAGGCATCCGCCGCAGGGACATTTTGATCCTCCACTATACAAAGGAACACAAAAAGGATTCAGAAAGGAATGCACATACAAAGAAATGAACACGCAAAGGAATGCATATTGTTAAAGGTGGTTTGCGTGAGGACCAAAACGCGTGGCATAATGTATAATAACTTGTTCGATGTTCGAGATACGGCCGCCGATTACGTCATGCCATTAAACGAATAAAACCTACACCAGATGCTGCCACATGGAAGGACGGTCAGGAAACACGTCCAGGCAGCGGGCGTATGTTCAGGCATAGGTTCAGGTCATGTAACAGCGCGGGCGACGGTCGTTGCATGGCAGAAACGATCAGGAACAACATTTGAGAAACGACCTTTTCCCCCTCTCGCGCGGAAACGACGCCGTCTGTGGATTTCTAAGGGCGGTCGTGACACTCTCGGGCATTTTTCCACGTCGCCGGGTATAAGTCTTGAGCCGAGGAACCCCGAGATACCGGCATACACTTATCACAAACACAAATAAGGCTCTTGGGGATAGATAGATAGATATATAGATACTCTACATAAACATAATTTGTCATAATTAACTGAACTTACCTCAAGTTTAAGGCCATGACCCATGACCTCCAGTACTCTGTTATGAAGACGAAGACACAGGTCAAAGAATTCATACATGGTGGTCTTGAATTCAGGACATTCTAATTCCAGGGGCCACTCCTTCACACAACATAATACAGTACACATACATGAAACGGTTCGTGGCCGTGTCGACAATAAAATTATGATTAAGTTCTTGTGATTCGGACAATGCGGATCACTGTGAGAAGTTAAGGGTTGCCTGACTACACCACTGCATTCGACATGCATTTGGTATATCTAAATATGAGCCCATTCCTAGTGAAACATGAGGCATATGTTAAAGCCATGATAAACTGGTAAAAATGTTGGTAATGTATGCATCTATGTAAGAGTCATGTGATACTATTACAGACAGGAACCTTTGGAAATTTCAGGGGGTTTTTCAGAACAAAGGTATTGACAAAATTGGGAAACCGGCAACATTGGGCTAGAGATAGCTCAGTTTGCAGAGCATCGAATCCAGAGGTATTATGTCAAGTCCTGCTTTAGCCAATTTTCTTTGTTCACAAAAAATAGTATTTCTTAATGTACGAGGATATAGAGGAAATGCATTCAGATTTGTCATAGGATCTATTCATTCTAACTTTCATTTGAGAAATTGTTTTACTGATATAAAAAAATGATGACTTATTTCAAGGGATGTTTGATCCTATCATCAACTAAACACCAAGTTTTATGTATATCTACGATCAGTTAATATGTTGTTTGAGATTACCGATAGTGATTATGACTTTGATTTCCACTACTTACATCAACGTCTGTCGCTGGGTTTAAGTTGAAGAATTCCTTAAAGTCACCATATGGTCGATCTGGATTGGTGCTGTTGAATAAAGAACAACTGGTTTTTTTCTCTTAATCAAATGTCTGATCCAATACTGATTACTATAGTCAAAGAGCTTTTTGAAATTCGCCCAGGAGACACATCCATGAAGCTGGCAACCAATAACCACACACGGTACTTCTAACACGCTGGCGGTGGCCCTCCCACCCCCTTGAAAACCAGCTTCAGAGCCATAGCGAAGGCTTTATCTTGGAGGTGTGGAAGCCAATTTGCCGACTGACAGAACTGAAATAGGAGAGGAGCTGAAATGTTTTCCAAAAAACCCAAGCGAAGCGTGATATCCTTGTTTCATTGCCAGAAAGATTTGTTTTTTTAAATAATACAAATCAAAAGCTTGGTATATTTAACGCGTATGAACATGTATTGTAGTGTGGCCTTCAGATGAGTCCATTATCACCTATGGCCACGCCTCTATCTGGCGTTACCACATGGTAAAGACTGCGCAACAAAATTGTAACATCTTTTTAAACCATACATAGGAGGCATATACTATAAAATGCAAGAGGGCTCACTTTTCTATTTCAAGATGTCCGTAACCATGGGAACCCTTAGATGGGATGCGTTGTGCTTTTTGTTTCACATTGAAAGGAAGATCAAAGAAAGTTTTGGATACGTGGTACAACTCTTCAACCTGTTGCAAGAAGAAGAAATTATGAACATTTTAAATGTCCAATTGCGAAACCAAGGGGAAAATAGATCTGGCAGATATTTTCCAAAAAGGGGCGGGGACCACTCCCAATGTCTATCTCGGTCTCATGGATTTGAATTCCTCAACACTGAGTGGTTACTAAAAAAATATGCAAAAACCAGATTAGATATTTTTTTCTTTTTATTGTTTTAATTCATAATATCATGCCTATAATTATTTGTTCAATACGACAAAGTTGTTATGATTCATTTTATCCAAAAGGAAAGTTGCAATGGGTTACATTACAAATAATTCCTTTTCCAGCCATAATCAAGTGGTCAGTATTCACAGTCCCGCTAGCATTTAATCATTACTTGTCAATTTAAGGCATTACTACCATTATTTTGTTTATCTTTAGTCGCCTAGATATTTTCAACAGTTCAGTTGGGGGTTTAAAGAAAGTACGGAAAGGGGACATAGGCCTAAAGACATTGAGAAACACATTACACAACCACTGACGCAAGCCAAGAAAAACAGTTTTGTTACCTTTTCCTGTTGGAAATCGGTGTTGACAATGAAGAAGAATCCGATGGTTGTGAGAGCCTTGTGAACATCATCTGCAAGTTTCGGAAACTGACTTCTGTCTGGTTTCTCCAATGACAATCTGTACGCACTGAAGTCTATGATTGGAATCTCGTCCACACAATCTCCCATGGTCTCCCTAATGTCTGTTTAGAAATTTGAGATCGATCGACAATTGTACTTTATTAGAATATGGATACAAATGACTATGAAATGAAGTCTTATTGTACGAAGTAGATAATGAGAAGGATAACCCACACTCTAGCCTTCAGTCAAGGCGCAATTGAAAATGTGTTCATATTGGAAGTGGTTTCTACGGAATTTAATAAAATATGCTACATGGCGTTAAGTCCGTTCGCATAATGCATACTACGCGGGTTGCCGTGTTGTATAATGCTACAATTGTATAATGCTACAATCAAAGCAACCCCTACAACTTACACAATTCCTGTCACTGAAAAGCTGGCGTAGAGTCGTTGTAGTCTTCACAATAAATTCCAGTAAAAATTGCAAATTGATGCAGTGTGCAGTCCTCTTTGTTAGACCATTGAGAACCAAAAAACAGTTGCTTTGTATGACCATGGTATGATAGTGCTTCATAATATAAAACCCAACGAATGTGTACATCAACAATCATGTACCGAATCAAGCAGTGACCCTGACCCCTGAACCTCTTGATCAATGTGTTGTCTTTGTGTAGGCCCTTTCCGGGGACAGGGCACCAGCCAATGCATGCAAGAGTGTGGACATGTACATATTATACAGTATACAAACACATGTACATGTACACGTACACGTGGCGTGTCGTGGCCGAGCGGTCTAGCTTACCGGACTCAAGATCTGGTGTTAGTAGCAGAATGTGGGTTCGAATCCCGGCCGTGACACTTGTGTCCTTGAGCAAGACACTTAACCATAATTGCTTCTCTCCACCCAGGGGTTAAATGGGTACCTGTGAGGGCAAAGTTGGTTGATTAGCCCTATATGCGCTGTAATGGCAGCAATTGAGCTGTATACTCCCCAGGGAGCTGAGATGGTTTCAGGAATGCTTTATGAGCCTTATGAGCAGGGGTAATAATATGCGCCTTGAGCACCACTCAGTTGGTGGATACGTGCGCTATATAAGTCCACACATGATTATTACATGTACTGTACATGTACATGTTAGCGTTCCGTGTGCTGAATTTGGAGAGCCAGGAATTGAGAGCCACTAGCTGGGAGCGTAATTGGCTGGAGGGGAGTACAACACCGCGCTCTACAACAACAGCCTTGGTCAAGGAATTGAGCTAGATTTCTACCTTAGTAGATATAGCATACTTCGTATGACTCTGACGTGACTCGGACTCGAGTCTTTTTGGTGACTCAGACTCGCTGACTCGACATGGGGACTCGGACTCGGACTCGAGGATTGAGGACTCGAATACAAGTATAGTTTATCGCTGTACACTGGCTTCATTTACAACTTGGGCAGCCATCATTGACAAATGATAGATTGACCTCTACTAATACTATAGCAAATTTATTAAACATTTCTTTAAACAAATAGAGGGCCAAATGATGAATTTGGGGTACAATAAATCCATTGCCAACAAAAAGCTGACTGAGCATATTTTATTCTTGATAATAACTATTGTCAAGGAATCAAATTGCCCGGGAAGCAATGTTTACGAGCTGCAATTAATCAGTTTGTTCAAAGTTACAATTTGATGATGTATATTTGGCATGAATATCATGTTTTTCTAACCTTTTTTTCAAAATGGCTGCCTTGCGTCGACGAAAAAAAATAACAAAGTTTGTCGGAACGTGTAAGGGAAGAACATTTTTCCGAATACAACAATTATCCAAATATATTTTATTCCAATTTAGTTTCTGGACGGTGAATTTTTTTTTTGGCTTCGGGCACACAACATATTAACATAAAGATCCCACGGGTCAACTTGATCTTTTAATTTGTGCTGAAGCCGCACGAACGAATGATGGTCCCACTGATTGTATCCGATCCCTTTATATAGTTGGTACTTGTATATACCATTCGGAACTATGTACAGTCTAACTATTGACATGTACCGGAACTTCGCTACCACACTCTTTTCATACATATTATTAGAATATTATTGCCTGCTCCTTATTATTTTGTTGACCTATAGTGGGAATGCAATAATATATTTTATTTTCTCTTACCTATCCAGGTACGATAACCGTTCAAATATACGTTGTGTGTACTCGTGTAGTGATGGCTGTGTAAAATGTTTCCATTAATGCACATTAGAATTAGATAGATCAAGACAGTAAGTAGATAGAGGGTCCGGCGGCCATGCAAACACTACACCATGGAGGTCTACCTCCATGACTACACGCAAGGTTCGTAATCAGGAGAAAGTGTATCTACCTTTGAACCCTGTCTCTATGGTTCAAGTACGTTACATCCATTGCTGCAAGAGGGCGCTGTTTTCAGCTATCGTGGCACAGAAAATGAAAACATGCGCTTGATCGCTAGGAGTGCGGCTATAAGCCAGGCACTTCGTGTATGACATCACCAAGTGCAGGCTCATCACATGAGGCCCATTTACGAATTCTCAATTCGTCAAAAAATGGCATCATTGTGTAAACAATAAACAGGCATTTTATGTTGCAAACTGATGTTTTATACCTACCTGTTTACAATTATGAGTGAAATACTGCAAACACTGCGACTCGATATAAGCACGCACACGTGTGCATATTGTTTATAATATGTTTGCAAATGGGTTCTCAACTGGGCGCCGCGCAATACCAGATCAAACACAGTGACGTCAGACACGAAGTGCCTGGCTTATAGCCGCACTCATACAGAGACCATTTGTCGAATGTGTATGAGATCAGTGGACAGAAAAACATTTAAAAAATGGTTAATGGCAATTGCTTACAAACAAAAAGTATTGTCAATGTTGGCCTTTTGTCGCACCATGGGGCGAACAATTAAAATGTACACAAAAAGCTATTCATGTGGGCTACAATGAAGGAGCTGCCATTAATCAATGTTTAAAGTTGCAAATTTGATGAAGTTTCTTTTTGCTATTAGGACACTTTGTAGGGTCTTTTATAAACGGTTTGCGAGCATATATATATATTTTCGACATTCTGAATTACATTGAAATCTACAATCCCATAAAATTACAGGATCTAAAACTCATTTGTTTTGTAATTACACTAGTTGGCCAAGGGCAAAATGAGTACTAAGGAGCTATTTGCATTTTCACGAAGGGACAATTGGGCCACACAGCATCGAGCTCTAAGTAATACTAACATTTTAAACGTACTATGTCACATTCAAGAGGCAAAATACTTATAAACCTTGTGTCAGATTATTTGACTTGTTTTCTGGGTCAAATAATCTGACCCAACTTTTTGGGTCATTCTGACCCGGAAAGTGTCGGGGCATATCCAACCTGGAGTATGGGTCAAATCTGACCCGGGAGTTTTTTTAATAGAGTGTGTTGGCTCAATGTTGGCTTGATGCTGGCTCAAAGTTAATGATACAAAGGCCCAACATTGGTCCAATGTTGGACTATGTTGGCTGAATGTTGACTCGATGTTGGATCAAAGTTAATGATACAAAGGCCCAACGTTAATCCAATGTTGGAATGAGCTGGATCAACGTTGGCTCAATATTGGCTTAAAGGTAACGATACAAAGGCCCAACGTTGGGCCAACTTTTACATTGGCCCAACGTAATGCCGATGAGCAAAATTACATTGGGCCAACGTTGACAGCTAACGTTGGCCCAATGAAACCGTTCCATTAGCCCTCATCATCATCATCAAGGCGGCTTATAGAGTCGAGTAGTGTTGGCTTTAACAATCTCAAACCATTGTTCCCTGTCCATCAACACCGTGTGTAGTTCTTCCGACTCCAGACCCGTGTCATTAGCCAACTTGTTGATAAATGTGGTTACCGGCCTTCCTCTATTGGCAGTTCCATATGTTTTGGTTCCCATAAAATTAGGCTTGAGACAAGTTCATCACTTCGTCGATAGCAATTAATGTCCAGTGAATCGTAATCTTCTTTCTTTGATACGTTCAGTGATTTTAGGCAAACCTGAGTACAGCTCGACGTTCGTGAGGTGTTTCCAGCTAATGTTCAGTACAGTACGACGTAATCTGGTATAGCAACCATCAAGTTGTTTCTCTAAAACTGTAGTCAGAGTCCACGATTCGCCCTACGTTGGGCCAATGTTGTGATGTTATCTGGGCAATAACCAGAGACTTGTTTTGGCCTAAGGCTGTTGAATTGTGAATAAATGTGGAAAAAACTCTTTAAATTCAAAGCAGCGTTACAGTGCCGTTTAGTGTTTATTATCTTTAAAAGGTTTTCATCAAATAAAATAACATACATTTTCTTATAAATCTATTGTCTTGTCAATTCAGTATAATTACATCTGCGAGGTGAATCCTATTATTCTCGTCAATATGACGCACCGTGGGAGAATATCCATCAAAATTTAAAAATAATTCCTGATTTACAAATGTTGGACCATGTTATAATCTCAATTATAACCCATTTAAGGTGGTCCGACGAACGTTACTTTAAAGGTGATTTCTGCTTCTTGCCTTTGTGTGAATCACCCGAGGCTGTATTTTACCCCTCACGTTTTTTGTTACAATGTTTCTAAACCAACTCGTGGAGGAAGGGTTCAACTGTTGTTCCCACGATGTTATCTGCTGACTACGACATTTTTCGTGTTCGGAACTACCCCAAGGACATTACGCAATTTTGCAAGCTAAGTAGTTCCTTTGTTTTAGTGATGGGATTTTTTACCACGCCGGCCAACGTGGCATAAACACCTCTCCAGATTGGTCAATCTCTAGTGTCTACGCTAATCTTTTACTGATTGGTCCCAACTCCTCTGAAGGCGAAATTTCGTCATTGTTTTAAAATTTAGACCAATCAAATTGTCAAATCCCGCCTGTCCGAGTGCGTGACCAGCATGGTTTTATCCTCTGTCCCACTCCTGTCTCCTCAGAAGCGAACAAGACCTAGATGTGAGAAGCACCTATTCTCGGAAGTGCCCGATTTCGCACTTTGCGTAGTTTTCCTTAGGAACGCGTTGACTTTCCTAAATTGTGTTCCTAACATATTCTTCTTACGTCCTCTACCACGTGCTCTGTTGATACAGGTAAGCTACTTTCCATGTATAAATATATTCTGTGTGTAATTTTTCAATGATTGTGATTTGATTATTCAACAAACTGGTTGCAGACAAACTCAAGATGGATGGAACAGTCCAATATGAGTTTCAGACCAGTCGCTGGTATATTTGTAGAACATTGCCTTAATTGTATAAAGTGATATTTCATTGTGTAACCTTTAATACTCATTGCGCGTACGGAAAAGATTCATGAGTCCTGTTAGATTTAACTGACCGCTAGATTTCAATGCCACACTTTAGCTAGTTATTGTTCAGTTTTGGTGTATTTAATTTGTTACTAATTTCCACACCCAAGCCTATTCTACTGTTCAGATGTGTTTATTATTCAATGATCCAGTTTCTTAATTTGTTAAGGTTGGTTGAATCACTCTTCTAATTTAATCAAAATTCTCCGCAAGTTGATTATCCAAACTAAACTGTTTTACCGATTATAACAGTTGTGGTGCTATATTGTTTTATACACTTGCGCATACTGTATGGATGGTCCTGGCTGGACTATGTCCTACTGATTATGTAACCATCAAAGATCGCCCATGTTTAGAAAGTTATCTTTGGATAAAACTGACTTCCATGGCGTCAGTCTCAAATTTAAACTCCGCTCCAACACTCTTCCACTCAATCGCAGAATTAGAAATTGGACGGCAGATAATGACGGTACGTGCAACCTATGTAACTCCGGTATTGAAGATGTTAGACACTTCTTGTTTACATGTCATGCTCTTAATAATATTAGATCCGAAGAATATACAAAGTTAGAAAACTATCTTATGTCAAATGAATATTATGATATATGGGAGCTTTTTATATCCGGCAGCTTAGATGTTAAATATCATCTCACACTTGGGAGCACCTCAAGTATATTATGTAATATAGAAAATGCCGATATAATTCATTCATTATTTGATACTTTCTGTAAATCATATGTTAAGCGTGCGTGGAAATTGAGATCCGATATTATTCGGACTACAATGTAAATAATCTCTTCTTGCATACTTCGTTGCTGTAATTTTGTTTATATATGTTTTATATTTTTACTATATTTTCTAGAACTCATTTTAAATCAACTTGGGTTCCAATGGTCATTGATAGCTATATGATTGATGGTACACCCTCAGATTTGGTGTCGCGCGTGCATCCCTTGTTCTGGACAACACCTACGACGTCAAAACTGAGAGTGTATCATCACACATTTTGTATCTTGTTAATTTGCTTTTAAATGTGTTTTGTATTATTTATGTGTATGTGTGTCGGACGCACCGCCTTTTGGCCGAGTGCCACTGTTGTAAAAGTGTAAGTCCAAATAAATAAATAAATAAATAAATTATACACATTCTTTTCAATTAAATAGACTATACGACTGTTTGCTGTTGAGCGTATAAACAACTGTGACCTTTGCCCTCAGTTGACCACAGAAGTGTTAGACACACACACATAACGATTATCATGTTCGAACCTATGCTTGAACCATTTCCTTGATTTTTCTTATTCATGATTCATTATTGAAAAGCAAGTAATTACTCTCGATTATTTTCTAGAAAGAGCATTTCTAAGTTGTCAAATTCATTGACGAAGTGCATACTGTATTTACAATCTATTAGATTTCTTTTACTATTTTTGGTTAATTTACTTAGTTCTAGTTAGTTGTATTTTAAAAATTATTGACCATTACGCAGAAGCGAACAAGACCTAGATGTGAGAAGAACCTATTCTCGGAAGTGCCCGATTTCGCATTTTGCGTAGTTTTCCTTAGGAACGCGTTGACTTTCCCTAAAGTACGTTCCTAACATATTCTTCTTACGTCCTCTACCACGTGCTCTGTTGATAGAGATACAGACACTAGTCCACCAGGTCTCGCTTGGTGGAGTTGACCCGGTTCATCTCCCCACACTGCCCCGCTTCTCAACCCCTTTTTCGTCGCCTCTTCTGGAGATCGACAGGACGTCGCACTCGGAGCCCACCTGTGAGTCGTCTTTCAATATTGCGTTCTTCCAAGACCCAGTTGAAGCACGAAAACCACCTAAGACCAATTCTTATATCCACATTTTGATTATTGTATTCACTGTTGATTATTTTCTCCAGTGGTTCATTCTTGTTATTTCTTCCTTGATGTTGATTATTTTTCACGGTTGATGAAGTAAATTCATTATTCAATTCAATTCAATTCTACAGACTACAATTCTACCACTGTAGGATTTAATAAGCTTTCGTATATTTGCCAATTGTTCATTGAATTTTCCTAGTTTGAATTGCTGACAAATCAGTAGTTTAATTGCATCTTTTCTCTTATATTTCATATTTAATCGTACTCCCAACTGAAGTTACCCAGACTCGATTTGTGAGTTATCATTTGTTGTTTTTTATGATCAAAGTCATTGGTAGATTGCCAAACTTGAGTTGATATATTACACCACTGAGTGTGTTGAAATTGCCTATGCTCTCATCCATTTACACTGTCTCAACTTAAATTTTAATGATTCATTACCGATACTGTTTTGTTGATTTTTGATATGACAACATAATAACAATAAATATTTTGACAGCCGATAAAGAGGATCAAACTAAATTCACTGTCCGCTGTGTTTCTTTAAAGAGCAAAGTTCCGTTTTTCAACAATCGAACCATTCGCAGGCTCTTAGTAAAACAGAGGTTCAACCTGTGACACAACTTTTCAACATTTGCACATTGTAAGTGGTTGATGATCATGTCCCTAGACATGTTGCAAAGTCAATTAGTCTTTGAAGATTTGTAACTTTATTGTTATTGATAAATTCTGATACTGTGGAAATAAATGAACCTTGAACCCCTAACTTGACATATTTACACTTTTTGACCTGTCAGCACCTTATTAACACCTTTTGACCTTTTGACCTGCTTTGGTATTTTTCCTGATTTTATCCTGGTCTTTTTTCTCAAAATTATTTAAACATATTTTCTGTAATTTGGTGATACTGTCCTCAGAGTCATACATATTTCATTCTGAACTCCTCTCACTTTCACGGACAACACAATTTTGATGGATTAACTTCCAGTATGCAAAGGTCGAAATTCCCGATAGTAAATTGAGCATAAATTTACAAAATACTCTATAGCCTACAGTTGATTATAAAACAATTTGTTTATTATGAATGGGAGGCTACAATGACGGCTTTTTTCTACTGGCTTATTGTCATTAAAATAATCAACAAATGTTTTAAAATAATGTTGTCATAATATATCCAAAAGGTGTGGGGAGGGGTTATTTCTATGGCCCATTCCCCAGAGCCACCCGATCCCCCGGACTTTGATATGGGTGTATCCTACAGACGTTTTGGCCAGGGGGAAAACCCATCTATGACCCTATGATAAAGTAATAGATGAACGCACCAGTACAGGAATATTCCACAAATTAACCAGGTGTGGCTTAAATTATTATACACTTTTTGAGTAAACCGTGATTTATATATGAACGTACTTGATGTTTAAGCCAACCAATAATTTACAAAAATAGCCATTATATCTCAATTGCAGTACTCTTTACGTAAATAATAGTGCAAGAGTACCAGTATGTTAAACATATAATCCGTGTTCCATTGTTTACTTTACAACCAACGTATCGTCGATAATGAAGTGATGGAAATAATAGGAAAATATCCATGAACATTTCAGAATAATCTCTGATTGTGTCCTGGGTTCTTTATATTAACTAATATGTGGGACCTCCAGCTTAACATTCTAATAATAATAATAATAAGTGGACTTATATAGCGCACGTATCCACCAACTGAGTGGTGCTCAAGGCGCATTATATTATTACCCCTGCTCATAAGGCTCATAAGGCTCATAAATCATTCCTGAAACCATCTCAGCTCCATAGGGAGTATACAGCTCAATTGCTGCCATTACAGCGCATATAGGGCTAATAAACCAACTCTGCCTTCACAGGTACCCATTTAACCCCTGGGTGGAGAGAAGCAATTATGGTTAAGTGTCTTGCTCAAGGACACAAGTGTCACGGCCGGGATTCGAACCCACATTCTGCTGCTAACACCAGATCTTGAGTCCGGTAAGCTAGACCGCTCGGCCACGACACTCCACTGTCTGAAGGATGTGGACGCTAATTATGCCATGATATTAAAGGGTCACACAATGCCCTACAATTGCCTTCACATTATATTAGTTTTAATATGTCACACTTAATCTCATGTTGAAATACTCCATACTGCCAATAGGTGGATATTTGTTACTTTTATCAGTACACTTGATGATAGTGTCATTATCGGGATGGCCAAAGAAAGCAATTGACTGACGATTCTTTCCAAGTTCCTCTGATGTATCATCCATGAAAACACGGTGTTTCTGGAACAAAAACATGGTCAAAATAATTTTCTATGGATTAATTAAAACTGGTCTGTAGATAGGAATCAGAATCGTAATTAACTATTTTGTGATAATCTTTGGAGAGAAAGTCAAGTTACAAGTGAATTTTTGTTGTCCCAAGTCAAAGTCACAAGTCCAACAAAAATGTGACTGAGTTGGACTAGAATCCAAGTCACTGACTCCAGTCAACAACTGTGACACATGACACAATTCCTTAATTTTCTTCTGGAATATGAAATTCCTTGCCCAAGAAAAGTCACATAAGAAAAAAAAGTAACCATATGTACCCTGCATTAAGGTTCAATGTGATTTGGTTGGTATTTAGTTGAAACACTTACGGCAGCAATATATGTATCTGATGTCCATCTCTGCATCAAGTCACCAATATTAACCAGAATACCGCCCTCAACCATGGGTACTTTGACGTAGTTGCCATCACGTTGACGAACCTGTTTCAGTAGCGTAAGATTATATCAAAAGTTTTAAAGCCAGTATACACGTTTGGTAAAATGTATATAAACGCATCCATACTTTGCTATAATCAAAATATTCACATGGGATTGAAATATCCCAACCTAAAATAAATAAACACCAGAATCATTGTGCTTATGCAGAGCTACACTCTAAAAAACGAAGTGCTGAATATACCACCTCGAGTGCAGTCACTATATACAAGCTCCTAAAAAGTGCTAAAATTAGCACTTGAGGTGCTATATTCAGCACTTCGTTTTTAGAGTGCATATACAAAGTACAAATGTGTACAAATTTGTTGGTATATGTATGAACTGAGAGAGATCCTTCTCTTTCAATCTTGAATAGTGCAGCTCTGTTTTGGAGAAAGTGTAGGAACAACCTTAGTTCATGTTGTAATTTTGTATTTAATATCTCAAGGAGAACTGAATTGGAATCCCATCCTACGGGCCTGTTTACCTCTAAGCCTGGCTTCTGTTGAAACAGCAGAGTGATTCCTCCGTAGTCCGAGTGTTCACCGCATCGTACTTGTTGCTCCTTGATAGTAACATCATTTAGTGAAGGGTAGTAGAGAGTCCTTAATGTCGTTACACTCGCCGTCTTGGGCTTGGAATGGTGTTTCACAAACAACAAGGGGTCCTAAAAAGGATGACATTTTACCAAGAATATGAATTACTGTTGATTCAAAGAGAAGGTATTGATTCAAAGAGAAGGTATATTTTGATTCAAAGATAGTAAGCATACTTCAAGAAGTAACGTTGCAGTGTCATACATTCCCTTTTTGAAATGTTGCATAATTATCTATGATACTATACGCAAAAATCATAAGTAATATACATATGTCTATCTATGGCTTTACCTTAAGTTTAAGGCCATGACCCATGACCTCAAGTACTCTGTTATGAAGATGAACACACAGGTCAAAGAATTCATACATGGCGGCCTTGAATTCAGGACATTCTAATTCCAGGGGCCATTCCTTCAGACAAAGTAACAACAGTACACATACATGAAGAAGTTGAAAGCTGTGTCGACAATACAATTATGATGAAGTTCTTGCCAGTTTGATAAAGATAAAACATTAAAGGTTTCCCAGGGGCCACCTAAAATTGACTGTCTACGCCACTGCATTAGACGCTTGGCATGATTAGGCCTCAGTGTACCCATTCCTATTGTAACATGAGGCATATGTTAAAGCCAGGATAAACTGTTGGTAAAATGTTGGTAAATGCATGAGATATATATGTTCACTAAACGAACCTTTGAAAAATTCAGTTTATTTCAGAAAAAATATAATTTATTTACCAAATTTGGAAACCGGCAAAATTGGACTAGAGATAGCTCAGTTTGTAGAGCATTAATTAGTA
Organism: Zoroaster sp. YZ-2022; assembly: GCA_029582265.1. Taxonomy (NCBI): domain Eukaryota; kingdom Metazoa; phylum Echinodermata; class Asteroidea; order Forcipulatida; family Zoroasteridae; genus Zoroaster; species Zoroaster sp. YZ-2022. The sequence continues at coordinate 21,467,452 of CM055833.1, read as the reverse complement.
CATTAATCCAGAGGTCGTAGGTTAAGCCCTGCTTTAGCCCAATTTCATTGTTTACTAAACAAATCTTATTTTGTTATTTATTTTTCAAACACCAAGTAAGTTTTATGTTGTTTGAGATTACCAATAGTAATTAGTGGCTTTGAATTCCAATACTTACATCAACGTCTGTCACTGGGTTTAAGTTGAAGAATTCCTTCAAGTCACCAGGTCGATCTGGATTGGTGCTGTTGAATAAAATAAACAATTGTTTTTTAATGCTGATCCAGGAATAAAGGGCCCTTATGACGTAAGAGGATCAAGAACTGACTTATGAAACATCAATTGTGTTCATGTGTCTGAAAGAATTTTGAACATTCATTGAAATAACAACTTTGTTCTCCCTTCAGACAGATAATTACATTCTCAACAGAAATTGGTGGAGGCACCATGTTAGCCAATGTCTCTATCCAATTTGACAAATTTTATTGACAATTTATTTATGGTATTTATATTTTAATAAATGCCCCAGGCGTGATATAGACCGGTCGTTATCAAAATCGAATAATTGCGCATGTGCAACGCACGTCAACTTCACGCTTAAAACTAACATTTGATGCAGATTGCGTGAATCAAAGTTAGTTTGTTTGGCATCACACTGGCACACTCATTGCTGGTTCATTGTCTCAATAAATACATGTATTTAACGGATCTATTATTGTTTGTTTTTAATTGCCCTGGTCCTCTGTTGACGTGGGTTCAAATCCCACTCGGACCCGAGGTGATATGTGGGCAGGGCGAAGGCATTATATTTGGTACGTGGAAGCCAATTTGCCGGCCGACTTCGGTGGATACACAGTGCTGAAATAGGAGGGGCTGAAATGTTGTTCAAAAACTTCCTGGACGAGGCGTGCCAAATTGAGTGGTGGGGGGGGGGGGGGGGTAGGCGTGGACAATTGTTTTTGCCCAACAATTTTCCCCACGAAATTGAAACACCCTAACAAACACCATACTAATTATTTATCAATCCCATTTTGCCTTTGAGAAAGAACCTGCTATAGGTTCGAAACGAATAACTACTATAGTTTGCATTTATACTACAGGTCATTTAGGTTGGTAAGCAGTTTGCAACAGTTAATTCTCTATTTATCCCTAAAAAGACAATTAATTTAATAGCGGCAAGATACCAGTAAGTCTATTGTATTGAGCAAAAAAGCAGTATAATAAACATGGGTAAGGACAAAATTTAAAAAAAAGAGTTGCCGGTTTCTTGTCATAGGTCGCCTTCAAAATCGGTGCATTAACGCCCATTTTTGTTTTGTTTTGTTTTATTTTATTTATTTTTTATACATATTATTATACGCGGGTATTGGAAGCAAATAAAAGGGGATGCGAGTTCAGAATGATATTCATTTCACATTGTCTTTATTTTAGAATGATATAGTTGTCTTGAATAAAGGGATGGGGGTTATTGTAAAAGGGGATGCGAGTTCAGAATGATATTCATTTCACATTGTCTTTATTTTAGAATAATATAGTTGTCTTGAATAAAGGGATGGGAGTTATTGTAAAAGGGGATGCGAGTTCAGAATGATATTCATTTCACATTGTCTTTATTTTAGAATGATATAGTTGTCTTGAATAAAGGGATGGGGGTTATTGTAAAAGGGGATGCGAGTTCAGAATGATATTCATTTCACATTGTCTTTATTTTAGAATAATATAGTTGTCTTGAATAAAGGGATGGGAGTTATTGTAAAAGGGGATGCGAGTTCAGAATGATATTCATTTCACATTGTCTTTATTTTAGAATGATATAGTTGTCTTGAATAAAGGGATGGGAGTTATTGTAAAAGGGGATGCGAGTTCAGAATGATATTTTTTAATTCTCAGAAGGAGTGTTTTTTATGTTAAACGAATAATATTGGCGTTTGAAAACGTATTTTAATTTTGATTTTCTCATTTTAATTAAATATATAATGCAACTAAACTAACTTTTTGAATAAGGAGCTTTTTAATTGGATGTAACCATTAGTTGGGTTGAATTATCTAACTAAAACAGAATCATTCTATTGTTTGTAAATTCCGAACCACACATGCAGATGACCTGACATGTAACGAGGCGTTGGACTAATTACCCGTTATGGATATTCTACTTTCCGGTTCTTGTCGGGATAACATTTCTAAAAGTCCTGTAATTTTTTCACTTTTTTTGTCCGACTCGGGAAAATGTGTATTGGGCAGTTGGAATATTAGCTCTATTTAAGTAGTATTTTTCCGTATAGACGAAACAATTCTTTATTGCTGTAATTTATGTCAAAAAGAGGGCAAGGGGGCTACCATCCCCCATGAACTACACTACTGGCTAGTAGGCCTAGGCCGATAAATTCTGTCAGAGTTGGCAGTCGGAATTATGGGCTGTCGGAATAGTCAGCAAAAAGTGATACATATTTGTTTCTTCTCCGAAACTCGCCACATAAATTTTCTTTTGTATTATTCTTTTTCTATATTACATGATTTGAATACTGCATAGCTGAATACAAAGTTATAATTAATTTACGTATCTTCATACTTGTATCATTTGTCAATACGGTAAATATAGTCAGGGTTTTCTGTTGTGGGCAAAAAAATATACAAAAATGAGAATCAGTGGTAAATGCGTAAATTTCGTATTCATGGCCGATTTTACATTGAACAATTAATTACATTTATGAACTTTAAGATAACACAACATAATTATGTATATATTATGAAGCAGAGGTTACCTCCAAACTATATCATGGCCTAGGTAGTAAATAAAATAACCAATGAGACAGTTTAAGCGAAGGAAGTTATAAACATGATTTGAATATTCACCGATTACATTATTTCTGTGTTTGTTTAGACTACGTGATTCGTTTACACGTTGCGTGACCTTTAGAGTACCCAGGAGATTTCCCGCCAGGCAAAAGTATTTGCATGCAGTAGATGCAGAGTTTGTACATTTTGTACTTCTCCACATCATAAATATTAAGAATTTGTTTAATATTTAGATGTAATTTGAGATGCCATTTGAGATGTACATGTATAGTTCCTATTTAAAAATAAACCATATTAAGAATGTGTTTGCAGATATCTCAAAATATCAGCATTTATATGGTTTCTTGTCATACACCAGTGTACATTTGGTGGAATATTCTATTAAAAAACAGACATCCTCAAAGATACCCCCAGACATCGTTAATCATCCGTCCAGTTGCAGTTTGAAAGCTAATATGCTTTTTGAAAGTCATCCGAGCGCAACGGCTCATTTCAATACGTTTCATGTGACTAAAAATACTTTTCTTTCACGCCAAAATAATTCAATGGGTAGGCCAAGGTTGTTTGTGTTAGTGTCTTTCAACGGCTCATTTCAATACGTTTCACGTGACTAAAAATACTTTTCTTTCACGCCAAAATAATTCAATGGGAAGGCCAAGGTTGTTTGTGTCAGTGCCTTTCCAAAAATCAGTGTAGGCTATACATCACGTGTACACGTACATATAGCTTCAGACTTAAATTTCGATCCAAAACTTGAAAAATATGAAAGCGCACCACAATTTGCTGCCCATTTAGATAACGCGCTGGGAAGACATGGAAAAAATAAACAAAAGTATGACTCCAAAAATATGACTCCCAAAGTGGATCTCAAAAGTGCTTATCGTATGTTCCCTGTCATCCCGATGACTTATTTAAATGGCACTAAACTTCCGTTTAGAGATAAACGTGCGCCATGCATTTTTCATAGATTAACTCCGTCTGTCTCTCGTATGATGCAACATCGTGGTTGTAATGGGGTCGTTGCTTACCTGGATGATTTTCTCATCAAAATTGAAAATACACGTGAGGCTTGTGAATTGCATTTTAATTACTTGTTTTACTTTATGGTTAGTATTTAATATAAATTGGTTAAATATGGATAGCCCTTCCCAAACAATCACTTGTCTTGGTATCTTAATTTATACCAATGCTCGAACTCTTATATATAAATACCGCAGGAAAAACTTGACTGTTCATTGAACTACTTCAGGAGTGTTCGCAGCCATCTAGTCTGCATATTCTATTAAAAATCCCAGACATATTCAAAGTTATTCATCCGTCCAGTTGCAGTTTGAAAGCTAGCTATGCTTTATGCAAATCATCTGAGCGCTAACCTCATTGTGACTTATTTCACTGAATACGTTTCATATGACTAAACTACAAGAAAGGATCTGCACTTTTTTCTTTCACGCCCGTCTATGGTATACCCCATAAAAATGATTGTTCACAGCCATGTAAGAGCCAGCGATTTGATAGATGAGTTCTAAAGCAACTGTTAACTTTCTATAAATAAAAAAAAGGAAAATGATATCAGGAAACAAACTATTCTGAAATCACTTTTAGTCTTTAAATTTAAGGGAAATCTTTTCTGCAAATTCACCGTTTCCTTTGAATGCGGCCAAAACAAATCTGTGCAGCTTACCCCGCTACAACACTACTTATCTGGAACTATGTAAACTCACGGAGGAAGGAAGAGAACTTTCCTCCATGATAAAATGAATGTTATAGTTTTCCTTTCAAGAATTGATTTATTATTATTTAGGAGTCAATCATTTACAGCGATATAAAGCCACTGATCAGTGTGAAAGTAGACTAGAATTTATGCGTACTAGATTATATAAACAGTACAACAGGATCCAGGATGGATTTACTGTTTTCTTTCCTACAGGATTTTCTTCTGAGCACGCACATGACTCTATACCCCTTACATAATATGCTGCACACTCTTACAAAAACCAACTCACACACACACACACACACGCACACGCACACGCACACGCACACGCACACGCACACGCACACGCACACGCACACGCACACGCACACGCACACGCACACGCACACGCACACGCACACGCACACGCACACGCACACGCACACGCACACGCACACGCACACGCACACGCACACGCACACGCACACGCACACGCACACGCATTGCATTGGATTGGATTACAGGCAGTGACCTAATCAAACTAATTCGAATTCAAACAAACCTTAGGTGAAGGTGCGAATTGAAGGGTGATTAACTTGCTTAACTTTTTCTTTACAAACCCCACTCAACGAGGACAATCTTTACGAAAGTGTGTTCTTAATGCGGGCCTCCCAATCTGCCAACGGGGGCGTCTGCCTGGATACAAGCTCCGCCAGGACGTTACAGCGCTTTCTGCTGGCAGACCGGTCCAGACGTTACACTATACAAAAGAGCTCACCTTTCCAATTCAAGACGTCCGTAACCATGGCCTCCCTTTGATGGGATGCGTTGCGTTTTTTGTTTTACATTGCAAGGAAGATCAAAGAAAGTTTTGGATACATGGTACAACTCTTCAACCTGTTGCAAGAAGAAGAAATTATGAACATTTTAAATGTCCAATATTGTTAAACCAAGAAAAGGTGGGATCACCTCGTGCCCGGGTCTATTTTGTTCTCACTACTTGACCCTGGTGGGAAATTTGATTTCCTCAGCGCTGATACAAAATAAAATCCAAAAACAAGATTAGATAGTATTTCGAGAAAACAACATCTTTAGAGGGTTTTAATTCATTATACCTCGCCTATATTATAGTTTTCGTACGTCAAATGTTATTTTAAATGATTTAATTTATCGAAAAGGATGCATGCATTGTGTTACATCATTATACTGTGTAACAGTTTTAATGTTTCACATTTTAAACAAGTCTTGCTAGTATTTCATCATTATTTGTCAATGTAGTTCAGGTGTGCGCCCAACCGGCAGCCCCATTTTCTGGTCTCTCGAAATACAGCATTTTTGCACCAATCCATCTGTCACATCTCGACCCAGCTTGAGTGATTTTAAAAGTCTTTTAGTGTATTTTCTTTCAAGGGTCATGATTGCATAATAATAATTGTTTGTTACAACTGACCATTTATCTGTTCTTTTACTTTACAATTGTACTTTTGTATGGGGGAGTCTTTTTGGTATGCAGCGCCGTGCTTGAGCAAGCAGCCAGTCTATTGTAAGATTAAAAAAAAGCAGAAGTGTGTGTGTGGGAGGTTTGTCAGTATGCCAGATAGTGGTTGTGGTGTGTACATGGTCTTTGGTACATGAGTATCGAGCCTTCTCCCCATTGATGCCCAGGCCACCAGCATAGATAGTACAGATCTATAGAAGCTTGGCTCTGAGGGGCACAGAATGGAATCTTGACCAGCATTCAGTCAATCATGCAACTGATTTCTTGACTGCCTTGTTTCAACACTTACCTTACGACAACGCAATGAATTTCATGTGTTTGGAGGCTAGACGTCCAGAAAGGTCACAGTAAGCATCTTACCTGCCCACATACTACGCAGACTACAAACTTCTATCAAGTGGAGGAGCAACAGGCTCAACGTAGTACTTATTAAAAATACACTGCAGGTTTATAAACATAATGAGGGAGTTGTACTTTCATAACGGCAGCTTCAGGGATGCAACCGCTTATGCAAGAATGTGAGGTGGTGGTTGTTGAGAAATTAATCTATGTATTAGGGCGGTGCGGATCGAATCGAGTCTAGATTAGAATTGTTCGGTGATTATATTGGATTGGATAAATATCTCTAGATTAAAGTTGGTAGAAATATAAAGTAATTTCATTAGTGATTTGTATAAATAATGGAATAATTGGAATGGAGTAATTGGAATGGAATAACTAAGTTGTCAGGGATTATAATGATACGGTGGTTAGTTGAGTAATCGTGTGATCAAGTAATAAAGATCAAGAATACGATTTTTAAAGTAATTTCGTGAATTAATGGTTATATTAGGCCTATAGTGATTTGGATAATTAATGGAATACTTTGAAAGGAATAATTGAATTGTAAAAGAATATAAGGAACTAATTTGTAAATAAATGTTTAATTAATGTAAATATATTTTCTGGATTTCTTTGTGGTGATTTACTTCTGCAGTATGTGTTTTGCTTCCTAGGTCACCGCGTAGAACCCTCACGGGTTAGTTGTGACACCATCCAGCTTTGGTCTTCCAACATTGAACATAAGGTGTATCACAGATCAGTCACTTTAACTGTTGGCAATAACCTTTGCCTAAAAATTGTGATTTGGACGGAACATTTATCTATCGAGTCGCCGAGGTACTGAAAATGTAAGCATGGTTCACCTTCATTGTTACTGCCTATACTGACACTACCGCTACCAGCTATGTATATCTGCAACACACTGCAGTATACCAGTGACGATCTCCAGGACATCAAATCCAGTATGCCTACCCAAAGGTTCAAGCTCCCTAGAATGGTTTTCGATCATATTAAATCACCGAGTATCTTTAAATGGCACCACCGATACAGGGGATGCAGAGGAGGAAAACGTAAAGTTATTGACACCCGAACCCTCACACCCCAAACATAATCGCTGATCGTCTATCGAACGATGACATGACGTACCTTGGTTTAATAAATTGCCAATCTGTATGCAACAAGCCTGATCTCATCAAAGATCACATAAATGATCACAACGTTGACATACTGGCATTAACGGAAAGGACGGAGAGGAGGTGGTGTGGCACTACTCTACAAATCAAGCCTCTCGGCGTCTGTTGCCAAACACGCCAATAACCAGCCGCCATCTTCCTTTGAATTCATCGAAGCAGACTTTATTCATAACCACGGCAACGCCAAACACTTCCGTATTATTGTTGTCTATCGCCCACCACCATCTAAGAAGGCGAATTATCCGTTCAGTACGTTCATTGACGAGTTTGCTGATCTGCTTAACCGCCATGTGTTGTTCACCGGGGACTTCATTATTCTTGGCGACTTCATGTCCATTGGGGTGACAATACCGTAGACGACAGAAGGTTTAGTGATCTACTCATGCAGTACAATATGCAACAAAGAGTCAACACCGGAACTCACACATCTGGTCATACAATAGATCTTGTGATCACTCGACAACCTCATTCCCTCATACAGGCCGTTACAACAGTAGACTTTATTTCTGACCACTGCGCAATCCGTTGTCAGCTTGACTTGGAGAAACCCAAATACATAAGGCGTCAGGTTACTTATCGCAAGATAAAGACACTGGGCCGGATAAATAAAAAGTAGCAATTGCTTTTACTAGTCATTTTCTTAAATCTTCATTAATAAAAGTGAGCAATTACTTGCAAGTAATTGCTTCCAGTAGTTAGCAAAAGCAATTGCTATGATTTTTAAGCAATTACTAGAGAGATTAGCACTTGCTTGGAAGCATATAAATAAACCAGACCTTTTACTAATGACTTGTAGCACTTGCTAATATTTTTACAAGATACTAAATGAGGAGCTTACGCATTTGCTAACACTTGCATGTTGCATTACTCCTGCCATCATGGCCGAGTTTATGCATGTAAGGGAACATGAAAAGGTGTACAATGAAAGAATAAATTGTGATGAAGTCAATCCTACCAGATACCGGAAATTGTTTCGGTTCAATTTTGAAAATTTGGAGTGGCTAGCAGCAGTCGAAGTACTTGGTTTGAAACCAGCAGAAATGGCGCATGGCATCTTCGTAATAGTCGGGTTTTCATCCCCTTTGAAGATGTTGTACAGATCTTGTTTCCATGGAACCAAAACAATCTTCCTATTTCCTGTTTGCATTCCATCTGTTTTCTTCTTCACTTGACTTTTCATGTTTGCTATCTTTTTCAAAATTTGCTTCTCATCCATGGCTTTACCTGTGTTGGTAGCAATTGACATTTGTGTTTTTTTAAGTGCATTTCCCTTCATGTCTTTTACCCCCGGCAACTGACTTTTCTCGATTAGAACAGGGTACTCTTTGATTATACTAACGAACAGTTCGTTCAAAGATTGCTCACTATTTGTACCACTCCCCAATTCTTCGGCAGCATCCATGTTGCTAACACATGCCTCATAATCCACTAGGCTAATCGGAACTGACCTCCCATCATTGTTATACCCATAAGCAATTGCTAACCCACCCAAGCAACAGGTGCTAGTCAAAGAAGAAGGTTATTTATACATTTTTAAGCAATTGCTTAACCATGAGCTTTTACTTGTTAAGCAATTGCTATTGCTTGAGCTTTGTACTAGATAAGCAATTGCTAACTTTTATTTATCCGGCCCACTAGACCAGACCAAATTTAAGCAAGACATTACCACATCTTCCCTCGTCAGTCACCCTGCTGACCCCTAATTGATCAGTATAACACTGTTCTCTGTGCACTGCTTGACACCTATGCTCCAACCAAAACCAGCACGATCTTGGTCAAACCTAAGGTTCCTTGGTACGAGGACATAGCTTCAGCTAAACGCAGGCGCCGACAACTTGAACGACGCTGGCGTTTATCTAACCTTCACGTCGACCGCGAACTTTTTAAAACTCGGCGAGAAATGGTTAAAGCCAAATTCAACAACTACAAGGCCAAATATTATTCCGCCAAAATACGTGACTGTGAGGGCGATCAAAAAGCCCTTTCCCAGGTTATTAACCATCTTATGCACAGGAAAACAACACCCATCCTCCCATCATTCCCAAACACCACAGAAATGGTCAACAGCTTCTCTGATTTTTTTCAAAGACAAGATCACCAAAATCAGACACAACATATCCCTACACGCTGACCCCAACATTGACCCTACTCTAGCAGATACTGAGTTTCATCAACTCCCCCTCACAACCTTAACGCCCGCCTCTGAGATGGAGGTGATGAAGGTCATCAAGAATTCACCTACGAAGACCTGCACCCTTGATCCGATTCCAACATCCATGGTGAAGGAACACATCGACGTGATGATTGGGCCTATAACGGTAATAATTAACAGATCCCTCACTACTGGCCACTTCCCAGATTGCTTCAAGAGGGCTCTCACCACTTACTGCAGTTAATTTTATACCAGATAGTTAAACATGATATGGGTGTTTCGCCTGGCATTTATGGTAAAACGTTAGAATGACGATTTGAACAGACAGAATTGTATTAATACCACAGAACCAATGCTGGAGGGGATCAACTAAAATTATGGCTCCCAACCTTTTCCATCTCCTTCATAAGCTAGGGTATCAGACTATTATGTATAAGGCGAGTACAAAGCTCTTAGTCTAATAATACCCCAACCCCACAGACGAAACACGAATGCACTCGTCAAAATATTTTCACAATATAAAAGAAGGGCTTCCAATCAATAACAGCACGTTGGCTTGACTGAGGGATCTCGGTCACACTAATTGTACACAGAAAGAGTATCGGCTGTCCTATGTCGCCAAAGTAAGGCTGATGAGAAAAATAACATAATTATTTGTCCTTACTTAAATGATTCTGTAATAGTTTACATATGCACAGGCTCTGGCTCTCAAGCCCGAGCTCTGGCCGTCAGCAGCAGCAGATGGCCTGCGCCAAATCGTTGGTTAATTTACGTGCGCCCCTCTGTCGTTTTGCCTATTTTGGAGTTCCGTGAAGAAAGTAATCGTGTGCTGCTTTGACCAATATATGGAAAAAGCCTGATAATATCCAACCATTGCAAAAATATACCCAACTTTTATGAAATTTAATTTAACCAATTTTAGGCAATTTCAAAGCTTACCCAACGTCAAACTTTATCCATAAATTAGACAATTATTTACCAACAATTAAGTGGTTTACTTTGCCCATAAATAATTTACCCATTATTGTTACAGTGGTTTCTTATTGTTCATTCATTCATAAGTGAACCGTTTTTATACCTTTAAAAATCTATAGGAAACTAAAGTTAAACGAAGTATAACAAAGTGTCAATTAAGTTGCACAAATGTCACAAATGACTGCCCAATAATGAATTTGAATGACCAAATACGCGCCGCGAAAAGCTCCTGCGAAATTGAATGCTGTTTGAGTGGATTGTTCAATTTTATGGTTATTTTGTTTAAATCGCATGACGCAAGAGTACCGTATACTATTGCCTACTCATAAAACGAAATTGAATGATGATTTTGAGCAGCATTCAATTTCGCGCGAAACAGAATGACGCGCGTTTAAATTGGCTTCTTATTTGCCGAAATTGACCAGGAAAACATATATCATTGTTTTGTTTATCTTTATTAGCCTAGTTAATTTCAACAGTTTAGTTGAAGACAATTTGGGGTTTAATATTTTCTTCATTGTGAAAGAGAAGACAGAAAGGGGACAGAAAGAGATTGAGAAACACAACCACCGAGTAGGCCTAAGCCAAGACAAAAAAAATTGTAAATATCTGTTACCTTTTCCTGTTGGAAATCGGTGTTGACAATGAAGAAGAATCCAATGGTTGTGAGAGCCTTGTGAATATCATCTACAAGCTTCTGAAAGTGACTTCTGTCTGGTTTCTCCAATGACAATCTGTAGGCACTGAAGTCTATGATTGGAATCTCGTCCACACAATCCCCCATGGTCTCCCTAATATCTCTTAAGAAAGTGGATAATAAGTACTATTTAGGATTTGAAGCTTTGCATAAGTACTGATCAGTACTGCTCAAAACGTCGAGTTTCTCACCACCGGTTCTTCTCAGAACCAATAAATACTTCATCTCAGAGATTATTTACATGGTTCTACCGGAAACCTTACTTCTAATGATGACTACTGTGCCATGCATTAATTCTTTAGTGAAGGCGCACGCGGCAACCCGTAGGCCTACGCTATAATTTTGTTTGCGTAGTCTAATAACCAGTTCTAGAAAGGCGTGGCATATTGCTTTGCAAATGTTTCTGCTACTAAAGCAACATTTTGCTGAGAACCTGTCAGAAGCAATACATTACATGAACTGTTCTCACCAGTATGTACAGATGGAAATGAAACAAACAAACTGAACTATCGCCAGTAATACGCAACTGGGTTTCACGTACACATTCGCTCTGGAATTCTGATTATACAGTGAAGTCGTTTCTGCTTTAGGTCACTCGATCTGCAATCCACTGACTGTGAAATCGGGTACAACTGCAAGCATAGTCTTGGTACAAGACGTTACTCGTAATTTTATACGTACACGCGCCGATCCGCTGTGATTTGATAAACCAACCGCCGCTGCGAGCGCCATTCATGCCTGTCCACGGCCGCGGCGCCTTGCGTCTGCGGCTCTGGATCGTCAAAATTGTAAAGCGCCAGTGGGTGATTTACGACTGGCGCAGGATCGTATAAAACTAGGATCCGCATAATAACGGTCTTGCACCAAGACTACTGGTGATAGCGCTCACCAGCCAGCAAACCGTCAGTTAGTCTTGGTGCAAGGCGTTATTATGCGGATCCTAGTTACACGATCCCACGCCAGTCGTAAATCACCCACCGTAGCTGGCGCTATATAATTTTGACGATCCAGATTGGGAAGGCGGCGCGGCCAGCGTATTTTTTTTTTACACCGCAGCGACGGGTTTTGTGCGCATTTCGCCCTTGTGTCAAGACTATGAACCCATTCAGCACGCATGCGCGCGAAGGGAATTTCGACACGCAAAAAAAACCTACCATCAACGGAGAGGGAATGGCTCCATGAGTTCCACTGCAGAGCGCCATGGTCGACTGCAGCTTGGAGTTTTCTATCGTCGCGCGCCCAGGGTTTCGTAGTCTCTCTCTCAAGACCGGAATTGGCACTTTTACTGCACAAAACCCGTCGCTGCGGTGTAAAAAAAAAATACGCGCGCGGCCATGGACAGGCATGAATGGCGCCCGCAGCGGTGGTTTGTTTATCAAATCACAGCGGATCGGCGCGCGTACGTATAAAATACGAGTAACGTCTTCCACCAAGACTAACCGTCAGTGTGCGATCTAGCCAGCTATTGAACCATTGAACGGACATGTCCGTCGTTAGTGAATGGTGCACAGACCAAAGCTTGTGTTATTGTAAGCTGACATCTGGTAGATTTTACACTTAAGGCCACTGACCACATGTGGGGTCAGTGGGATCATAAATTTCCCTGTCTCCAAACTGACATCCCCTACACCATTGTTATTATCACTTCGACCTCCAGACTGACATCCCCTAGACCATTTTTATTATCACTTCGACCTCCCCTAAATTATAATCTAAACACAATGCCCCCACTGTTGTAAATGACCAGTTCATATAGATATACCTTAGATTAGAAATCATTCTGACCCTTGCTCTCTCTCTCTCTCTCTCTCTCTCTCTCTCTCTCTCTCTCTCTCTCTCTCTCTCTCTCTCTCTCTCTCTCTCTCTCTCTCTCTCTCTCTCTCTCTCTCTCTCTCTACTGTACTGCTAGTCCAATAACTTTGTGACCCTACAGTCAGTAGTGAGTATAAGAATAGATTTTGTACTTATTGTTATAGCCGCAGAGAAATAAATAAAATATTCGTTCGGCCCAAGAAGCTTCTCTTGTAAGTGTCATTTCTTCAGCGTGTAGCACCCCTCTTTTAAGTGTTACATTATCACATACATAACACTGCGTACTTTAAGTTATACTATAGTAAATTGTCTTATTTTGGTAGGCAACTATGGCAGAGGATTTTAATGACGGCGTCCTAGAATTGGAAAATTTATCAGACTTACACTGTAAGAAATATTGGGCAAATACGGTTGATATGTTGCCCAACAGTGGTCAACATATCAACAGGTTACACAGTTGGTTTACCATTGCCCAATGTTGGATAATTTGTTGCCAAACTTTGTATGTGAACAGTTGTGGTAAATACTTACCCAACACCATGTTGCCCAACGTTTTTACAGTGTATAATTTTGTTCGCGTAGTCTAATAACATTATATTACATTACATTACATTACATTACATTACATTACAACAAGTATTTATCATGCGCCATTCCCGAGAGGCTCATGGCGCTTACAAAAGTTAATAACCAGTTCTAGAAAGGCGTGGCATACTGCTTTGCAAATGTTTCTGCTACTAAAGCAACATTTTGCTGAGAACCTGTCAGAAGCAATACATTACATGAACTGTTCTCACCAGTATGTACAGATGGAAATGAAACAAACAAACTGAACTATCGCCAGTAATACGCAACTGGGTTTCACGTACACATTCGCTCTGGAATTCTGATTATACAGTGAAGTCGTTTCTGCTTTAGGTCACTCGATCTGCAATCCACTGACTGTGAAATCGGGTACAACTGCAAGCATAGTCTTGGTACAAGACGTTACTCGTAATTTTATACGTACACGCGCCGATCCGCTGTGATTTGATAAACCAACCGCCGCTGCGAGCGCCATTCATGCCTGTCCACGGCCGCGGCGCGCGTCTGCGGCTCTGGATCGTCAAAATTGTAAAGCGCCAGTGGGTGATTTACGACTGGCGCAGGATCGTATAAAACTAGGATCCGCATAATAACGGTCTTGCACCAAGACTACTGGTGATAGCGCTCACCAGCCAGCAAACCGTCAGTTGGTCTTGGTGCAAGGCGTTATTATGCGGATCCCTAGTTACACGATCCCACGCCAGTCGTAAATCACCCACCGTAGCTGGCGCTATATAATTTTGACGATCCAGATTAAAGGCGGCGCGGCCAGCGTATTTTTTTTACACCGCAGCGACGGGTTTTGTGCGCATTTCGCCCTTGTGTCAAGACTATGAACCCATTCAGCACGCATGCGCGAAGGGAATTTCGACACGCAAAAAACCTACCATCAACGGAGAGAGGAATGGCTCCATGAGTTCCACTGCAGAGCGCCATGGTCGACTGCAGCTTGGAGTTTTCTATCGTCGCGCGCCCAGGGTTTCGTAGTCTCTCTCTCAAGACCGGAATTGGCACTTTTACTGCACAAAACCCGTCGCTGCGGTGTAAAAAAAAAATACGCGCGCGGCCATGGACAGGCATGAATGGCGCCCGCAGCGGTGGTTTGTTTATCAAATCACAGCGGATCGGCGCGCGTACGTATAAAATACGAGTAACGTCTTCCACCAAGACTAACCGTCAGTGTGCGATCTAGCCAGCTATTGAACCATTGAACGGACATGTCCGTCGTTAGTGAATGGTGCACAGACCAAAGCTTGTGTTATTGTAAGCTGACATCTGGTAGATTTTACACTTAAGGCCACTGACCACATGTGGGGTCAGTGGGATCATAAATTTCCCTGTCTCCAAACTGACATCCCCTACACCATTGTTATTATCACTTCGACCTCCAGACTGACATCCCCTAGACCATTTTTATTATCACTTCGACCTCCCCTAAATTATAATCTAAACACAATGCCCCCACTGTTGTAAATGACCAGTTCATATAGATATACCTTAGATTAGAAATCATTCTGACCCTTGCTCTTACTCGCACTACTCTCTCTCTCTCTCTCTCTCTCTCTCTCTCTCTCTCTCTCTCTCTCTCTCTCTCTCTCTCTCTCTCTCTCTCTCTCTCTACTGTACTGCTAGTCCAATAACTTTGTGACCCTACAGTCAGTAGTGAGTATAAGAATAGATTTTGTACTTATTGTTATAGCCGCAGAGAAATAAATAAAATATTCGTTCGGCCCAAGAAGCTTCTCTTGTAAGTGTCATTTCTTCAGCGTGTAGCACCCCTCTTTTAAGTGTTACATTATCACATACATAACACTGCGTACTTTAAGTTATACTATAGTAAATTGTCTTATTTTGGTAGGCAACTATGGCAGAGGATTTTAATGACGGCGTCCTAGAATTGACAATTTATCAGACTTACACTGTAAGAAATATTGGGCAAATACGGTTGATATGTTGCCCAACAGTGGTCAACATATCAACAGGTTACACAGTTGGTTTACCATTGCCCAATGTTGGATAATTTGTTGCCAAACTTTGTATGTGAACAGTTGTGGTAAATACTTACCCAACACCATGTTGCCCAACGTTTTTACAGTGTATAATTTTGTTCGCGTAGTCTAATAACATTATATTACATTACATTACATTACATTACATTACATTACAACAAGTATTTATCATGCGCCATTCCCGAGAGGCTCATGGCGCTTACAAAAGTTAATAACCAGTTCTAGAAAGGCGTGGCATACTGCTTTGCAAATGTTTCTGCTACTAAAGCAACATTTTGCTGAGAACCTGTCAGAAGCAATACATTACATGAACTGTTCTCACCAGTATGTACAGATGGAAATGAAACAAACAAACTGAACTATCGCCAGTAATACGCAACTGGGTTTCACTTACACACTCGCTCTGGAATTCTGATTGTGAAATCGGGCACAACTGCAAGCACTGTGCCCACACGTTCAGTCTGAGGCGTTGGTTATATTCCAAATACAGACGTAGAACACGAAGGTGAAAGTCCAACCTGGCGAAGTTTAGTTTGGCCTATTTCGCGCCAATGGGCAATATCTGCACGATCAGGGCATGGAATCGGTGACCTATAGTTTAAAGGTCCTGTGAAATAGTTTTTTTTTCATTGTATACAATAAAGTATGCCTATACTGGAACATATATTTGTCATTTGTAAATTTTCCCCCTCACGTTTATACCATAAAAATATTAATTTTTAAATTTAGGGGGTGCGCTTCGACACGCCCATACCCCTCATTAACATAAAATTCGTGACGTACACTGAGGCGATTCCCGATCCGCGATCCACAGCACTTGCCCAAGTATGCGTCGTATACAGTGCACCACTGCATGCAGAGTGTTGATAGAGAAAAGTTTCCTGAAGTTTTCTGTCAGGTTTGAAGCTTATTATTTTCGATAATCCCATCGAGGTGTGTCGCTGCAGGTTGCAGCAACAGGCCACCAAAAACGGTGTTAGTCTACACCGATTTCCGTCTGATCCAAAATACAGACTTATTTGGACAACTAAAGTGAAGCTGACCAGAGCGAAATGGTCGGGACCGACGGAACACTCATTCTTATGATTGTAGTGCACAGTTCGAGCAGACATACTTTGAACGGGGCCTTCACAGCCAGTTCAGTATGGCTTATAAGGCCATGCTGCTACCAGATGCAATTTCAACGATATTCCCGCTGAGTAAGAATTAGGCTGGGAAGGCTCCAACGAAGAAGAGAGGTGCTTTTTTAAAACGAGAAAGACTCAGGGTAATTGGCCATTTAATAATACTCCCATGCATAACCCAGTCCACTTCCGTGCAAAACGACATGTTCACACCATGCTTACCGTTTCAGTGTTCACGGCATGAAAACATGCCGTGATTTTCCGCATTACGGTAATAAAAACATCGTGTCTGATTTTATATCCTGGCAAGACAAACATAAAAACATTAAACCTTTCTCATTATGCCTGCGCTTGTTTTGAGTTTTTTAAATGATCAGAACTTTGACTCAACTGAGGACGATCAGAGCATACTGATCGAAACGTCGAGTTGTACCCCCAGTTCTTTTCAGAACTAATTACTACTCAATTGAGATTCTTACATGGTGTCACCGCAATTAGTCTTACTTATCATTCTCACCATGCAAAGCTACAAGTTTTACCTATCTACGCTCTACGGGGAGCATACCACTACCAAGGTTCGGTCGTTTGAACGAGCGTCGATCAGACGTTCTAAACTTATGAACAACCTCGCCTTCCTGAAACGATGCCGAGACTCCAACCTTATCCCGCCAGGCCTACAGCTCCATGACCCAGTTCGCAGCCTCCGTTCCCACCGCATCCTACGTTCAGCCAGCGCCTCCTTGCTTCGTGAGAGGATCACCTCTACACGTTCCTCCCTCGCCGACACCGACCGCAGTCTATCCCAACTAGAAGAAGGATTTCGCGACACGTTCCACCCCGAGGACTTTGAGAAAGTCACCACCCGCACTTCGTCCTCGAGCAGACACGCGTTCACCACCACCCGCAGGAAGCAGATTAGCAAGTTTTTGCGACTTCAACAATTGGATACGGGATCGTCTATATCCCTATTCCCCCGCGCGTTCACCCGGTCCAAGGGATCCTCTATATCCCCACGACCATCCGACTCGGAGTCCTGGAGATCTCCTATATCTCACTCCAACCGCGCTTCTAGTAGACTGGATACGGGATCCTCTATATCCCTATTCCCCCGCGCGTTCACACGGTCTAAGGGATCCCGGGTATCCCCACGACCTTCCGACTCGGAGTCTTGGAGATCTTCTACATCTCGCTCCAACCGCGCTTCAAGTAAACCTACGGGATCTGCTATATCCCTAAGGCAACCCTCACACCTCCGCTCACAGGACGCGTTCCAGAAACACACCGTCGTCAACCTCAGCCAACGCACCCTCACTCCTATCGAAACATCAGTACTGTCACTGGGAATGAATTTCGCCCTCACACCCAAATCCATTTCAACGGAAGAAATCATCCAGTCAGTTGAACCAGCCCTACGACGACTCAACAAAACAGCAGCCGATGACGTCAGACTACAGATGAGCGATGTTCTGCGTAAAGCCAAGCCAGCCAAGCCCAACCTCTCCAAGGGAGAACTTTCTGCTTTACGGGACATCCGACGAGACAGCTCCATCCACATCCTCACCGCAGACAAAGGCAACGCTACAGTCATCATGGACCGAGCACAATACACCGACAAGGTAAGTCACATTTTATTATCCGATTCATACCGCCCCTCAAGAAGAACCCCATCCCATCCATAGAGAAAAGAGTTGCTAGCAAACTCCTTGCCCTCCACCGTGCCGGTGGCCTCTCCATCCAACTCTACCGACATCTCAGACCATCCAGCTCATCCTGCCCTAGGTTCTTTGGCCAGCCGAAGATTCACAAACCGGATGTTCCTCTCCGCCCTATTGTCGCCTTCAGAGGTTCACCTACGTACAACACAGCCCGTCATTTAGCTAAGATCCTCCGACCCTTGGTGGGTCTCACTCAACACCATGTGTCCAACTCCAGTCAGTTCGTTGAGATCACCCAGGGCCTCACACTTCAACCCAGCGACATCTTGGTTAGTTTTGATGTTGTCTCCCTATTCACTAATGTCCCAACTACAGAGACATGCCTCCTGGTGAAGGACAGACTCGTACAAGATCTTTCTCTTGATGATCGCACATCACTCACCCCGGACCAAATTCATGATTTGCTACTAACATGTGTCTCTTCAAGTTGTTTTCAGTTTCAGGGCAAGTTCTACGAGCAGACAGTTGGGACCTCCATGGGATCTCCTTTATCCCCGGTCCTTGCTGACATTTTCATGGAAGAGTTGGAAAACTCTTCCCTCAACACCGCCGACCTCCAACCCAAGCTGTGGCTCCGATACGTGGATGACACCTTTGTGGTTTGGCCACACGGCAGAGACACACTCCAGGATTTTCTACAACATCTAAACCAGCAACACCCGAGCATCAAGTTCACCATGGAAACGGAAGAAGATGACAAGATCGCGTTCCTTGATGTTGGGATTTCCAGAAACGCAGACGGCTCCCTACACCACAACGTCTACAGAAAGCCCACGCACACAGATCGGTACCTGAACCAGCGCTCCTTCCATCATCCAAGCATCAAGTCATCGGTCAACCGCACGCTCGTACAACGCGCCTACAACATTTGTGACAAGGACAGCCTTCCCAAGGAACTACAGCACATCCGAACTACCCTCAAACGCAACGGTTACAATCCTAACAAGATCAGCACAGCGAAGCCGGTTCCAAACTCCAAAAGCAAGGTAAGTGATCTAACCCTCTCTGCTTGTCTCCCCTATCTAGGTTCGACGTCTCACAAACTACAACGCATCCTCCGACAAGCAGGCATCGATGTGTTCCACTCAGCCCCCAGCAAACTCAAGGACTTCTACATACCCACAAGGACAAACCGGACCCAAACAACAGAGCGGGAGTCTACCGGATCCCCTGTGAGTGCGGTAAGGTGTACATCGGGGAAACAAAACGCAACCTCCCCATCAGATTGAAGGAACACCGAGCACACGGCCGCAGAGGAGATTTCGAGAAGTCCGCCATCGTCAAGCACTCGCACATCAAGGACCACCAAATCGACTGGCAGGCAGCCCAACTCATCACACCCATCGACGCATGGCACCCCAGACGCATCAGAGAGGCCATCGAGATCGTCAAACACGACACTGTGCCACAGGACATCGGTTTCTTCATCAGCGACATTTGGCGACCCATACTACAGACTGAAGGATCTTCTATATCCAAAGTCCATAACCAACCCCAGACTGAGGGATCCCCTATATCCTAAGTCAACCACCCTCCTTCCCCTGTGCTTGTTAACAACTGATTCAGTTCAGTGAGCACACACTCCTCTCCCCTTACACCTAGGATCCTAGTCCCATAGTCTCACAGTTTCCCGCCTGCGCGCCTCAACGAACTAATCCTCCAGCAGGGGATGATCCTCCAGCAGCCTACTTAAGCAGCAGCAGTTTCAAGAGTCCGGCATTCTCCTGAGGACGATCAGAGCATACTGATCGAAACGTCGAGTTGTACCCCCAGTTCTTTTCAGAACTAATTACTACTCAATTGAGATTCTTACATGGTGTCACCGCAATTAGTCTTACTTATCATTCTCACCATGCAAAGCTACAAGTTTTACCTATCAACTGTTTCTGTTATTTCATAAAATAACACCGTAATGTTAGCATTGCCTTCGGTGTGTTTTCCGACCGCATGATGGGGGCTTGCGCTGCGTTTCACGGTACATAGAAATTCTCTGCCTTTGTGTACGTCACGAACGTTTCGTTAAAACTTCGAAAATTCGGGGTGTCAATTTTTGATTATTAGATAAACAATTAATAATCCACTCGAAACAAAACAAAAACATTTAAAATTGTTTTTAATTCATACCAAGAAATAAAGTTTGGTAAATACACTCTTCACAGGACCTTTAATATCAACACAGTTACTGAAAATTATTGGCTCATTTATGCAGCAGCAACGGTAATATGACCTTATCATAAGGGGTATTATTTTCAGTCACTGAGTTTATCGAATAGGCCTATACAAAATATACTCAAAAGCTGTTGTAAACAAACGTGCTTTTCGTGGCCTCAATTTGGATTCCACGTTACCATCATGGTTCACCACGGGAAAGGTTGCTGGCACATCTAGTAGGAGGTTCCCTGTGAACCTCAGAATTGACTGAGTTGATATAATTATCTGTAGACGGCTCATCAACGTGAAAGAATTCACTGAGTCGTAGTCTGCGGTGGAAGTGGGCCATGTCCTGTTGGAGGGAGAGTTGATTGTGCTCCTTGGGTGTGGGGCAAATCTTGAGACCCCTTGAGAGCAATTTAACCTGGGAATCGCTGAGTACAATATCAGACAAATTAACTAGTAAAGTATGTGTTGGTGGTTTAGGGGTATTGTCACCAGAGGGTTGTGGTGACTTTATGGAAACGCCTGTAGATTCTGTATATATATATATATATATATATACATGTATATATATAATTGGCTGATGCCGGACTCGAACCCGCGACCTCTTGAATACCGTACGAGCGCTCTACCAACTGAGCACTCATGCCAATTATCTATTGCTCTATGAGGCCAGGTCAGAGGCCAAACCATATCTGCCGAGTAGCCAGGGATCAAGCCCCGGTCAGAGTGCAAACAACCTGGGTAACGGCAGTACCGGGGATCACACAACGTGGTTGTACACAAAGTAGATTTATAGGGAGAAACTGACCTGAAATAAATATATAATAAGAGAAGCGAGCAAAGAAAAATTGGCTGATGCCGGACTCGAACCCGCGACCTCTCGAATACCGTACGAGCGCTCTACCAACTGAGCTAACCAGCCCCTGTTGGTGGGCGGACCACTTATGCCAATTATCTATTGATCTATATATATATATATATATATATATATATATATATATATATATATATATATATATATATATATATATATATATATATATATATATATATATATATATATATATATATATATATATATATATATATATATATATATATATATATATATATATATATATATATATATATATATATATATTCTGTCATTTAATCGTTTCCGTTTTGAATCCATCGTCTAGTGCTATTTTTGGTTGGATTTATGTTCGAAATAATGTTAAAGAAACAATAATCCTAAAATTAAACGAATTGTTCATTCCTTCAAAACATCTCGTCTTGATATGGCAAATTCGCTGCTTTATGGACTTCCACAGGATCAACTACGACGACTTCAAAAGATTCAAAACACTGCTGCACGTATTGTGACTCTCTCTTAAAAATCATGTCATATCATCCCCATCCTGAAAGATCTGCATTGGCTGCCAATATCATATCGTATTATTTATAAAATATTGCTTATCGTTTTCAAATCTTTGAATGATTGTGCATCATTATATATCTGACTTGTTGAAATGTTACGCCCCCTCTCGCAAATTACGTTCCAGTGCGAAACCTTTGCTGGCTGAACAAAAGTCAAAACATTCTTGGGGTGACAGATCTTTGGAATGATTTACCTCTGCACATTCATGAATCTCAATCTGTTGACTCCTTCAAGAAAAACTTTAAAACTCATCTTATGTGTATTTCCTACAAGGACTACTAACATTCATTTATGCATTTTTTATCTTTTGTTTAGTATTATATTGCATTTGCTATTGTATTGTTATGCTATTGTATGATTTCTGTAAAGCGCCTTGAGCACTTCTTGGTGGATATGTGCGCATTATAAATCTTCTGTATAGGCGAAGTTTGATTCTAGTTTTTTTTCAAGGGGATTTAAACCTCCAAATTTGGAGTGGGAGAAATAGCTATTGAGCTATATCCTACGGGTTCTTCGGAAGATTTCTCCCCAGCCCCGAACGAACCACGACCACTCTGTTGCAGACATGGCGTTGGGTGTGTATTGTCATTGGAGAAACCAGACAGAAGTCACTTTCAGAAGCTTGTAGATGATATTCACAAGGCTCTCACAACCATTGGATTCTTCTTCGTTGTCAACACCGATTTCCAACAGGAAAAGGTAACAGATATTTACAAAACTGTTTGTCTTGGCTTACTTGGTGGTTGTGTTTCTCAATCTCTTTCTATCCCCTTTCTGTCTTCTCTTTCACAAAGAAGAAAATATTAAACCTCAAATTGTCCTCAACTAAACTGTTGAAAATATAGGCTAATAAAGATAAACAAAACAGTGATATAGGTTTTCCGGTCAATTTCGGCAAATAAGCAGCCAATTTAAACGCGCGTCATTCTTTTTCGCGCGAAATTGAATGCTGCTCAAAATCATCATTCAATTTCGTTTTATGAATAGGCAATAGTACGGTACCCTTGCATCATGCGATTTAAACAAAATAACCATCCAATTTAACAATCCACTCGAACACCATTCAATTTCGCATGCAGGAGCTTTTCGCGGCGCGTATTTGGTCATTCAAATTCATTATTGGGCAGTCATTTGTGACATTTGTGCAACTTAATTGACACTTTGTTATACTTCGTTTAACTTTAGTTTCCTATAGATTTTTAAAGGTATAAAAACGGTTCACTAATGAATGAATGGACAATAAGAAACCACGATAAAACATGATAAAGACACACTCAAACAATAAAAACAGATTATAATGAAACAGTCCAATATAACATAAATGTTTCAAAAACGCATTACAGAATTAGGCTCAGGTCAGAAAACCAATAAAGATTCTAATCAGAGAATTAATAAATCAAAGTAAGACTGATTGGCCCCATATAAAGTGCACGAGAAACGCACATTTATTTGTCGTATTTGTTTTTGAATTCTCATTTTGCGAAATTGATTGCCGTTATACGAAAATGAAAGTAACATTTTTAATTAGTGAAAATCTCCAATCGAACCGTGCTCCGCTAAATTGGATGAAGAATGTGCATAACTGAAAAGAACGACGTATACGCTAAATTGAATATAATGCCACATGAATTCACATGCCTGAATTTTTAATTCGAAACACGGTAACAACCACTGTAAAAAAAATAATGGGTAAATTATTTATGGGCAAAGTAAACCACTTAATTGTTGGTAAATAATTGTTTAATTTATGGATAAAGTCTGACGTTGGGTAAAGCTTTGAAATTGCCTAAAATTGGTTACATTAAATTTCATAAAAGTTGGGTATATTTTTGCAATGGTTGGATATTATCAGGCTTTGTCCATATATTGGTCAAAGCGGCACACGATTACTTTCTTCACGGAACTCCAAAATAGGCAAAACGACAGAGGAGCGCACGTAAATTAACCAACGATTTGGCGCAGGCCATCTGCTGCTGCTGACGGCCAGAGCTCGGGCTTGAAAGCTGTAAACTGATACAGAATCATTTAAGTAAGGACAAATAATTGTTATTTTTCTCATCAGCCTTACTTTGGCGACAATGTAAAATCAGCCATATAGGACAACCGATACTCTTATGCAATAAAATAATCATCTTTCGCAGTTATTTTGATAAGAATTTTGTCATTCGATCCTTGTTATGTTAATTGAGTTGTTTTGGTTTAGATTTTTTCTTTTCAATATATAACGCCCAGGAATTGAGCGACATAATTACACAACCATTGGGCAAAAGCTTGGATAATTGTGGGTAAAATCTGCCCTGATTTTGGACACATTAAGGCCATCCAGTACCCATGAGCTGATTAAATATAGGAGAAGTAACCACTTACTGGTTAGGAACTACGCTCAAACATTGGTTAGGTTTTGACCAACAAATGGAAACTTTGATGTGCTCAATAGATGGTTACAAAGACAAGTTGCCCAATTAGTGGTTAATTACATTTATCCAATTGTTGAGACAGTTCAATTTGCCCAAGAATTAGGTAAATACTTATACCCAGTAAGAGTGACTAATGTATTGCCCAATATATGGATATGTTGACTATTTACTCTTCGTTGGGTAAAATGTTGGGGAATTATTTGCCCATTTTTTACAGCGTGGAGAGGCAACATCGCTTTAATATGAATGTATGAAAGTGAAATTGACCGGGAAAACCTATAGTATTGCAATAGTTTGACAAATAATGATGAAATACTAGCAAGACATGTTTAAAATGCGAAACATTAAAACTGTTACACAGTATATGATGTAACACAATGCATGCAATTTTCCTTTTCGATAAATTAAATCATTTAAAATAACATTTGACGTACGAAAACTATAATTATAGGCGAGGTATACTGAATTAAAACCTTCTAAAGATACTATTTTCTCGAAATACTATCTAATCTTGTTTTTGCATTTTATTTTGTATCAGCGCTGCGGAAATCAAATTTCCCACCAGGGTCTAGTAGTGAGAACAAAATAGACCGTACCCGGGCACGAGGTGATCCCACCTTTTCTTGGTTTAACAATTGGACATTTAAAATGTTCATAATTTATTCTTCTTGCAACAGGTTGAAGAGTTGTACCATGTATCCAAAACTTTCTTTGATCTTCCTTTCAATGTAAAACAAAAAACGCAACGCATCCCATCAAAGGGAAGCCATGGTTACGGACGTCTTGAATTGGAAAGGTGAGCTCTTTTTCATGTTCATAGTGTAACGTCTGCTGGACCAGTCTGCCAGCAGAAGGCGCCGTAACGTCCTGGCGGAGCTTGTATCCAGGCAGACACCCCTGTTGGCAGATTGGGAGGCCCGTTCCCGAGAGAGTTCTCAGAAGTTTCCAGTTATGAAATGTGCTTGAAAACAACAGTGCTTATCGACGTTTTTGCTGATAATAAAAGGCCTATAGCTAACATGTATAACCACGCTTGACTGCGTGCACACCATAGACAAAACCAGACCTTTACAATAGTAAAGGTCTCCTATGTATGGTTTAATAACAATATTGTTGTGATGTCTTTACCATGTGATAAAGACCGATGAATGATAATGGACAAATGTTCAGGTACGGACTGATTTGCAGGGCCATACTTAGCCAAGGGGGCCAGGGGACAGGTGTAAATAAAACCAAAAGGCTTGTGGTTTTTGCACCCGAGGTGATTCAATTTCGTGGGGAATATTGTTGGGCAAAAACAATTGTTCACTCGCCTCCCCCTCCCCACCACGGCGCGCCTCGTCCAGGAAGTTTTTGAACAACATTTCAGCCCCCTCCTATTTCAGCACTGTGTATCCACCGAAGTCGGTCGGCAAATTGGCTTCCACGTACCAAAGATAATGCCTTCGCCCTGCCCACATATCACCTCAGGTCCGAGTGGGATTTGAACCCATGTCAACAGAGGACCAGGGCAATTAAAAATAAACAATAACAGATCCGTTAAATACATGTATTTATTGAGACAATGAACCAGCAATGAGTGTGCCAGTGTGATGCCAAACAAACTAACTTTGATTCACGCATCAAATGTTACTTTTAAGCGTGAAGTTGACGTGCGTTGCACATTCGCAATTGTTCGATTTTGATAACGACCGGTATATATCACGTCTGGGGCATTTATTAAAATATAAATACCATAAATAAATTGTCAATAAAATTTGTCAAATTGGATAGAGACATTGGCTTACATGGTGCCTCCACCAATTTCTGTTGAGAATGTAATTATCTGTCTGAAGGGAGAACAAAGTTGTTATTTTAATGAATGTTCAAAATTCTTTCAGACACATGAGCACAATTGATGTTTCATAAGTCAGTTCTTGATCCTCTTACGTCATAAGGGTCCTTTATTCCTGGATCAGCATTAAAAAACAATTGTTTTTTTTTATTCAACAGCACCAATCCAGATCGACCTGGTGACTTGAAAGAATTCTTCAACTTAAACCCAGTGACAGACGTTGATGTAAGTATTGGAATTCAAAGCCACTAATTACTATTGGTAATCTCAAACAACATAAAACTTACTTGGTGTTTGAAAAATAAATAACAAAATAAGATTTGTTTAGTGGACAATGAAATTGGGCTAAAGCAGGACTTAACCTAGCTGTGGTGCCGACCGCAGCCCTACTACCTGACTTTTACAACTTCTGTCATTAACGGACGGTAGTAGCGCTGCGGTGAATGCCCATGGTAGTCCTGTATGGACAAGTATCGATATCGAGCAAGCAATGTTCTGTACCCCAAAAAGGTGTCCCAAACATGAGAAATGCTCTTCAAACTCACCTCCCAGATTCTATGCCACCTACAGATGCCTCTTCTGAGGTTTAAAACCATGCAACTTGCATTGGCGAGATTTTAGGGACATTTTAAGTTTGGAAAAATGCAAGATTAAACTAGTAAACATGGAAACTGCTGGCCTCGGTGACGTTCTCCCAACAATGCATTGCGCGCATACACAATGACCCCCTGCTACCGGTAAAAAACGAAAAACGGGCAGTATAGCGCCACCTAGCGATTTTTAGTGTACCAACTATAGTCGTTAGCCCGGTAGCCCTGCTACACATGTAGTTTCTGTAAGAACTCAGTTATGGAGAATAATGGAGGACCAATTCCATATTAAACTCTTGCTCTACCCTTCTAAAACAATGGACATGCATGTTGCATGTTGCTCTTTGAATATTCTTTTCTTATTATGAAACAGCCATCAATATACCATTGTTATTGATGCATGAGTTCTTACAGAAAACTACATGTGTAACATGCCATTGAAGCAATGCTTTGTACTGCAACTTTTTTTTCAGCTGAATTTTCACTCAAATCACTGTCAATTGTGCATGCATGATTGAATTTCAATCATTTCATTACGAGCTGTGTAGAACATGTCATTCTGTCATTTGTTTTTTGAATTTTTAAAATTCATGCAATACTTGTTGAGATATTCTAAAAAAAAATATTAGGGGGAACTTAAAAGTTGTGATGGGTGTATGTTTAACATACTGGTATAGTCTGTGGGCTGGAGCGGTCTACCATGCACCCCCCCCCCCCCATAACCCACCGCCACCGATATTTGTTTGTTCTTTTGGATGTCCTAAACACGAAAAAAGATGTTAACATTGAACATTTTGGGTTGCACTATCTGTTCTGGCCCACTATTGTTTACCCTTATAATGAGCTTACGCTGATAATTATTAGCACTAGGGCTGGAAGAAGAACAAACATCTCGCCATTCCTCCATTATGCCATTACCTATTATTATGTAACTTTGTACAATTAATATTCAGTCATATGTCGTCATGATGACATCATTGGTTCTCATGAAAACGACCGATAGAGGGCGCTATAATTGCTACGTGAGTATACATGAAACGGTAATATCTTATCTTCCTTAGCAGGGCCTGTGTATCTTGGATACACAAATGTACCGGTATAACTTGGCAATGAGATGTTTGGGGAGGGGGTCACAAAGTTTTATTTACATATATATTTTAAAACCTTTGTTAATTATTTTAATGACAATAAGCCAGTAGAAAAAAGCCGTCATTGTAGCCTCCCATTCATAAGAAACAAATTATTTTATAATCAACTATAGGCTATAGAGTATTTTGTAAATTTATGTTCAATTTACTATCGGGAATTTCGACCTTTGCATAGTGGAAGTTAATCCATCAAAATTGTGTTGTCCGTTAAAGTGAGAGGAGTTCAGAATGAAACATGTATGACTCTGAGGACAGTATCACCAAATTACAGAAAATATGTTTAAATAATTTTGAGAAAAAAGACCAGGATAAAATCAGGAAAATACCTGAAAGTGCTGATAAGGCAGGTCAAAAGGTCAAAGGTGTTAATGAGGTGCCGACAGGTCAAAAAGTGTAAATAAGTCAAGTTAGGGGTTCAAGGTTCATTTATTTCCACAGTATCAGAATTAAAAATAACAATAAAGTTATAAATCTTCAAAGACTAATTGACTATGCAACATGTCTAGGTACATGATCATCAACCATTGAGCGCCCAGCAGGGTGGATATGTGCGCGCTACAAATCTATATTATTATTATTATTATTATTATTATTAACCACTTATAAATAATATGCAAATGTTGAAAAGTTGTAAATCAGGGATTATTTTTTTAATTTTGATGGATATTTTCCCACGGTGCGCCATTGACCAGAATAATAGGATTCACCTCGTAGATGTAATTATACTGAATTGACAAGACAATAGATTTATAAGAAAGTGTGTGTTATTTTATTTGATGAAAACCTTTTAAAGATAATAAACACTAAACGGGCACTGTAACGCTGCTTTGAATTTAAAAGGTTTTTTTCACATTTATTCACAATTCAACAGCCTTGGGCCAAAACAAGTCTCCGGTTATTGGTCAGCTTCAAAATCGTTGCAGTGACGCGCGCTTTTTCGGCCATCTTAACAGGGAAAATACGTGATACATTGTATACGCGGGGACCAAATTTCCCATATACAAAGTATGGTGGTTAAGAGAGGCCTCACAAATCGTGCAAACGTTCATACCCCTATGTGAAAATGTCGTTTAAAACACAGCACAGCAGAATTTCAATCGATCCAGTAACTTTGGCTGCAATTTGCTATTAGTATAGGTCAATCTGTCATTTGTCAGCAAAGGAGCAGAAATTTCACGGGGAGTCTTGAGAGCTCGAAAAAGAACGTGTTCACATGTTGGCGTCAGAAACAAAACTCTATATTCATGGTCACACAATAATACAATTATATGGGGGATGAAAGATAATTAAAAGCAAGGACACTAACATATTGTACAAATCAGATCAACTTGTTTAATAATAAAGCATCAACCATTATATGCACTGTAATTAGAACCATACCCTATATTCATGGTCACACAATAATACAATTATTTGGGGGATGAAAGATAATTAAAAGCAAGGACACAAACATATTGTTCAAATCAGATCAACTTAATCATCAACCATTATACACTGTTAATTTTATTATGCACATGTACAACACAGTCCCAATGAAATATGTCCCACAAGTTGCATTTTGAGATAATCAAATTTGTTACACAACTTAGTAATTAAATTAAGGGTGGAACACATATTTGATATATAATGGGATGACAAACTAGCCTCACATCATTCATAACTTATTAAATGTTTCTTTTGAAGCCTTTCTGTCTATAATTTCATTATAAGTGTTGTTGTTTTTTCAAAATGAATTTGTAAAGTTCACGACTAAACAATCTGAATGTATTTTCACTATTGCTGAAGCTTTCATATAGGCTGGAGTTATGCATCAACAAATACATTATCCTAACAGAAAAGAAATATATTTTACTACAGTTCAAAGCTAAAATTCCGTCTTAATTGTTAATCTGGAAACCCTGGTAAAATTTTAAAAACCAGTTTTTTATGTTTTTCTGAAAAGTGTGAGTACATTTTTACGGGTCAAGTCTGACTGCTAATAAATAGTTAATTCAAAGTTGATGACCAGTTGTGACAGTTGTACTTAAACTGCCATTCGCATTCATGAAAATTTGTTTTGACATTTATTATTAGTTCATTTATAGTGTTACTTTCCTTCCGTTTTTCTGATTCAATTGAGACAATTTTAGGAACCTAGAATAGATTGTCATTTGTGACTGGATTATTTTCTTTCCGATTATTGTTTAATTCTTATCATTTTACTTGATTGCATTTCCCACTTTTGTATTGTTGCTGATTCAGTTAGATCAGTTTGCTTACACTTTTACTGTAATGAGAGGTTTTAGAAATCATCTAGTTTCCACTAATCATTTTGTTGTAAACCTTGTTGTTAAGGATGAATATTTCCGAGTTGTTTGTAATTTCATAGCTCACCATTGTTCAGTCACTGTGAGAAACCCTAAATTCACTGTATCATCCTGGTTACAAGTAGTCCAGATGTTAAGACCAGTGATTTAGGCTTATGCCTTCAGCTGAGTGAAATTGCAATTTTCTTAGTTTCCATATCAATTGTCAGTACCGTTAGTTATACTATTGTTAAATCCACTATTGATTTTATTGATACAGTATTGCAAATGCACAGTGTGTATATTGCCTATTCAGGCCATAGTATAATTGATATGTGAACACTTCACTATCATCAGCCAAGGTATAGTCCTGGGTGGGTTTGTTTACATTCCAAGTTTCTGGTAAAGTCATCAACTCCAGGTCTGGCTATAGGGACTTTGTTTTGGTATCTCATTAGTATGTTATGGCTCAGTAGCCAGAGATTTAAGTGTTTTTGGACTGATAGAAGAGGCTTAATGTGATATAAGTTTTGAGGCTTTGCATGGTGGAATATCGATATCGTTTCGGTTTGCGGTAACACCATGTGTTTATCTCAACTAACGTGAAGCTGAGATACAGGTTCTGAAAAGAACCGTATCGCACAATCGTATCTCAACCTTCGTTAAGTGAGAAAGGTTCAAGGGAGAACCAATTTCGGGCAACTCGTTTTTCTCTACTGTCGCTAGGCTTAATGTGATTAATAAATCATCCCACTTGTAGAAGAAACTTATATGTCACACAAGTAAATCCTCCATGTGTTCATTTTAGGGGTATTATCTTTAAAGTTGTTATTTGTGTACAACTTATTTAACTTAATATCTGGGTTACTCACAAAAAATCACAAGTAATTTTGTTTAACTTGAACATGGCTCATGATACCCTTACAGAGGTTGTTTTTGTTATAAATTTGAAATAAAAATGGGATCCTTGTCATTTGGTAACTGGAACACACATCACGTGCCATCCTTTTTCCCATATAGGACAAATCTTCCAATAATTTGTCATCCACTTAGCAAAATATTTCACTCAGTGAAATATTCTGCTACATTCTTGCTCAAATGCATCCAATATTTGTATATTGGATGCACAAACAATTTAAATAACTTTAAATAAATTTAATGATTTTACTTTAAAAACAAAGCTGTGTCAAATACATGTACCATGGAATGGCTGATAATCTGAACAAAGAGGTAGGCCAACAATCAGCAGGCATAGTATTTCCCTTTTTTCAGTGGGTTTTTCCCTATGGAAGTACAATTTGAGACACATTCGCTTATGGGGTACCGTACTGGCCGCCGCGATCTCACGGTACAATGGAAGGTAATAATAGGCTGTCGCGTTTAGGAATCATGAATATGTATCAGACGTCTGATTGGCTGAAATATCGCGGGATAGCAATTCTCGTTTGCAGAAAAAAAAATCGCGAACGGGACGCCATCGGTGAACTCCGCCAAGCAGTCATCAAACGGGCTGACAAAGGGTCTGCTGTTGTGGTCATGAACAGAGTTGACTACATATCCGAGGACCTTAACTTAGTAACAGTAACACTGATCACTATATAGAATGTGATACTGAACCTACCCACTCCTTCGCAAAGGAAATTTCTGACACCCTCGTCAGAAATAAATTGCAACGGTATTAACAAGGATACCTTTAACTATCTCATCCCACAGGATCCTCGTACGGCCCGTTTCTATCTACTGCCCAAAATACACAAGGCGGGTAACCCGGGCCGTCCCATTGTGTCGGGTAATGGTAGCCCAACAGAACGTATCTCTGAGTTCGTTGACAGCTACCTCAACCCTCTGGTCTCTCATATCCCTTCATTCATACAGGACACTACGGACTTCCTCCGTAAACTAGAGGGTATTAAACATCAAATACCCAATTCTGCCCTCCTTGTCACTCGGGATGTTTCCTCCTTATACTAACATCCCCCATAGCGGGGCATAAGTGCTTGTGCCAATGCTCTCATATCCAACAGCCAAACCAAACCTTCTGTGAGACACCTCACAGATCTTATCCGACACATACTGACCAAAAACAATTTCACTTTTCTAGACAGAAACTTTCTCCAGACAGAAACTTTCTCCAGGTACAAGGTACAGCCATGGGCACTAAGATGGCACCATCATATATTCGCTAATCTGTTTATGTCTGATCTTGAAGACAGATTGCTATCTTCTGCCCCCACCGTCCTCTAGTAGTAGTATGGTGGAGATTTATTGACGATATTTTTTCCATCTGGTATGGTGGCCAAGATAGCCTAGATGAATTCATCAACTACATTCATTCATTCCATCCCACCATCAAGTTCACTGCTTAACTTCCTAGACGTCACCATCAACAAATCCCCCAGGGCATCTCGACTGATGTCTATTATAAACCCACTGACACTCATCAATACCTCATTTCTGACAGCTGCCACCCCAAGCACTGCAAAGAGGACATTGCCTACAGTCAAGCCCTCCGTATAAAACGTATCTGTTCCACTGATGCATTATACAGGAGACGGTCGTCTGAACTGAGGCAACGGGGTCATAGCAAACGCAGGGTCCAACTAGCAATCAACAGGGCCCTCTGTACACCCCGTAGCACCCGCTTGGCTACCCCGGGTAACAAGAAAAAACCTTCCCAACAGAGTTCTCCTGGTCACTACTTATCACCACAGATTACCCAGACTTTTCATATATCGTAAATTATAGCATGACTATTTTACACTCCTCTGATAGGTTACGCTCAGCCATCCCTGAGCAGTCTTTGACTGCTTTCCGTCGCCCCCGCAACCTCGGCGATATATTGGTTCGGGCTAGGCTCCCTAGCACCAACAGTGACCTTAACGTCACTGATCATGAATCACCACAGGGGTGCTTTAATTGTACCCACTCAAGATGCAAAACCCGTTTGTATCTCAAACCTGCTCAGAAGGTGAAAAGCCACAGTACTGGCCTCACCTACACAATCAGAACTAAAACCCAGTGTGACACACCCAATGTTATGTACGTAATCTCATGTAAAAGATGTGGTAAATAATATGTATATAGGGGAGACAAAGATCAAATTATGTCTCCGCTTTGCCAACCATGTCTCCTCTGTGAAAACCAGAAAAACATACCCTGTAGCAATCCACTTCAACAGCCCTAATCATAGTATTAAGGATGTTGAACTCATTGTAAATGAAGCCTGTACTAGCAATGATACACATCGCAAACTTAGTGAGTCACACTGGATACATCAACTCCACACACTTCAACCATATGGTCTCAACATCCACACAGGTATTAAATAACACAGCTACCTTTACCTATATCATTCCTATTCACCTATATCATTACTGGATTTCATCAACTGCCTTGATATG
The DNA here is from genome assembly GCA_029582265.1 of Zoroaster sp. YZ-2022. Lineage (NCBI taxonomy): Eukaryota > Metazoa > Echinodermata > Asteroidea > Forcipulatida > Zoroasteridae > Zoroaster > Zoroaster sp. YZ-2022. The sequence goes on along the minus strand of CM055833.1, from coordinate 21,433,651 downwards.
TATTTTTTACCTTTATGTTACCTTATCTTGTATAACATTACATTTTTTCCAACTGTCTCCTTTAGGACAATTATAATTTAGCTATTAACACCCACACACCAACACCTCAATTTGTATTGTGTCACTGACCCCCCTTTTTGTTGTCATATCCTTTTGTGTGTTGTCCTATTTTTACCCTAGCTTTACCACAAGTAGCCACCTCTACCTTTTGTGTGGCTCAATAATCAAGAAGATATTAATTATTGAAAATGAAAATCAAAGGGCCAGCTATAAATAGCCAAGTACGAAGAGATCCAACGAGACACACCAACAGCCCAAATCACAGACCGACAAACAGACTGACATACAGCCTGTCCAACCGACATGCAGACCAACAAACAAGAAAACATACAAACACGCAAACGAACAACAATGAACACATGCCTGACGCCTTCGCTCCAAACATACCAACTGGACGTCCAATATGCTAGTGGGCACTTTTAGTTTGGCTCGGATTAACCTCTTCCCCTAGGTAGATTACGTCACACAAGCCGTTGTCGAAAAATCAAAGCAAGAAAAAAGTAATTTTAAACAGAAAATCCCCGACACTCTTTGATACGTCCAGCAAGCTGTTTATAAACATAAGGAATGACCTGATATTTGGAAGTAGGTGAACGAGAGGATGGGATGCAGCAAGAAGCGCTTGTGGTTTTCATTTCAAAACAACTCTATCAAATTTAATCATTCAAGCCGAAAGAACTACCGTCCAATAAATATTGAATGCCTTAATTTTATGAGAACAATATATCACGAGGAAAGATCATTTTTGTCTGGACTGTTCCATTTCACGAGGCTTTGTTTGTTTTAGTATGTAGCACTGAATCTCATGTTCAAATACTCCAAACTGCCAATAGGTGGGTATTTGTTACTTTTATCAATACACTCAATGACAGCATCATTGGTAGGGTAGCCGAAGAATACAATTGTCTGACGATTTTGTCCACGTTCATCTGGCGTTTCGTCCAAGAGTACACGGTGTTTCTGCAACAAAATTGTGATAATTATTGTGTCGTAATATGGAGGTATTGTGTCGTATATGAAAACCATATGAAAACTACATGAACGTATTACTCCAAAATCACAACTTATTGTCAGTTCTGCATACTTACAGTAGCAATGTATGTATCTGCTGTCCATCTCTGCATCAAGTCACCGATATTAACCAGAATGCCACCCTCAACCATGGGTACCTTGATGTAGTTACCATCAGGTTTACGAACCTGTTTCAAAGGCGTAGAATAAATAGTTCTGTTTACAAATACAAACTCGACATTTCGATCAGTATGCTCTGATCGTCTTCAGGAGAATGCCGGACTGGGAGATGCTGCTGCTCAGACTTATATTCCGAGTCCTCAAACCTCGAGTCCGAGTTCGAGTCCCCAATGTCGATTCCGAGTCCGAGTCCAGAGTCATATGGGTCGAATCCGAGTCCGAGTCACGAGTCACGAGTCACGAAGGTCGAGTCCGAGTTCGAGTCGTGAGTCACTTTTAAAAAAATTAAAAGAAAAAAAGAAAACCTTATACATAGTGTCAAGCTTCAAAGTTAATGGGTCACTGTGAGTGTACAATAGCAATTCTAGTATGCCGAAAATATTTTACATCCTGGCTGACAAAGATTTTTTGACAAAAACTATTGTGTTTAAATGGAGTAAAAGAAGCGCTGGTACAAAAGCAACAACAAATACGTTAACAAACGACGAGCTATTGTCTGTACGTAAGCTGTATATTGATACTGACAAATACTGACAATGAGCACCACTGAAATTATGATTTTTTTTATGAGAATAATAATAATACAGAAGATTTGTAATGCGCACATATCCACCAAGAAGTGCTCAAGGCGCTTTACAGTAAACAAGAAATCATACAATAGCATAACAATACAATAGCAAATGCAATAATTATAATACTAAACAAAAGATAAAACATGCATAAATCAATTGGGAATTATCAATTGGGGTCATGAACAGACGCATGTAGTGCGAGCTCCTCGAGAATCACAGCAAAACCTCGATTTTTCTCCATCTCTTCATTTTATTCATCCATTTATTAACGCTTTCCACAATCATTTTGCCAATGCACTCTTCTTGTGAAGTTTTTAATAACATCATGCCTCCAAGAAAGGAGAAAAAGGGATCTGTGTCAGCTGAACTATCGAGTTCCAGTGTTTCCGCGCCAAGCACGTCAGGTGACCATCTGCCTACCGCCCGTTCCCCAAGCTCTTCGGACAGCGAGATCGCTTGTTTGCGGCAGGATATCATGGGCATGGCAGCCGATCTCCATGGTAAGCTTGACAAAGTTATTAACAATCAACAAGATCTTCTTACCAGAATGGAGAAAATGGAATCCAATCATGAAGAGATGGAGAAATCCCTAGACTTTACATCACAATCCATCGAAGATATTCAAAAGAAAAATGCTTCACTTGTCCGATGATTTATCCAAGATGGCGTCCCAAATGAATGAAGCCCAAACTAAAATCATCCAGCTTGAAGAGGCTAATCTACACCTTGAACGCTATTCCCGAGGCTTCAATTTAAGATTTGGCGGTATACCGGAAGCTGTTAACGAGAACCCGTCATACCCCCTTGAGAAGGTGAGAGAGGTCTTATCCACCAAATTCAACATGGCGGACGTTAAGATAGAGAACGCACATCGGTCTGGTCGCGCTCCCAAACTAGCCTCTGAGATGTCGCTGAAACCTCGCCATATTCTGGTCAAATTTCTATACCGACCTGAACGTCTTGCGATTTTGAAGCATGCCAAATCTTCTCTAAGCAATACTGGTGTGTTTGCATTGCAAGATTTGCCAGCCGCCGATCTTGCGAAAAAGAGATCTATGAGAGACATCATGAAGAAGGCATATGACTCAGGGCACAAGGTCGTATTCCGAAACGGCGATCTCTTCATTGATGGGAAAAGGCACACCACGTCTGCTAAACCGTCGTCTACATGAACTAATCGTCTTCATGGACAGTTTGGACATTTAGGCCTAGATGTAAATTAATAACAATCTCTTGTGATTCTCTTGAATTGCATTCATTCCAATCACATTGCCTCTTTTTCATGTCAAATTTAACTTGTATATCTGTGTTTTCATTCTACCTTATGTCTCATTGTAGTGTTTTTGTGTTTACAATCGTCATGGATACGTATACTACCACTGACCTTAAATATGTAAATCTTATGTAGAAAGCTTGTCATGCGATGAGGGTTGTTTAGCACTTTCAATTGATTCCCCTCCTGTGTATGGCTGGTATTTGTGAATTATGTAACCAACACAATCCGTGTTTTCAACATGCACTGCCGTTCAATCATTTGGGTGACGATCAAGATTTCTTCTTGGCCCTTCTTGAATTGAAAACTGATCACAGAATCGATACTCAGAGACTCTCAAATATGCGTTTCAATCCCCTCATTTTTAACAACCAATTTGGTGGTAATTCGGACATTGATCCTGATGCAAACTTTTACTCCAACACACAGAATTACTCTTCTGACTACTTGTTTTGTGATCAGTTTAACGAAATGTATAACAAAGATATTAACCAAAGCAACTTCTCTACCTTTCATTTGAATGCAAGAAGCTTCTACAAAAAATTTGATGCCATTGGTGACTATCTTGCTCTTTTGAACTTTGAATTTTCTATCCTTGGTTTTACTGAAACTTGGCTGCATAAGGATAGTCCACCATACGAACTTAAAGGTTACAGTTTTCTTGGTAAAGATAGAGCAGTCAAAAGAGGTGGAGGAGTTGCTTTGTATGTACATAATTCCCTTTCTTTTAAAAAGAGGGATGGTTTATCCCTAAACAGCGATATCTGTGAGTCACTTTTCATCGAAATATCTTCCCCAGGGCGTAAAAATATCATTGTAGGAGTGTTATACAGGCCACCTACGGTCCACCCCGTTGATTTTATTGAATCTTTTGATGACCTTCTACATTTAATCAATCAGGAAAACAAGCTCACGTTTTTCATGGGTGATTTCAACATAGATCTCCTTCAATATGAATCGCATCAGGCCACTCAGGACTTTGTAAATAGTTTGTTCAGCAATTACCAACTTCCATTAATAAACAAACCCACCCGCATCACAGAAACCAGTGCTACTCTTATTGATAACATTATTTCGAATAACACTGATTGCAATATCTCAAGTGGAATCTTGTTTGCTGACATCACTGATCATTTGCCAGTTTTTCAAATATCCACATTCAGTACTCATAAAACTCCACTGAGATCCGAACAGTATGTGAGAAGGGAAATCAATGCTTGTAATATTGCCTCATTTTCGAATGAACGTAGCAAGGTTAACTGGAACTATGTGCTATCCAACGAGGACCCTAATGGGGCTTTTGATATGTTCCACTTAATGTTTTCCAAACTTTATGATAAGTGTTTTCCTGCCAAGAAAGTTAAAGCTAATGTTGTTCGTAAAAAAACGTGCTGGATGACTGCTGGTTTGATTAAATCTGTCAAATATAAGCATAGATTGTATATTTAAAAAAATGCTTAATCACCCTTCAGCGTCTAATAAAAGTAAGTTTATCCTGTATCGCAATCAACTTAATATTTTAATCAAGAAATGTAAAATTGATTACTACACTGACAAATTTAATGATGCCAAGAACAATGTTAAGAAGACCTGGAGTATTATCAAAACAATTCTTAACAAAAACGCTTCTACCAATACGATGTTTAAGAAGATTAACCACAATGGAAGGCTGATTACCAACCCTGAAAAAATCGCCACTGCGTTTAACAACTACTTCACTAGCATTGGCCCTTCTTTGAGCAGCCTAATACCTCAGCCCAACGTAGCCTTTGATCATTATCTTAAGGGCAGTTATACTGATTCAATGTACCTGTATCCGACTTACCAAAAGGAAATCTGTGACATTGTTAATTCTTTGAAGAATGGTAAGAGCTCAGGATACGATGACATCAGTCCAGATGTGCTAAAATCTGTTATTGGGCATGTCAGCCTTCCATTGTGTCATGTCTTTAACTTATCTCTTTCCAGAGGTATCTTTCCTGACAAGCTCAAAATAGCTAGGGTGACTCCCATCTATAAGAGTGGTGATCATTGTGAACTGGTTAATTATAGACCCATCTCCGGTTTGTCAGTTTTCTCTAAAATACTCGAAAAGATAGCCTGCATTAGAACCAGTGCCTTTTTAAATAAATTCAACATTTTATTCAATGGTCAATATGGGTTTAGAAGTAACCACTCTACTGACATGGCCCTCATTGATATGATCAACAAAATCACTAAAGGTTTTGAGAATAATTCTATTTCTGTAGGAATATTTTTAGACCTCTCTAAAGCCTTTGACACGATTAATCATAGCATTCTTTTACATAAATTAAGTTATTATGGTATAAGGGGTACTCCGTTAAACTGGTTTACAAGCTATCTCTCCAACAGAAGTCAGTATACTCGAATTGGTTGTTCTAGCTCTGCTACCAACACTGTTACTTGTGGAGTACCCCAAGGATCCCTTCTCGGCCCGTTGTTGTTTTCTTTGTATATTAATGATATTTGTTATTCATCTACTTCTTTATCTTTTATCTTATTTGCTGATGACACCAATGTTTTTTATTCTGGTGACAATGCTACTCTGGTTTCTATTATTAATACCATCGACATCGAATTGGGTTCCCCCTCTAACTGTCAAGTTAAGATTAATACTGTTCCTATTAAGCAGGTGTCACATACCAAATTTCTTGGTGTTTATATTGATAATAGTCTTACTTGGAAATTTCACATAAAAGAGATTGAAAACAAAGTGTCTAAAAGTATTGGTATCATAAGTAGGCTTAAATTTATTCTCCCATGTAATATTTTACGTACTTTGTATTGTTCACTGATTCTTCCGCATTTGTCTTATTGTAACATTGTATGGGCAAATAACTTTCATTCTAGAGTTGACAAACTAGTGAAGTTACAAAAAAAGCTGTCCGTATTATCTCCAAGGCTCAGTTTAGAGAACACACTAGACCGTTGTTTCGTAAACTTAATCTTCTTACTCTTACTAATATCAACAGCTTCCAACAAGATATTTTCATGTTCAAATTCTCCAATAATTTACTTCCTCCAACTTTGCATAATCTTTTTCAGTTAAATAGGTCTGTTCACAGTCACAATACCCGGTCTTCTTCTAAAGTTCACATTCCACTTGTCAAAACCACTCTCTCTCAACATTTTGTAACGTTCTCTGGCCCTGTAAACTGGAATAGCCTTCCTCTATCACTTTCTGAATGTCAATCACTCGCTCTTTTTAAACACAAACTCAAGTCTTTTTTAATTCACCAGTCTCCTCAGTAAACCCTTTTTAATTTTATTTTCTACAGTCATTTTATTATTTTCTCATTAAGTTACTTATTGTCTAATTACTTTTGTCAGTCTTAGTACACGTATACACACTGTCATTGTTGTTTGTTGTACATGTATGTTGTATTAATGATGCGTATGTTTTTTGTGTGAAGCTGTTACTCTGTTTTTGTATACAGGCTGTTCCTTGACAAGCCCTGCTTTTTTGGAACGTGCCTCCACTTCAGTATGTTCCCACTGTACTTTTCTTGATGATGATATCATGTGGAAATAAATGTTACTTTGAATTGAATTGAATAAATGAATAGGCAATACACATAAGATGAGTTTTTAAAGTTTTTCTTGAAGGAGTAAACAGTTGTACGAATGTACAGAGGCAAATCATTCCAAAGGCGTGGAGCCACAACTTCAAAAGATCTGTCACCCCAAGAATGTTTAGACTTTTGTTCAGCCAGCAGAAATTTTGCACTGGAACGTAACTGGCGAGAGGGGGCATAACATTTCAACAAGTCAGATATATATAATGGTGCACAATCATTCAAAGATTTGAAAACGATAAGCAATATTTTATAAATAATACGATATAATATTGGCAGCCAATGCAGATCTTTCATGATAGGGGTGATATGACATGATTTTATAGAGAGTGTCACAATACGTGCAGCAGTGTTTTGAATCTTTTGAAGTCGTTGTAGTTGATCCTGAGGAAGTCCAAAAAGCAGTGAATTTGCCATATCAAGACGAGATGTTATGAAGGAATGAACAATGTGTTCTGTTGCATCTTAATTAAGATATATATGCGTAACTTTCCAATGTTCCTAAGCTGAAATGCTGCGGTGCGAGTAACATTTGAAATATGAGGTTTAAGTGTCATGTTTGCATCAAAAATAACTCCAAGGTTCCTTGCTTGAGAAGATTGCACATGAGAGTCGCCAATAACAATATTTGGAATAGAAATCTTAGATAGTTGTTGACGAGAACCAAATAGCACAAATTCAGTTTTATCATCACTGAGTTTTATGAAATTTTCCTTCATCCAAATGCGAATATCATGAATACAGTTTTCAAGGCTATTAATTATAGAGGCACTCTGTTGTTGTGATGTTTTGAAAGCTAGATAAATCTGAGTGTCATCTGCGTAGACGTGATATTTCATGAATATATTACGAATTGGGTAAATTCGTATGTGTAAATTGGAAACCACTGAGGGCCAAGGACAGATCCTTGAGGTACTGAGTAATTCAGACGAAAAGGTTCAGAGACGACATCACGAATACAAACATGTTGAGGTCTTTTAGACAAGTATGACCGACACCATTCCAGTGCATGGCCATTAATTCCTATATGATGTTTTAAACGTGCAAGTTAAAAATATCATAGTCAACCGTATCGAACGCAGCGCTAAGATCAAGAAGAATTAAGGCATATTTCCATCATCGAGTGCTGTTTCTATTCCATGGTGTGCTTTATAGGCAGATTGGAAAGGATCGTATAAATTATTTACATGCATATCATGTGATATTCTACAAGATACAGGATTCTCATCTGCTGTATTTTTTTTTGGGGGGGGGATTTGTTATGCACCTTTCAACTCAAGCGTCGTCGTCTCGGGAAGCTGCCAAACACATGCATCACGAAAGTAGACCAGCTTTTTATCAACAAATTTTATTCCACTGGGCCATAATTTCATCATTTAAAAATACGCGTACATCGTGAAATCCATAGAAATAGTCTCTCATAAACCAGGAATTACCAAAATGTCTCGAAAGAGAATTCCTCACGCGAATGCAATCCGCTACAATCACGTTTATTCATGGTATAATCGAGGACCTTCCATTGTTCCCCATATTTTGCTCCCTTTGTTCCCTTAGTGTTGTTTAGACATCTCCCATTTGCAAACAATAACCGCCAACCGAGGTCCCATTGTTTTCTTTTTGTTATAAATCCTCGGTTTACACCATAACAAAATCATGTGAGCGCTAGACATGCACGTTTCGATGTACATAGTTATGTAGGTCTATGTATTCAAAGCTATAGCATTACACGAACGTATGTTATATACTGACATTGTAACTTCAGAAACAAACTAACCGACGTAGCGATGGCACAATTATTAATCAAGCTAACAAATTATAAAATTCGTTTGAAAAAAATACATGTACATTGACTTAGGGTGGCGTGGACAATTTCTAGCGTGGCGGAATGAACTGCTTTTCGCCGAAGGAGTGGCGGGCCCGCCACGCCTTAATATGCCTGGCGAGAGTTGCTATAATACATGTCATTCAAATGTAGTCCATCCATACTTCTCCATGATGCATTATGCAAGTTATCAAAATACACGTTTTATTCCTACGATGTTGTACGCTGAAGCTTTGGTAAATGATTTGTAATCGATTTCTGGAAGACACATTGTTTTCATGCGACCGTTGCGTAAGCGATTCCGCATTGCTACATAAGATGCACGTTATCAATTTTATAAAACTGTTCGCATTGTTTAAAACACTATTTTGCAAATAGTGAATATTGGGCATTTTGCCGTCAAGTCTAAGTCACAAACATCGAGTCCGAGTCCCAAGTCCGAGTCCGAAGGGTCGAGTCCAAGTCTGAGTCATTGTTAATCATGACTCGAGTCCGATTCCGAGTCACCAAAAACGTGACTCGAGTCGGATTTGAGTCACGAATCATACAAGTCTGCTGCTGCTTAAGTAGACTGCTGGGATAAAATGGGTCAAATTGTTTCAAATGGATCACACTTCTTTAAACGTGTAGGTTGTTGAGGTGGATTCTTTGTGAAGTCTTACCTCTAAGCCTGACTTCTGTTGAAACAGCAGAGTGATTCCTCCGTAGTCCGAGTGTTCACCGCATCGTACTTGTTGCTCCTTGACAGTTACATCATTCAGTGAAGGGTAGTAGAGAGTCCTCAGAGTATTCATGTTAGGCTTTGCGTGGTACTTCACGAAGAACAAAGGGTCCTTCAGAGGACATAATTAACCCAAAAAGTAAATGAAGATTGTTTTTTATTGATTCATGTTTCCCGAGTGTAAAACATGTCAAACAACAATACTCATATCTTATCTCATAGATGTTATCTGAGCTTCCCCCTATTGTAACACAAAGATGGTTTATCTTGTTTACATCATGTTTTTGAACAGTGGTCCATATGCTTTTAGAAACGGGTTGAGAAGTGATAAGTTATTGCTTTAATAAAAATTAAATCAATTATTTATCTCCCGACGCAAGAATTTCACCAACCTATAAGTGATAAGCTGTTGTTTTTTATGTAAGCATTATTGTCATGTTTCCCGCTCTAACTCATACCTGCAAAAAATAGGCAAACTGTGCTGTTCGGAGTCAGTCTTATTTTTCTTTAAAAAGGGGTTGGGATTCTGTGGTACATAGGCGATTTCCCCAGTGTCATGGGTCCATGTGTATCCCCATCTTATCATTGTCCTACCTCAAGTTTAAGGCCATGACCCATGACTTCCAGTATTCTGTCATGAGCAGTTACACACAAGTCAAAGCACTCGGTCATAGCAGTCTTAAATCCTGGACAATTCGACTCCATGGGCCAGTCCTACAAGTAAAATAATATACCATACTACGATTTTTATACACACAGTGTATTTTTCTTCACACTTCTAGTACACTGCAAAAATTGGGGTGTTAAAATAACACCAGTGGTGTTACCTTTATTCTTTCATGGTGTTTATATTTGGCGACATGCTCAATATGAACAACACTGGTGTAATTTTAACACCGCATTTTTTGCAGTGTAGTGTTGATTTTGATCGTTGGGCATGTTACTACACTCACTGGCCATAAGTATTGCAACATCCCCAAAGTTCAGTTTGGAGAACTGTGTTATAATAATTTATTTTATTTTATTTACACTACTTAAGACTTCTTGAAAGTGCCTGTGTTTTGAAGTCAATGTTCTTTTTTACTGTTCTTGCTCGGAAATTATGTAATACACGATCGATGAAATCGGATTAAATGATCATCTCACCTGTTACTTGTAAAGTGCTATTTTGAGCATGTTGCAATACTTTTGGCCAGTGAGTGTATAACCAAAATGCATGCAATTAGTTTGGTGTTAAAATAACACCAATGGTGTCAACCTAATTCTTAATGGTGTTCATAGTGGAGAGTTGTCCAAATATACTGGTGTAGATTATTATGTGTGCTGATGGGGAAAGTGGGTGGACCGAGGGGTCAAAGTCGGGATGGAAAGACCCGTTAATGATTCACTGTGCGTACCAACACAATCGTCTTATATAAACTGCAAATGATCCACTGGTATGCATAATATTATAGCACTACAACTTGTTTCTGTTAACATAGCCCCTCAGAGAAAAATAACTGTATTGTATTATATTTTATTCCGAATCTGGAACAAACCCCTTTACCACGGGGCGGGCTACATCATTAGGCCTACATAGAACAATCAATAATAATAATAATAATAGGAAGGAGTGTTTACAGAGAGAATACACATACATTTTGATTTTCTTTTAACATAGTAAATAAAAATATATATTTGGCAACGCAGTTAATGATAGATTCATCTGAAGAGTTCATTAAAAAAAATCCTTCGCCAGTTAAAAATGCAAAGCGATCATTTTCTGATTTAACATCAAGGTGGCACAGTGTGGGCAAATTCTCTGACTAGACTCTAGACCAAAGTATCTCCCTGTTTCAATAAGCAGCTTGTGTGAAGAGCATCTACAACGGGATAAGGAATGACGGTTTATTAACACAATTCAAATAATACACTATATACGTTTATATACAACATGCTGTGAGTGGGACGCGTCATTTTCCTCCAGGCCAGGACGAGCGTGGGTATTAAAAAAATAATAATATAGGTTTTCCCGGTCAAATAAGCAGCCAATTTAAACACCATGTCATTCTGTTTCGCGCGAAATTGAATGCTGCTCAAGGGGGTGGGGGGTATTAACCCAAAATTCTTTAGATGCCCCCTCAAAATATGTAACAGCCTATAAGAAACAAGGAAAAAATACTCAAAAAAATCATTTGAGAGCGTTAACCCCCTTGTCCAGCCCCCTGATGATTTGTTTTTGTGAAACAGCATGGCATCCTGACTTCTTGTGCAGATTGCCTGAATACCGTTGGTGGGGCACCAGTAGGCTTGGGCGATGACACGATAATATCGAATATCGCGATATTTTTTTTACTCGATTATGATATCGATAACTTTTTAAATCATCGAGATATCGGCAGATCGCGATGAAAAAAATATATCGCGATGAAAATAATTATCGTGAAGAAAAAAAATATTTTGCGATTAAACAAAATCATCCATTGTCAGTTGGATCAGAAATTCCATGGTAAAAATTTTGGGATTTTTTTTTCAGATTTCGTGAGAAACAAAATCGAACTACTTCTGTAATAAACCGACTGTTAGATCACAAAGGAGCTGTCTGAAAGGGTGTTGTTTAACAATCCACCGCCGCCACTCAAAGAAATCTATTCTGACTGTGTTTGGGATTGAATAGTGTATTTGATTCAACAATGTGTAGACAATGTTTACGTCTCACTCTCTATACATGGTGGTCTGTGACTCTGGCTGGCGCGCGCACCACAGGCGAGTACATTATATCATACATATTTAAATATATGCAGAATATGGGCGTTACCTTAAAAATCTACTTAAGTCATGAATTAAATCAAAGCATGGATCGGCAGTGGCTCGATCAAAGTTGAGGGAATAGGACTGTTCTATTATACCATACTGGGACTCTAGTGTGACAAAACACATATATGTACTCTTGATGAACCATGTGACGTTTATTTAAAATAGTGTGACTACAATCCACATTTTCTGAAGTGCAAATGAAGTTCACATGGTTTTTATTCTCCACGGTACTATATATGAAGGAATAAACCTAGTCACGTGTTTATACTATGACCCAGTCACGTGGAACGCGAATCACGTGAACTCGGGGTGATGATTTGATTGGGACGTACGACGCAGTAACCGTCCCACATAATTATTATGCAAACGATTTACTAATGGCGATGAGTGCGTTTTTGCGACCGTAACCAGAAACATGTTTGGGGTTTGGTCATTGGTTAAGCGTTTTTGGAAGTTCGATTGTGCTGCGATGACATCATGGTTCTGACCAAAGATAAACCGAACTTTGTGATCGGTTACGCTTAGTTTCAAGATGGTGGATTGTAAAAAGTGTTAAAACATGATTAAATGATTGTTCGTATACCAGTATATCTTTCAAGTTACTAGCACTCACAAGTAAGTTCTATTTTGAGAAACGTTGATGACTGAACATGTCACAAACTGAAAACAATGTTCTGGTTACGTTCGCATTTTCGCGTAGCTGTGCCGTTTTGTTTCTGGTTAGGGTAGCAAAAACCCGCCCCATATGTTTCACTCGTGAACGGCGCGATTGCACATGTCTCTCAGAGCACTGGCAATTTATTGTGACGCTTGTAGATTGGTACATCCCTGTCATTACCGGCTCAAAAGCACTTATGCGTGAAAAACACAAATAATCGTGATATTATCGAATATCGCGATATATGTCTGACAATATATCGTGGATGAAAAAAATCGATATCGCCCAAGCCTAGGCACCAGTATATTTTGTTTAAAACACAGTGATAGGGAAGCAATGAAGAGAACATCACTTCCACATTTAGTTTTGAAGTACTTTCTCATGTTTACCTGTAGAAATTTTAGCATACTATTCCATGACAATCTTTCAATTGCCTTATGAAAGAAAAAATCTGATTAAAAAGCAACATTTATATGAATAAAACAACAGTGTTCCTGTGGGTTTATAAGGATTGCAACTGAAGATTTTATTTCATTATTGTAACAAACCATTTTTTATCCTGGAATAATATAAAATTGATATTTGCTTTTATCGTAAATAATAATAATGGATTTTTATATAGCGCTTTTTGCACTACTATCCCTCCCTATCATCAGGTTACTTTAAAAAAAAAATCATTCCTGGGGCCAATTTCATAGAGCTGCTAAGCAGAGAAAATTACCAGAAACATTTGCTTAGCAGATTTGCTTGGTTACCAGCCAAACTTGCATGTAAAATGTAGTCTGTTTTATAATGCTTAGTGAAAATATTTCCTAATCAAAATTCTCTGCTTAGTAGCTCTGTGAAATTGGCCCCTGGATCATTCACAAGCCCCGTTTGCATTCCAATACTTACAGCTGGGGTTGCATTCCAATACTTACAGCTGGGGTTGGATTCCAATACTTACAGCTGGGGTTGGATTCCAATACTTACAGCTGGGGTTGCATTCCAATACTTACAGGGGTTGGATTCCAATAATTACAGGGGTTGGATTCCAATACGTACAGGGGTTGGATTCCAATACGTACAGGGGTTGGATTCCAATACTTACAGTGGTTGGATTCCAATACTTACAGCTGGGGTTGGATTCCAATACTTACAGGGTTTGGATTCCAATAATTACAGGGGTTAGATTCCAATACTTACAGCTGGGGTTGGATTCCAATACTTACAGCTGGAGTTGGATTCCAATACTTACAGCTGGGGTTGGATTCCAATAATTACAGGGGTTGGATTACAATACGTACAGGGGTTGGATTCTAATATTTACAGGGGTTGGATTCCAATACTTACGGGGGTTGCATTCCAATATTTACTGGGGTTGGATTCCAATACTTACAGGGGTCGCATTTCAATATTTACAGGGGTTGGATTCCAATACTTACAGGGGTTGGATTCCAATACTTACAGGGGTCGCATTCCAATATTTACAGGGGTTGGATTCCAATATTTATAAGGGTTGGATTCCAATACTTACAAGGGATGCCCGCACACTGTTCATGTTAAATGATTCCTTCAAGTCACCATACAGTCGGTCAGGATTAAGACTGTCAACAACAAAAGTAATTTTGTCTAATTATCTTGTTGTACACAATATTTGAGAAAGATGTTACATAAGGACTAATTTATGACTTTAATTGGTCGTCTAAAATGTGACAGCGGTTATTTAAAAGTAGGGTTTTCAGTTTGCACGTGCTTGACCGAAGCCCTCCACACGCACAGCGCATCGCCCGCAACAAAAAACATCAGAATTTTTAATCAAAATTTTGTATTACTTTTACCTGTCGAAATCTTACATGTAATAGCTCATTGGAAAGCTTATAGTCTCAGCTATCCAACAATGTACATAAAATAGCAATCGGAAGTACGTGCGAAAGGCTAGGTTTTTATGAATGAACCACTCTCGTCCCGCCCAGCCTTTCGCGAAGTGTTCCGAGATCGGGCGCATTCGGCCCGTAAAATTTGCCGCGCTCTGCTGAGGGCATCCACTTCGGAGCTGTCTCCGCGCCCGAGTACATTGTGATTGACATGAAAACGGGTTTCCCTATAAAGTCAAAGGGCTCCTTTACATACCCATGCTTGCTCGATCTCCACAGCTACTCTACAACCGAAGTTATGAAGAGATAACAAATTTAACACCGTTTTTCGAGGTGCAATTTTTAAGCTGAAAGGTAACAGTGATGTCTGAATGAATTTTACACCTCTTTTCTATCATATGTGAAAGTTTTGAGCCGTAATTGTATTTAGTTTTGAGCGGAGAGTGTATTTTTTACACCCTCTCAAAAGCTCTTATGAGGGAAACGAGCACGAACGCTGTGCGTGTGTATCACGGTGTGTGTAGGCTGATTCAACGGTTTTGTTGCCATTGGGGATGTACACAGTGTATGGAGAGTCGCGCTTCATCGAATGCTGTATACTTGATTAAATAAAACAGGATTCCTCAAAAACTACTCGTCCGATTTTCTTGATTTAAAAACCATTGTATTTCTTTCATCAAGACCTTTAATTTGATATAATTTTTCACATGAAAACCCTAAAAGAAAGTGCGAAATGCTTACTTCTCTCTCTCTAGATGAACGTAACCACTGCTACTAGTAGCAAGGGTGGGTGAATTTTGTTTTAATTCGACGGGGAGATCAAAAAATGTTTTTGATATCTGGAACAACTCTTCAACCTATTGCCAAACAAAACCATAAGAAATTAGACAATAAAATAAAAACTATAGAAGATGATTATCAAGTTCACACTAATGAATTTCGATCAAAACACTGATGAGTCAAATTCTAAAATAAAACGTTCAAAAGTGTGGTTCATTAGGAAAATTAACCCTGCTACCATTAAATGAATGTTTTTTTTAAAATATATTTGCCAGGGGGTAATTAGGGCGAACTGCGACCCGAAACCGCAGATTATAAACAACTTATAACAAACAAACAATTTGGCAAATCTTCAGTGCATAGAAACACGATACACTGGCAGTGGCGTACCGAGGTCCGTGACCCCGGCTCCCCGCCCCCCCCCCCCCCATTCAGAATTTTGAAAAAATAGGTCCCTATTTGAGACTGCAGGATTCAAGTATTGACATGCCCCCTAGAAAAAATGGTGTACCCCTTGGTGCCCCCACCCGAAAAGCTGTACACTGGCATTTTGCCCACTGAAACTTTATTCTGGACCGACTTTTGTTCTAGTACCTTTGACGCTTCATTTGCCGACTGAGGATCTAAATGCCGACTGAGAAAAATCATTGGGGGATGTCACAACCCCACCCCGCTTGCTACGGCACTGGGCTTAGACCTATACGAGTTCCACACATATTAACAACGTGCATGACAATTGATTTAATTTTGCCCTCCACCGACGTGCATGACGCTTTTATAAGCGTGCTCGTAAACGTTGGGCCCCACCAGTAGCCCAAATAAGGACTCCGTCTCTTGATGCACCGAAACGTAGTACACGAAGGTGAAAGTCCAACCTGGGCTAGCCCCATCAGCAACTAAACACACATGTACATTTTCATACCTTTTCCTGTTGGATATCGGTGTTGACAATGAAGAAGAATCCGATGGTTGTGAGAGCCTTGTGAACATCATCTACAAGCTTCTGAAACTGACTTCTGTCTGGTTTCTCCAATGACAATCTGTAGGCACTGAAGTCTACGATTGGAATCTTGTCCACACAATCTCCCATGGTGTAGGCCTATAACTGACAAACCGAAAGCTGACAATATTCCTTATAGTATATACATTAATCGATCAGCTTTTTTGTTATGCGCTGTCTAAACAAAACATACATTATTAGTTACCGGTATAATTATAACCAGAGTTGTAGTACTTAATACTCGTACTCGATCGAACTCATGAAAAAGTAGGCTACTCGACTACAACCATTGCTCCACTGTTTGGTTTGTGGTGGACTATGAAACTGTTATAGCGCCCTCTCCCTGTCTGTACTACAGACAGGTCAAGGGTTATCATTTTGCATTAATGTATTACATTGTTTTGTGAGGAATGTGATGTGCATGTGATATGCATGTGATGTGCATGCTATGCATCAGTGTTCTGTATGTATTCACTCTCTACAGCATGTGTGCTACATACAGTTGAATGTTGAAATAAAACACTGCTCTCTTTTGATGTTACAAAAGTGATTTCTCCTACGTCTACATTTTGTATGGGATAGTTAGTGTTCTGATAAGCTAAACCCATAATTGGTGACCCAGAGGGTTATTAAAGCCTGCTGGAACGTCGTTATATCTGTCAAAGCTTGCTATGGTCTAAATTCTCATGAGGAACAACGGTGATGTTGTGATGACTTCAGAGAATGTTATTACATGGATGTCAGAGACATGATGATGAGTTTCACCAGCTATGCCTACAATACATATCCCCAGATATTACCTTGTTCACCTTGGTTGCAGCAGAAATCTGGCCAAGTAGAAGGCCTTCTGGTGGAGACGCTGAAATGAATGTCTTTATTTCGTAGGTTCTTGCTGTATGGTTTGATCTTGCTTTATTGTGCTCTGAGGCCTAACACTTTGTAGAGGCCGTCTAAAATGGTTTGTCACGGTCTTTATTTCGTACATTCGTCAAGTCTAAATCTTGCCGTGGACAAACTACGTGTGGACCAAAATGTCCTTGGTATTAACACGATAATAGCATA
This sequence comes from Zoroaster sp. YZ-2022, assembly GCA_029582265.1. Classification (NCBI taxonomy): domain Eukaryota; kingdom Metazoa; phylum Echinodermata; class Asteroidea; order Forcipulatida; family Zoroasteridae; genus Zoroaster; species Zoroaster sp. YZ-2022. Next base: position 21,416,264 of record CM055833.1, on the reverse strand, counting down.
TCAGTATAGGCCTTTTGAACCTGGGTTGACCTGGATCTGTAATCTAATTATGGTTTAAAGGGATGGTATATCCGTTGTTGTTTTTTTAAGTAAACAAATACAAATGGTCGAATTGTAATGTCAAACTTACATGGTGTAGTAATAATTTACCTGATGATAATAAATTTTCCAAAAAAATCTTTGTTTTCTGATTTTTTTTTTAAAATGATGATCATTATAAATATTCCACGTTTAGAATGAATTCAAAACAATCTGACATACAATTTAATAATTTTCTTATTTTTTTATCGACATAAAGTATGCCTAATAGGCCTATCTTGATTCAAGTTATATCTTGATTCAAGCATGGAGGAAGGTTCCTTCCTCCATGATTCAAGTAAGCATACTCATTATAGGAGAAGTTTTGCCAACACTACATGCATTTTCCCTCTAGGTCCTATGTATTTATAATGACCTAATGAAATATAGCTGCATTATAGCGCCATCAACGTTTGTCCTTCATTACTGATTACAGTGGGGGTAATGTGATTTTGGAGCGAAACCATTCCAACTATAAAAAGAAAACATGTTCAAACACCACATTGTATATCTGTATCTGTATTCTGTATTCTTCCTCCAGCAAAACGGCTACAGCCGCATCCCGCTAGAGTGGCGTGGCACAGGGCTAGAGGAGCTATGAGGGGACATTGGTATTGAACAGAAAATCGGCTGTAGCACTTTTAAACAGATTTAAATTAGGAGCATTTATAATGACTGAGAGGGGCAGATTGTTCCAATGTGGAATCATGGATGGGAAGAAACTAGTGCTGTAGATCTTACTTTTTGCATGAACACGATGATATGAGAATTGATGGGATCGTCTGAGAGTTCTTGTTTGGATGGTGAGATTTGGTTTTGAGTCTACATCTACCAAACCATGTGAAATCTTGTAGAGCATGACTAAACGTGTCATGACTCTTCTTGATTCAAGGAGTGGCCAACCAAGATCTTGGAGCATAGTTGTGACGCTTGAGGTTCTGTTGTAATTATTACAGCACATTCTAGCCGCCGATCTTTGGATACCCTCAAGTTGCTTGTTTTCTTCTTCAGTGTATGGGGCCCAGGCGCACACAGCATATTCCAATTTAGGACGGACTAGCGACTGGTAAAGACGGGATTTCACGTCTCGACTGCATGATTTGAAATTTCGGCGAATGATACCAACAGTTTGTTTTGCATTCAGTAGTGATTTTGTTAATATGGTGAGACCAGCTGCAGTCACTGCTAAGGATAACACCCAAATACGGATGGCTTGTAGTTGTTTGGAGGGACTTATTGTTGATATTATAACTAAAAGTAATAGGAGCCTTTTTGGTGGTCATGTGCATTACGAAACATTTATCCGGGTTGAACTTCATTTCCCATTCACTCTCCCACCTACACAGTGAATCGAGGTCATTTTGGAGTAAGGCAGCATCTGCAGATGATTTTATTTCCCGGTAGAGCAGGCCATCATCAGCAAAAAGCCTCATCTTAGAAGAGACATGAGATGGAATATCATTCACGTATAAGAGGAAGAGTAATGGCCCCAAAATTATGCATTGTGGTACTCCTGATATGACGTCAACAAGACCAGAAGCCTCTCCTTCAAGGACAACTTTTTGGGTGCGTGATGTCAGGAAATTTGAGACCCATTTATATATATTCCCAGTGATACCATAGTGCCTCAACTTAACGAGAAGTCTTTGGTGTGGGACACGGTCGAAAGCTTTGGAGAAATCGAGTAATATAGCATCGATTTGTTTCCGATTTTCAACAGACTTTGCTATGTCATTGATGGTAAAACTAATAAGCAACTGAGTATCACAGCTTCTCCTCTTTCTAAAACCATGCTGATTGTCGGTGAGTATGTCGTATTGTTCAAGATGAAACATGATATGGCGATGAATAACGTGTTCAAGGGTTTTGCACAAAACTGAAGTTAATGATATTGGGCGGTAATTACACGGGTTACTGCGACTTCCCTTCTTGAAGACAGGGGACACATTGGCAGTTGTCCAGTCAGATGGGAGTTCGCCAGTATTTATGGATTGATTGAAGAGGGCTGAGAGTAGTGGTGCAAGTTCAGAACTGCATTCTTTGAGCATGCGATTTGGTATATTGTCTGGCCCTGATGCCTTGGATGGATTGATGTCATGAAGAAGTTTTTGGATACCCGATGTAGAGATCACCAATGGTTCGATGTCAGGATAGACCTGGTCCAAATTTGGGATATTCGCATTGGATTCCTGTGTGAAGACCGACTTGAAGAAGGAGTTTAAGATGTTTGCTTTGCCCTTGTTATCGGACACTGTACAACTTCCGTCTTTAAGAGGGTGAACTCCAGTGCTGTCCGTTCGTTTAGATTTCACATATTTCCAGAATTTCTTGTGTTGTAGATCTTCATCAAGCATGTTAGATACATACTGCCGGTGTGCGTTATTAAGGTTTTTCTTGTAGGTCTTGCGAGCATTTTTGAATAGATGAGTATCCCTAGTACACTGTGTTTTGCATTGACGGTTGTACAGTCTCTGGAGTTTATTATTTTGACGACGAAGAGCAGGGGAGAACCAAGGCAAGTTAAATCTCGATGAAGTTAACTTAGATGGAACATATTTATCGGTTAGTGAGTTTAGAGTAGTTTTCAGGCAGATCCAATTTTCATCCACTTGAAGATGTAGGCTCTAAAGGAATTTGACACCAAACTCCTTCAGATCACTTCGAAGATTTTCAAAGTTCCCCTTATTGTAAAGGTAAAAATGACGTCGCACTGGTTTGGATGTACTACAACCAGTATTTAAGTGAACCTTCACAATGCTGTGATCTCCTAAGCCCGGTAGGATGGATACAGATTCTACAGCTGTAGGGTTGGACACTAAAAACAAATCTAAGAAGATGCTGCTATCCCGCGTGGGTTCAGTAACTAGTTGTTCCAGACTAAATGAATTGCAAATATCTATAAATTTCCTACATTGAGTAGAAATACCACTCCCCAAGGTCACAGATTGATCATTCCAATTGATGTCTCTGAGATTAAAATCACCTCCTAACCAGATATCACAATTGCCCTTCGTCATCTGATGAAGTTTAGTCAATGATAGACTGAGCATGTCGATAGGGCCATGTGAGGAGTCTGGGTTATAAAAGGCTCCTACAAACACTTTCTTCTTAGGGCTGCAGTTCACTCTGACCCAGATGCATTCAGAATCTGTTTCGAGGTCATCCATGAGGTTGGCAGAAAGATTTTTGATGGCAATTAAAACACCGCCGTAACCATCAGGGCGATCCCTTCTAAAGACTGCAAAATCAGGGGGGAACAACTCCGAGTTGAGAATTGAGCCATTTAGCCATGTTTCTGTCCCAATTATGATGTCAGGATTTTGATCAAAGATGAGTGCTTGAAGTTCAGTTGTCTTGTTTTTCAAACTCTGGAAGTTTATATTAAGAACAGTTAGTTTTTTGGCTCTGGTAGATCTTTTGTTTGTTTTGGGTTTATTTGTTAATCCTGATTGAGGATCTCTACATTTTGACGGCTTGGGCGACGAAGACGCCAGTGGTTGTTCATCACTAAGTGATTGATCACAGACAAGCAGACTGAACGGATTGTTAGACTCAATTAAAATAGTGTCACAAAATGGCGATGATCGCGAGTAATTTGGCTGACCACAGCCATCACAAATCCAAGAAATGCTTGTATTAGCAAGAAAGTAGTAAGTTTTACTACCCATGTTGATGCAAGAAGCATGATTCCATTTTTTACATGCATCACATTGAATGCCCTTAACTGGATGGTGGCCCACCTCGTCTCCACAGATTGCACATGGTGCGGGTGGGTCGTCAGATTGGGTACATGATGTAAATGGAGTAGATGAGGGACCCGGGTTTATATTAATGTCATTTCCCATACCAATTATCAGAATATGTAACCAAGATAATTCTTTGGAGTTACGCAATGTTTTGACAAATGTTTGACGAGGGAGAACAGATGCTGCATAAATAGCTTGATGGTTGATCTCCATGCATGAAGTGCATACTGGCCTAAACACCGACCCCTCAGTTTTACTTACAATTTCACATCCTCTGACACAATTTCGGGCAAGCAGTAACAGACCAACAGCAAAAAGACTTATATTGAAATTCATCCTGGTATCCAGTATTGCAGCAAACAAAATGAGGAATTGATTTTCTTGGCAGATCCGTATGGTTAAACGCGTACGTTGAGATCAATTAAAAATGGTGTTGTGTCAATATTGACTCGTATCAGGGTTAAGTTATTGTTGAAATTGTTTTTTGTGTGTGTATGGGAGTGGTATCAAACATGGTTCGGGACGAAGTGTATAGTTAAAGGGGCAGTATCGTCATGATCAACAGGGCATGGAATCGGAATGCTAATTTTAGATTAACTCGGTGACTACCATAATACCCCCATTTGATAAGGTCATATTACCGTTGCTGTTGCATAAATGAGGCATTAATTTTCAGTCAGTGTTAATCTTAAACTGGGACACCGATTCTATGCCCTGTCGAAAGTCTGCTCTGATCGTGACGATACTGCCCCTTTAACTTGTTTATGCCCCGACATACCTGTATACCATTGGCTTGTATGTATTGTTTACTTTAAATGTAGGCAAATTTCTAATTCCAAATGAATAAATAAATAACAATTAGGTACACAATTTAATACACAGAATAAGTATTTACCGGTACATCCTTAAAATTGGCTCGTAGCCAGAAACTCAAGCTGGCAGGGTACAATAGCGAATCGGCGATATTTATATACCGGTAAATCCAATCAAGCATCCTCCATTCCTATGTGTATCGCTCTCAAACGTGCTTGAATATGTAACATGATTATACATGAGTATGTACAATACTTCGACTTAACATTGTATATGTTTACATGTAGGAAATAGACTTCTGACAATATATATGTATGTAGACCTACAATGTACATTGTACATTATGCCGAGTATAATGTTTAATTCCGAATGTGTAGTGCAACTTTAACTTAACTTTTCATTAACTTATCATGTTAGAATACCAGACTCCAAAAGTTGGATCATGCTTACTTGTCAAAAAAGTAAAATAAATAAATAAATAAATAAATAAATAAATAAATAAATAAATAAATAAATAAATAAATAAATAAATAAATAAATAGTGAGTATTTTCAGCGGCATAGTAATTATGGGGTACGGGGCACAAGCCCCTCCCCCAGGGAAAAAAAAAATAAGTATCAGACTTGCGAGTCTGAGTCCGAGTCCTTAGTGTCGAGCTAGTCCGAGTCCGAGTCACGAGTCCTTTAAAAGTGGAATTTTAGCAAGAAATCCAAATATTGGATCCAGACCACCAACAACTTGACTTCAGTGATTCTGCCCCATTGTGTTTAAACTATTTTTTTATTAATATTAAAACCTTTTTCTAATGATTTTAAAAATATTTCTTTGAGAAATTTTCGCTGGGTTTAAGAATTGTTTATATTGTTTATATATTTTGGTAACAATCTTTTTAAAAATTTCTGTTTTAATGATTATTTTTGTGTGTGTGTCAAGTTTCATGAACATAAGCTTCTGATCAAAGAAAATCAGCGTTGTTATTATTATTATTTTTTTTTTGGGGGGGGTTTACACAAAATTGACAAAAATGTTCGTATGGCAAATCCACTTACGGTGACGTGCTTGATATTTAACCTCCCTCATTTTAATATATTTCCCTATACATTATAAACATAATTATGTACTAAAATTGTACATAATGTACATAATTGTCCATGAAAAATCAATCAAAAGCTGTAACTCGACTACGCCCGCATGTACATTTAGATCTGCCAGTCCAAATATCGCCAGACATATTGCGCGTAGTGGACGCCCATCATCGCGCTCAAGGTTAAAGTTAAATCTCCGGGGAAAACATGGCGGCTTCGTGGCTGGTATCCACTGATCTATGTCAGTATAATAGAGATCAGTGCTGGTATCTGGTCATTGATCTTCACTGTAATGGAGATCAATCATATCTGTTGTAATTCACGAGCCTCAAAGAGTGACGTCAGATCTTCAGGGTACCGCCGGTATGCAGGCTTCGGAACCAGCGAATAAGCGCGTATTACGTGTCGATTTTCCAACAGGGTTCGCTTTCGTTTGATGTATTTGCATGAAGTGCACGCGCGCGTAATGCTTAACATACACAATTAAAAACTAGTGTACGCACAGCGCACACTTTACGCCAAATTGGCTTTCATCACTGGATGCGATTTCACTGCTAGAGGCAGAGGGCTACGACATACTCTAAGCGAATATCGGCGCGGCCGTCGCGTGATCAGGATTCCTCCAATCAGAATAACTGATTTTGTTTTTACCACTTTATACAATAATGCAACGCATCATAAATAATTGTCACTGACCGAACTCGAAACGATTTTGAGCGCACTTTCAACTTCATATACATGTATATATATATATACCATCTCATTCGTGTATTTGTTCCGTTCTAAAGAGTTGTCATGGTCTGTTTACTCGTGATATAACTAATTTGAACTAGGACACGTACAATTCTTAACGCTTCTGAACAGCTGTCACAGAAGGGTTTTCGAAGTAGGCCATTAATTGACATTTTTCTGGGCCTCCCATGGTGAAGTTTGCTTGTGTTATGGTTTGTGGAGGACCCATGCTATTCAATATTCAATTGATTTTTCATTTCTATTCAAATCTGAGCTGGGGCCGATTTCACAAAACTCTTCTTATCTTAGGATCGATCCTAGGATTTAAGAAGAGTCCCAGCTGTAAGATCGATCTTACCTAAGATTAATCCTAAGATCGATTTCACAAAACGCGTCTTAAGCAAGACGCATCGAAAATATTATAAAGCCGTAAGCTATTTATTGAACGAGGCTAAATTTGCTCACGCGCGGCTATTTTATACTTATTTTACTACTCTAATAAAACGGCCGTCGGGACGTCATGCGCTCAACACGATTCAAGATGGCTGATTGGCGAGTTGACTTTGCACAACTTTTTGTCTCCAAACATTTTCATGATTTGGGGAAATGTCGTCTGCAAACTCTAGTGCGTGAAATGACCAAATGACGGATCTGTAGCGTGGTTACGCAATATATTTACACATATCAACACACTGACTAATGGTGGCGCTAAACAAAATTAAAAACAAAACGCTTGCGGGTGGTATGCTATTAATGGCATTAATAATTGACGGTCGTTAGAACAATAAGAAATAAATTACTAACGTCCGTTTATTATATTCTAATTACCCGTGTTTCATATTGTATTTGTTCACCAACCCTGTCTGGCAGTTGTATTATCCCCTGCCCCGTGAATCAGTATATACGGACAATTTCCTCGTCCTTCAAACTATCTAACGGATTCCGTCTGTCACGAAAGAGTCGTTCTCTTCTTAACGCCCGTCTGGCTTCGTGGTCGGCCAACATTATTTTATTGCATCAAGCATTATTGCATCAAGCGGTCAGCAACGTATGTACAATAACACAAATTCATCAACTAAGACGACCCACACACCGATCTTAAGTTAAGAAGGGTTCTGCCCCGTTGTCAAGGTAGTTAGGACCTGTTAAACCCTTCTTATCTTTTGTGAAATCGTTCTTAGGACGCGTCACAAGTTAGGACGAGTTACTGTTCCTAACTCGAGATAAGACGCGTCTTAGTGCTTTGTGAAATCGGCCCCAGATGGTACTAGTTCGTTTTTGGGCGTTGTGTTGTGTTGTATATTTGTTGCTGATTACATAAAGAAGTTTTATATTTCTTTAACCTTTAGCATTTCTATTGGAAGAACATATGTTTTTGTTTCGTTCTTTGTTTTTCATTCAATTTTTTTCGCACAAGGTTGGGTGAAATCATTGAACTATTATGATATGCAGACATCTCCAGTGCCAGATGTAAGCCTATGCACAAGCCATGATTGCAATAAGCAGGGCCAAATCATTCGTTTATGCAACCTCCAGTTCTTTTCAGAACTAATTACTACCAAATTGAGAATTTCACATGGTGTCACTGCAATTAGTCTTACTTACGTAACTTTTTAACTTCAACTCCATATGCAAAGGTTTATATAATTAGGGATGACCTTGAATACATCAGTCAGTCAGTCCAATCACCTGTTCTGGCTTTTATATTATGCTCCTGACGCAAGACTTTCATTATATTATCTTCAGAATCATTATCTAATATGTCAACACAGGGGGGAGGAAGGGTTGGGACAAAAGTGCGCCACCAACGCAGCTACATGTCTCATTCGCAAACGCTGATGCGCGTGGTGAACATCGCATCGCATCGTAGTGCGCGTATAGACAACGGGTACATTGACTGTGTGTAAGCACGTATGCACTTCAAATAGCTAGTGTGCGTCAATACATTCTCTCGCGCGCTGCAAACGTATACGTATACGTACACGTACGTGTATTATAACGGCTTGGCGACAACATCTTCTGAATCATACGCTAGAAATCTCAAAATATTTTTACAGAATCTTCTGTTCGTTGACACTGTTTTTATGCAATTCAGGGTGTCATTTCATTATGAGTTTCTGTGAAAAATATTACATTATAATTTTAAGTTTTACAAAATATTTTGAAAAATGTGAATTTTTTTTTCGTTGTGATTATTAAATTATGATAAAAGGTGTGAAAATTTAAATATTAAACCGTTTCGCAATTATTTTGCCCTATCACATCACGTGAGACCCTAATTCCTCCCCCTGATGTCAACGGTTGTGTTTGTATTTACTTAATACTCAAAGCAGAGTGCTATGCTATGTATTTGTATTTGTATTTGTGGGCCTCCTGGGTCTGGGTCTGTGTATACTTGATCTGTAATGACTGAAGCGTAGATGATCTCAGAAGTGGGAGTTACGATGGGTTCAACATGCGTGGAAACAGTCATGGGGGCAATTAAGGAACCTGTGAATTGAAAAGAACAAAATGTTACATTTGATATAGTGCGTCCGGTTCCACTAGCCCCATCACGATGACTCAAAGTGCGTGAATAATGCTAATTAACGTGAAAGAAATGTGTAATTCAAGCTTTTCCACAGGTCTCACGCAACAAAAGTAATTTGTGTATAGGCCTGCCTTTGTACTTATCCCATACGATAGTATGGTTACACCCAAGGCAAAGGGTTAGTTTAGTCCTTGCTCTGTGGTTTATTTGACCCCTTTCGCTTGATAGAATCGTGGAATATTCATGTAACTACAAAAGGAACTGAAGGACGTTTTTCAACAAGACTGCTGAAGCAATCTGCTGTGCCATAAAACCTGTGTTGGTATTAATGCAGAGCATGTAAACCATGCTAAATTAAATGAATAATTCATGAGAGCACAAACGTCACAGTATGATAGCTGATGGAGTTTCACGTGCAAACCTTTTGTACCGTTCTGAATAACGACTATGGGTTAAAGCTTAGCATTAAATAGAGGCTGTCAATTGAGGAGCGGTATTGACTATTGGTTCAGAACTTGACCGGGAAAAAACTGCATCACCAAAAGGGTTGGGATTTGTTTCATATTTAGACACAAAGTATAGCCCTGGAGACATGGATGAGGTAAGCCAACAGAATTTAATGTATTTTATTTGGAGATATTATAAGTGCATGAATGTATTTTTTAGCAGTAAACTCAGGGGTTGAGCTACCGGACCATTCAACCCTGAGGTGATGGTGGTACACTTGATTAATGCGTACCGATGAATGCGTTGATGAGCACATGAGTCTTCGGTTTGTCATTTCACCGGAATAAATTCAGCCGATAGAGGCTGTGAATTCACGGTAATTTAGGTAAATTAATCTTTCATGATTCGAAATAATGTTTGATTCCGCAATTGTTGGCTTTTTCGGTTCTATTTGCTTTTATTTCTTACTTATACTGTAATGCTTCATTTTGTCATTCATGCAACCACTGATACTGTGATAGGCAGAGTGGGCCTGGCGCCTATGGTGCCAGTGAAACTTTTATAACCAGAACTGAAAACGAATAAATGCATATAAAAACCGGAGTTTAGAGATCTCTTCATTAATACTTCATATAAGCACATCTTGAACATCTGGTCAATGCTTTGTCCGACTTTTCTCACGTGTCTAAAGTGCCATAGATTTCGAATTGTCAAGCCCCTGTTCGACCGGATTGTGTGGCGATCGTGGAATAGTCAGCTTGTACTTTGTAGGACAATGGTGCCAAGATGTCGGCACTTAATATGCAAGCATTATATGCAGTAATTTGAACGAACTTCTATTTATTCCGATGATATTATTTTACGTGTAAATTGGCGTCATTTACTACTGTTGCTTTATGCGAATTGGAAACGGTTGCATAAAATGTTTCTACTATATATAGGCCTACATTGTCAAAATGTATGGGTTTACAGGGATGGTACACCATTGCCAATTACCTGATTTCAAAATTACCGACATTTACCAAATTTACAAGTAACACATTTACAATTGCCAAAACTTACAAAGAGTTGCCAACGGCAACTTTTTGCTTCTGTAAAAATTGTGAATGCTTTGTCCGACTTTTCTCATGACTTACACTCCACATAGAGCTGAAACTTTCACAGCTTGGTTGGTATTTTTGTAGTTTTGAGTATTGACTTTTCAGTTACTTATTTACCAAAGGAAGAGAGGTGGAACATATAGCACGAAGACAAAAATAATTTATGAACAAAAATAGCAACCAATTTGAAGTGATCGAAAGACAAATGAGAAGATGTAGCAATGACATATGGGACATTCCTGGTCGAGGAGAAACTGTAGACAACATGAGGGCAGTGGCGTAACCGTAGGGTCCAATTTTCAGGGGGGGCACTAGGGGGTGCACCACTTTTTTTAGGGGGAACGGTCAATACTTGAACATTTTGTATCCTGCAGCCTCAAATGGGGGCCTATTTTTTCAAAATTCTGGATGGAGGCACAGACCTCGGCACGTGCCCCCCATAGTTATGCCACTGGAGGAGGGTTAATTCCAACAGTAGGGAAGTGGGATCAGTCTGGGTCAGAGGGATCAGTCAGAGGATTAGAGTGAGATGAGATTAAACCAGAAAACATTCTAATAATTAAAGATAACCTCATTGTACATAAGTATACGATTATAGCACTGAAATAAAACAGTGGTCACCGTCGCCCATCTACCTTCTAGCCTCGGTTTGACCTATTTAGAGTTGAATTAAGGGAGAAGGAAAAACAAGGTTGATCTGCACCATTTTAGTTATATAAGCCCAATGTCAAGGATTTGTTTTTCAATGAAAACTCGTTGTAACGTATGCCTATCTGGCTTTTTGGAATCTGAACAAGTCATGTATTATGGCCATAATCCCGGCCATGCATTCAAGCATATGGCTCCAACAACTAGAATTTTCGTAAGTTAATATTTTATTGTGTACGTGTTTTTGGCAGCGTCTAAAGGCTTAAGGCATGTATTTTTTCTTTTCAAATCGTGATGACGGCATATTAAAAAAAACTTGGTATTTGGAATGCTTTTCGAGTGCAGTTGTCGCTTTTGTGGGACTTTATCCTTTCACGGTTTTTGCCCTTCAGATGGATCGGTTTTGTGGGTGGTTTTGGTTCGATGAGAAAATAACGTGTTTGGATATTATGCATGTTCGCATAACAGGGGAATCTGCCATTGAAGGCATGTAGGCCTTTTTTTTTGGTGCCGGTGGAGTTAACAGGGTGTGACTCGCCGACTAATGCTAGGATAAAAAAAGATGCTATTAACTGACAGTTTATTCTATACAATTTATTTCGTTTGGTTAACGGTTTGCAACAAAATTAAGTCTAGGCCCTATTAAGTCTAGGCCCTATATATGACCAAGGAGACATGTATATTTAGTCAGTTGCTCCGTTGGATACCGCAATAACATATCCAGCTGTACATGTAGTTTTATACAGTGATATTGATTTTATTGCACACCAGTTTTAACGAAACAGTTAAGACCGTCATAAATGGTCTCTCTGGTAATAGTTTGTTCTGCTAGAGCTAACACAATATGCAAATTTATCTTTCTCGTCAAGGTATATATAAATGCTTTCGTCGAGTCCTCGAGAGAGGCGTGTGTGTGCATAGGGTGTACTGAGTGTGTGTTTTTGTGCTTGGGCAAATGCATTCACTTGGTACCTGCATAATTAGGCCTTTTGTGGACAAAATATGGCGTCTTCTTTCTAACACCTTTTGTTTGCCTTAGCATTGGTAAACGAGTGACCGTAGCTGACGGTCGTTTACAAGATTTTTTTATTGGTTGCATCTTTTGTTAGGTGTTAAAGCCGTTGTATAGCCATGCAAAATTTAATGGTGATTTGTTGTCACTAAATTGTATTCCAAAGTCCTGATATCCTCTGATTGACCATGCTTTACCCCCCCCCCCCCACACTTAAAAGAAGTCTAACTATTAAACTGATCAAATGTATGATTTCAGGAGTCAAGATTAAAGATGTTATTGCCCAGTACTTTATCTATATGGTTTTGGTGAAATTTTCCGGCAGTTTTGGTTTGGAACATTACTCTTTTTTATTTAGAAATGAAAACGAAAATACCTTGAAATGAGATATTACACAAAATAGATGTCATAATTCGCTAGCCGCACCCCTTGGCCCATTTTTGATATTTATTTTGTTATAAAAATAATACCCCACAGCCAAACATTTCCACCACATTTTTACCCTTAAAAACAGGGGTGAGTAGTTTTTAATCACAATATTTTCCGAACGAACATTCCTTAAACAAAATTTCTGGCTATACGCACCTGTGAACCCTCGAACAAAAATATGAATGCATTTTCACTCTTTTCTCGTTAACGACAAAATGAAATAAACTTTGGCCCGTATTTTAGAACGTTCCTTTACTGCAAAGGACGCATTTATGCCTATTGTTCTCTTAAGAGAACAATAGGCATAAAGGCGTTCTCTTAAGAGAACAATAGGCATAAAGGCGTCCTTTGCAGTAAAGGAACGTTCTAAAATACGGGCCATTAACTTTAACGGATTGGTTTCTTTACATTCGTGGCCGAGCGGTCTAGCGCACCGAACTCAAGTTCTGGTGTTGCCAGCAGCAGGGTGTGGGTTCGAGCCCCGGCCGTGACACTTGTATCCTTGAGCAAGGTACTTAACCATAATTGCTTCGTCCTTCGGATGGGACGTAAAGCCGTAGGTCCCGTGTGTTGTATAATGCACGTAAAGTGGATTGTCGTGGCCGAGCGGTCTAGTGCACTGAACTCAAGTTCTGGTGTTGCCAGCAGCAGAGTGTGGGTTCGAGCCCCAGCCGTGACACCTGTGTCCTTGAGCAAGACACTTAACCATAATTGCTTCTCTCCACCCAGGGTTAAATGGGTACCTGTGAAGGCAGAGATGGTTTGCTCTCTATGCGCTAGAAATGGCAGCAATTGAGCTGTATACTCCCCAGGGAGCTGAGATGGTTTCAGGAATGATTTATGAGCCTTATGAGCCTTATGAGCAGGGATAATAATATAATGCGCCTTGAGCGCCACTTAGTTGGTGGATACGTGCGCTATATAAATCTATACATTATTATTATTATTATTATTCCTCTTGATTCTTAATATGGTTTCATTTTATCATGGAGGAAGGAAAACAGGAGTTACAAAACAACATTTACATCAAAGGTTTATGTCTTCTGTCGAAGTCGTAAAATAAGTGGGTGGTAAACATTCACCCAGAAATCGCTAATCTGATTAGCACATTTTTGGCTTCTGTCGTACTGTTCAAGCTGCAGAAGAGATCGGCGTACGGGAATTAACGCGGCCGTAACACAGATGAGTGTGTATGTAGGTGTGTAAGTAAACCTTAGGAATAATCCACTTACAAATATGGAGGTGCATAAATAGAATTGAACACTACTTAAATGGATTAGCCCAGGCTTGAGCTGGATGCACATTTTATGCAAATAGCCTCGTCAGAATAGTTACAATGCCCATTGTTAGTTTTATAGGATTAACGTGCCAAGTTAGATCTTACTTGCAGTGCTGGTAAGCACTATATAGTGTGTAAGTGGTTTGGTGTTAGCAGTAGTAAACAGCCACCCATAACAAGATACAATTAACTACCGTCGCCTATGGGTGCACCCCACTAAATAAACTCCCATAGTAAACAGTGTTAAACACAAAATATTCAAAAATCGTTAAAAATTTAGAAGTCCCACAGTTTTTAAAACCAAAAGAAAAAATATTGATCGATATATAACCTTTTATTTTCTTCTCTATTTACTGTCTAAAGTCCAGGTTTCCAGGCAGTTATCCTCATTCCAATGAAAACCACCCTCTACAGTATAGTAGTGAAAACGTCCACACTGAAAAACGGCCATTTTGGGAAAAGGCCTTACGCTTGAAATCAAATTAGGGACACTTTTTCAGGGCCTAGTGTATCCAAAATACTCAGTTGGAAGTCAAGGATCCCAGGTTTCTGGTTATATTGGGCCATTTTTACACAATCCATCAAATGTATGGGCCTCAAATTTTAGTTTTTCAGAAAAATTTGAGGGCATACACTTGATGATAAACAGCTTGGCGCATGAATTCCTCACTATTTAGTGGGGTGCACCCCTATGCCCAGATCAACGCCATATTGGAAGAGCTAGTTATAGAAGAGGTACGTTAAGTGCTTCGGGAGACCCAAGTGATTTTCTTACGGGGCTGGTGAAGGTGCTAATTTATTAGTCACAAGATAAGAAAGTGACCATTGTAACTCCTTCTATTTTCCTTCCTCCATGATTTTGATTTTACAAACATTACTGGCGTAACACGTACGGTACATCACTGGTAATGTAATAGAAAAACTGCTTCTACGTGTGTACTAAGAAATAATCTCTCTGAATCAGGATGTACATTTAACAGCTAATTTGTGAAATTTGCAGCTTATTCACAAGAACATACATTCATTCCTTCACTGGTGCCGTAAACAGAGGTTGACTGTAATCGACCGCCAACAAAACCTATTCTGTGCCAGTCGGGCGCACTCATCATAATGAACTCCAATTGGTCCACTGTTGTCTTCCCATTTCCTTCGCTGATGTTCACGGGCACGTTTTTTTTAATGCAGTTATGTCTCTTTACGTGGCCCAAATATTTTTGTTGTCTCATCTTGATGATAGACAAAAGTTCTCTTTCTAACCCCAATTTTTGCCCCACCAGTGTGGCACGGGATTCAGGTCCGTGCCACACGTGATGGGGCAACCCCCGGCCAATTGACATATAACTTCCTCGTTTATTTTTCTTTGTGTTCATGAAATAGTCCGATTCTCCTGAAAATCCACATCTCAAATGCCCCGAGTTTTGCCTCCATATCCTTATTGATTGTCCAAGTTTCTGATCCCATATAAAAGGGTGGACCATATGTAACTTTTAATGAGCCTCATTAAAATACATCAAAATGCATTCATATTTGTTTTATTTATTCTAACATAACAAGGAATTTACCAAAGAGTGGTCTTTCAAAAATACAACAGTTGGAAATTAATTCACTTTTCTTATGAAAACTAAGTTTAAAATAAAAATACAACCGTTTGATTATTTTTTAATTATCAATTCCATTAACAATGACAGAAGAAGCTGGTTGTAACCCTATTCTTGTGTGTCTTCCACAGAAAACGGCCAACGTCATCAGCAGTGGTGGGAAAGATTTATCCATTGGCAAAGACACTGACAGTATATGTTCCAGTGGAGATGGCATTAAGAAACGAGAGAACTGGAGCAGCCAGATAGACTTCATTCTGTCTTGCATTGGGTTTTCCACGGGACTTGGCAGTGTGTGGCGATTCCCCTACCTGTGCTATGAAAATGGAGGAGGTAAATACAAAACCCGGCCACAAATTGTCTCTATCAATCTGGCCTCTTGGAAGTAATTTGTGGTCCCATAGGATGGGGCAGGGGTGGGATCCTGAAATATATCAGATGGGAGAGCTGGCTGAGCTAAATTTGTTTTAAAAAAAAACATGTTTTCCACGAAATTCAACATTTCCAAATGGATGGGGCATAGGAGGCTAGATAAGGGAGGATGGGGGGCTTCAGCCCATCCACCTCAAACACCCACCCCCACCCCCAATGCACCAATGAGGAATATATGCACCCGTCTGTTTGTCCTGTGACTGGGGGTACTTTCCATACATAGTATTAGCCAGCAATACCTTTGGGTGTCTTTTGGACGCCATGTTTGCTATACACATTTGCAATACACATGCAAAGGTATTGTAAGTTAAAGTTTTGGACACCCTATATTTAAAACAAAAAAAAAACAAAAAATTGGACGCCCTGTCTCTAAATCCTGGCTACCACTAGGATCGTCCACTCCAACTTTTAGGGTCCAGAAATAAATCCTGTAAATTCCTCTGAAATACATTTGAAAAGTGATTCATTATGCCGAAATAAAATTGATGAAGATGCTAAATAATATTTCCTTTGAAGGATATGTACAATTTTAATAAAAAATGTTCATCCCCCAAAATGTTGTTGAGTGAGACTGGATTGGAGGGAGACGGACAGGATTGCATGGTCATTCTGATGTGAAGCCACACCCATTTGACAACAAATTTACACCTGTGTATCTCACTGACCATTTAATAATAATAATAAGGCGCTTGATATAGCGACATGTAAATGCATAAAACAACCAAATATAATTAAATTACCATTCCATATTGTAAATTTACATAGCTAAAAATATCAAGAAATCCATAAAATGTACATTAAAAGAGTGGCCGGCACTCATAAGTCTTAAAAGTAAACTTTAAAAACAATTATACAAGCATAGAGCAAAGAACAAATTGCTAAAAACCGCGGGGAAAACCCCGGTAAAGAAGACAAGAAGACGAGACTGGAATAAGAGCTTGCACATAATTACTGGGATTGTTTCTCATTCACTCCTCTAAGGGGAGAAGGGTCTTTCAGGGGCTAAATGACTAGTCCAATACAAGGCACTGTGTACCTATGAAATAACTTGTCTTATCTGCAGGTGCCTTTCTGGTTCCTTACATCATTATGCTGTTCGTGGCTGGCCTGCCTCTCCTCTATCTTGAGCTGGCATTTGGACAGTTTGCAAGTTTGGGTGCTGTTGCTGTCTGGAAGATCAGCCCATTGTTTACAGGTAATTCAAGATTCTGTTGCCTTTCTGGGCATTCAGATTTGGTAATGTTTAAAAGTTCTCACTCTCACCAAATTGTGAGAAACCTGGATGTTTAAAAACAGATATTAAAATGATAATGGGCCTTCTATATATTATAGTGACATGATCATGAGTTGATGAAGCATTCACTGGTCACATTACAAATTTCTTCAAACTGGAGGATATTTTAGCAAAGCTGTTATAACTACAGGAATAACTGGGAACACAACTTGTTCAATTGTATCGCTGTGGTTATTAAACAATTTTAAACACTTTCATTTGTGTTCCTCTTCCCTACATCTTACTTTCATCATCATTTTCTTCATGACTTCATTTGTTAATTCAAAGTTAGTAGATTTAAGTCATCATTTTTAGATTCCTGCCATGTCCATCCTCAACCACCATCAGTGGCTTTGTATACTTTATCCTCATCCAACAGCAGGTGAGCTGACTATACAACCTTGTCTTATGACCTCCCGCTATCTATCTCCCATCTCTTAGGTGTTGGAGTTGGGATGATCATAATAGCCGCTCAAGTCACTGTCTACAACGTGATCAATTTTGTCTTATGACCTTTCTATCCATCTCCCATCTCTCAGGTGTTGGAATTGGGATGATCATAATAGCCACTCAAGTCACTGTCTATAACGTAATCAACCTTGTCTTATGACCTCTCTTTATTTGTCTCCCATCAGGTGTTGGAATTGGGATGATCATAATAGCTGCTCAAGTCACTGTCTACAACGTGATCAATCTTGTCTTATGACCTCCCTTTATTTGTCTCCCATCAGGTGTTGGAATTGGGATGATCATAATAGCCGCTCAAGTCGCTGTCTACTACAACGTGATCATAGCCTGGGCCATATATTACCTGATTCGCTCATGCACAACTGGTCCTCTTCCGTGGTCAACATGTGGCAACGAATGGAACACCGACAATTGCTTCAACGAATCAATGAATTACACCATGGAGGAAGCTAAGAACCTGACCAGACCCAGTGATGAATACTGGCAGTAAGTTTTAGGTTTAGGAGTCCTTAAATACACTCTTGGTAATCTCAAGGGAAAGATCATAAGTGATCACAGATTAACATGAAATTTAATTTACTTCATGGTATCAAATGTCCCTCGAAATATGTCTGTCTGAGGTGCTATCGAACGATAGAAATTAATACGAACAATTTAATTGTATTTTGACTATTTTCTTGACACAATGAAACAAACAACAATATAAGTGTCCATTATTATTTCTATAATTTGTATACAACCACAAACAAAAAATTATTTTGTATTTATTTCCAGCCTTCATGTTCATCAATTGACAGACAAAATCTACAATGTGGGAAGCATCCGGCTGGAATTACTGGGATGTCTGGCATTAGCATGGCTGATTGTGTACCTGTGCCTCTGCAAGGGGATTAAGTCATCTGGAAAGGTTAGACATTAGGTTAAAGGTCATCTATCTAGGAAGCTAAGGGGAACAAGGATGCAAATCTACATCCTAGACAAACTGCACTATTACAGACAGGTCAAAATTCTGATGTGATGCAGCTATTTGTTTTTCTTGGAATATATAACCAAGATCCAAATAATACAAGAAGTTAAACAAATATGTTATCATAAATTCAAGCACAAAATTACTTTTGTTTCATTTTTGGGTGTGTTTTGGGGGGAATTAATTTTCTTATTCTTATTCTCTATTCAACCAAAAGCATACAAAACATAAACATAAATAAAGACTGTTTGCAGTGACACTACCCAATTTGAGAATTTCACATGGTGTCGCCGCAAACAGTCCTTATGTATCCTTTTCACCATGCAAAGCTACAAATATTATTCATTAACATACACGTTATAAAACAATAAGGTTAAAATAACAAATGGTGATAGAAAGAGGTAAAAGCTTTAGAAGAAGTACAGTGTTGGGGAGGGGTCAAGAAGACGTCCAGTACAGTGTTGGGGAGAGGTCAGAGGAAGGAAAAAATAACAAATGATAGAAAGAGGGAAAATGTTAGAAGTCCAGTACAGTGTTGGGGAGAGGTCAAAGGAAGTAAGGTGATAGAAAGAGGTAGAAGCTGATAAGTAGTCATTGTTGGGGAGAGGTTGAAGGAAGCAAAGATAATTACAGAGGGTATTCAGGGTAAAGTTTGCTCAAAGCAAGATAATGAATAAAAACCTGTGGTGGCCATCAGGATCAACTAAACTATACGAAAACACTAGCCCAAAAGCCTGATGATCCACTCACAGAAGAATAAATTAATAAATAATATATATAGTATCTTATTATGCATTTTTTCATCCCTGTATATTAATCCAGGTGATATATTTCACTGCCGTTTATAAATATGTGGTTCTCATAATTTTGCTGGTGAGGTGTGCGTTGTTGCCTGGTGCTGGCAGAGGAGTGGAGTACTACATTAAGCCAGACTTTGAGCATCTTCTTGCTGTCAAGGTCAGAAATTGTTTATTTGTTTTGTCTAGAGATTGTATTTTCAAGTCTCAAACACGCACATTTTGAACAGATTTCCCCTTTAATGTAATACATTTTTTTTGTTCACATACAAAGTTACTTTTCAAAAAGGGAAAATAAATGTAACCTTAATGCCTCACGTACCAATGACTTACAGTAATGTAACTTATAGGAGTAAGGTTTGCGGGAGCACCATGTAACAATCTCTTAAGAGATAAGTGTTGGTTCTGAGAAGAACTGGTGGTGATAACTCGACATATTGATCAGCATACTCTGAACATCTTCAAGAGAATGGCTTCAAAGTCTCATGATGTACCTTTCTTTCTTTCTCATTCTATCTTCTAGCCATGGAGGGATGCTGCCAATCAGATCTTCTTTTCTCTTGGTATCTCCTTTGGGTCACTCACGACAATGGCCAGCTTCAACAAGTTTCATAACAACTGCCAAATGTATGTGCATCCCAGTTGCTCTTTATTTTGTAACGTCCATCTTGGTTTTCTATGTTAATCAAAGTAAGGCTTCATGTTCAAAATAGACTGGTACGAGTTTGGGAGTTTTCCATATGGTTTTTGATCGACAGTCATGGAACTGGACAGATATTGCCACAGTGTGATAAAGACTTTTAGTGCATGAATTGATCCAAAAAATAATATATGACACGGTGGAAGGGTTGAAAAACCTTCAGTGTTGCACCTCCAACTCTCTGCAGGTTCTCATAGTAGTTTAATTGTCTTATATGAATCCTATTGACTTTCTCCTGTAAGACTCTTTGTTTATTTCCCCAGAGAACAAACTTCCTTCAATGCCACACGCCAAACTCACTGCAGGCTCTCATATAGTATTTAAATTGCCTCTTATATACTTTTTTTGTAAGAGTTATTTCATTTAGTGCTTTCTTTTTCCCAGGGATGCCTTGATCGTCTCAATCTGCAATTGTGGCACCAGTATCTTCGCTGGATTTGTGGTGTTTTCTACTCTCGGTTTCATGGCAGAGACCAGCAACAGGGACATTAAAGATGTTGCTACAAGTGGTATGTTTGGATTTCTTTTAACTGTGGATTCAGTGTGGATTCAGAGTCTGAGACTCACAACCTAATATTTACATTTCATGATCTGTCCTCAGCAATACTCATGATCCAAGCATTGCCCATGTCTTGGAGCCCCATCATAAATTCGTTTAGGCACTTAACTACTATAAAAGTATGCTGTTCTGGCAATTATTTTGTGAAATATCTCATTTTAAACTTTTTATTCAAAAAATATAAAGTGTTAAAATTTAAACACCTGAGAATTACTGGTGAAATAGCACAAAACATGGGTGCTCTGCTGTTTATGGTCTTGTGCTTGTTGTTAAAGTTCACAAGCAGGCCTGAGTATGACACATTGGCCCCCCCCCCCCCCCTTATGTTGCCTCAGGCCTTGACTTGGTGTTTATTATTAGGAAAGTACGAATGTTTTCATTCATTCCTTTTCCCATTTCACATTTTTTCCCCTCAGGCCCTAGTTTGGTATTTATTATTATTTATTATTTTTCCTGTTTTTCCATTTTTTCCCCCAGGCCCTGGCTTAGTGTTTATTGTGTACCCTGAAGCTCTGGCTAACATGTCTCCACTACCGCAGCTATGGTCATTCTTCTTCTTCTTCATGCTGGTTACTATTGGCCTGGAAGGCATGGTCAGCTCAAAAAACAATTCTTTTATTTCCTGATTTTCCATGAATTGAAGGAAAACATTTTGATTGAATGAACATGCAGTACTTGACATTATTCATGAGTTAACCATCTTATGTCTTAAGTAAGACTAATTGCGGTGACACCATGTGAAATGCTCAATTGAGTAGTAATTAGTTCTGAAAAGAACTGGAGGTACAACTCGACGTTTCGATCAGTATGCTCTGATCATCCTCAGGAGAATGCCGGACTCTGGGAAACGCTGCTGCTTAAGTAGGCTGCTAGAGGATTACGTGATGACAGGCGTACAGGCGTGCAGGCGGGAACGCCTCAACGAACTAATCCTCCAGCAGCGTTTCCCAGAGTCCGGCATTCTCCTGAGGACGATCAGAGCATACTGATCGAAACGTCGAGTTGTAACCTCCAGTTCTTTTCAGAACTAATTACTACTCAATTGAGCATTTCACATGGTGTCACCGCAATTAGTCTTATCTTCCTCACCATGAAAAGCTACAAGTTTTACCTATCTTATGTCTTATTCCCTGAATACAAGAGGTTGTGTTCATTATAGTAACCTGTCTAATTTTGTCTGTTTGCAAGGGCAACCTTCATCTAAAAATTTGAATTTGCCCATTTCTATTTGGCTTTATTCAACAATTTTTTTTAAATTTACATTTTGGAAATGAAATCAATACAGGCATTTATGAATGGGAATAAAAGTTTGACAATTGGTCCATACCGCAGGTTAATGACCTGTTTTGCGCCTAAGGATCGGTCCTTATCGCCTGTGACCACGACCTAAACCGGTCATTAACGTGTCTGTTAGTGTCTGTTTGTTCTTATCAAAGTCTGTTTGTTCACATAATAGTTTGCAATGATGGAGACCGTTTTGACTGCCATAATGGATGCAATACCACAACATAAGGGTTGGAAATGGCTTATTACCCTGGTCGTTTGCTGCGTTGGGTTTCTGCTTGGCATTCCCATGGTAACCCAGGTAAGAGTTAAAGATATTTATGGTTGATTGACAAATGAAAATAAGGACAATTATGCATTTTGTGGTTCCCATTTTATTATATCAACAAATAATCCAAACTGGAAACTAACTCCTAAGGTAGTACCTTAGTTTTTATTTTATACTAAGCACATAAAATATTTTTGCCCCTTTTTTGGGGGGGTGCGTGAAAAATCAGTAGTGTGCTGGGTCTCCCTTTGGTCTAGAGGACAAAGCCCCCCTGAACCTTCTGGATATTTAATATTGGAAAATTTACAGACTCTCCACATCCCCACGAAGAAGAAACTAGAGTTTTGGACATAATACAGGCTATTTCTTTTTTTCCTTGGTGGCTATTTCTCTTTAAAGAAAATTTTGAGGCAAAGGGACATTTGTAAAAAATCCTGAAATCAGGAAAAATCCTGAGAAATCACAAGACTGCAAAAAGGAACAAGATGACCAAACCATTAGTCTTCTCATCTGAATACTATCACCATGTGTTTACATTTTTCCATCATTCTTATTAAACCCAGGGTGGTTTGTATGCACTCACAATAATGAATGACTATTCCGGTGGATTCTCCCTTATGGTCATTGCCGTGTGTTATTGTTTCGCCATCTGCTTTGTGTACGGACTGAAGCGCTTCGGTAAAGACATCAAATCTATGCTGGGATCACCACCGAATATCTACTGGAAGGCTTGCTGGTGTGTGGTGTCACCACTTGCTATGCTGGTGAGTATTCCTTGTGCTGTAAAGATCTAGGTAATGATGGTTCTCTCAGTTTAAGACTGGGGGAAAACCATTAAACTCGGGTTTAGATGTGGTGAAGCTTGGGAGATAACTCCTGCAAAACATAAGATAAGAAAGCACTAATAATAATAATGTGGACTTGTATAGCGCACGTATCCACCAAACTTGTGCTCAAGGCGCATTACATTACTACCCTCGCTCATCAGGCGCATAAATCATTCCTGAAACCATCTCAGCTCCCTGAGGAGTATACAGCTCAATTGCTGCCATTTCAGTGCATATGGGCTAATCAAACACAACAACTAACTCTGCCCTCACAGGTACCCATTTACCCCTGGGTGGAGAGAAGCAATTATGGTAAAGTGTCTTGCTCAAGGAGACAAGTTCCACGGTCACGGTCGGGATTCGAACCCACATTCTGACGACTCGGCCATCAGAACACAAATCCGATGCACTAAACCACTCGACCATGGCACTCCATACATAGATGAAGTTCAAAAATAGGTTTTCTAATAACATATTTCACATTGGATCTATAAAGATGTTATGTTTTGAAGGTATAATTGTAAAACCCCAAAAAGAGCATTTAAATCTGCCATATTTATTCTCTGATAATAATCAATTAAGTAGCAGCAAGTAATTGCCCATGACTCACAATATACAATTATGTCTGTAGGCCAAACAAAAAGTCTCTGATTTCTGGTCACCCACGTGTGTCACCTCAGATCCACACGTCAGCATTTTTTATTTTCTTTATTTGTTGCTATGAAACAATGTCCAATTGCAGCTAAAATTGCTGGAATTCTGCTGTGCCATATTTTAACTGACCTTTTCACATAGGGGCATGAACACTTGCCCGATTTGTGTCACCATACTTTGGTGTAGTTCTAAAATCAAATCAAATCAAATCAAATCAAATCACATGTCTCTGCACCAATTTTGAAGCCAACCTAAGACCAGAATCTGGAGACTTTTTTGGGGGCCTTATGTTTGTGTTACTGTGTCCCCCACCCACACCAAATGAACCAACTGTACCAGTGCCATCATCTCCCCCTTCATATATTAAACAATTCCTCTTTTGCATTGATACTCAGGCAATCATCATTGCCAGTTTCATATTCTATGGACCATCTGGCTACAATGGTTATGTCTTTGAAGAATGGGCCCAGGCCATCGGCTGGATATTGACTCTAATGTCCTTCATTGTCATCCCTGGTTACGCCGTGTTTGCACTCATCTTCAATGCCGATGGAGCACTTACAAGCGTGAGTTTTGTTGTGTGTTTGTTTGTTTTTTTAATTTAGTTTGTGTCTTTAATAGTTTCTTCATTTTGTTTGGTTTCTTCATTTGTACACCTAACATTGTTTGAGTGCCATTTCATTGCTATTTTGTCTGTTCCAATATCTTGCACGAATTTTGTTGTAAAATTTGAGCCAATGGTGATGTTACTTTGTTAATAAATTGCCAGAAGATGACTTGAATAGAAAGCTTTTGTATTTATAGTACAAACTACACATCTCTCTCAGAAATATTTTTCATGATCCTGTAACGATTGTGATGAACTTTTAGTTAAAGCAGACAACATCCAACACTCTTAATATCCAGGGCAGTGAAGAAGCTTTGAACTAAAGACCATGTCACATGTTATACACTGGGAATACCAGGGCCATTTCATGGCAGGCAGACAGTGTGCATGTTTATATGTGCAGTTTAAAAAGAAATCCACATAACATCGAGTATTTAAAAAAACAAATTACATATGAATAAGATTGTGAGATAAATGCCTTGCTTAAAAATAAAGATAAAGAAATGTTTCTTTTAAATCTCCTCAGTATAAGATGTTATAGTGTCAGCCATTGACAACTATAGGTCGACATAGGTCTGTCACGGTCTGTAAAGCAAGTTATGTCATCATTCACAAATAAACCATGAAATCTTCTTTCCGTCTTGACAGCGTATCAGGGCCCTCCTGCGACCCACCTGGGATTGGGGGCCGGCCCTTAACAAGAATCGCATCGCTGCCGGCTACCAACCCTTACCAGATGACGGTATTTCACCGCCTGAGATAGAGATGAAAACCAACGGGTACTTGGGACACCAGGAACCAGGTGTCGCTCTGGTGTCCAGCTCCTCAATGGATCCATTTAACTCGGATAGAAAGACTCCTTACTACGTCAATGCTGGGGTACAGATGGAGACTTGAGGAGTGTTTATAGGTCGATGGTATTCACTAAACCCTCATGGCCACTGAGGTCAATTCAGAATAATCTGGGAAAACTTGTTCAGTTTTTTATATATTTTTATATATTTTTTATTCCATTTGTATAATGTTTTTCGCTAACAAAATGTTTTTACTATGTACAGTTGATTATGGAACATTAACAAAAAAATCAATTCAATTAAGTAAATATTAAAATGAGTAAATTGTATATTACTGTATATTACTGTTGACCACTTTCAGCTTGTCTACCGAAGACAATTTAAACCCCTCCATGCCAAAAAAGAAAAGAAAAAAATGTATAAATAACCTAAAATGTTTGTACGTACAATGTTTACAATTTTTTCTAGATGTTGCTGTAAGAGAAAGAATATTATTTTCAATGAGCTACCATTGGAATGTTTTTGAGGGTGTACTTCTCCACCTGTTAACACACTGTGGGACAATGACACCTGGCACTGATTCCATACTAGCCTTTCTTCTGCAGTATTTGTATATTAAGCCTGTTGGTAGTGCTGTGAGTTAATGGTTAGTTCGCTAACCTTTTAACCGACACTTTTAGGGTCGGTTAACAGGTTAACTGAAAGCCACACAAACTAGATAGTAGGCAAATTGAACAATGTGTATAAAAATAAAAAAGCACGAATAAAATTCCCACAATGATTGTTTGATAACCAATTAAGCAATTTTTTTAAATATTGGTTTCTGTTGGCTGGTTAGCAAGTTCCTAAACAGTTAGTGCAGTTTCGGTTAACCGTTCCAGCACTATTTGTAGGTGTAGTGACTGAATTTATTTTTATATAGTCCTTATATCTTATTTGTTGAAATGTTGTGTATTTAGGTTTTATTGCTACTGTAGCATTTTTTTCATCAAAGGGAACATATGTCTCAGATTGTATTCACTATTAATTTGATATTTTTTATGTTGGCTGAGATATCAGAGGAGATTGGAGAAGAGTGTTGGTACAAGAAATGTTAATATAAGGTGACATCTATGTATATAGTTTGTTTTGTCAAGGAATACTGTATTATATACTGTCGTGAATGTTTCTAACTTCATGTAGAATCTAGAATGACCGTCATGAAAACACAGTGTGATAGTTTGGTCATATGCAGTTTAAGAAATAGTTTTTATATTGGTGTGATTTGTTGTTGGTTTTGTAACAAAGTTTTTAAAAGGAAGATAAAAAATTCCTTGGTGGCAAAACTGCTTCTACAAGTATGCTTACTCTCATTGAAAAGTTTCAGCTTATAAAGTCACATTGTGTAAATTTGTGAACATGCATTCAGATTTTACGTTTAACAAAGGAATACGAACTTCGTATTTGTTCAAAGGTGTAGTTGTTATGCTATTGATGGTGTAAATTCAACTGGGAAATTGTTATACTAATTTGAACCTCAAAAATATTTCAATAAAATATCTGATATCATCCACTGGGCAGGGCAGGGCAGTGACCAAGTAAAACTTAAATAAACAATATTTGTTTTTATATAATACGAATATTATTAAGCTTTTTGGCAGCTGATGGTCATTAGATAATGCTCAGTTTAGGCAAATTGAACTAAAAGGAATTAAATCCAGTTTGAGTGATTTACTTACAGTAACTATGAAGTATTCATAGGTTTTTCTGATATGTTACCAGTAAATTAAATTTTTCATTGTAACATCGCTTCTTTTCTTGAGGAAAGGAAAACTGAATGATTTCAAATGACAAATTTCACAAAATAATTGTGAGAAGCGTGGTTTTACAGTTTATTTCTCCCAAAATCATTTTTGGCACTTAATTACAAAGCTACCATGAAATAGCTAATTTCAAAATATTCGTTTTTCTTTCCAATTGGAAATTACCAATATGGTAAACTGGTAAATTAAAAATATGGCGATCATTATGCATCTAAATCAGATTTGTAAAATATATGTAAGATATCATAATTGCTACCTCTTTCTCAGTACTGTGTAAATAGCTTGAAAATGGCAGGGAAAAATAATATATCGTGGAGAGATTTTTGTATTTAGTATGTTGCCCACTAAGGACATTGCATATATTGAACGTTTGCAACAACAAATATGAAAACCAATACAAATCAAAAATCAATTGTTTATCCCAAGAAAAGAATGTGCTGTTTTTTCTGACTAAACGTTTTTTTAGTGGCCTGTGGGAAAATATTAAAGATAAATTCACCATGTATACAAATCTTAAACAGTTAAGTCTAAAACTAGTGACATTTTATTATGCTTATTAAATGGTGGTTGAGATTTTTTTATACTCAGGTTTGAAATAAAACTGCAAATAAAAGAAAGTAAGTTCAAGGCACTATGACATATTTGTGTTTCACTGTGAGATGCTAAAATAATAACTACTAATCAATGATATAAGAAAGAGGGCGCACTTAAACAATCTAATCGGTGAAGGTGGGACATTTTAGATGTCTTTACGGGACGCGATTTGTTTTATGCAATACGGAATTGCCACTATACACTCACCTGTATGCATTTGTATTCTAAAAACATTTTGGACTTAATATTCCTTCACAGCAATCAATTACTATTGTGTACAGAACGGCGTTTCTTCTGTATTCATTTTGTAGTTAACACAAATTGATAGAACTAATAATTTAAAACCTAGTCTCGATCCCGTTAACACCTACGTGGGAGGCACCATGCCAGTCGAAGTTAACAGTATTAATTTTAGAAGAACCTAATTGTAAGATTTGTTATACTGCAAAGAGAAATATTGCATACGGGACGGCTGGTGGTAGGCTTTATTTGGACCGTCTTTGAGGACCATTTGGAACATCGTGTCAAAATTAACAATAGATTGATTGCGACAATTCAAGGTAATGCCTCTAACTGTACAATGTGTCAAGTATCCATCCCTGTCAGGTTTGGCCAACTTGTAAGTATAGTTTTTGGGTCCACCAAAAACAAATGCTACGATGTGATTATTTGAAGCAATTTCATTGGTCAACTCGCCTAAGAAATCCCCAATTTCTGGTTCCCAGTCTCCGTCCCGACTATTACACTATCCGTACTATAATACAATACCCGACGGCCTAGACCCTCTAGCAGTTCGTAAAGATTAAGTCGTGCATGTGCCGTTGTATAGGCAGCGATGACAACGTTTGTGCGTCCAGATGGTTCAACGAAGTCTTCTGTATTTTACCATTGGACTTCCACCATCTCCTCGTATATAAAGCAGACGCTGTTCACGTTGATGCTATCGCTAGTCATGAGGTCCAAGAATTCTGCCGGAACAGTGGCGTGTATTGTTTTGATCATGTTGGTTCTCTGTCCAAACTTGCCCCAAAAGCTGTTGAGCATCAGCTTTGCAAGTGCCCTCAAACCTGGATTTTTCTCGATGTGGTCCCACACTGTAAAAAATTTCTGTATTTTTACACAGATTTTTTGTCTGTTTTTTCCTTTTACATTTCTTTTTGATGTATATAAACCTGTAGGCCTATCTGTCAATATTATTGTACTTTCACATATTTTTGTCATTTTACCCATACTTTCATAATTTAACCATAGAATTTGTAAAAATACAGTCGAATTCTGCGAATTCTTTTTTTTTTTTTTACAGCAGTTGTGTAGTAAATGTGCATGTGTTTGGCTTTCTACAGCAAAATAATAACAACAGGTCTGTAATTATATTTTACAAAATAACGGTTAAATAAAATAACAGGCAAAGTGCTGGCAACTCTGTTGACAGCACTTTTTCTGTCAATTTACAAAGAATTTTTTTAGAGTGTAAGACTAATTGCGGTGACACCATGTGAATATCTCTATTGAGTAGTAATTAGGTAAAACTTGTAGCTTTGCATGGTGTGGAGGATTGCGGTGACACTATGTGGAAGTAGTAATTAGTTCTGAAAAGAACTGGAGGTTACAGCTCAATACTTAATGAATGAACTCAATGGATGAACTTAACTATTGTTTTCGTTAACGATGCAATGAAATAATGTGAGGCTTTCACAGGTTGATTTAAAACATAATCTTGATTCTTATAAAGTATTGATACATTTACACACATTTGATCAAAATTGTATCTACTGGCTTAAAAAAACAAAGGTCTTGTACCCATATCCGATCATTTTTTTATCACGCTATGATAACAGCGCTGTAGTTTTCAATACATTAAAGGGGCCAGTCTATTTTCCCTTCAGCCTCGGTTTAGTAACGTTAGTTTGTATTAAAAAACAAGATGGCTACCTACTGATGGAGGTAGTATGTCGTATCGGGCGCGCCATACACACCGTGTATAAGAATAATCGAACTTTTTTGTTGGCAATGAATGCTCGGTAAATCCAAAGGTGCTTTGATTATGTTTAGTGAATTTTTCTTTCAGTCAAAAAGGATGATCGCTCAATTGTTCAATCTGATTCGGTTAACATCATTCTGTAAATGTTGTAGTTTACGAACAGATATGATCCATTCATTCAGTTCTAATTTTGCCAAAAGCAAAAATTATTTCAAGGAGGTTTAAAGACCGTGTGTGTACGATCGTGACGATATTGTCCCTTCACACTGAATACACCGAAGCACGTTAAGTATGCATTACATCGGAGTTTACTTTAATCCCCGATGGATCATGATGAATAAATAAATAAGTCTACTTCAGATCAAAGTCACCGACAACATGTTATTATTATTTAATTTACCCGTGTTGTTTCTTGACGGTGTGGCTTTAAATAACATAAATGCCGTCAACATAGTAACTCCATTAGGCCGACCGCTATCAAGCCAAAATATATTTCACACAATTATTAGGCCGAAAGAGTACCCAGTTTCTTGTCTCCGCGCGCGTAGCCTCAGACACGCGTGAGCCTTTTTAGTTTTCTTTTCTTTTCTTTTCCTCCTTTTTTCCACGCTATGATAGTACGATGTCCAACTGCAGCCAAAATTTGCTGGATCGATTGGATTTCTGCCGTGCTGTGTTTTAAACGACCTTTTCACATAGGGCGTGAGCATTTGCCCGATTTGTGCGGCCTTCCTTAGCCACCATACTTTGTGTATGGGAAATTTGGTCTAATTAATTCATACCAATCAATATAACAGCACCAAGAAATAAAGTTTGGTAAATACACTCTTCACAGGACCTTTAACTCAACATTTCGATCCATATGCTTTGCTCATCTTCTGGGAGAATGCTGGTGCAGGAGGGGCTTAAGTAGCTCGGTGGAGGAGTCCTGGGCCGATATTCATAAAAGCTTGCTAAGCCTAGTTGGCAACTAAAGTGGCCCCTAGTTGACAGCTAAGCCTAGTTGTAAGCCATGATATTCATAAAACTTTGCTAAGCTTAGGTGGTTGCTAAGTTGGCTGCTAACGCTAGAGTTGATCTGGGGTGTCTCTAAGTCACTAGTTGGCAACTAAATCATGTGTGGGTTACACATCGAGCAGCGAACACCATACCCTACTGAAATGCAAATTGCCATTCTCCGATTTTGTGGTTTCGCGAACTGCCTAACGGATCCTAGCTGCCTGCTAGAAATATCTAGCTGGCAACTAGCTGGCAACATTCTTAGCAAGGTTTTATGAATACAAAATTAGTTGATAACCGCGGAGCAGGAAACTACGGATTTAGCAGGCTGCTAAGGCCTAGTTGGCTGCTAAGTTAGCAGGCTTTTATGAATATCGGCACTGATCACTAGATCTTTGGGCTTGCTTGTACCATTCTTGTAGCTATTACCTAAAACAAATTTGAAATACATTTATAATTATTTATGTGTGAAATAACAAATGTATTATAACATAATTTATTTATAGAAAGTGAAAGATAATATTGTAACAAATTATTCAAAAATGTGCTTAAATATCAGCTGTTTTAACCAACCACACACCATCCCTTAAAAACATTCAAATAATAAATCCCATATCCCACTATTTTATTTTCAGCTAGGTTTCAACTTCATAGGTTCAGGGGTTACACAGTTGTAAACCTTCAATTTATTTGGGAACTACCATTTTCTCTTTCACTTACTATTATTATTATATCATCGTGATTGTACAAACTATACTATTTCTATGGCAGTAACCAGTGGGTTAAGATGATAAGAAGTCCCAGGCATGTCAAATACAATGTTCCCAACTCACATGGAAATATCTTGATGCGGTGCATGGTGAATATTAAAAACAAACTTACCCAACTAAGATAATAACTTCTGTCAGTGTCACTGCCCAACTTTGCCAGCAAACAATCCTTTTAGATGATGATGTACACACTGTACATGTATGTACATTTTAATATATAACTGCCTTAATTGAGTTAAAACCCATCAATCATGTCAACAAACCATGAACAGCTGATTAGTAACTATTCTAGATTATGTGTGGTACATATCACACACACAGACTGGTAAGCTTCAGTGCATGGAGTCAGGGTACCTTTACGTTAAACTGACAACAGAGGGCGCCATTCAACCAAAACTTTCAGGGGGCATGTACAGGGGGTTAGAAATATCAAAGTTTTATTTTAATGATTTAGTCTTGTTTCTAATAGGCCTGTACATGTTTTGAGGGCGCAGAATATAAAAAAGTTTTAAAAAAGTGAAATAATACCCCCTACTCAAAATCATCATGCAATTTCGTTTTCTGTGAGTAGGCAATAGTACTCTTGCGTCATGCGATTTAAACAAAATAACCATCCAATTGAACAATCCACTCGAACAGCATTCAATTTCGCAGGAGCTTTTAAATTCATTATTGGGCAAGCATTTATGAAATTTGTGCAACTATTGACACTTTGTTAAACTTCGTTTAACTTTAGTTTCCTAAAGACACACTCAAACAATAAAAACAGGTCATAATGAAACAGTCCAATATAACATGAATGTTTTTAAAACACATTACAGAATTAGGCTCAGGTCCGAAAACCAATAAAGATTCTAATCAGAGAATGAACAAAACAAAGTAAGACCGATTGGCCCTATATATAAAAGTGTACGAGAAACGCACATGAATAAAGAAAGCAAAATTAAGTTTGAATTAAAGAAAACATACGAAATGTATTCTTTTGTCTTTTTTGCATTTGTTTCTCGTATTTTTTTAAATTCTCATTTTGCGAAATTGATTACCGTAATACGAAAATGAAAGTAACATTTTATTGAAAATCTCCAGTCGTACCAACTCTGCTAAATTGGATGAAGAATGTGCATAACTGAAAAGAACGACGTATATGCTAAATTGAATATAATGCCACATGAATTCACATGCCTGAATTTTTAATTCGAAACACAGTAACAACTGCACTGTAACAATAATGGGTAAATTATTTATGGCCAAAGTAAACCACTTAATTGTTGGTAAATAATTGTCTAATTTATGGATAAAGATTGACGTTGGGTAAAGCTTTGAAATTGCCTAAAATTGGTTACATTAAATTTCATAAAAGTTGGG
Organism: Zoroaster sp. YZ-2022; assembly: GCA_029582265.1. Taxonomy (NCBI): domain Eukaryota; kingdom Metazoa; phylum Echinodermata; class Asteroidea; order Forcipulatida; family Zoroasteridae; genus Zoroaster; species Zoroaster sp. YZ-2022. The sequence goes on along the minus strand of CM055833.1, from coordinate 21,383,626 downwards.
TATATTTTTGCAATGGTTGGATATTATCAGGCTTTGTACATTATATTGGTCAAAGCGGCACACGATTACTTTCTGAAAATGAAATTGAATGCTTGAATTCTTAATTCGAAACACAGTAATAACTGGAGAGGCAAACTCGCTTTAAAATGAACGTATAGAATTGAAATTGGCTGATTATTTGCCAAAATTGACCAAGAAAACCTATACTACAATTTTAAAGAAATTACCCAAACTAGTCCTGGGAAGAAAATAGTGTAAGTAAATTGTTGTTGTTGAAATTATGGAATCGTAAATAATAATAATGGATTTTTATATAGCGCTTTTTGCACTACTATCCCTCCCTATCATCAGGTTACTTTTTAAAACAATCATTCCTGGGACCAATTTCATAGAGCTGCTAAGCAGAGAAAATTGCTTACCAGAAACATTTGCTTAGCAGATTTGCTTGGTTACCAGCCAAACTTGCATGTAAAATGAATTTACTTTACCTGGTAGTCTGTTTTATAATGCTTAGTGAAAATATTTCATAATCAAAATTCTCTGCTTAGTAGGGGGTTGCATTCCAATATTTACAGGGGTTGGATTCCAATACTTACAGGGGTCGCATTCCAATATTTACGGGGGTTGGATTTCAATACTTACAGGGGTTGCATTCCAATATTTACAGGGGTCGCATTCCAACATTTACAGGGGTTGGATTCCAATACTTCTCTCTCTCTAGATGAGCGTAACCATTGCTACTAGTAGCAAGGGTAGGTGAATTTTGTTTTAATTCGACGGGGAGATCCAAAAAAAAATTGATATCTGGAACAACTCAACCTATTGCCGAACAAAACCATAAGATTTAAGACAATAAAATAAAAAGGATAGAATATGATTATCAAGTTCACACTAATGAATTTCGATTAAAACACTGGTGAGTCAAATTCTAAAATAAAACATTCAAAAGTGTGGTTCATTAGGAAAATTAACCTGCTACCATTAAATGAATTTTTTTAAATAGATTTGCCAGGGGGTAATTAGGGCGAACTGCCACCCGAAACCGCAGATTATAAACAACTGATAACAAACAAACAACTCAGCAAATCTTCAGTGCATGGAAACACGATACACTGGCAGTGGCGTAACTAGGGGGGAACGTGCCCCCCTCCCCAGCCGAGGTTCGTGCCCCCATTCAGAATTTTGAAAAAATAGGTCCCTATTTGAGACTGCAGGATTCAAGTATTGACATGCCCCTAGAAAAAGTGGTGCACCCCTTGGTGCCCCACCCAAAAATTGGACCCTAGTTACGCTGCTGTACACTGGCAGTTTGCCCACTGAAACTTTATTCTGGACCGACCCTTGTTCTAGTACCTTTGATGTTTCATTTGCCGACTGAGGCTCTAAACGCCGACTGAGGCTCTAAATGCCGACTGAGAAAAATCATTGGGGGACGTCACAACCCCACCCCACCCCGCTCGCTACGGCCCTGGGCTTAGGCCTATACGAGTTCCACACAACAACGTTCATGACGCTTTTATTACATTAAAAAAACGTGCTCGTAAATTTCGCCCTCACGCCCAAATCATCCAGTCAGTGGAACCAGCCCTACGCCGACTCAACAAAACAGAAGCTGACGACGTCCGGTTCCAAACCCCGAACACAAGGTAAGTAATCTAACCCTTTCTACTTGTCTCCCCTTTCTAGGTTCGACGTCACACAAACTCCAACGCATCCTCCGACAAGCGGGCATCCAAGTGTACCACTCAGCCAACTCCAAGGACTTCTACACACCCACAAGGATAAACCGGATCCCAGCAACAGAGCGGGAGTCTACAGGATCGTCCCCTGTGAGTGCGGTAAGGTGTATATCGGCGAAACAGGACGGAATCTCCCCATCAGACTTAAAGAACACCGAGCGCACGGCCGCAGAGGAGATTTCGAAAAGTCAGCCATCGTCAAGCACTCGCACGTCAAGGACCACCATATAGGCTGGCAGGCAGCCCAACTCATCACACCCATCGACGCATGCCACCCCAGACGCATCAGAGAGGCCATCGAGATCGTCAAACACGACACTGTGCCACAGGACATCGGCTTCTTCATCAGCGACATTTGGCGACCACTACTACGGACTGAGGGATCTCCTATATCCTAAGTCAACCACCCTCCATCCCCCTGTGCTTGTTAACAACTAATTCAGTTCAGTGAGCACACACTCCTCTCCCCCAACCCCTAGGATCCTAGTCTCAACAGTTCCCGCCTGCGCGCCTCAACGAACTAATCCTCCAGCATCCATTTATGGGATGATCCTCCAGCAGTCCACTTCAGCAGCAGCATTTTCCAGAGTCCGGCATTCTCCTGAGGACGATCAGAGCATACTGATCGAAACGTCGAGTTGTACCTCCAGTTCTTTTCAGAACTAATTACTACTCAATTGAGTATTTCACATGGTGTCACCGCAATTACTCTTACTTATCCTCCTCATCATGCAAAGCTACAAGTTCTACCTAAGACGAAGAAGTTTTAAGCCATACCGTACGCGAATTCAACGTAGGCCTAATTCGTTAAGTTTGTAATGACATGTAAGTTGAATTTAATGTTAAATAATTTGTTATTTTTAAATGGCTATAATAAATTTAGCCCTTCTAGTTGTAAAGAAAACGTGTTTAAAACAAGGAGAAGAAAACTGCCAAGCATAATTAATTAATAGCGCCCTCTGTTAATGAAATGTAATAAGGAACGTTTTAACAGTAGAATCGATACTGGAGCGCGCGGCATTGACAGTATAGGGTTGCCAACGCGCTGCCGGTGAAGGCGGTTGCGAAGGCGAACGTCTGTCCAGTGAGCCTTAATTGTAGTTTCATCTTTGTGTCGGGATGTTCTTCGACTATTACAGTACATGTCTGATACAGGTAAATGATACATTTTTACTTATTTTTTATTTTACTTTCACTGGAAATTGTCTTTGTAATTTTTTGAGTTTAGTAGGGGAAAGATAAGTTTAAGTAAAGACACATTTTCTTTTTGGTGTCGAGACAAATTCTATAAGTGTTCGGTGAGCTTTGGGAATCGACGTCAAGTCGACCACAGCACCGGCTAGTTCATTAATTTAGCGGTGGGAAAAGTTACGATAACTTGGTATATGTCTCGGTGACGTACGTGGCTGCGAAGATTAATGGAGAAAATAACTTCCATTCAGAACAGTGAAGCATAACTCGAAATAATTTCGTAAGGGGCTAGCTTTGATTGGGATTATTGGTTATCTGACAGGTGTATTGGAGTGAATCCTTTACAGGAGGCCGTCAGTATTTGTCACTTTGTATAGTGATGGCAGACTTTTATAATTTGTCGCCGTTGATGTCAATAAGTAAATTGTTGGGATGTTGGGAGAATTTAAACAAATAATATTTTCGGAAGACGGGAGAGGCATATAGATTAATCGAGTATGTGTTTTTATGTATATTAAAGATATTTTAAAGAAGTGCGATGAAGTTGGTTTGGGTTGGAGAGTGATAGATATTCCTTTTCGGCTGTAATTCGAAGTCAATTCGTACAGTCCGATTTGAGTAATCTGGTCCTCCCATGGGGATTGTAGTTTACAAATGTATTGTTTTTTATAGTTATGAACGATGGAAGTTCCGCCGTTTTAATTGTAGAGGCATTGCATGCGAGTCCGTCATGGACATCGGCATATTTTTTGTCATTACATGTACTGTACATAGATAGTGACCGCAGAACTCGAGTGTACTGTATAAGATTGCAGGGGTTTTGTTTTGTTTTAGCATATTTTGTGGGGTGGGAGATGACAACCTTCACGTGATCCACCCTGTTTCAACTAATGTCATCAAACCGATGTATGCAGCTACTAGCACTCTAAGCTGCTCATCATCACACGAAAGAAGAAGAAGCATATTTTGTAATTCACTTCATTTTAGACCACGTCCACCTGCTGATGACAGCTGAAGGTTGTTTTAGCCAGAGACCGGATTTTATCATGGTGCCGACATGGTGGGTCCGTGATCTGTAGACCCAGTGTCGCTGGTTGGGGTATGTTTATGGTCCATTAGTTGTTCTGTTGATTGTTTTATGGGTTCTTGCAAAGGGATTGGGGATCGGGGATCGCTCTTAACGTAAATGCAGTGGCTGTTGGGTCTGGTATGTTTTTGTCGGAAAGCGTTATGATTGCTTGACATAATTATTGTAAATTTCGCTTTACTTCTACCATTTCATTTTTATTACGTATACCATTTTGTATTAAAGAAACTTGTGGTTAACTGAATAATTCAATTAGATTGATATAGAACATGAGGTGAATGAACCGTATTTTGTGCTGATTTAAAGTTGTTATTTTTCTGTTTGTTTTAACAGGGTTTTTCTTTTTGTTTGTTTGGATGTTTCATTTTGGTTGTAGTTTCCCTCGATTTGTGATTTCATTAAAGTTTATTGGTCCACGGTATCCTTACTTGCATTCTGTGTATTATTCCTGGGTGTGCAAAAGCTCCGGTTACATTAAGACGTCGTTTTTTGGTAACGACCGCTGTAGTACACACGACTAGATAACGACCGTAAAACGACGTCTTTAAGACATCGTGTGCCCACTGGGTACTTATAGTCATGATGGCACTTGACTTCCAATTGCTATACAGTCAGATTGGCCAATGGTTATGCACGAACAGAGAGCTTAATTGTTTGTGTCTACCACCAGAATAGACATTTCTGCTTGTCCATTTGTAAGGCTGTGCCGGGTACCCGAATACCCGACCAAAATGTCATTACCCGGTTCCATTTCAGTTTTCAGTTCCATTTACCCGTCAACGACTGAATTCCGACTGAACATTTAACTTGAAGCCACACAAAATAATGGAAGTCTCTGATTTTTTGCTAACAAAATGAAGAAAACTTTAGAAGTAACATTTGCCGATAACCATTCACATACTTGCCGGCTTTTGTTTGAAACTTGTGTTCGTATTGTTTTTTTTATAGGCCTACATTCAGGAGTATTTATGTGTTTTTACAAAATTGTTTACGGGTACCCTGGTATCCGAAGATTTCAAATTTTGGGTATTCGGTTCCCAAAATAACCGAAAACGCACAGCCCTATCCATTTGTGTGTTGTTGTTGTTGAGATGGGAGGTCAGCACTGGATGGCAGTAAATTCTTCAACAAGGGTTTGTCATCATCACTGCTTACTAGTCGTCTCATGATCAGCAACTGCATGGGAAGTTGAGGTAGGGACCAGTGACGGATTAACCTAGTAGTAGCAAAAGTATAGCATATGCTACAGGCCCCGCATTTTCGAGGGCCCCGCACTAAATGCTTGCAGTGACTGTCTGGTGAAATCAGCATCTCACGATCTGGGCCAGATCGTTGCCAAACAACAGCGTTGCTAGATCATCTGGCAACCAGCTGTTGTTTACATGTCGGGGGAGCTGCATGCTGCATGGTACCGGTACGTCATTATTACGGACGTCATTAATAACATGATACGAATAAATAATTTCGTTCAAATTTAACTTTACTGAGTTAGTTAAGTATATGTCTATGTAACCACCCGCCAGTGTGGGTTGCTCAAATTTAGATTGCGCTATTCAGTTTCTGTTTGTTGTTTCCATCTTGGGATGTCGTTGCGAGGGTAGCCATTTTGATACGGCCACAGTTGTCGCCGCTTGTCTTTAGGCATGTATTAAAGTCCTATTGAAATGAATCTGATAGTGTTGGATCGATAATCCTGAGTGACCTGGTCTACTGAATACTGATTACGTTATTTGTTTTTAATTAAGTATTTTGTGAAAAAGTAGAAAATGCCTTGCGCATCTATACGGTCACTCATGGTTACCAACTGCAGTGGAGAACGCTCATTTTCAAAACTGAAAAGGATTAAAAATGAACTAAGGAGCACCATGGGTCAAAACAGATCTCGCTCTAATGAGCATTGAACATGAACTTCTGCGTGAAATAGGCATTTCCAGTATCATCAACAAATTTGCTCATGCTAAATCTAGAAAATATATCTTATAAATTGTAGTTTTGTTACTTTTGACATTTGAAATTTATACCTACATGTAAGTAATACTATTACTGAAGTGTCAGACATATTTGTCGTATTATCTGGCTGTATAGCAAATGAAATAAATTAATTACTTTAACTTTACTATGCAAGTAAATAATTTATGTTTTAATATTTATGTGTATTTTTTTAAATTTAGGGCCCCTTTATAACATATGCTACAGGCCCCGCACTAGCTTAATCCAGCCCTGGTAGGGACATAAGAGAGACAAAAAATAAAAGTTTTTATTTACTAAATGATATTAAATTATTATTTTATTTAATATATATATATTTTTTTGTTAATCTAAATTGTGAAACAGTTATAAAGTGCATGAACTTTCAAAAACATAACATAATATGCACCTGCTACAACCATGGTGTATGATCGAGGAAAAAATAAAGGTGGGGAGGAGGGGCCCTAGAAATTCTACCATCAGCTGAAAAGATTGTCTTATATGTTTTATACTTGCAGACAGCAAACCTTTAAATAATAATAATAATAATAATAATAATAATAATAATAATAATAATAATAATAATAATAATAATAATAATAATAATAATAATAATAATAATAATAATAATAATAATAATAATAATAATAATAATAATAATAATAATAATAATAATAATAATAATAATAATAATAATAATAATAATAATAATAATACAATGTAATAATAATAATAATAATACAATGTAATAATAATAATAATACAATGTAATAATAATAATAATAATAATAATACAATGTAATAATAATTATGAATGAATATATTTCAATAAATGTCAGATTAAAAAGAACTTGAATCGACTTGTGGGCAACCATAATTCAACTCATAATTTTGCTCGTACTCGTACTCACACCAATTTATGTTACACGTTAATAACACACTTTCGTACAGATTGTCCTCTATTACAGTGTATGTGACAACCCCATAGGAGTGGGGTTTGTAAAGAACAAGTTAAGCAAGTTAATCGCCCTTCAATTCGCACCTTCACCCAAGGTAATTTGTTTGAAGGCGAATTAGTTTGAATCTCGCTCGGTAGCCAACACAGCGTGAGGTCACTGCCTGTAATCCAATGCAATACATGTGTGTGTGAGTTGGTTTTGTAAGGGGTAGGTATAGAGTCATGTGCATGCTCAGATGAAAATCCTATAGGAAAGAAAGAACAGTGAATCCATCCCGGATCCTGTTATACTGTTAATATAATCTCATCCTCCTAAATAATAATAAACCAATCCTTGAAAAGAAAACTAACGTAATAACATTCATTTTATCATGGAGGAATGTTCTCTTCCTCCGTGATTTTACATAGTGTATTGTTCCAGATAAGTACATGTAGTGTTGTAGCATGGAGGAAGTTCCTTCCTCCATGGTTGTAGCGGGGTAAGCTGCACAGATTTATTTTGGCCGCATATTCAAAGGAAACGATGAATTTGCGGAAAAGGGGGTTCAGAGAAAAAGAAAGATTCCCGAAAGTTTGAAGACTAAAAGCGATTTCAGTTAATTTGTTTCGTGATTTCCTTTTCCTTTTTGATTATTTATATTTTAAAGAAAGTTACGGTTGCTTTAGAACATCTATCAAATGACTGGCTCTTACCAAGTTGGCTGTGAACACTCATTTTTATAGGGTATACTATAGACGCATATTTTGGAAATGCAACACAAACATCTAGGCGTGAAAGAAAAAGTGCAGATCCTTTCTTGTATTTTTAGTCATATGAAACGTATTGAAATAAGTCACAATGAAGGTTGCGGTCTGCATATTCTATTTTTTTAAATCAGACATATTCAAAGTTATTCATCCGTCCAGTCCGTCCGTTCATCCGTCCAGTTGCAGTTTGAAAGCTAGCTATGCTTTTTGCAAATCATCTGAGCGCAACCCTCACCGTGTGACTTATTTCAATACGTTTCATATGACTACAAGAAAGGATCTGCACTTTTTTCTTTCACGCCTAACATGTTTGTGTTGCAATTCCAAAATATGCGTCTCTGGTATACCCCCATAAAAATGAGTGTTCACAGCCATAAGAGCCAGTGCTTTAATAGATGGGTTCTAAAACAACTGTAACTTTCTTTAACCCTAACTCCCTAGACAACAAAAGCAGTTGGAGGATTTTGAAGGACTGTTTTTATTGTTCAGTAACAATGCTTAGGGAGTTAGGGTTAAAATATAAATAATCAAAAAGGAAAAGGAAATCAGGAAACAAATTAACTGAAATCGCTTTTAGTCTTTTAAACTTTAGGGAAATCTTTCTTTTTCTCTGAACCCCCTTTTCCGCAAATTCACCGTTTCCTTTGAATATGCGGCCAAAACAAATCTGTGCAGCTTACCCCGCTACAACACTACATGTACTTATCTGGAACAATACACTATGTAAAATCACGGAGGAAGAGAACATTCCTCCATGATAAAATGAATGTTATTATGTTAGTTTTCTTTTCAAGGATTGATTTATTATTATTTAGGAGGATTAGATTATATTAACAGTATAACGGGATCCGGGATGGATTTTTTTAGAAGGGAAATCAAGTCCGAAAACCATCATAAAATTGGATTTTAAAGATAGTTTTCGCTTTCTGTACCCCCAAAAATCGATGGAATAATTTTTTAACTGGTTAGTGGTTGTAAAAGAAATTTTTAACAACCCTTAAAAAGTGGTGGTCGGATACGACATTCTTTCCTAAATCGAGACCAGCTTTGGTCTGGAAACACCGTGTCCCTGGATCACAATGTATTCATTTACAATGTGATTTGTTGACGATCGCTCCACTCCGTTTCCGCCATGTAGATCAACGCGCTTGTTAACGTTTACTCCAACCTCGTCCCATATGGAATTCCATACCTGCCATTTTAAACGTCGCCCGTCGCCCTTCTGAACGTCGCGCGTCGCCCTTCTAAACGTCGCCCGTCGACCGTCGACCGTCGCCCGTCGCCCGTCGACCGTCGCCCGTCGCCCGTCGCCCTTCTAAACGTCGCGCGTCGACCGTCGCCCGTCGCCCTTCTAAACGTCGCGCGTCGCCCGTCGCCCGTCGCGCGTCGCCTTCAATGTGATTGATCAATTGACCCTCGCTGTATTTTTTGTAATGAAATAGAAGCATCAAATAAAATTTGAAAAAAAAAGTCTTCCTTCCAAGTTCCTATGTGAATTTTTCCAATATTCTTATATAGCAAAATGGAACAGAGATATGTTTGTTTATGAAATTGTGATTTTTGATATGATTTTGTCTATTGTTAGTGAAACTTATTATCTATTTAGTATTGTGGGCCTTTAAATAGGTAATAAACTGGTCCAACCACTCTCAAAGATATAACAATATTACTTTCCCTGTGACACTGAACTGAATGTCACACCCCCCAAAAATGTTCAACTTTTGGTTGTGACTTGTACAACTAATAATAATAATAATAATAATAAAGATTTTTAGCGCGCACATATCCACCCTGCTGGGCGCTCAAGGCGCGGAAACAAAGAAAAAACATTAATACAAACAATATACAATGATAGCATAGGGAAACAAATATTATGTACCGAGATACAATGTACATGTATACACTACAATGCAATTACAAATAATTTTATACATCATCTTTAAAGAGTTGTGACATAAGATGAGTTTTAAGCATCGACTTGAATCTGGTTATACTATGACAAGATTTGAGTTTAGTTGGAAGACGATTCCAGAGTCTCGGAGCTGCGACAGAAAACGACCTATCACCCCAGTTCCGTTTTGAAGTTGGTTCCTTTAGGAGTGACATGTTGCTGGAGCGCAAATTGCGTGATGGAGTGTAGACTTTAAGCAGTTCAGAAATATAAATTGGAGCAATGTTATTAAAAGATTTGTGAACAATTAGCATAAGTTTAAAAACAATTCTCTGTGAAACAGGAAGCCAGTGCAGTTCTTTCAAGATTGGCGTGATATGGCATGACTTTCTGGACAAAGTCACAACACGAGCTGTTGTGTTTTGTATGTGCTGAAGACGAGATATTTGATTCTGCGGGAGACCGTAAAGGACAGCATTCCCGTTATCGAGCCGTGATGTGACAAACGCATGTATAATTTGTTCAGCAGCACTTTTATTCAAGTATTTCCTAATTCGGCTTATATTTCTGATATGAAATGATGATATGCGAACAATGTTGGAGATATGTGGTTTTAAAGTCATTGTCGAGTCAAATATAACACCCAAATTACGTGCATGTAATGAGGGGGTTATCTGCGAGTCACCAATTGTAATAAATGGAAGAGAAACTTTAGACAATTGCTGACGTGATCCAAATAGAACAAATTCTGTTTTTTCATCGTTCAATTTCAGGAAGTTTTGTCTCATCCAACTTCGAATCTCTTGAATACATTTCTCCAGTGTTTTAATGCAGGAATCAGCAGGTTCTTGAGAAGATTTAAAAGTAATGTAAAGCTGCGTGTCATCAGCGTAAACATGGTAATTTAAATTATACTTCAAAATGATATCACTGCGAACTGGAAAGGTATAAACAGTAAACCACTGTGGGCCGAGCACAGAGCCTTGGGGTACAGAATAGTCAAGAATAACAGGCTCGGAGATAGCGTTACCAATACAAACATGCTGAGGCCTATTTAAAAGGTAGGACTTACACCAATCCAGGGCTGTGTCCTGTATTCCAAGATGATATTGAAGGCGGGAGAGAAGGATTTTATGATCGACCGTGTCAAATGCGGCGCTTAAGTCTAACAAAACTAATGCAGTGATTTTCCCCTCATCCATGGCAGATAAAATGTCATTGTTGACGCGAAGAAGAGCAGTTTCCGTTCCATGAAATGGTTTGTAGGCTGACTGAAATGTGTCCGACAGGTTATTAGCACGAACATGGTCAGAGATCCGTGATGAAACAACTCGCTCGATTGTTTTTCCAAGGTACTTTAAATTCGCTACTGGTCGGTAATTTTTGAAAACTTCCTTGTCCAAATTGGGTTTCTTTAGGAGTGGTTTAACATGAGCAACCTTCTGGCTATCAGGGAAACAACCGGAAGAAAGAGATCTGTTTACAATAATTGTAATATACTTAGCAAACACATCAATATTTTGTTTTATTAGCGAAGTTGGCACTGGATCAAGTTCACATGATTTTGATGGCGATTTCATGATGAGTTTCTTGATCTTCTTGATCTAATTCCCACACGTGTACGCAACCTTTTAGGACCAAGGGTTTTATTACGATGGACCCAGGCTATAGTCTCCTCTCTGTCTGACTTGGTTTGGGTGATTTATGATGCAAGAAGGAGGAATTTGGCCATGTGGTGTGCTAGTGGGCGATTTGGGCCATTGTGACTACAGCTTTCGTCCAGTAAGCATCAAAAGATCATAATCGCTACAATCGTCTGCAAGACACAATATCACCTATTTTATACTTTTGAACATAGGTTGTTCAGCAATTGCCTCCAGCCCCTGATGTGCCGTGGATGGCCTTGATGTTTTGGCGTGTTGTTGTGGTGACTTCACCGATTGCATTACAATAAGTAAGCAGCACGGGCTCAGTGACAAACTTTAATGAGCTATATGACATCATCACTTATTTACATAAGCTAATTACAACGCGCGGTGGTTTGGGAAGTAATGAATATTCATTTAATGATCACGCAGTGAACCGGTGACCTCCTCGCGTCGATTAGCCAATCAGCATGCAGTACCGTGAAGATTGCACGCGGCGCACAACTGTGTCATTAATAATAATAATAATAATGTATAGATTTATATAGCGCACGTATCCACCAACTAAGTGGCGCTCAAGGCGCATTATATTATTATCCCTGCTCATAAGGCTCATAAGGCTCATAAATCATTCCTGAAACCATCTCAGCTCCCTGGGGAGTATACAGCTCAATTGCTGCCATTTCTAGCGCATATAGAGCAAACCATCTCTGCCTTCACAGGTACCCATTTAACCCCTGGGTGGAGAGAAGCAATTATGGTTAAGTGTCTTGCTCAAGGACACAGGTGTCACGGCCGGGGCTCGAACCCACACTCTGCTGCTGGCAACACCAGAACTTGAGTTCAGTGCGCTAGACCGCACGACAATCCACTTTGGGTGCATTATACAACACACGGGACCTACGGCTTTACGTCCCATCCGAAGGACGAAGCAATTATGGTTAAGTACCTTGCTCAAGGACACAAGTGTCACGACCGGGGCTCGAACCCACACCCTGCTGCTGGCAACACCAGAACTTGAGTTCGGTGCGCTAGACCGCTCGGCCACGACACTCCACTAGAATGCAGTCGATCAAATTCGGTGGTCTATGAATATTACATAAGTACATACAGTAAAATTTTGTAAATTTCATTAAAACTTTGTTTGAATATTCATTATGGTCTACAGCAACTAACTGTGCAGTTACTTTATGAATGAACTACATGAGTGAACAGCAAATAGACCGCTCACTGGAGGCCACGTAGGGAGCGTCTTACCACCGCGAACACGTGTATTGTTAATGGTCGTGCGTGACGACGTCAGTGCTGAAGTGAAAAAGTTGTCGTTTTGAATTCGATAGGTACATGTACATATTTACAAATTTTCCAAAAGCAGAAATATTGGGTTTCTACAGCAAGTAGACAAACAAAATTTGCATGGGGTACAGTTACTATGTCCAGTACCTGTTTCTTTTGGGAGCATGGGTTTCATAAAATAAAGGGTATATGCACTTGGTCTATACTTGTCTGTGTGCGTAATGCAGTGCGTATTTCAACGCTGGTGTTTGTATGAGAGATGTCCGTTAACTTATTGTAATGGTTTCTATTTTCGTCTAGCCCCTTCATTTATTCTACTAGCCCCATCTTCACTTCTTTTTCCTGATTTCCCTGGATCAAGAACTTTCTTTGCATTCGTTCGTGTGATCCTCCATTGAACTTTGTACCTGCTCGCGTACGTCGGTCGCGTTGAATCAAGATCGTTCGGAGGATTGCTCAGATCACCATCGGCTAGCCACAGTCATCAACCCGCTAAGTTCCTTTTTATTATTTTCCATTGTTACATTATATTAAATTTCATTCTCTTTGTAAACTGTGTAATATTCAATTTGGATCAGTATTGGTTTAATTCTCATTTTCATATGTTCGAAGATTGTTTTGTCATTTTTTTGCTTGAATATTTGACAGAATACATATTGAAATTCCGACTGTCAAATCGACCTCTTTTCGTTATTTATTTTGTTTAATTTTGTCTTACCATTGAACCGGTAATTAATAATAATATCGGGAGTCCCTTTTAAAGGAAATACCCGTGACATGAACATGAACAGAAATCATTTGACACTAATAATACATTTAAAAGTAACCCAATTAAGTGTCCGTAAAAATGATACTAAATCTCGGGCTTCTGACAGCTGATAAAATGAAACTGGGCTTTGACGCTAGGTCACAAAACACGAGACTGGTCACGGGGGCGTGTTATTAGTCTTATTATATGAAATCTCCAGGTTATTTCGGGGTTAACGACAAGAAAATACATACACCCGGGCAACTAATCTCCAGGTTAATAAGCAGCTTGGAGTGAAAGAACAGTATTACTCATTACATATTTTCCTGATTGTATAAATATTTTACGCTCGTCTGATATGCCTATTATTGGTTCAAAGCTACAATCCCTTGGTATTGCAATATTTTTACTTCACGTTTACTTCACGTTTCTGATGTTGTCAATATTAAATATAATTATATCATATTATCTGAATGATTATGTTTAGATGATTTGGGGGTGAGAAGTGAACTGAATGTGTATTTTGTTGGGTTTATTTCTTTGAGAGTGGTTGGACCAGTTTATTACCCATTTATCGGCCTACAATACTAAATAGATAATAAGTTTTACTAACAGTTATATTCCTAGAGACAAAATCACATCAAACATATCTCTGTTCTATTTTGCTATATAGGAATATTGGAAAATTCACATAGGAACTTGAAAGGAAGACTTGTTTTTTTGCAAATTTTATTTGATGCTTCTACTTCATTACAAAAAATACAGCGAAGGTCAATTGATCAATCACATTGAAGGCGACGGGCGACGGGCGACGCGCGACGTTTAGAAGGGCGACGGGCGACGTTTAGAAGGGCGACGGGCGACGGTAGACGCGCGACGTTTAGAAGGGCGACGTTTAGAATGGCAGATATGGAATTCCATACGTCCCAAGGTCGAGAGAGCAGTGTATACGAGGGGGTATGTTGAATTGCTGGAAAGCCCTGGGAAAAAAAGTTTGATAAGCTCCGTCTATAACGAGAGTGCTGATTGGCGGGGGAAAGGCTCATATAACAAAGCGTGTCTGAGTGGTCGAAAAGGGGCCTCTGTCACGTCTTCCAAAGCCTCTCATCTAGCAGTACAATTTTCCTCAAAATGTACGCAAAGGAGCAACTTTTTCAAGGGGTGAACATTCACTTTTTTGTGAAACAATAATATTTTTGGTATATATGCAAGTTTTTATTGAGTACCTTGGTGAAGAGCACGAACGAACACAACTCCTAACTCGGCCTATGGTCTATATATGGGTTAACCCTTTCCTTACCATAGGCGACTTTAGTCGACTGCACTCATACCCCCTCTTCCTTACCATAGGCGACTTTAGTCGACCAAGCTTTCACACAAAAAAGCACATAATAGCCTGAGCACAAAGGCCATTTGTTATAAAGCTGTAGTATTGTCCATGTTCACCCTCCATACCCAAGCTTACAATGGTTGGAAAGAGAAAGATCGGATCTTTCCATTGATGGTGAAATAAAATAAGGTTGCTATTATGCAATCCCTTCAAACTGGAGTGGAAAGATCCGAAATGCCAAACACCTACGGAGCGCCATGTGTTTGTGTACAAAAAAGTGTTTGAGTTTACAGATCACACTGAGGAAACAAAGACCGAGAACCTGGACATTATGACCGATCTTAATGTTTTTTTGATTTTATGAAAGGGAATTCAATAAGTAAGATATTTTTTATTACTTATTTTCAAGGTGATAATAGAGTTTGTAAAATTGGCCTTTGAACACAAGCTTTCTGTTGTGTAAGAATGTGTGCTTCATGCATGCTTGAGTGGTCAAACAGTGTGTTGTTGTTGTTGTTGTTAATGGCACTTCTGGCAATCTATGTGCCCTTTGTGCCAGTTGCTGTACGGATTGAACAGCGCATGCGCGCAGAGATGCGAACAGTGTGGTCACCAGCGGTTGTTTATGTACTGAGAGGGTTAAAGCTTAGCATTAGAGCCTAGAGGGTGTCAATTGAGGAGCGGTATTGGTTCAGAACTTGACCGGGAAAAAACTGCATCACCAAAAAGGTTGGGATTTGTTTCATATATAGGAAGGGTAAGGATTGTGAGACGCAAAGTATAGCCCTGGAGACATGGATGAGGTAAGTCAACAGAATTTAATGTATTTTATTTGGAGATATCCCAGATAACATCACAACATTGGCCCAACGTAGGGCCAACGGAACGGTTTCATTGGGCCAACGTTGGCTGTCAACGTTGGCCCAACGTAATTTTGCTCATCGGCATTGGACCAACATTGGACCTTTGTATCATTGACTTTGAACCAGCATCGAGCCAACATTGAGCCAACATAGTTCAACATTGGCCCAAAGTTGGACCAATGTTGGGCCTTTGTTTCGTTACCTTTAAGCCAATATTGAGCCAACGTTGAGTCAACTCATTCCAACATTGGATTAATGTTGGACCTTTGTATCATTAACTTTTAACCAACATCGAGCCAACATCGAGCCATCATCAAGCCAACATTGGACCAATGTTGGGCCATTGTATCATTAACTTTGATCCAACATCTAGCCAACATAGAGCCAACATATTCCAACATTGGGTCTTTGTATCATTAACTTTGATCCAACATCGATCCAACATTGAGCCAACATAGTCCAACGTTGGACCAATGTTGGGCCTTTATATCATTAAATTTGATCCAACATCGAGCCAACATTGAGCAAACATATTCCAACATTGGACCAACATTGGGCCTTTGTATCATTGAACCAGCTTTGAACCAGTATCGAGCCAACATTGAGCCAACACACTCTAAAAACTCCCGGGTCAGACCCTGGAAAGGGTTGGATATAACCCGGACTCACGGCTCAGATTAATGTTGACCCGGATTCTGGATCTAATGAGATAAGCATGTCTTCCATGTATTAAGAAGCCCTATGGCAAGCAATCAAATAAAACATATTTCTTGTTTTTTATGTAACATTTAGCTGAATCATAACCCTATAAACTGTTAAATTTCCATAGAAAATTGCCATAAATGAGTGCATCTTTCTATAATGAACACATGCTTACCTTATTAGGATGGCCTAGGAGACAACACATTGTAATTTGAAGGATAACTGTAAAATTAAAAGAAACAAACAATAATGAAATGATTTTCTGATTGTTATATATGTATTTATTTCTCTTTAACTGTTGAAAATACATGTTCATAAATAGTCATTTTAAAGTTATTGTTTAAAGGTGGCAATATTGTCACGATCAACAGGGCATGGAATCAGAGTTCAAGTTTTAGATTAACTCAGTGACTGAAAATAATACTCACGTGGTAAGGTCATATATTATATTCGCGTTGCTGCTGCATAAATGAGCCAGTAATTTTCAGTTACTGTGTTCATCTTAAACTAAGACACCGATTCCATGCCCTGTAGAAAGTCTGCTCTGATCGTGACAATATTGTCTCTTTAATATCTTTACACCAACTTGTGTTTATGGGATTGATGGTCAGTACTTGGGTTGAACATAGAGAAAGGATGTGTCCTTTCTCTATGGGTTGAACCATGGAGGAGTTCCTTCCTCCATGGTTGAACATGGAGGAAGAAAACAGAAGGAGTCACAACGAAGGCATATCAAAGGTTCAAGACAATGTCTTTTGCCGCGGTCGTAAAAACAGCGGGCGCTAATTGTATGGTACACAACTTCCAAGCCAGCGCTAATCCGATTATCGAGGAGAACTACAGCCAGGCTTTCTTTGCACATGCGCATTGCGCGCATTGCTGACGCGTTGTCCTGGTATACAAAATGGCGGCCTACGTTGACCACGAAGTGGAGAAAAATTACGCTGAAAATATAAACGACATGAGTGAATTCTCTGAAGAAGAGTTTGAGGAATGCGACATGCAGAATTTCGACCCAGACTTTGAGGACGAAGTAGGTGATAAACTGCCGCAAGTTTGCATCTGTAACAAGCCAGCAAACACCGAAATGGTGGTATGTTGTAACGACGCGTGCACAATAGCTGGTTTCATCTAGCCCCTAGTCTTGTCAAGACGTTCTTACATTTTTTAGTTGTACTACACGGCGGCGCGACATTTCCGCCAATAGAGGGCGTATTTTCAAATCGCCAGCAATCGATAGGAAGAACGTCTTGTGAAACTGTTAAAAACTGCCCGGAAAATAGCGGGAACATCCGGGTACTTCATGGTCAGGCCATGCGCGCCACACGAAATAGTTATGACGTAGCTCATTTGCATAATTTATTTCTGCGGCGGGCAACAAGCGAGCAGTCTAGTACCTGAACGACCAACATTAGAGAAAAGTGTATGTAACTCCCAACCCATTGACTTTGTGCAGTGCACTCAAATACACTCAAAATTTGTATGTAACTCCCAACCCATTGACTTTGTGCAGTGCACTCAAATACACTCAAAATTTGTATGTAACTCCCAACCCATTGACTTTGTGCAGTGCACTCAAATAAATGCAAGGACATGTGGCTAGGATAGGTCAAACCAAAACCACTCGACAGTACATACACAGCTCTGTATGACTATGTGGTTTGACCTACTAATTGGCAATGCACCCAAAAATACTCAAGTGACTGTCTGAGTGCCGTGCTGACTGGGCCAAATTTCAGCCTGGGCATAGGAGGGTTAACAGGTTAACTGAAAGCCACACAAACTAGATAGTAGGCAAATTGAACAATGTGTATAAAAAATAAAAAAGCACAAATAAAATTCCCACAATGATTGTTTGATAACCAATTAAGCAATTTTTTTAAATATTGGTTTCTGTTGGCTGGTTAGCAAGTTCCTAAACAGTTAGTGCAGTTTCGGTTAACCGTTCCAGCACTATTTGTAGGTGTAGTGACTGAATTTATTTTTATATAGTCCTTATATCTTATTTGTTGAAATGTTGTGTATTTAGGTTTTATTGCTACTGTAGCATTTTTTTCATCAAAGGGAACATGTCTCAGATTGTATTCACTATTAATTTGATATTTTTATGTTGGCTGAGATGTCAGAGGAGATTGGAGAAGAGTGTTGGTACAAGAAATGTTAATATAAGGTGACATCTATGTATATAGTTTGTTTTGTCAAGGAATACTGTATTATATACTGTCGTGAATGTTTCTAACTTCATGTAGAATCTAGAATGACCGTCATGAAAACACAGTGTGATAGTTTGGTCATATGCAGTTTAAGAAATAGTTTTTATATTGGTGTGATTTGTTGTTGGTTTTGTAACAAAGTTTTTAAAAGGAAGATACAAAAATTCCTTGGTGGCAAAACTGCTTCTACAAGTATGCTTACTCTCATTGAAAAGTTTCAGCTTATAAAGTCACATTGTGTAAATTTGTTTCCGTATTTGAAAATTGAGAACATGCATTCAGATTTTACGTTTAACAAAGGAATACGAACTTCGTATTTGTTCAAAGGTGTAGTTGTTATGCTATTGATGGTGTAAATTCAACTGGGAAATTGTTATACTAATTTGAACCTCAGAAAGATTTCAATGAAATATCATCCACTGGGCAGGGCAGTGACCAAGTAAAACTTAAATAAACAATATTTGTTTTTATATAATACGAATATTATTAAGCTTTTTGGCAGCTGATGGTCATTAGATAATGCTCAGTTTAGAATTAAATCCAGTTTGAGTGATTTACTTACAGTAACTATGAAGTATTCATAGGTTTTCCCTGATATGTTACCAGTAAATTTATTTTTTCATTGTAACATTGCTTCTTTTCTTGAGGAAAGGAAAATGAATGATTTCAAATGACAAATTTCACAAAATAATTGTGAGAAGCGTGGTTTTACAGTTTATTTCTCCCAAAAGAGTTTATGGCGGGTCCCGTCATAAAATCATTTTTGGCACTTAATTACAAAGCTACCATGAAATAGCTAATTTCAAAATATTCGTTTTTCTTTCCAATTGGAAATTACCAATATGGTAAACTGGTAAATTAAAAATATGGGCGATCGTTATGCATCTAAATCAGATTTGTAAAATATCATATGTAAGATATCATAATTGCTACCTCTTTCTCAGTACTGTGTAAATAGCTTGAAAATGGCAGGGAAAAAATAATATCGTGGAGAGATTTTTGTATTTAGTATGTTGCCCACTAAGGACATTGCATATATTGAACGTTTGCAACAACAAATATGAAAACCAATACAAATCAAAAATCAATTGTTTATCCCAAGTAAAGAATGTGCTGTTTTTTCTGACTAAACGTTTTTTTAGTGGCCTTTGTGAAAATATTAGAGATAAATTCACCATGTGTATACAACTCTTTAAGTCTAAAACTGGTGACATTTTATTATAATTCACTTACATTATTATGTTGGTTGAGATTTTTAAATGGTGGTTGAGATTTTTTTTATACTCGGGTTTGAAATATAACTGCAAATAAAAGAAAGTAAGTTCAAGGCACTGTGACATATTTGTGCTTCATTGTGAGATGTTAAAAATAGCTACTAATCAATGATATAAGAAAGAGGGCGCACTTAAACAATCTAATCATTTAGATGTCTTTACGGGACGCGATTTGTTTTAAGCAGTACAGAATTGCCACTATACACTCACCTGTATGCATTTGTATTCTAAAAACATTTTGGACTTTGTATTCCTTTTAAAATTCTTCACAGCAATCAATTGCTATTGTATAGAACGACGTTTCGTCTGTATTCATTTTGTAGTTAACACAAATTGATAGAACTAATAATTTAAAACCTAGTCTCGATCCCGTCAACACCTACGCGGAAGGCACCATGCCAGTCGAAGTTAACGGTGAATTCAGTTTAGAACAACCTAATAAGATTTGTTATACTGCAAAGAGAAATATTGCATACCGGACGGCTGGTGGCAGGCTTTGTAGTGGGAGGTCGTGATGAGACTGCGTTTTTAAGACTGGTGAGCAAAACAAGTTATTATATTGCTACAAATATTTTCACAAAGGCTGAATAGTTCATTGTTTCGGTTTTGGACTGAATGTCTTGTACATAGAAATAATAATAATTTAAGAAAAAACAATCATAATCTTCAACAACCACCAGAGGGTTCACATTACAAGCGTTCTTGTTTACAGGATTCCTCAGGTTTCCGAGCTTATAGTGTGCTCGAGGAACCTTTGGTATAATTGATTACCAGAATTGTATATAGGCCTAATACTCACATGATAGCATCTTCAGTTAGAAAATGTTCAGCTTGTATACGGTACATCAACTAAATTCATCAGTAAATCTGTGGTCATTCGTGATTTATGAGAATGCAAATCGTGTATTAAATTAGGGCTGTTAATTATCATCATTGTGAACACGTTGCATCCCATAACGAATCATGGATGTATCTAAATAAATGTACCTAACCAGTTGTATGTGTGTGTTTTTGTATACTGTACATGGAGCATCACGTCATGCAAATCAAGGCCCATGTAAGTATTCATTTATGTCAAATATTGTGATACCATGTTTATTATTGTGCATTTGACTTTGAGAAAGTTTCTATTAGGGTCGTAGGACAATGGGAATCATCCAACTCCCCCTCCCCAACGTTAATGATAACCACCAACCGAGGACCCATTGTTATGGTTTGTACCATGAACAACCCCCGCCCCCCCCCCCCCCCACATACACACACACACACACACACACCCTCACGCACATTGATTTGTGGGGTATTCCTTTGTTCGTTCTATTATCCCTTTTCCTTATAATTCTCCTGTGGGGTACAAGATTTTCTATAGTTACCTTGTGGGGTCCAATTGTTCTATTGTGTTTTGGACCCCACAACGAATGGTGTGTACGTTCACACACACACACACACACACGTGTGTAAACACCTGCAATCGGGGACTTCCTTTGTCCAAAAATACGGGGACGCATTGTTCTCCATTGTGAGAGCAACCGGGGACCATTGTCCCTTTTGTTATACGTCCCCGGTTTGAATGCGCTCACACACGCACACCCCACACACACCCTTTCAAATAGCAAAAGGATTGTGTAACTTTAAATAAATATTAAAGAACTGAATATTGGAACATGAATAATTGAATTGAAAGACCGAATCTTTAAAATAAATAAATAAAAATCATTGAGCGTTCCCATATTTCCACCATCGTATCAAATGATGATAAATATCCTTGCACTGATACGATGAAGTGGTGGTGTAATGGATAAGACATGTGACAGCTGTGTAAGCGTTCTTGGTTCGAATCTTCTCGGCAATTTTTCTTTTATTGCGTTGTACAGTACAATTGAAACCCTTTATTTAAATAGCTGTATAGCCAATCGTCATCGGGCAAGCTCGGTGGTCGAGAGGTTAAGACGTCTGCACTAGTAAGCAGGAGGTCGTGGGTTCGAATCCCGCCCGAGTTGCCTGTGTAGTTTTTTCACAGACACTCGGAAAGCTCTGAGCATACAGTGCTATACAGTATACACACGTCAGTGTAGGGCAAAATTAAATCAATTGTTAATCTTCCGACGCAAGAATTTCACCAATCTATAACTAGCTTTAATTTAACCTGTCTAATACCAACAAGGTCCAGATGGCGCAGCGCGTTGGCCGGACCACTGGAAGCGACAATCGCGGGGCTTCCATGCAGAGCTGGGACGCACCGGTTCGAAGCCCTAGAACAGACCTAATTCAGGGACATGGCAGCTGCGGCAGCAGCAATGGTTTGGGGGGCCGCCATGTCTCTACCCTGTTCGATAGTTGGTTACGGTGCGGGAAAATAAAGGAGCGACCGGGGTTCTGCCGATTCCCCAGAAGGGTGCTAAGGTGGTTATCACGCTGGGTTCGCCTAGAAGATTCAACCATGGAGGTATAAAATATTTTATACCTCCATGATTCAACGTTCCCCAATGCCTGGTCATCACTCTGACCATGGAGCTATAGCTCCATGCTCTGACTAACTTTCTGCAAAAATTACTTTTGAATTTAATATAATAATATACTCTTCAAAAAAAGAAACGCAAAACCACATTTTGGTGACATTGGGAAGATAATTTTAATTGCTGTATGGTAGGTCCGAGAATATCTAAATTTTGCGCAGTCGGTCAAAGGTGACCGATGTCGCTCTTGCAAAAGTGACAGGTCAAAGGTCATGGTCACCTACAGTCAATAGCGTGTGTGTCCTCCATGTGAGTTGAGAACTGCTTGACACCTCCTGCCCATGGAAGCAATCAGAGTATATACGGATCAGACCCTGGGGAATGGTGGCCCACTCAGCCTGCAATGCTAGTGCCAGCTGTGGCAGTGTCTGTGGTTGTCGCTGTCGCAGGCGTCTGTCCAACTCGTCCCATAAATGTTCGATAGTGTTCAAATCCGGCGATTTTGATGGCCAAGGGAGGACATCAATGTTGTTGTTCTGCAGGTAGGCTGTCGTTAGTCTTGCAGTGTGAGGCCTGGCATTGTCATGCTGGTATACGGCGTTGGCGTTGGCGTTGGCCATAACGGGAACCACGTGTGGCTGCAGAATGGCATCAATGTAGCGCTGAGGAGTGCCTTGAACGTGTACCAAGTTGGTTCTGCCAGTGTAGGATATGGCTGCCCACATCATGACGCTGCCACCGCCAAATCTGTCAACCTCCCGTACGCAGTTGGCAGCAAAACGTTCATTACGGCGTCTATACACACGACATCTGCCATCGTGACGACGGAGCAAAAATCTTGACTCGTCGCTAAACCAGACACGTCTCCAACGCTGTTGAGGCCATACTCTACGCACCTGGCACCACTGACGTCGTCGTAGACGATGTTGTTGTGTCAAAATGACACCTCGGACAGGCCGTCTGGCTCGAAGGCCTGCCTCACGTAGGCGGTTTCGCACGGTCTGGTCCGATATTCCACGCACACCTGGTAACGCTGTTGCTGTGGAGGTTGCTGTTGTCGTCCTGTCCCGTAGGTGGCGTACCCGTATGTACCGGTCCTGAGCGGCGGTGGTCACACGTGGTCTGCCGGATCTGGGACGATCACGTGTTGACCCATGTTGTTGGTATCGGTTCCACAGTCTTGTGATCGTGCTTGGGGATACATTGAACGCCCTGGCTACGGCCAACCTGGCTTCACCTGCTTGCAAGCGGCCGATGGCGTTGTTCCTCTGTGCTTCATTGAGTCGGGGCATTTCTTTCTGGTTCTGCAGTCGGCTAGGTATTGAGGTCAGGCAATCGAAAACCCCGCAATTTTATACTGGCGGTGTCCATGTTGCACGTGTATCAAACGCACATGCATTGACCACATGGTTTGCACCTGGCCGCGTTTTGGCAATTTTGCATGTTTTTGATTAGCATTTTCAGGTGTATGCGTTTATGCGACTGTTACAATGGGGATGTGTTTGGGACCCCGAATGACATTATATTCACAAATCTTGTAGCGCTCAGTCGACTATTCTGCTTTTTATTACCGATTTTATCCATTTTGCGTTTCTTTTTTTGAAGAGTATATTTTGTATTATTATTTTGTTTTAACACAATTACTTTTTGTGCCTTATGTAATTGCTGTAGTTCGCAACAAATAATAATAAAATATATATCTAGAGACCCTGAATATTTTAGAGAGGTTTCAAGCAAATATCAATAATTGACCATTCCCCATTTTGGAGAGGTTTACCCCTGATGATTTTGAGGAAAATACGGCAAGTTTACCACTTATGTTTTATTTTTTAAATTACGACTTAGGCTAAGGCTTACTTCCTGATGATTTTGGATGAAAATACGGGTGAAAATATGGCAAGCATTACCCACTTATGATTTTGGGATGAAAATACGGCAAGGTTTACCCCTGATGATTTTGATAAAAAAATTAAGCTTTCCCGTATTTTCATCAAAATCATCAGTAATCACACAGCAGTTACATGAGGCACAAAAAGTAATTGGGTTAAAATGCTTCTTTAATTGGGTTAAAATCAAAATCACAAGGGGTAAGCCTTGCCGTATTTTCATCAAAATCATCGGGGGGTAATGCTTGCCGTATTTTCACCCGTATTTTCATCAAAATCACAAGGGGGTATAAGCCTTGCCATATTTTCACCCGTTCATCCCAAATCATCAGGGATACGTTTGCCGTATTTTCACCCAAAATCACAAGGGGTAATTAAGCCTTCCTGTATATTCACCCAAATCATAAAAAATCACATGCGGTAAGTCTTCCGTATTTTCACTCGTATTTTCATCAAAATCATCAGGGGGTAAGCCTTGCCGTATTTTCACCCAAAATCATGAGGGGGTAAGCCTTGCCGTATTTTCACTCATATTTTCATCAAAATCAACAAAGGGTAAGCATTGCCGTATTTTCACCCAAAATCATCAGGGGGTAAGCCTTGCCATATTTTCACCCACATTTTCATCAAAATCACCTTGCCATATTTTCACCCATATTTTCATCCAAAGTCATCAGGGTAAGCCTTGCTGTATTTTCACCAAAATCTCAAGGGGCAAGCCTTGCCGTATCTTCATCGAAATCATCAGAGGGTAATTCGGGACGTATTTTCACCAAAAATCATAAAAATCATAAGGGGTAAGCCTTGTCGTGTTTTAATCAATATCATCTAGGGTAATGCTTGCCGTATTTGCCCCAAAATCATGAAAATCATATGGGGTAAGTCTTCCATATTTTCACCCATATTTTCATAAAAATCACAAGGGGGGTAAGCCTTGCCATATTTTCACCCGTATTTTCACTCAAAATCATCAGGGATAAGCCTTGCCGGATTTTCATCAAAATTACAAGATAATCCTTACCGTATTTTCATCAAAATCACAAGGTAAGCCTTTTTCATCAAAATCATCATGGGGTAAGCCTTGCCGTATTTTCACTCATACTTTCATCAAAATCACAAGGGGTAAGCATTGGCGTATTTTCACCAAAATCTCAAGGGGCAAGCCCTGCCGTATCTTCATCAAAATCATCAGAGAGTAATTCGGGACGTATTTTCACCCAAAATCATAAAAATCATCTTGCCCTATTTTAACACATATTTTCATCAAACTCACAAGGGGAAAGCATTACCGTATTTTCACCCAAAATCATAAGGGGGTTGCCGTATTTTTATCAAAATCATCAGGGGTAAGCCGTGCCGTATTTTCACTCATATTTTCATCAAAATCACAAGGGGTAAGCATTGCCGTATTTTCCTCAAAATCATAAAAATCATATGGGGTAAGTCTTCCATATTTTCAGGGGGAAGCATTGTCGTATTTTCATTGTCGTATTTTTTCAACCAAAATCATTTTTTCGATTCAAAACTCACTCGCATTGCCGTATTTTCACCCAAAATCATAAGGGGGTAAGCCTTGCCGTATTTTCATCAAAATCATAAGGGGGTAAGCATTGACGTATTTTCACCCAAAATCATAAGGGGGTAAGCCTTGACGTATTTTCACCCAAAATCATAAAAATCATAAGTGGTAAGTCTTGCCCTATTTTCACTCATATTTTCATCAAACTCACAAGGGGAAAGCATTGCCGTATTTTCACCCAAAATCATACGGGGTAAGCCTTGCCGTATTTTCATCAAAATCATAAGGGGGTAAGCCTTGACGTATTTTCACCCAAAATCATAAAAATCATAAGTGGTAAGTCTTGCCCTATTTTCACTCATATTTTCATCAAACTCACAAGGGGAAAGCATTGCCGTATTTTCACCCAAAATCATACGGGGTAAGCCTTGCCGTATTTTCATCAAAATCATAAGGGGGTAAGCCTTGCCGTATTTTCATCAAAATCATAAGGGGGTAAGCATTGACGTATTTTCACCCAAAATCATAAGGGGGTAAGCCTTGACGTATTTTCACCCAAAATCATAAAAATCATAAGTGGTAAGTCTTGCCCTATTTTCACTCATATTTTCATCAAACTCACAAGGGGAAAGCATTGCCGTATTTTCACCCAAAATCATACGGGGTAAGCCTTGCCGTATTTTCATCAAAATCATAAGGGGGTAAGCCTTGACGTATTTTCACCCAAAATCATAAAAATCATCAGGGGGTAAGCCTTGCCATATTTTCACCCATATTTTCATCCAAAGCCATCAGGGTAAGCCTTGCCGTATTTTCACCAAAATCTCAAGGGGCAAGCCTTGCCGTACCGTATCTTCATCAAAATCATCAGAGGGTAATTCGGGACGTATTTTCACCCAAAATCATAAAAATCATCTTGCCCTATTTTAACACATATTTTCATCAAACTCACAAGGGGAAAGCATTACCGTATTTTCACCCAAAATCATAAGGGGGTTGCCGTATTTTCATCAAAATCATCTAGGGTAATGCTTGCTATATTTTCACCCGTATTTTCACTAAAAATTATCAGGGGTAAGCATTGCCCTATTTTCATCAAAACCACAAGGTAAGCTTGCCGTATTTTCATCAAAATCACAAGGGGCAAGCATTGCCGTATTTTCCTCAAACTCACAAGGGGAAAGCATTGACGTATTTTCATCAAAATCATAAGGGGGTAAGCATTGACGTATTTTCACCCAAAATCATAAGGGGGTAAGCCTTGCCGTATTTTCACCCACATTTTCATGAAAATCACAAGGTGGTAAGCCTTCACGTATTTTCACCCAAAATCATAAAAATCATATGGGGGTAAGTCTTCCATATTTTCAACCATATTTTCATCAAAATCACAAGGGGGTAAGGCTTGTCGTATTTTAATCAAAATCATAAGGTGGTAAGCCTTGCCGTATTGTCACCCACATTTTCATCAAAATCACCAGGGGGTAAGCCTTGCCATATTTTCACCCATATTTTCATCCAAAGTCATAAGGGTAAACCTTGCCGTATCTTCATCAAAATCATCAGAGGGTAATTCGGGACGTATTTTCACCCAAAATCATAAAAATCATAAGGGGTAAGTCTTGCCCTATTTTAACTCATATTTTCACCAAACTCACAAGGGGAAAGCATTGCCGTATTTTCACTCAAAATCATAAGGGTGTAAGCCTTGCCGTATTTTCATCAAAATCATCTAGGGTAATGCTTGCCGTATTTTCCCCCAAAATCATAAAAATCACAAGGGGGTAAGCCTTGCCATATTTTCACCCGTATTTTCACTAAAAATAATCAGGGGTAAGCATTGCCCTATTTTCATCAAAACCACAAGGTAAGCTTGCCGTATTTTCATCAAAATCACAAGGGGCAAGCATTGCCGTATTTTCATTAAAATCATCAGGGGGTAAGCCTTGCCGTATTTTCACCCACATTTTCATCAAAATCACCAGGGGGGTAAGCCTTGCCATATTTTCACCCATATTTTCATCCAAAGTCATCAGGGTAAGCCTTGCCGTATTTTCACCAAAATCTCAAGAGGCAAGCCTTGCAGTATCTTCATCAAAATCATCAGAGGGTAATTCGGGACGTATTTTCACCCAAAATCATAAGGGGTAAGTCTTGCCCTATTTTAACTCATATTTTCATCAAACTCACAAGGGGAAAGCATTGCCGAATTTTCACTCAAAATCATAAGGGTGTAAGCCTTGCCGTATTTTCATCAAAATCATCTAGGGTAATGCTTGCCGTATTTTCCCCCAAAATCATAAAAATCACAAGGGGGTAAGCCTTGCCATATTTTCACCCGTATTTTCACTAAAAATAATCAGGGGTAAGCATTGCCCTATTTTCATCAAAACCACAAGGTAAGCTTGCCGTATTTTCATCAAAATCACAAGGGGCAAGCATTGCCGTATTTTCATTAAAATCATCAGGGGGTAAGCCTTGCCGTATTTTCACCCACATTTTCATCAAAATCACCAGGGGGTAAGCCTTGCCATATTTTCACCCATATTTTCATCCAAAGTCATCAGGGTAAGCCTTGCCGTATTTTCACCAAAATCTCAAGAGGCAAGCCTTGCAGTATCTTCTTCGAAATCATCAGAGGGTAATTCGGGACGTATTTTCACCCAAAATCAAGAAAATCATTTTAACTCATATTTTCATCAAACTCACAAGGGGAAAGCATTGCCGTATTTTCACCCAAAATCATAAGGTGTAAGCCTTGCCGTATTTTCATCAAAATCATAAGGGGGTAAGCATTGACGTATTTTCACCCACATTTTCATGAAAATCACAAGGTGGTAAGCCTTCACGTATTTTCACCCAAAATCATAAAAATCACAAGGGTGTAAGGCTTGCCATATTTTCACCCGTATTTTCATCCAAAATCATCAGGGAAAAACATAAGGTGTAATGCTTACCGTATTTTCATCAAAATCACAACGGCGTATATAGGCCTATAACTTATAAGACTTGTATTTTAATCAAAATCATAAGGTGGTAAGCCTTGCCGTATTTTCACCCAAAATCATAAGGGAAAAACATAACGGGTAATGCTTGCCGTATTTTCATCAAAATCACAACGGGGTAAGCCTTGTATTTTAATCAAAATCATCAGGTGGTAAGCCTTGCCGTAATTTCACCAAAATTATAAGGTGGTAAGCCTTGCCGTATTTTCACCCTAAATCATAAAAAATCATAAGGGGTAAGTTTGGTTGTATTTTGATCAATATCATCGGGGGGTAAGCATTGACGTATTTTCACCCAAAATCATAAGGGGGTAAGCCTTGACGTATTTTCACCCACATTTTCATGAAAATCACAAGGTGGTAAGCCTTCACGTATTTTCACCCAAAATCATAAAAATCATATGGGTGTAAGTCTTCCATATTTTCAACCATATTTTCATCAAAATCACAAGGGAAAAACATAAGGTGTAATGCTTGCCGTATTTTCATCAAAATCACAACGGCGTATATAGGCCTAAGCCTTGTCGTATTTTAATCAAAATCATAAGGTGGTAAGCCTTGCCGTATTTTCACCCACATTTTCATCAAAATCACCAGGGGGTAAGCCTTGCCATATTTTCATCCAAAGTCATCAGGGTAAGCCTTGCCGTATCTTCATCAAAATCATCAGAGGGTAATTCGGGACGTATTTTCACCCAAAATCATAAAAATAATAAGGGGTAAGTCTTGCCCTATTTTAACTCATATTTTCATCAAACTCACAATGGGAAAGCATTGCCGTATTTTCACCCAAAATCATAAGGGGTAAGCCTTGCCGTATTTTCATCAAAATCATAAGGGGGTAAGCATTGACGTATTTTCACCCAAATAATAGCAATTCAAAGTGTTTTTTTTTCTAATGTTATTTCAGGCACATAAGGCTAAACAAAACCATTCTCCAAGTTTAAAGATGTATCGCCTGTGTTTTACCGGCAATTTCCGGAAATGTTTATTTTTATTGGAACACAGAGGGGATAGCACAGAAAGGATAACAAATTCATTGAAAAGAGATCCTTCATAAAACAGTCGTAAGCTTGTTTTTAGCAAATATTATGTTATGACGGGACCCACCATAAACTCAAATGTTAAACCATACTTCTCTGGATTATTTTGGAGAAATGTTCCGATGAAAAAAAAGAACATTTATGGAAAATACCTTTAAAATAGTGAAAAACAATAGCAATACATATTTTAAGGTTCTACACTACACTGTAAAAAAAACATGTAAATTTACAGCAAAATGTTTGTTTTACCCATTCTGATTCTCTTTTTCGGCCCACAAAGAATATGTCCAAACAAATATGGAAACGTACTGCGGTTTCATTATTAAGCGTTTACAGAAATTGTGTAAATCAGTTTAACACACTTGTTATGTAAAGTTGTAATACAGCAAATTGTTGGAAATAGAGTTGCCTGCATTTTGCTGTAAATTGTTTTTTTTTGCAGTGTATTCTAAAGGCAAATGGAACATCATACAATGATAAGGTTACTAGGCTATATAAAACATGTTATGGACGGATCATATAGGCAAGAAACATTCATAGCAATTACAAATGTTTTTTTTTTTAATGTTACTATACTTTAGGCACAGAAGCTAAACGAACACATCTTCCAAGTTTTCTAAAGGCAAATGAGTTTTGTTGTTGTTGTTGTTGTTGTTGATGTTTCCTTCCTTTCACGAAGTGTTCTGGGTTCTTTTACGTGCATTACTGGTAGTTTAATAACCTAGTACACGGGACCTACGACTTATAACGTCCCATCTATATAAAACCTGTTATGGACGGATCATGAGATTGATAGCAATTCCAAGTGTTTTTATATTTTATATTTTAGGCACACAAGCTAAACACAAGGTCTATTCTATAAATATCACACATTAAGTACATATACATTTCTTTAATTATATCAATATACCAGTCAACTTAATCAGAAGGTTATAACTAGAAAAAAACAGCAGGACATCAACTAATTGCAAAGGTACATTCAATCCGTCAAGGCACATTTTAGTTACTGCCAAATAGCACTTGATTATTAAGAAATAATATGGCATTGATTTCTCCTGATTCTCTATTCTCAGTGCTATTTTAAAATTCAGTGTATAGTCATCTATTTATACTGGTCAGATTTGCATTGCGTATAATATACAATTACTCTTTTTGACAATATTGCTGGATTTATACACAATACATTTCTTGTAATTTACACACCTTATTAAATACACACTATCTTATGTACAATTAATGTATATATGACATATTGTCAATAACATTTAGTAGTTTTATGCTATATAAAGTAGATATATTCAATAATTCAGTGGCCTAATGTACACTCTACACTTGGCATGCTATAGGTCATAAGGTTCTGAATAGAACTGTTAACTAAACCTCAACAACGTCAGTCAGAGCTGAACCAATTGAAATAAGTTGCTGGCTTCAGTTATTTGCTAAAGTTGTTGGCATACATATCAGTATTTAGGGATAAAATTTACTTAAAATAAAAATAAAAGTTACTTAAATCGTTGTTTAGATTAACTATACCAGAAAGAGGAAATAATTTACATGGATGTGATTTGACAAATGTAAAAGAAATCCTGACAAATGGGTAGCGGGCTTGGTCAGCCAATGATGCACACAAATTGTTGAAATGCCCCTGTGCAACATGCAAATGATTACGTGTAACTCATGGGTATGCATTCAAATTGAGTTAGTCATTGGCCATAAAGATGGCCAATTTTGAGATGTGTAACATCAAGTGAAAACAAACTATGGCCGTTTTCGAATCCACGGCTTCGGCTCCGGTCCTTCTGTCTGAAGCCCTGAACGCAAAGCACGCATTAGTCAAAACAACCGAGGGAGCATAGCTAGCCTAAGCCGGAGACGAAGGTGAAGCCGTGGTTTCGAAAAAGCCCTATACATGTATCAGGGGTGTGATTTGACCAAAAAGTAAATTTAAAAAAATCCTGAAAAATGGGTAGCGGGCCTGGATCTCCATTTGGTCTAGAATACAAATCCCCCCTGAACCTCCTGGATGATTAGTTTTGGTTTCATAATGAACGTCATGTTTGATGACAGACCCGTCAATAGATTCATATCGGAATCATGATGATGCAGAGGCAGAGCTAGGCTATGTTGCTTCCATCCATCCTGATGTTGGTGTCCTTGGATACGATCGTCTTCATGGCAACCTTTGCTCCCTCTACAAGTCCCTTCTCTTCATCCTTGGCCTTCTCACTGCAAAAAGAAAACCATCAAAACCTATCTTAAGAAACAGTCAGAACGGAAACCTCACTGTTAATTTATCACGTAGGAGGCAAATTCAGACAACATCAAAAACATTTCATGAGAAGCTTACAGTAGAAAAGAAAATAACAATTTACAAATGTCTTGTTTTCCCCTCTTATATATATATCCAATGCAAATTACTTATGCATCGTATGCAGTATCAGTGCAACAGGTTGGCAGCTGGAGATATTAGCCCCGCCCCCTTCCCTTTTTGTATCACCATGTATGTAAATTTACTATACGTTTTTTTGTGTACCCCCTCCCCCCTTTCTTGGTAATGTGCCCACCTTTTTTTACCAAGAACCCCTTCTTTTTCGAGACGCGGAATCCGCCCATGGTGGTTATCATATTGACATATTACAGGGGTGTGACCAGTGGCCCCCCCAAAAAAAAAAAAAAAAAAAAAAAAGGGAAAAAGCCCATACCCCCTGGGCCCCCACTGAAAAGCAATGCCCCCTGTGCCGCAGGGGGCAATTAATTACCTGTTCTTGATGAGACACTGGATGTCATTCACTTTCACAGCATCAGTGGCCTGAAAAGATATCAAATAATTCCACAAACTAATTGGTGAGTTAACTATACAATGGCTTCCTAAAGGGAAGATACAATATTGTTAAAATTGATTCTATATATTAAGCAACCAACCTGTGGAATCTCAGCTTTTTACATTGTGTCAATAACGAGAAACTAGTCGCAACCAACCTGTGCAATCTCATATTTTTACATTAACGAGATTTTTACATTAACGAAATTTTTACAATAACGAGAAATTAGTCAAAGTCCATTCATATTTTTGATATTCATTATGACATGACGTTTAAAATAAGGCCCCCCGCCCCCCCACCCCCCAAAAAAAGGTCCTGGTCCTAGGTCGGCTTCAAAATCGGTGCGGTGATGCGCTTTTTAGGGGGGTTTGGTTTTTTTTTTTGTGCCAACACGTGATACATGTATACCATACCTGCCAATTACCATGCCGATTTTGGCGGAATTATTACGATTTTTTCATGTAGATTCCGCATTACGAATTTGTGTCATTAAATTCCGATTTTCCGATATTCTCAATATAAAATAAAGGCTGGAGCAGAGGTTAACATGCACCCACTGATCGTAACGTAAAATTGAACATGCTTGCACGCACATGCTCAGTTATCACACGTTAATCAATGTAAAACGTAATGCCTGCCCCGCACGCGTTCTTTTTACCTTACCACTAAACCGTCCATGTGTCTCACGTTAAGACCTGTTTTCAATATCGCGTCCATAGACTTAAGACGCGCCTTGGACGGGTTAGTGGTATTAAAAATAATCGCGCCCCACACACACGGTTTCCAAGATCCGTGTCGCAGGATAGGAAGCTTTGATTTTTGTGGTGGTGATATCCAGTCACCGATGCAGTTCGGTGATACGTGTTGTGTGCAGCATGCAGAGAGCTTGAGTGGAGTTTTTATTTATTTTAAAGTACTTCCCATTACGATCTTACTACTGCGTGATAAAACAAATCTGCCACTGCGATACATAAAACATCCCGATGAATTTCGTTCATTATTTCCCATGTTTTAGCGCATTTTTCGTGAACCTCTCTGCATCTGCTTAGCGCTACTCTTAAGGATCGTGCATTTTTAAATTTCTCGGCGACATCGCAACTTTCAAGCATAAAATGTGACATTTTAAGGACAAATTGGGGTCATGTTTGTGGCATGTTTGTCCAGTCTGATAGTGTGTCTACATGTGTGTCTACATGTGTGAGGTGTGTAAATAAAAAAAAGCTCAGCGAAGTTTTTAAAAACAGGCCAGCCGTTTTTTTTTTTCACCATGGAATCAATTATAGCATATCGAACAGGTGGAGGAAGAATTCTGTAGATTCCAGGCAGATGTGTTGTCTGATAACATTCTGAATCCAGAATTAAGGATTGACACTGAGATTTCAAAATTGAAATCACCAGCAATTGGTAATGCAATGTATCCTTCACTAGTCAAGTTAGCAAAAGTGGTGCTTGTAATGTATCACAGCAATGCTGATTGTGAGCGAATTTTCAGCCTTGTCAACAAGAATTTAGATAAGTCTGTCAACCAAGATGCTTGGAAGTCTTATGACTAGGCGCATGGAAATGGTATCAACAGGAACACCATGCCATTCCATCAAACATTCAACTGAGCTGTTCAGAAGAGCCAAGCAGGCCACTTCTTCAGGCCTTTTTTAGAGCTTAGAAGCCCATAAATTTTAATGCTAGAGCATTATTATTATTATTTTTATTTATTTTTTTTTTTTTTGGGGGGGTGCTCAGATATCAAACATAGAAAGACCTAATTTAAAACATGTTCTTCGTTTGTCATTATGCAGTCAAGATTCATGAGTCACTCATGATTGACTCATGACTCTTGAATCAACCAAAATTATTTCTGAAATATTGATCATAAATTTTTTGCAAAAATGTTCCAAAATAAGGCTCAGATTGCACCAGAGAGCATCTAAAACCCATGAGCTTCCAGGGCCCTTGAGCGGGCCCTGGACCCCGGCCGTGAGGGACTTCGCGCTCGTGATGTGTGCTTTGCGCACATAATTTCACAGCCCCCGCTTCACTCATTCTGAATTTATGCCCTTTCATGTTGGCAGGTATGGTATACACGTTTATTGGAGCCAGACCAAATTTCCCATACACAAAGTATGGTGGCTAAGAGAGGCCGCACAAATCGGGCAAACGTTCATACCCCTATGTGAAAAAGTCATTTAAAACACAGCACGGCAGAATTCCAATCGATCCAGCAATTTTGGCTGCAATTGGACATCACTTCACAGCCAAAAAAACCCCAGAAAACTAACAATGCCAAAGTGCGGGTCTGAGGCGATGCCTGCGGAGACCAGAAACCTCTGGAGACTATACCTTAAAGGGACACTATCGTCACAAACAGAGCAAACTTTCAACAGGGCATGGAATCGGTGTCCTAGTGTAAGATGAAAACAGTGAAAGGAAATTACTGGCTCATTTATGCAGCAGCAATGATTACATCGTGTGCCCGGAAGAAGGACGTAACAAAAGTGTGACCGGCAAAAGGTCGTAAGCAATTCATGTGCAAAATTGTGTTTCAAGAAAACTGAGTGAGAAAGTTTGGTCGTTTTTCTACCATTTATAAGTCATTGTAGGAAAGTTAAATTCCACATGGGAATGGAAAAACATGTCTTGGCAGTAATTCTAGCATCAAATATATTAAAAAGTTATGCCCTACTTTTTTTTCAAAGGAGCCATTTTATTGCTTACGACCTTCTGCTGGGACAAAAAGTTGTACTTTGTGTGCCCGGAAGAAAGCCGTAGAGCCTTATGACCTTCTGCCGGGGACACAACGATAATATGACCTTATCATGTGGGGTATTATTTTACGTTAATCTAAAACTAGCACTCTGATTCCATGCCCTGTTGATCATGACGATATTGTCCCTTAACCAGTTCACGTCGGGAATATATATTTTTTTCCGGTCCCCCGTGCGGGTTTATTTTCAGTGAAAAATCAGAAAAAATTTCTAGGCATTAATAATTTTTTTTGTCAATGAAACTAAGTCCGGACACCCAAATAAACACCTTTCCTCATTGACATTTCGAGAATTAAATGGCTAGTTTTTTAATTACGGTCGTGTTTGTTCAGCACAATTAGACCGTTGGCAAGCTCCGATGCAACGGCCTTTTAGCGACCAGCGCCCGGTCGAACAGACGGCATACCGGGAGAGAGAGGAAAGGCCTTGTAAACAATGGATATAAATCCGTCTTTACAAATTCTTGGCTGGTACGTCAAAAGAACAGGTCTTGGATAAAGGGATTACGCAAAAATCAACAAAAAGAGTGAATTCGTTCATCGTTTGCAGTGCCTTTTGTCCGGGGCCACCGAACCATGACCCCATGGACTCCGAGAAACGATTGCGTGTATACAAGTCAGCCGCCACGACGGCACGCCACGTGTGGCGTGTTGACAAGTCTCCCAGTAACACATACAAAAATCGGAATGCGTGTTTAGACGCTCTCCGATCCCCGGTTCCACAAAAAAATGCGTGTATACACGGCCTCCGACGCGAACTGGTTAAGATCCAGCTACGATCAAAATGTCCATCCCTCCAAACTTTCATTTATTTCAAAGTAATAGGTCTGTGGAGGAGATCGATACTTACAGATTTCTTGGAGTCAGTCACCATCAGGTCAGATGTATTGTTCATGCTACTGTCCTTCATTTTGGCCGGGTCTTTGCTTGGGGTAATGTCTACTGCAGGATTATCGCATCCTACTCCCTAAAGAGCCAAGACAAAAATTCAAATCTGAGTCATGCTATTAGGAGCCCTTGATCTTGTACTGATTGCTGGATTATCAGTTAAGTATTCCCATTGACTGCTGAAAAAAAAAAAATTAATTGAAAAAATCCCCTGTTTACCACCTCTTGTAACAAGTGAAAATAGTTAGTTGATTCACTTTTTGCCCTACACCGATGTGTGTATGGCACTGTATACTCAGTGCTTTCCGAGTGTCTGTGGAAAAAACTTCACAGGGTGGGATTCGAACCCACGACCTCCTGCTTACTAGTGCAGACGTCTTAACCTCTCGACCACCGGGCTTGCCCGATTTTTTTTCCACAGACACTCGGAAAGCACCGATTATATACAGTGCTATACACAC
Organism: Zoroaster sp. YZ-2022; assembly: GCA_029582265.1. NCBI lineage: Eukaryota > Metazoa > Echinodermata > Asteroidea > Forcipulatida > Zoroasteridae > Zoroaster > Zoroaster sp. YZ-2022. The sequence continues at coordinate 21,347,132 of CM055833.1, read as the reverse complement.
GTCGGTGTAGGGCAAAAAGTGAATCAATTGTTTATCACCTGACGCAAGAATTTCATCAACCTTAAAATGGTTAGTTAATGATGTTATTCGCAATCAGGGGTAGATCCAGGGGCTCGAAAAAGGAGGTGTACAGCAACAATAGGGACACATGAAAAAACATATGGTAAATTTACATGCACGGTGAAAACCCACATAATCTTTCTACATATGTTTCAACATATAGATGTTAGGTTACAAAGTATAGTATATGTTCTCCTCTTTTAAAGGGACAATATCGTCACGATCAACAGGGCATGGAATCAGAGTGCTAGTTCTTGATTAACTCGGGGACTGGAAATAACACCCCACATGATAAGGTCATATTACCGTTGCTGCTGCATAAATGCGCCAGTAATTTTCAGGCACTAAACGAGGACACCGATTCCATGCCCTGTTCAAAGACTTCTCTGATCATGATGATATTGTCCCTTTAATTTGTAAATCAAATGTTAAATGACCGAAGTGAATCATTTCTTATAGGGGCCACAAATGTATGCGATGATGGCTTACAGATATTGCAGGAATGGAGGAGTTACGCTTGGTCAGTTCAGTACAGTCACTTGACTTGCGCCTAGATCTGGAGGTGGCCGAGGACGTAGGTGCGGTGGAGGTGGTAGTCATGGAGTGGAGTGCCTTCTTGCGTCCATAGCGACGTTCGTAGGCCCGCTTCACCTGAAACCACAAGAAATTCAATCCATTATTAAGTCTAAAGTCAGTGTATTCTCTATTGTTTGTTTCCACTGAAGCTTTAAAAACTTATTGTTTGGAATGATCAAATACAAATTTAAATACAAATACAAATACAAATTTAAATAAAGCAGGATTTGAACATGCGACCTCTGGGGTTAATGTGTAGGTACTCTACCAACTGAGCCATCTAGCCCTATGTTGGCGGTCTCCCTATTTTGTCAATATCTTTGTTGGGGGGGGGGGAGAGACGCTAGTCAGAAGTCATTGAGCCAAAGCATGCTGTATAGCCTGAGATCATGCCCCATGTTATGATGTAACTTTTATTTTTATATATAGAGAATTAGCTGTTGCAAACTGCTTACCAACCTAAAGGCCCTGTAGTGTAAATGCAAAATAGTAGTTATTGTCCTTACGTTGTCCTTACGTTGTCGAATGGGACAGAATACAAACAACATACATATATAAAACACGAAGAGTGAGCGGAAGTTAGTCAGATGTGAAATGAACACAAAAGAAAAAGATATCAAAAGCGGAGTCATGCACTGGTCCTGGGACCGGACAGAAGAAGGATTACGCATGAATGGAAGTACCAGGAGTTTTTGGCTGGAAGAAGAGATGATGAGATTAGTAAAAAGCAATGAGTTAAGACAGTGGGAGTAAAACAAAACAGACTAACAAACAAAACAAATGTAAAATGTAAAAGTAAAACAAATGTACAAATGTCTGTTTAATTAACTTTTACTAGGTGTCTTCTAACTTTGAAAAAATTTGTAGTCAAAATTAGTTACCTCGAAATTCATCACACAGTGGGCAATGAAGAAGAACAGTCCCTGTAAAAAGTTTAAAAAAAAAAAAAAATACATGTAACCATCTTTGTTGTCAACTAATCAGGAAATGTAAAAAAAAATATATACACATGTTTAGGCCTGGAATTTTTTTCTTGTAGAAGCAAGGCCACCGTTCCTGAGTAAAGGGCACTAACATTAGAATATCAGAATGTCTATGGGAACATTTGTGTAAGGGGCACCAAGGCCAAGACCAGGGCAATAATTATATGGTCATCTTGGTCCTCATAAAATTCTAGGCAACACTAATTGCACTGAATATCTTCCTATTTGGCAGTGGTATATTATGGCTGTATTGACAGTTTGAATATTTTCTTTTAGACAGATCAGCCTTCTACTTCTTAAGGCCGGGTTCATACTTCACGCGAAAATGAATGCGAAGCGAAATTTGTTGACGTCGACAATGGTTCACAGCAAATATTCGCGGCGAAGGTTCACAAATGTTGAACATGCTTCAACTTGCGCGAATCACTTGCCGCAAATTTGATGACGTAAAATTCGCTTCGCGTTCGCGCTTTCGCGTGAAGTATGAACCGGGCTTTACCCTGCATTTGAAGAAAATTCAGGTTTTCAAAGGAAGTTACGACATTGGCTATTGCCTGGGGCCAATTTCATACAGCTGCTACATGCAGATAAAAATTGCTTACCAGAAAAATTTGCTTAGCGGATTTCTGTGGTTACCAGCCAAACTTTCATACAATATGTATGCGCTTTGGCAGGTAGTCTGTATTATACTGCTTAGCAAAAATATTTGCTTAGCAAAATTCTCTGCTGAGCAGCTCTGTGAAATTGGCCCAGATGATCACATTAACAAATTATATCTAAAAGCTACTTGGTGTTTTGTTGGCACAAACATCAATCATGCTAAGAAATTATTCTCTGGCGGTGGGTTATGGGGGAGGGGGTGCATGGTAGACCGGTCCCTCCAGCCCACAGACTAAACCATGATCTCACTTAGCGACAGTTTAGATACGAGTTGCCTTTTCAGAACCTGTACCTCACTTAATAGTGACAGTTGAGATAAACACATGAGTTTGAATGGTTTTGTTCTTCGAAGGATCAAATCTTACTGAATGAGTTACAAACTGAAGCCTTGAGGCTGATGCGTTTCAAAGATTGAGAATCCGTTAACAAACCTGTAGCGAGTTACAGACAGCGAACAGGTAGGTGAAGACCAAGGTGTGCTTATTGAAAGACAAGAACCCAAAGACCCAGGTCAAACCAAGCAAGGGTAGGAGGACGAGGGCAGCCTTCAGACCACTCCTGTTAAGGAGAGAAGGAATATTGGATGAAACAAGGATATCTGATTATTTTCTCATCATACATTATTGGTCAGCAGTCAAAAAATATTTATGATTTGGAATCATACTTGCTGTGAAGATGGAAAACAGATAAAAGCACTTATTCCAATTCAGCCGAACTTACTCAAAAACACATTGTCATAGAAACACCTCTGCTTTTATTTTTTATAAAAAAACCCATTTCAGACACTTTGAAGACATTCCACCATTTCACTGCACTTACAAAATAAAATTCATGTGATAGACAATGTGTCAGGGTTACATAAACTCATGCGAATTTTTTGTCACTAGGAATAAGCAATATATATCTATACACATCTACAGTCAATTACTTATTGTCTTAATAAAATTTTGTTCAGCAAGACCATGAGTTGTTTGATAAATTGTCATTTCATCAGTAACATTGATTCCGGAATATGAAATTGTTGATGAATTTTAATGATGTTCTCAGAAAAAGTGAGCCCTCATTGAGGTTAGATGCTCATAAATTATGCAGACAAAAAAGTGGCATTTTACTTCAAATTGTTGGTCCTATGTTTAAGTCTTCTATAATATTATACAATGCAATAAAATTCATCTCATCTACTGACAAAATTAAGCCCACTATTGCAGCTTGTCAAGTATTGACCTACGATAATGCAAGGCAGCCATATTATCTTATTGTCAAGTATACAAGCATAAGACACTTGGACCAAGAGATTTGTGTAAACGTAATAGAATCGTACGGTGTCCATAAACCACACAGAAGGAATACATTTCTCACTGACATTGACCCAGGACTTAAAGAGTGGCCCAAGTTTTTGGAGTATGTGCAAGGGGAGCGGTGGTGTAAATCCTCGTCGAAAAGTGGGGTGGATGATATTGAAATTTGTTTGCATTATGTACTGGATTTCAAACGTCGCTCAACAGGGGGATACCCCATCCCCACCCTCCCCCACACTGCAAAAAACATCACTTTATGTACCACTTCTCTTCTCTTCTCTTTTTTTTTTTTTTCAAAACCGGCATGCCAAAGGGGGGTTGAACCCCCGTGGTTACGCAACTGGTGCACAACCAATCAGAAAACCAACGGCTAACTTACAGATGACACCCATCAAACAGGACCAAGAAACAAACATAATAAATATTAATTTTTAAACAAACTAAATTTTCCCCTGTTTTGCATGAATTATTCGCTTATTAGCCTATTATTTTATTTTACCGCATGACAAATTCTTGAGGGGGGATGATCCTATGAACCACCCCCCTGACCAAAAATGGGGGGTACCCCTCCATTCCCCTAGGATTTACGCCCATGAAGGGGAGAGAAGAAGGGTGCAGACAGAGGTGATATCATTACTTGATTTGTGAGGTATCATTATCCTTGCTCTTCTCCTTGGCAGTCAGTGATGTCATCATCACCTTCAGTACGATGATCAGGACAGCAGTGTTCAGCTACAACAAAGAAACAACATCAACTTTTTTTAAAGGGGCAGTCGATCTCGTCACGATCAGAGCAGACTTTCGACAGGGCATGGAATCGGTGTCCTCTTTTAAGATTAACACAGTGACTGAAAAATACTGGCTCATTTATGCAGCAGCAACTGTAATATATGTCCTCATCGTGTGGGTTATTATGGTAGTCACCGAGTTAATCTAAAACTAGCCTTCCAATTCCATGCAATGTTGATCGTGGTCATTTGCTTACACATAACCTGAATCCTCCAAAATCCTTCAGTAGTAAAGCAAGTACATGACATGTATGCACACATGTGTTTCTAATCTGTGATACATGTACATGGCCAGGGAACCTCCCTGCATGCATGGAGCAATAAACAGTGTCCACTGACCCAAGCACTGACCTTGCAATCACTACAACAAACATGGATGTACATGTACCATGGAAAGGCAAGTATGCCTAATAACCTCAATCCTCCAAAATCCTTCACTTTAGCAAAGAGCATGTAGCATGTAACCTCAATCCTTCAAAATCCTTCACTTTAGCAAAGAGCATGTAGCATGTAACCTCAATCCTTCAAAATCCTTCACTTTAGCAAAGAGCATGTAGCATGTAACCTCAATCCTTCAAAATCCTTCACTTTAGCAAAGAGGATTTTGGAGGATTTGGGAGGGTTAGGGCTATGGCAGCTGGTCCAAATAAATCCCTAGGTAGTGGTGAACTTCCTGGAATTTGAAAATGTGGTTCTTGAGATCATTGGTTGGTATAGTAAATGTATGTTGAGGTATTTGCAGAAGAATGGTCACTCCCTATCAAATTATTAACATACTGATGATGTTGTGTCATTGTCTTTTTGCATTTTTTAATTACTCTTTTGTTATTTTAACATTTGTAATTAAACCCTTTTACCTCTGTGGTACCTAAGGATCATGTTTTCACACGAGGACTTAATTAATCCGCTAATTGCATCTAATTTATAGTCACATAGGAACACTGATGGCAAATAGAATTATAACTCTTGTTCACAATGATGTATAGGCCTATAGGCCTAATATGCAGTGATGTGATGCCAATCGTCATCGGGCAAACTTGGTGGTTGAGAGGTTAAGACGTCTACACTAGTAAGCAGGAGGTCGTGGGTTCTAATCCTGTCCAGTCGCCAGTGAAGTTTTTTTTCACAGACGCTTCGAAAGCACCGAGTATGCACGTGTTACACACACGTCGGTGTATAGGGCAAAATTAAATCAATTGTTTATCATCCGACGCAAGAATTTCATCAACCTATAGATGTGATATATGTCTATAACATTTCATACAAATAACAGTAATAATCATTGATGAACTTACGATGATCAAGATGGCCACAGTGGGTACAAACATAATAAGAAGCATCTGTTGGGTCATCCAGCATCTACCAAAGAAAATGCAAATAAAAAGTGAAAAAAGTATACTTTGATCTTAACATTCTGTAAGAGGACGTCCAAAATTGTCAACATTTCAAGGTAGTACAGACAACCACCCCCCCCCCCCCTACCGTGAAAATGTTGACAACTTTGGACAGCCCTTAAAGGAATTTTTAAGTTTCTATAAACTATTGGTTTTCTCAAAAAAACTTAAATGTGACCTGGGGCACAATTTGATAGAGTCGCTATAAGCAGCCGATTTTGTGCTCAATGTACGTTTTTCATTTCACAGTGATGCTAACTTTCACAGGCACGCTAACTTGCCTGCCATTATTGCTGGCGAATGAGTGACACAACAATACAAATCCATGGTGAATGCGCACGCACCGCTCTGAATTTTCTGAATTTTCTGTGAAATACGCTTACGCTTAAGCAAATGTTTCTGCTTACTGGTAAGCAACGCTATGAAATTGGGCCTTGGGCACTGGGGCCAATTTCATAGCGCTGCTAAGCACAAAAATTTGCTGATGAGCACAGAAAATATATGCTTAGTAAAAACAGGTCACCAGCCAAATTGAAACTAAAGACTATTGCTTCTGGCAGGTTCTCAGCTAAATATATGCTTAGCAAAAACGGGTCACCAGCCAAATTGACACTAAAGAATATTGCTTCTGGCTGCATGGTTCTCAGCTAAATATATGCTTAGCAAAAACGGGTCACCAGCCAAATTGACACTGAAGAATATTGCTTCTGGCTGGTTCTCAGCTAAATATATGCTTAGCAAAAACGGGTCACCAGCCAAATTGACACTGAAGAATATTGCTTCTGGCTGGTTCTCAGCTAAATATATGCTTAGCAAAAACTGGCCACCATCCAAATTGACACTGAAGAATATTGCTTCTGGCTGGTTCTCGGCTAAATATATGCTTAGCAAAAACGGGTCACCAGCCAAATTGAGACTTGCTTCTGGCTGGTTCTCAGCTAAATATATGCTTAGCAAAAACGGGTCACCAGCCAAATTGACACTAAAGAATATTGCTTCTGGTTCTCAGCTAAATATATGCTTAGCAAAAACAGGTCATCAGCCAAATTGACACTAAAGAATATTGCTTCTGGCTGATCAGCTAAATATATGCTTAGCAAAAACAGGTCACCAGCCAAATTGACACTGAAGAATATTGCTTCTGGCAGGTTCTCGGCTAAATATATGCTTAGCAAAAACGGGTCACCAGCCAAATTGACACTTGCTTCTGGCTGGTTCTCAGCTAAATATATGCTTAGCAAAAACGGGTCACCAGCCAAATTGACACTAAAGAATATTGCTTCTGGTTCTCAGCTAAATATATGCTTAGCAAAAACAGGTCACCAGCCAAATTGACACTAAAGACTATTGCTTCTGGCAGGTTATCAGCTAAATTGTGCTCAGCAGATAAATTTGCTAAGCAACATTTTCTGCTCCGCAGCTCTATGAAATTGGGTCCTTTTATTCCCACAATATAAGCGTTAAGTCGCACATTATTTGTTAGTATGAACTTACAAAGTCTATACATAACAAATGAAGTATTTATAAAACTTGAGTACATATTAATGATAGGTGAAACCCAAGTGTTTGGTACCATTGGAAAGCTTCTTTTCTTCAGAATTCGGGAAATACAAATAGTTTGAATCTCAGTCTTGAAAAATGAAAGGTTTACTCTGATCTTGTGGGAGCAGGGGCCAATCTCACAGAGCTGCTTAGCAGATGAAATTGCTTACCAGGAAAAAAAAATTTGTGTAACCGGGGGAATATACAACCATGTCGGTTATTATTATGGACACAAAGTTAAAAGGAATTTCCTTATTGTAGTTGTACGTTTTGTATCTTGTTTGCTTAATATTAGTTATGTAGTGTTATTGCCTTCTCGTGTTACATTTTGGAATGTTCAGTTCGAGTATAAAACGCGGTAAAGCTAGGGGGTCTTGACACCACTGAGGGCTATAACACCTACGTCCTTGTCTAGCCCTGTGGCAATTTTTGGGGGGTTGCAGCGGGTGCAGCGATTTCGAGCCGAGCTGGCACTTGCCAACGCGCTGCCGGTGACGGCGGCGCTTGACGCCTGTCCAGTGAGCCTTAATTGTAGTTTCGTCTTTGTGTCAGGATGTTCTTCGACTATTACAGTACATGTCTGATACAGGTAAATGATACATTTTTACTTATTTTTTTATTTTATTTTCACTGGAAATTGTCTTTGTAATAGAGTTTAGTAGGGGAAAGATAAGTTTAAGTAAAGAAACATTTTCTTTTTGGTGTCGAGACAAATTCTATAAGTGTTCGGTGAGCTTTGGGAATCGACGTCAAGTCAACCACAGCACCGGCTAGTTCATTAATTTAGCAGTGGGCAAAGTTACGATAACTTGGTATACGTCTCGGTGACGTGGTTGCGAAGATTAATGGAGAAAATAATTTCCATTCAGAGTGAGGCATAACTCGAAATAATTTCGTAAGCGGCTAGCTTTGTTTGGGATTATTGGTTATCTGACAGGCGTATTGGAGTGAATCCTTTATGAGGCCATCAGTATTTGTCACTTTGTATAGTGATGGCAGACTTTTATAATTTGTCACCGTTGATGTCAATAAGTAAATTGTTGGGATGTTGGGAGAATTTAAACAAATAATATTTTTGGAAGACGGGAGAGGCATATAGATTAATCGAGTATGTGTTTTTATGTATTTTTAAGATATTTTAAAGAAGTGCGATGAAGTTCGATTGGGTTACCAGCCAAACTTTCATCCAAAATGTATGCATTTTGGCTGGTCATCTTTTTTGACATATTGCTTAGCCAAAATATTTGCTTAGCAAAATTCTCTGCAAAGCAGCTCTATGAAATTGGCCGCAGGTCACAAATGATCACAGACTATAACATGAAACTTACTTGGTGTAAAGTTGCTGATGGTATCAAACATTCCTTAAAATATTTCTGGCTGAAATACTATCACATTATAGCGCAATTAATTAAATTATGTGTATACAAATCTCTTGATTCTTATATAGTACAGAAGCACTTACAGACATTTAATAAATGTTGACACTGCACTGGCACTGATTGAGTTTATTAACCCTCCTACTGTTTGACCATTTGAAACCATTCAAAATTTCCACTTACCAAAATGCCCATTGGTTTTGTACACACATGGTGATACCATTTGAACAGTGTTGGTAGCAAGCTTTACTACCAGATCAAATCCATTCAAATGCATAGAGGGTCCATTGATTCACCACTGAGAAGTATCCAAACAAGGTTTTGTATTAGCTGTACTAGCTACCATTTGGAAAGATCCAAACAAGGTTTTGTATTAGCTGACCTACCATTCAAAACCATTTGGGGGAATCAATACTGTACACAGTTATTTCACCATTCAAAACCACAAAAGCGAATGGTTTCAAATGGTGGATCAACTTGTATGAAAAAGGTACCAGAAGTAGGAGGGTTAATTCAGTGAAAGTACATTATCTAATACAATGTATAATACATGAATTAAATCTGCTAAACCAATATTATATAAATACTTACATGTTTCCAACTCCATAGTCCTTGAAGAAAACACCGAATGAGATACCAACGATGACAACTGGTGCACCTGAAAAGTAAATAATATCAAAGCATTATGTGAATATGATGGATATTATAAGGCAAAACATATACAGATTATCATCATCATCGGTCGGCTGCTGCGCAGACGACTACAATTTTTGTCCATGTTGCTCTATCTTGAGCTGTTTTTGAGATCACAGCTGGGGTCAGCATCCCTTCAGATTATCAAATAAACAGTTATCAAGATTATTTGCAAGTAGCTTAGACTAAAAAAAGTCTCCGGTTTCTGGTCATCAGTCGGCAACAAAATCGGTGCGGTGACACATTATTTTTTTTTTTGGCCATCTTCTTTTTTTTTGCCAACAGGGAAATATGTAATACATTGTATACACGGGGACCTAATTTCCCATATACAAAGTATGGTGGCTAAGAGAAGCCTCACAAATCGGGCAAACGTTCATATAGGGACTACCCCTATATGAAAAAGTTGTTTAATAAAGCACAGCATGGCAGAATTCCAATTGATCCAGCAATTTTGGCTGCAATTGGACATCGTTTCATAGCAACAAAAAAAGAAAATTTAAAATGCCGACACGTGGGTCTGAGGCCTTATCAAAATAGCACTTATATAAAAATAAAGTTTTCAAAAAATATATAACCAGCTTCTAAATACCAGAACCAGAAAAATCATTCTAATGAATGTGGCATTCTCTGTTAGATTAGCAAAGAACCCTGTAGGTCCTTTTGCTGCAACTCTTAACAACTGACCCAGTCAACCATAATAATAATAATAATAGTAATAATAATGTGTGGACTTATATAGCGCACGTATCCACCAACTGAGTGGTGCTCAAGGCGCATTATATTATTACCCCTGCTCATAAGGCTCATAAGGCTCATAAATCATTCCTGAAACCATCTCAGCTCCCTGGGGAGTATACAGCTCAATTGCTGCCATTACAGCGCATATAGGGCTAATCAACCAACTCTGCCCTCACAGGTACCCATTTAACCCCTGGGTGGAGAGAAGCAAATTATGGTAAAGTGTCTTGCTCAAGGACACAAGCACCACGGTCACGGCTGGGATTCGAACCCACATTCTGACGACTCAGCCATCAGAACACAAATCCGATGCACTAAACCGCTCGACCATGGCACTCCATGGATGAAGGATTTGGCTGATGATGGCTCTTCTATCTAGTTGAGGGTTAACTACCATATAGGACCTATTGTCACCAGAATAACTGTTAACAGTTACATTCTAAAGTATCAACAGGCCTTGATTTCAAGTTTGTACTCCAGGACATATTTGAGGAGGTTTAAAATGGTAGAATATTCTTTCCTCCAAGGTAGAATTAAAAGAAATGAAATATGTTTTTTTAATATTATAAACCTACTTAATATTCAATGTCAATGTCTGAAAAATTTGTTGGCAGTCAAACAAAATGGTGGTACAATGTTTGTGCTTTCACCGCTGTTGTAGCCCAGAAATTTGAGCTAATAACATGAATCCAAACCTGTATGAGCAACTAGGTTTCTGCAACAGCTTGTAATGATAGGCTCCCCAACCCTCAGGAAACTCTCTGCCCTCAACTAGCTACTCCCTTTCCCCACCCTTGAGATTCCCGGTGAAGCTATCGGTACTTATCCCATCCACTAGACTTCTACAACTGCTTGTAATGATAGGCTCCCCAACCCCCAGGAAACTCTCTGCCCTCAACTTGCTACCCCCTCTCCCCACCCTTGAGATTCCCGGTGAATCAGTACTTACCCCATCCACGAGGCTTCTGCAACAGCTTGTAATGATAGGCTCCCCAACCCTCAGGAAACCCTCTGCCCTCAACTAGCTACCCCCTCTCCCCACCCTTGATAATCCCGGTGAAGCTAACGGTACTTACCCCATCCAAGAAGCAGATATTTCTTGATGTGTCTTGACGATCCAAAGACGTGAACCAGAGCAAGGTAAAGCTGGATCCCTTCCACTAACATCCAACAAAACATGGCCGTCAGACAGTAATGAAGTATAACAGCAATCATCTTACAAACCCACTATTAGATACAAAAGATCCAATACACGGTATGAAATCATTTTTCTAAAGAAGGTAATGCACTGTACCAATGATAAGTCACTCATTGCTAAGGTCTGCCTAATTATCAAAGTGTTTGGTCAATCATAGACCTCTTCGCAAATACCACATAAATGTCTGAATGTACCATTCTGCGTTTTATTTTTTACTGGAGAGAAAACCTAAATATAATGACACATCTTCAAAGTGATTGACATACCCAGATTTCATTCCTCTCGATACCCACAAGGAAAATCAGTTGTGAGACAGCGATGGCAGCAGCCAGATTCTCATGAACTCGGATACGGTCTGACTTAAGCCTGTATCAAACACAAGTCAAGATATATATATCGGTTATCTGCTAAGTGCAGTGGCAAACAGATACGAGAGAGGGCTCTGAGGGGCGGAGGAAGTAGGTTAGGGTAGCCTGTAGCTCTTAATGAAATGATTTTATTGTCGATCTCACCACCCTAAGTGTTCAAACTTCTATTCAGAATGCTTATTTTAGCATAATATTTTTTGAAATTCCTCCAACACCAAATCCCATTAAACAATTGTCCTATATCTCCACATCCGAATAAAAAAATCTTACTAGGCCTAACTGCCAAAATGTTCAAACCTATATTCTAAAAAATGCTTTTGCATAAATTACAGAAATTAGTGAAAGCAACAATGTTGTATTTTTCTCCATTGGTTTTCTGCATATCCAGGATTTTTGTTTATCTACGAATCAATTGCGCTTTCTCAAATAAACTGAAAATCAAGACACAATGTTGTTACTTCATAAAAAAGTATGTTGAGGTGTTTCACATGACTAACATAATCTAGCTGCAAGCCTTTTCTAATGCTGAATGTTTCAATTATAGGGAACTCTTGACAAGACAAACCTGAAGAACTGATAGATGGCAATTGAGAAGAAACATCCCAAGACAGAGAGAGTACCGCCGATATAAGACAGGACGGACAGGGCAGTGTTATGGCCCTCATCTATTTCACTCTAAGACATAGGATGGAATGATGATGATGATGATGATGATGAAATTGAATTGAGCATGAGCCAGATATGATAGCATCATATTAGTGTCAGGTGCATAGCCAGAAATTTGTCAAATGAAGGGCGGGAAAAACATTTCGAAAAAAAAGTAGCCCCAGGAAGATTTTCATCAGGATAATATTTTGATTGAGGTCACAGAACTACCACCCCCCCCCCCCCCCATTTTAAGGGTGAAAATGGGGTGAAATATTTGCAGGCGTGTGATCTGACAAAAGTAAAAAATCCTGAAAAATGGGTAGTGGGCCTGGGTCTCCTTTTGGTCTAGAGGACAAAGCCCCCATGAACCTCCTGGATGTTTAATTTTGGAGGATTTACAGACTCATCTCCACATCCCAACAAACAAGAAACTAGAGGTTTGGACACAATACAGGCTACTTCTTTCTTTCCATATCTTCTTTCAAGAACATTTTGAGGCAAGGGAAGATTTGTAAAAATCCTGAAATCGGGAAAAATCCTGAGAAATCACAGGCCTGTATTTGTTTTTATGACAATAAAAACAATTGGTTCAGTGGAGAGTGGGGGGAGCAACTACACTCTTCATGTACCCAACAATATGTGAACCAACAATATAAGAGTGTAGAACCACATCAAGTTAATAACATTGCATATGGCACATCTTTCTTACCAATACAAACAGTAAACAGAAACTAGAATCTTCACAAACCTCATCAACAGGTCATGCATTGAACAAATAATACAACAATAATGGTTGCTCGGGCAGCGCAGAGTAACTGACAGATTTTGAGATTTATATTCAGAAAAAAAAATAAGGACAGTACAATGCAGCAGAAAGCATTCCAAAGAACCTACAATCTCAGACAAATGCTTGAGAATAAGAGGACACGTAGCCCGACATTGAAAAATCATGTTTTGCGCACTCTAAATTCTTCCAAAGCAATCCTAAACTACTGAACGAAATTGTACCGAAATTGCCGAGGAGAGTCTGCTGTACCTGTGTTCCATGGACATCCATGAGTATAGCAAAGTTGGTCAGGTGAGTGCATACACAGACTGTGTGTGTCTTGTTGGTTGACTGCAGTTTACACCCAACATTGTTCCACTGGCTATCTGAACTCCTGAACATGATGAACACACATGTGTATTAAAAAAAACAAATGCAGATATTTTTTTTAAAAAGGTCATTAAAAGCATTCAGATAAAACAAAAATTAAAAATGATTATTATAAGCATGTAGATATTTTAAAAAGAGGTTATTAAAATCAAGCAGTAATTAAAAACGTTATAAAAGCATTCAGATATTTAAAGTAAAAAGTAAAGAGTTATTTAAAGTATGCTGATATAAAAAAAAAGTTTATTAAAAGCCGATATATTAAAAAGGAAAAGTATTCAGATATTTTGTTTTTTAAAAAGGGTTAATTAAAAGCATATAGACAAACAAAATAGTATGCAAATATATATTTAAAAAGAGAGGTTATTAAAAGCATAAAGTTATTTGAAAATAGGTGTAACTATTCTTGCTTATAAGAGAATCTATGCTTACTTTGCTGACATATTGAGGAATACACAGCTTGTATTTTCAGCATCTACGTCTTCCTGAAGAGTGGAAGACAAGACGGGATCAAGTCAACAAAGACACACAAAAAAAGGGTCTCCAATTTCTGGTCTCTGCGCACATTGGCTCAGACCCACGGGTCAGCATTTTTAGCTTTCAGATGTCCAATCGCAGCCAAAATTGCCGGATCGATTGGAAATTCTGCCACGGCTGTGTTTGAAATGACTTTTTCACATAGGGGTATGAATGCTTGCCCGATTTGTGCTGCCTCTCTTAGCCACAATACTGTGTGTATAGGAAATTTGGTCTGGTTCCATTAAACGCATGTACACGTATACACATATTTTGAAAAAAAAATTTAAAAATAAAAAATCACCACACCGATTTTTAAGCTATGCTTATAACCAGAAACTGGAGACTTTTGTCTAATCAATTTGTATTCATTCCAGGTCTTTTAATGTATCAGTTTGGTTTGTTGCAGTAATAATAATAATAATAATAATGTGGACTTATATGGCGCATGTATCCACCAAACTGGTGCTCAAGGTGCATCACATTATTACCCCTGCTCATCAGGCTCATAAATCATTCCTGAAACCATCTCAGCTCCCTGGGGGGTATACAGCTCAATTGCTGCCATTTCAGCGCATACAGAGCTAATCAAACACAACAACCAACTCTGCCCTCACAGGTACCCATTTACCCCTGGGTGGAGAGAAGCAATTATGGTAAAGTGTCTTGCTCAAGGACACAAGCACCCCGGTCGCGGCTGGGATTCGAACCCACATTCTGACGACTCGGCCATCAGAACACAAATCCGATACACTAAACCGCTCGACCATGGCACTCCAGTAACACCATCATTATTTGTAAAAAGGGTAGTGGTTCTAGTTGGAAGAGCATGTTGGTCTTCTCTGCTTTAACTATAACCTTCTCTAGCCATCATCGGTGTGCATGTAAAATGTTAAAGTTCATAGAAGTGGAATCAGAAGCTTTGCATGGTGGAAAAACAGTATGAGGAAGATTCCAGAAGCACCATGTAATATATCTCTATAACTGTATTAGTATGTTGGTCCAGTAATGAAACGGTGATTTCTAAACTCAACGTTTTGATCAGTATCTGCTCTGTGTACATCGTATCCCTCTAGCAGCGAAATTACATGCACCCATCGTCTTGATGACAGCCAACTTTGGCATCGACTGAGCATTGTGCGTGTATGATGTAAATGGTACTATGTGCGCGAGTAATTCTGCCAGCCAATGATCGCTGGAGAAGACGCCAAACGCAATGCATTATTGCTGCCCTATCGATCGATATGAGGTGCCATGGGCCGAGCGGTTTAGTGCATCGGACTTGTGTTCTGCCGGCCGAGTTGTCAGAATGTGGGTTCAAATCCTGGCCATGACCGTGGTACTTGTGTCCCTGAGCAAGACACTTAACTATAGTTGCTTCTCTTCACCCAGGAGTATACAATGGGGACCTGTGAGGGCAGAAATGGTAATTGTGTTTGATTAAGCTCGTTGTGCTACACATTTGGCAGCATGGGCTGCATACTCCCCAGGGAGTTGAGATGGTTCACGGAATGATATAACTGGCCCGATGACAGGGGTAATAATGTTCATGCGCCATGAGCGTCAAACTTGGTGGATATACAAGTGTCCGTTATTATCTTTTGTGCTCAGATAGGGGATTGTATAGTAAGATTGGGCGATAACACGATAATATCGAATAAAGGGATTCCTTTTTTTTTTATTTGATTACGATATCGAGAACCTTCTTATTAAGTTATCGAGATATCGGCAAATCGCGATTACAAAAATATATCGCGATTATAAAAAAAAAAATCACCATTGTGAGTCAAGTCAGAAATTCCATTGAAACAAAATTATGGCAGTCTTTTCAGCTTTTGGAAGTGAGAAACAAAAGCGAACTACTTCAGAAGTAAATACACGCTATGCAAATGAATTTGCGATTTTTTGTGATGCTTGTAAGCTGTGGTTATCGGCTCTAAAGCAATCATGCATGAATGAAAAAAATAATCGCGATACTATCAAAAATCGCGATATATGTTTGCCGATATATCGTGGATGAAAAAAAATCGATATCGCCCAAGTTTATTATATAGGCTGGTAGGCCCAGGCAAAGCCATGGCCTGCCTGGGCTTTTCAAAGGTTTGGCTGTACCAGGATTTTGGCCCTCCTCACTAAGTGAACTATAGATTTTCTTCACGTACCTTTTTATGCTTAAAGATCAGCACTACAGGTGTAGTCAAGTTCTGAAATCCGTCCTCAGGTAAACCCAAGACCTTGACGGACAGAATGTCTGTGTTAACATAGTCTCTTCTAAACAGCCAAAAAAAAGAAAGGAAAAAAATGCCAAAGAACATTTTTTATCTGGATCAAAATAGAGGAAACAACTAGATTGAATAATCTTATGTAACTTTTTCTTTTTTAGCAGGATTCAAATGTAATGTTGACAGCAAAAACATTTGATTATGTGATGCAGCAACACACATGACAACTTAAATTTGTTTTATGTTTAATTTTGACATTTACATAAAAATGTCAAATTCATAGTCTGATTGTCGCCAAACTGGAAAATATAGTTACAGCAAATTGTTTGTGTTTCAACTTTATCACAACACCCAGTGATCTAAAAAAAAAAATAATAATAATAATAATTATTATTATTTTATTCATATGCAGTTATTAGCCATTTAAAAATTAATAATTTATGTGAAAATAAGTTTTTTTTTAAAGGATTATCAACCATATATACCTGGTTTCGTTTTCACCACTGACACCAGCCAGACCCAACAGCTCACCGACAGAGTTGAATTTACCTGTCATTAGACCTACGAAGCCTGCATCAAGAAATGATCCAGAAAGACTGAAGCAATCAGACTATATTGGAGGGAGGGGAAAATGCCAATTTTCAACTGCTCACTACAGGGGTTGTGATTTGACAAAAGTAACCAATCTTGAAAAACGGGTAGCATGCCTGGGTCTCCCTTTAGTCTAGAGGACAAAGCTTCTTGAACCCACCTGGATGTTTAATTTTGGTGGATTTACAGACCCTCCACATCCCCACAAACAAGAAACTAGAGGTGTGGACACAATACAGGCTACTTCTTTCTTTCCTTGGTGGCTACTTCTCTTCTTTCAAGACAAATTTGAGGCAAAGTTTTTAGAAATCACAGGACTGTCCCTAACAAACATGGTAATGTATTAAAACCCACAAAGCCTGCAGGATGAAACAGTTTAGGAGAAATTTAATCAATCAGACTTCATTGGGGTAGATCAACAAATTAATGTGATTGGTCAATAATGTGATTTTGATTGGCAATGCCAATTGGGCTCGCGTTGTTTGACATCAATTTTGTTTAGGGGTGTCCCATAAGATTTGTACACAGATGGCAACCAATGATTTTGGTCAAGCAATAACCAACATCCTGAGGACCCATACGGACCATATCATCCCCCAAACAAACAGACAAATATTGGAAAAGCAACTTATTGTTATTGGTGCACTTCAAAGCAAGACATGACTTGAAAATGGTTTTTTATACCGTCATAGAAGAAGCACATACCAGGTACATATTGCATTTAGAGGTAGGATCTTAAAGGGACAGTATATATCGTCACGATCAACAGGGCATGGAATCGGAGTGCTAGTTTTAGATTAGCTCCGCGACTAAAAATAATACCCCGCATGATAAGGTCATATTACCGTTGCTGCTGCATAAATGAGCCAGTAATTTTCCGCCACTGTTCATCTTAAAATAGGAGTGATTCCATGCCCTGTTGAAAGTCTACTCTGATTGTGACAATCCTGTCCCTTTAATAGCTGAAGAGAAATAACAAAACTCTTCTTATACCGGACTCGGAGGCATTAGCCCCGTCTAGTAAGTCACCAGGAAGGTTAATGGTGCTCAGTGGTAGACCATCCTCTCCTGTCTCAACCGCACCCATGAATTCCTCATCCAGGTTTGTCTGGTTATGAAGAAACACCCTGACTTGAAGCTCTGCAAAAAGACAAGAATGTCCACTATCCATTTGACTTAAGGAGGGAAATTTGTACTTGCAATTCAATTCAACATTTATGTCCACATTGGATTATACTAGAAACATTTACAAGGTTAAGAAAACTTGTGACAAGACAGTCACATTTCTGAATGATTATAAAACAGACAGATACAATATAAAGCAATATGGAGGTGTATTCAGAAGCCAATTAGGGCATGTAGCGAAATGCCCAATGCAGGGGTGTGTATGTGTGATTTGACAAAAGTAAAAAATCCTGAAAAATGGGTAGCGGGCCTGGGTCTCCCTTTGGTCTAGAGGACAAAGCCCCCCTGAACCTCCTGGATGTTTAATTTTGGAGGATTTACAGACTCTCCACATCCCCACAAACAAGAAACTAGAGGTTTGGACACAACACAGGCTACTTTCTTTCTTTCCTTGGTGGCTACTGATCTCTTCTTTCAAGGAAATTTTTTAGTCAAACGGAGATTTATAAAAAAAAATCCTGAAATCAGGAAAGATCCTGAGAAATCACAGGCCAGCCAGTGTTTTTGCTACTTTGTTCTTTTTGAACAGTGCTATTTTGCATGAGGAAAGGATAAAAAAATACACATTTCTCAAAATAATCAAGAGAAGCATAGTTTTACAGCGAATATGTGCCAAAAAATTACCCATCATATATTTATACACTTAGTTACTCGTCGCATCAGTGCAACAAGGTCGTATCATAGTTACGACCTTGTTACAGACAGTGATTTTGCTCAGTGCAACAAGGTCATATCATAGTTACGACCTTGTTACAGACAGTGATTTTGCTCAGTGCAACAAGGTCATATCTTTTTACAAAGTTCCAGGACGAACACGCACAACCTATGAAAGAAGATACAACGTTGTTGCACTCAATTGTTTTCCTGTGTGCAAATTTATGCACTGTTGCACATACGACCTTGCTGCATTTTTGAGATATGACCTTGTTGCACTGATGCGACGCACTGTTAAGCAGATCGCACCGGGAATAAAAAAGTTTTTCCGAACCCCGTGGCGGGTTTATTTTTACCGCACAAACACGACCAGAGCGTGACCGGGGAGACCGCGTCTTCCACCGTATGCTTATAATAATAATAATAATGTGTGGATTTATATAGCGCACGTATCCACCAACTAAGTGGTGCTCAAGGCGCATTATATTATTATCCCTGCTCATAAGGCTCATAAGGCTCATAAATCATTCCTGAAACCATCTCAGCTCCCTGGGGAGTATACAGCTCAATTGCTGCCATTTCTAGCGCATATAGAGCAAACCAACTCTGCCTTCACAGGTACCCATTTAACCCCTGGGTGGAGAGAAGCAATTATGATTAAGTGTCTTGCTCAAGGACACAAGTGTCACGGCCGTGATTCGAACCCACATTATGTTGCTAACACCAGAACTTGAATCCGGTAAGCTAGACTGCTCGGCCACGACACCCCATTATGGCTCGTTGCCACGTCGACCGGGAATCTATACAAATATTCCCGAGAATCCTGTGGCGTGTTTAGACACTCTCCGATCCGCTGTCCAAAAAAAAATTGCGTGTATACACGGCCTCCGACGCGAACTGGTTAAACTAAGCTTCTGACTGTTATTTTGTGAAAACATTTCTTTGCAATCGATTTTTCCTTTCTGTAAGGAAAAATTTAAAAAAACTTTCAGAAAAAAACAATAAAAAAAAAAAAGTGATAATACACAAAATATTTACCTATGTTCTTTTCCTTGACTGTTAAGGCAGCCTCTGCTAAGTCGTTTGTGGAGCTGTCATTGTTAGCAGTGAATTCCTTGGCCTGTTGTCTGCCTACAACATTAGCCATGGCCTCTGCTGAGCTTATCATTTCCGTCACCCTAGCAGCTACTTTATCCTAGGAATTATATAAAGGAGTTTTATTTGAATAAGTCAGGATATTTGAAACATCCAAGATTTTATCCCAAATAGTTTATTTTTGCCAATTATCTATCTGCTGATCTATATAAATACCTGAATTCTCTTCCCTGGCATAAATATGTTTGTAGCAAATGTCTTACATCAGCCAAATTAAAACTCATGAAAACTCATGATGTTTTGTTTTTTTTACTTTTTAATCTATATAAAAACTGGAGTTCATTTCACTGTCTCAAATATGTTCGTAGCAAATGGCTTATATTAGCCAAATAAAACATGATTAAAGTACAAGTATGGGTTTAAAGGTTTTGAACATTATTTTAAAGGGTCATTATCATCACGATCAGAGCAGTCTTTCAACAGGGCATGGAATCGGTGTTCAAGTTTAACATGAACACAGTGACTGAAAATTACTGGCTCAATTATGCAGCAGCAACGGTAATTTGACCTTATCATGTGGGGTATTATTTTCAGTCACTGAGTTAATATAAAACCAGCACTCTGATTCCATGCCCTGTTGATCGTGATGATACAGTCCCTCTTTAAGGACAAGAAACACTTTCCCTTCAGTACTTACTGGGTCGTTTGTATTCTTCCAAACATAAATCTGTGATTCATCCACCACATTATTGATAACTCCTGCACAGGCCTAGGGAAACAAATCAGAAACCATACATCGATCAAGTGAGATCAAATATTAGGCTAAAGGTATATTTTCAAAAATTACTGTATATGACATGTTCCACCGAAATCAGACGTTAATTGGGCAGAGCTTGAAACTGAGAAATAGCCAAAGAAATGAATGTATATAAAACATCGATCAAGTGAGATCAAATATTAAAGGTATATTTTCAAAAATTACTATATGTGACGTGTTCTACCGAAATCAGACGGAATTGGGCAGAGCTTGAAACTGAGAAATAGCCAAAGAAATGAATGTATATAAAACATCGATCAAGTGAGATCAAATATTAAAGGTATATTTTCAAAAATTACTATATGTGACGTGTTCTACTACGGTATATAAAACATCGATCAAGTGAGATCAAATATTAAGGTACAATCTACGAAATCAGACGGAATTGGGCAGAGCTTGAAACTGAGAAATAGCCAAAGAAATGAATGTATATAAAACATCGATCAAGTGAGATCAAATATTAAAGGTATATTTTCAAAAATTACTATATGTGACGTGTTCTACCGAAATCAGACGGAATTGGGCAGAGCTTGAAACTGAGAAATAGCCAAAGAAATGAATGTATATAAAACATCGATCAAGTGAGATCAAATATTAAAGGTATATTTTCAAAAATTACTATATGTGACGTGTTCTACCGAAATCAGACGGAATTGGGCAGAGCTTGAAACTGAGAAATAGCCAAAGAAATGAATGTATATAAAACCCTTAATAAAGCAATATAAGGCAATATTATTCTTCTGTAATGCCCATTGCTAGAGAAAATGAAGTACCTTTGTATGAAGTTAATTACTTAAATTATACCGAATGAAACTTGTAACATTAAAGGGCAATAACTCCGTTTTGAGTTTTCGTAAAGACAGACTTAAACATTAAGTAATTCCGCTTTTGCACGTTCAGTTAAAATAAGAAAGCTATCATTGTAAAGCTGAAGATCTCTACTTTCATTATCAATGACCAACTCAATTTTGATTTCTTGCCTAAATGTGTCTCATTTCGGTAGAATACATCATATATTTCTAGAAATACAAATCCATCCATTGACTTTTATTGTACTTAGGAAACTTTAGCTGATTTGGGCAAGATGACATTCAAATATTTTGCAAAACCGCAAAACATTTACTTATCAAATTTAAGATTTATCTTTGTCTCATAGTACAAAACAATTAAAGCACTATGTCTCAAACAATTCTGATTTTTTATTTATTTATTTTTTTTTTTTTTTGTGGGGGGGCGTCTTACTGTGGTGAGATTCTTGGCAGTCGCTGCATCCAGGTCTTGAACTGAGTTGATCACTCTAGCGATGACACTCAGACTGTTGGTTGCCACCTCCATATCCCCAGGGTAGACCTGTTTAGACTCCGTTCCTCCTTGGTCCCCTTCTCCAGGAAGCTGGGTGATGGTCTTTAGGGTGTTGGCAAAGCCGAGTACGTCGGAGGCACTTGAGTTGCCAGACTCAAGAAGTTCTGCCTGAAAGCCATAACAAAATTGTTCTCTTTTTTTTTAATACACTCATCGAGTATTTTTGAAAAACGAACTCTTCTTCAAAACGGAACTCTGTTTTTTGCACAGTCACACAAAAACAATCAACATATGTTGAACGCATTATTAACCCTAACCCCCACCAAAATCCATCAATTAACATGCAGTAAAAAGGTACCCCAATTGTTGGACTTTGATGGAATTGGTACAGTAGCAAATGCAAAGCATCCATGGCTTGGCTATACACAGTCCTGAATCCAACAAAAGCAGCCGGTGGAGTTTGATGGATTTGGTACACATGGCTCTATTCGCTGGGCTTTACTGTGGAGTACTGAATCCATCAAAACCAGGCAAAACCCAGGGGGTGTATTTTGGAGGATTTGGGGTAGTAAGGATAAAAGCTTGTTTGAAAGCGATTCAGAAGTGTCATTCAGGTAAAGAAATAGGGTTCCAAGCCCCCCCCCCAAAAAAAAATCCTCCCCACCCCCCACCCTCCACTTTTTCAATCGGCATGATATAAATTTACCATACATATTTGTGTGTGCCTCCCCTGTTTTCTCATGTTGCCCTCATGTTTTTCAGCCACCTAATGCAGGCCTGCCCCTAATATTTATGTGTACCTGGCTATTGAGTTCAAGGAAGGCTGGACTGATGCACTGAGACAGGTCAGGGTTGGACCACTGGGCAGTCAAGTCACACTTTCGAGTGGCGTTACCTGATTGGTAAACGAAGGAATGGAAGATAATCGCGACTGTTCCTCGGCAAAATATATTTGCATAAGTCATAACAAAAAAAAAAAATTTTTAATAATTAGTTTGCAGGCTTATGATGAGTTTAGAACTATTGAACAAGGTAAAAAATTGTCTTGACAATTCTACGTAAGTCTTGCAAACTTTGAAACATAAAGGTTGTTCATCACAAATCAAGAGATAAAAATACCAAGATATAAACCGAGGTTGAAGTTTGCAATGTTTTGGACCATGGAGTGGGGTTAGTCCAGCGGCCAACTCTGCTAAAAATTGTAAGCAATTTACAAGAACTGAATTATTAACATAAAGATAGAATTGAACCCCTTCAAGGATATGAACCTGGGTCATGTGAATTGAAAGACACGTGTTGTAAAGACCGAGCTATTCCTGTACATGTGTTCATTGTGTGCAAAAGCAATACATTATTTCTCCTTGAGTAGTTCCCTTGGTTGGCCAACTGCCTCAGCCGAGCTACGGAATACACTGCCGAGTCAAATTAAGAATCCGTTCAAAACAAACTTGAAGACTCACTTATTTAACAGCAATCCCTACTCTGCGGTAACTAGGATTGTACTCTATTTTTCAATCAATTTGTTCTTGCTTGCAGTGTAGTTTCTATTAAATATCATTTATGTTTGCATTATTATAATTATTAATCTCCCACCATTTGCTCCTTTAGGACACATCTTCATGTCGGTTTGTCCCGGTTCGGTGTCATCCCACACCAAGCCACTCCCCTCAATCTCATCCGGACCACCTGCACATATCGCTTTGACATCCTCTGAAATATTAACGGTTAAAAATCATATTGATTTATAACATATATCTCTATAATGAAGAATTTGTCAAAGCTCTGGGCAAAATTTTGAATTGTATTTTTTTTTTTTTTTTTTTTACATTTAAACACATACATCTCAGTTCATAGTCAGTACAACATTATTCTAACAACCAATAGGAGACATTTCAGACACTAGATAGCAGCAATAATACTGCATGTTTTTTCCATTGTTCTCAATATTGTATGCATGCTCAGAATTCGAATTACATAAACAACGGCAGCAGGTCCGGTAAGTCTTCCGCCACCAGTGTCTCTAAAGTCTCCCATTGAAATAATGTTACCATGCTATCAGCTATTGTGGAGCAACTATGTACAGACCAGTGGCGTATCCCCCCCCCCATCCCCTACCCCCCCCCCCCCAACTTGTTGGCAAAATAGTGTCTGTCGGTAAATTCACATTCTATTTGGTATTTCTGATTGACATAATTTGTCATTTCAGTTTTTGTCAGTAAATTTACCCCCAATCAATGTTTACCCCCCCCCCCCCCTTCCACTCTGAAAATCCTGGCAACACCACTGGTTCAGACTCTAGGTAAAATTTGATTATTGGTTCATGTAAAAAAAAAAAAATCTTTGTGGATTTATCCCAGTCTATCCAAAAAGGTTCCTCAAAAAAGTATACGTTTTTGTATGGGTTTGTCAAGAATTCCAGGGATCGACACCGGCAACTGACCATCTCTTTGAATACAACCGTAGGCCACTCACCGGCTTCACATCTGTCCCCAATATAACCCTCCACACAGACACACTCTAAACTGTTGACAAGATCTATGCAGGTTCCTCCATTCTTACAAGGATTGGTAGAACAGTCATCAATGTCTGTATAGGGACAAAAAAGCAATTCAAAAGCAAGAATTTTAATCCTGGCCTATTGAAACCCAGAGAATTTATATCCAGTTTTATACAATCCTTGCAGAATGCTCCTGATTTTACATTTGTTACACAGATTCTTTGTACAGGTTTTTTGTAGAATGCTATAAAAATCATATGTGGCTGGCTCTGGCAAAACCCTAAACTTCAACCCAATTTTCAAAAGTGGCCTCCCAAATTTATCGTGCAAGTTAACAATGTTCCCATACAACGTTTCAGGATTTTTCTTTTTCCATCAAAATCTAGAGAAAATGCTCTATGTGGTGACATGAAAACTGGTCCCTCAAACTGGTCCCTGGGGTAAGTTTTTGACCTTTTCATGGCTGTTACGCATTATGGTAAATAATAATAATAATAATAATAATAATAATAATAATAATAATAATAATAATAATAATAATAATAATAATAATAATAATAATAATAATAATAATAATGACTTATATAGTGCACGTATCCACCAAACTGGTGCTCAAGGCGCATTATACTATTACCCCTGCTCATCAGGCTCATAAATCATTCCTGAAACTATCTCAGCTCCCTGGGGAGTATACAGCTCAATTGCTGCCATTACAGCGCATATAGGGCTAATCAAACACAATAACCAACTCTGCCCTCACAGGTACCCATTTACCCCTGGGTGGAGAGAAGCAATTATGGTAAAGTGTCTTGCTCAAGGACACAAGCACCATGGTCGCGGTTGGGATCCGAACCCACATTCTGACGACTCAGCCATCAGAACACAAATCCGATGCACTAAACCATTCGACCATGGCACTCCATGCTGAGAAGTTTTGGGTTTTGCCAGAGCGGGTCACATTAGAGAAATGCTATAATGTTTGCTGTCTATACAAATTAAGTTTGTTTGTATTTTATCTTCATATGCTGTGCAGTAAACCCTCTCATATTGTTTGTGTTTGTTCCTTGTCTCTGCAATTCTGCATGTGTAGCCTAATGTACATACATGTATGTTTTACTTTGCGTGTACTTAATCATTTCAGTTATACCCATAAAGCATTCTCTAGTCAGTAAAAAAAAAAGTAAAAAAGAAATGCCATAGTGAATTCATGATGGGACCCACCATGAATTAATTTCGGTACATATTTACTGTAATACCATGCTTATCACAATTATTTTGAGAAATGTGTCATTTTAAAGCATTTGTTTTCCCTTTTTCAAGTAAATCAGCAAAGTTCCAATGAAGAAGAAAATTTCCAGAAATAGCGAAAAACTCAGGTGATAAATCTTTAATTTACTCGTCTTATTTCTTCAGCAATTTAATTTTTTATATTGTTCTCTCTCTCTCTCTCTCTCTCTCTCTCTCTCTCAGTATTTAAAAATGAGAATAGTTATTAACCTGTTTGGCAGTTGAGTCCAGTAAAACCTGCTGGACAGCTACATGTATATCCATTAACCCCATCAGTGCATACTCCACCATTATGGCATGGGTTGACGGAACACTCGTCTATGTCTGCAAATATTTATTTTAAAAATAAGGCTTAAAGCCATTTAACACAATGTATCCATACTTTAATCAGGGATGTGATTTGACAAAAGTAAAAAAAAATCCTGAGAAATGGGTAACGGGCCTGCATGGTTCTCCCTTTGGTCTAGAAGACAAAGCCCCCTGAACCTCCTGGATGTTTAGTTTTGGAGGATTTACAGACTCTCCACATCCCCACAAACAAGAAACAAGAGGTGTGGACACAATACAGGCTACTTCTTTCTTTCCTTGTTGGTGACTACTTCTCTTCTTTCAAGAACATTTTTAGGCAAAGGGAGATTTGTAAAAAATCCTGAAATCAGGAAAAAATCCTGAGAAATCACAGGGCTGTTCAATATAAGAATCAAGATATAATGTATAAAAACCAACCTGTGAAATATTCAGCTTTTTCATTATGTCGTTTAACAAGAAATAGTAAAAATGCATTCAAATTGTTTATTTTCATTCTAACATAGAATTTCTGTCTATTTTCCTTGTAAAAGGGAAATAGATGCCTTTTAAATGAGAATTTCATAAAATAATTGACTGTTATTCAGCAATGAATTGATCACACTGCATCATAAATGATAACCTTTTATCCAGGAAATAAATTATTTGAAAGCAATTTATTTGTTTTTCCACTAGGAAAAGAGAAACGCACAGATTTAAACCAAAAAAGTTAAGCATCCCAACGGAAAATGAATTTCCAAAGACACTGTACTGAACTAAAATCTAAAAATTCTTTCACAAAATCTAGGAACTAACTAATAACTACATTTAAAATGGCTGTTACCATTCTGGCAGTTAATTCCTTCATAGCCCGGTGTACATTCACATTGGTAACCGTTCAATCCATCAACACATGTTGAGCCATACTGGCATGGATCACTTGCACATTCATCAATATCTGTGAAATACGAACAATTCAGTTAAATAGTGAGTTTTGGTTGAGTTCCTTTTCAGTTATTGTTTTTTTTTTTAATTGTCCAAGTTTATATTATCAACAACAACAAAATTCATCGGGCCCATATAGCCAGAAATTTTACGAGGACTAGTGGTGATAAACATCTAAAAAAAAAAATTTTTAAAACAAAAAAAACACCCATTTGAAGGGTAAAAAATGAAGTCAAATATTTTGGTGTGGGGTAAATTGTCTGTTTTTTATATCATTAATTAAAAAAAAAAATAGGTTTGGCCTATTTGTGACATATTGCTCCACAAACTGACGCGCATCAAGGTCTCAACAAGAAGCAGTGCAGTCTGGGAGATTTACCTGGCATGTGAGAGAACTGTATCTCACACACGCACCTTAGCGTTTATCAAACACACGCATTGTTCTCCACACATATGGTTCGTGCCTGCATCTAGTTTGAGATTGCGTCTAGTTCTCTAGATGCTTATCCCATGATGCCCCAAGTCAGGCTGGGCAGGGGGAGCCAAAGCCGTAACCATGCTCGTTGTGCGTGCACGCAATTGGAGTACAATGCCGTGGTGTGGGTTACTGCAGGCTGGCACATCAGGTAATTAAGAATTCTGACAATATCTATTATTTTTGCTTGACAAAAAAAATCATCTGATTCACAACACTGAATTGATACTAACAAAACAATTCACAAACTGACAAAGTTCTGAAAATGGCTCTCAGATAATACTAATACAGCCAATGTTATTTTTTTAGTTGACAACGATACAACTGAATTGCACTTTTTACCAGTTTGACAGTCGGCTCCTGCATACCCTGGTGTACATTCACACTGGTAACCGTTGACTTGATCAATACATGTTGAGCCATGCTGGCATGGAGCACTTGCACATTCATCTATATCTATACCATAACAAAAAAGTAAAAAATAAATGAAAATTAAAATACAAAATTGAAATTTTCCGTCTAATCTTATTCCCGTTTCATTTTTTAAAAATTATATACTAATCAAAACAATTTAGGGAACACCGGAATAATCTCAGTTAAAGCAAGATCATTTATTTCAGATAAACACAATGTTTCACAGAATTGATGAGAAACAACTGCACAATGAAACAGATGATAAAGGATGCATGTAGTGATTACACATTTCATGACATGACTACTGAAAGAGAGAGGGGGTTGCAAATGAAAATCCCGGTTCATGGAACATTTCAAACCTATTTGATGTTAAAAATCCGGTGTTCCCTAAATTGTTTTGAGTAGTATATATGATGCATTGAAGATAATTCTGTGTTAATCAAAACCAAAATGTAACAAGGGGTCTTCACCTTCATGTAAAGGTAAGGGACAATATTGTCACGATCAACAGGGCATGGAATCGTAGCGTTAGTTTTAGATTAACTCAGTAACTGAAAATATTATAATACCCCACATAATAAGGTCACATTACCGTTGATGTTGCATTAAATGACCCAGTCATTATTCAGTCACTGTGTTCATCTTAAACTAAGACACCGATTCCATGCCCTGTTGAATGTCTGCTCTGATCATGACGACATTGCCCATTTAAGATTGACATTTGTTCTCTGGAAGCCTTGGTTCTTTTACACAAAATCCTGGGCTTTTTTCCCAAACTTTTTACCTTCTTCACAATGGGTTCCACTGTATCCAGTAATGCAGTTGCATGTATAACCATTTAAAAGATCATCACAGCTCATACTGTTCAAACAAGGATTGCTGCCACATTCGTTAATATCTGTTTGGAATTCAACAAAAATCATTCAAGTTGGTTGAATGAAAAAAACATATCAAAACCTTAGAAGTGCAACCTTAATTCATTTAAAAAACTAGAATAAAATAGTGTACAATTCTTACAAACTCTTCCTTCTTAAAAAAAAAAAGTAAGCATCCCAACGGAAAATGAATCTCCAAAGACACTGTACTGAACTAAAATCTAGAAAATCTTTCACAAAATCTAGGAACAAACTAATAACTACATTTAAAATGGCTGTTACCATTCTGGCAGTTAATTCCTTCATAGCCCGGTGTACATTCACATTGGTAACCGTTCAATCCATCAACACATGTTGAGCCATACTGGCATGGATCACTTGCACATTCATCAATATCTGTGAAATACGAACAATTCAGTTAAATAGTGAGTTTTGGTTGAGTTACCTTTTCAGTTATTGTTTTTTTTTAAATTGTCCAGTTTATATTATCAACAACAACAAAATTCATCGGGCCCATATAGCCAGAAATTTTACGAGGACTAGTGGTGATGAACATCTAAAAAAAAATAAAAAAAATAAAAAACCACCCATTTGAAGGGTAAAAAATTGAGTCAAATATTTTGGTGTGGGGTAAATTGTCCGTTTTTTATATCATTAATTTTTTTTTTTTAAATAGGTTTGGCCTATTTGTGACATATTGCTCCACAAACTGACGCGCATCAAGGTCTCAACAAGAAGCATGTCTGGGAGATTTACCTGGCATGTGAGAGAACTGTATCTCACACACGCACCTTAGCGTTTATCAAACACACGCATTGTTCTCCACACATATGGTTTGCGCCTGCATCTAGTTTGAGATTGCATCTAGTTCTCTAGATGCTTATCCCATGATGCCGCATGGCAGGCCGGGCAGGGGGAGCAAAAGCCGTAACCATGCTCGTTGTGCGTGCAAGCAATTGGAGTACAATGCCGTGGTGTGGGTTACTGCAGGCTGGCACATCAGGTAATTAAGAATTCTGACAATATCTATTATTTTTGCTTGACAAAAAAAATCATCTGATTCACAACACTGAATTGATACTAACAAAACAATTCACAAACTGACAAAGTTCTGAAAATGGCTCTCAGATAATACTAACACAGCCAATGTTATTTTTTTAGTTGACAACGATACAACTGAATTGCACTTTTTACCAGTTTGACAGTCGGCTCCTGCATACCCTGGTGTACATTCACACTGGTAACCGTTGACTTGATCAGTACATGTTGAGCCATACTGGCATGGATCACTTACACATTCATCAATATCTGTGAAATACGAACAATTCAGTTAAATAGTGAGTTTTGGTTGAGTTCCTTTTCAGTTATTGGTTTTTTTTATTGTCCAGTTTATATTATCAACAACAACAAAATTCATCGGGCCCATATAGCCAGAAATTTTACGAGGACTAGTGGTGATGAATATCTTTTAAAAAAATTACAAAAAAAACACCCATTTGAAGGGTAAAAAATGGAGTCAAATATTTTGGTGTGGGGTAAATTGTCCGTTTTTTACATCATTAATTTTTTTTTTTTAATAAATGTGTTATTCTGAATTTAAACCAAACATCATCGCAATCTTCTAATTTTTGATTTTTTTTTTAGACTTATGTAAAAAAGCCAAGATTTAACTGTTCTTTAAATCAACACATGTTGAGCCATGTTGGCATGGACCACTCACACATTCATCAATATCTAAGAACACAAAATATTATAAGTTAATACCCAGCATGCACGAGTGAAAACAAATTAGGTAGAACTTGTAGCTTTGCATGGTGAGGAGGATAAGTAAGAGTAATGCGGTGACACCATGTGAAATGCTCAATTGAGTAGTAATTAGTTCTGAAAAGAACTGGAGGTACAACTCGACATTTCGATCAGTAAAACAAATTTATCCTCCAGTAAGCTAGATTATCGTAAACAAATATATTCTTTGAAGGAAATACGTCCTCATGTCACCAAATTTACAAATGAAGTTATTTAAAAACACCCCATTTTATTTCAACAGCTTTGAATTGTTCAACAGACAAAATTACTAAAGCTTTTGAAAAAAACCTTGAGATCGCAGGGTTTTGGTCTGTAAATTATCACTTTTTTATATGTTGTTTGTTCTCAAACTAATGTCTACAGTAATATATACAGTGTAGCATTAAAGGGACAATATCGTCACGATCAGAGCAGATTTTCGACAGAACATGGAATTGATGTCCTAGTTTAAGATTAACACTACAGTGACTGAAAATTACTGGCTCATTTATGCAGCAGCAACGGTTACATGACTTTATCATGTGGGGTATTATGGCACTGAGTTAATCGAAAACTAGCATTCCAATTCCATGCCCTGTTGATCGTGATGATTACTGTCCCTTTAAAGGGGTATGTAATGCAACAGCAAACACAATTGATATAAATAAACTCAATTATGCTTTCATCTTGTACTCTCCTACTGATGTGTTTAAATCCGCTATCATCAACTCTTCACCTTCCTGATTCCTTACTCATTCTACCAGCCCTCGCTACTACCGCCCTCATGTGGCGTTATACCGCCAATATACAATATCAGAAGTCTATTAAGTAAGACTAATTGCGGTGACACCATGTAAGAATCTCAATTGAGTAGTAATTAGTTCTGAAAAGAACTGGGGGTCTATTACCTACACGAAGTGTGCCACTCGTGTACTAAACCTAGTCCATGGTATAGTACTCCAAGAACAATGGGTTTGGCCCATTTGTGACATATTGCTCCACAAACTGACGTGCATCAAGGTCTCAACAAGAAGCAGTGCAGTCTGGGACATTTACCTGGCATGTGAGAGAACTGTATCTCACACACGCACCTTAGCGTTTATCAAACACACGCATTGTTCTCCATGGTTTGCGCCAGCGTCTAGTTTGAGATTGCGTCTAGTTCTCTAGGAACTAGCTTCAAGTGGAAACGCTTATCCCAGATGCCCCAAGTCAGGCCGGGCAGGGGGAGCAAAAGCCATAACCATGCTCGTTGTGCGTGCACGCAACTGGAGTACAATGCTGTGGTGTGGGTTACAGCAGGCTGGAACATCAGGTAATTAAGAATTCTGACAATATCTATTATTTTTGCTTGACAAAAAAAATCATCTGATTCACAACATTGATACTAACAAAACAATTCACAAACTGACAAAGTTCTGAAAATGGCTCTCAGATAATACTAACACAGACAATGTTATTTTTTTAGTTGACAACGATACAACTGAATTGCACTTTTTACCAGTTTGACAGTCGGCTCCTGCATACCCTGGTGTACATTCACACTGGTAACCGTTGACTTGATCAGTACATGTTGAGCCATGCTGGCATGGAGTACTTGCACATTCATCTATATCTATACCATAACAAAAAAGTAAAAAATAAATGAAAATTAAAATACAAAATTTAAATTTT
Organism: Zoroaster sp. YZ-2022; assembly: GCA_029582265.1. Taxonomy (NCBI): domain Eukaryota; kingdom Metazoa; phylum Echinodermata; class Asteroidea; order Forcipulatida; family Zoroasteridae; genus Zoroaster; species Zoroaster sp. YZ-2022. Next base: position 21,315,035 of record CM055833.1, on the reverse strand, counting down.
CCGTCTAATCTTATTCCCAGTTTCATTTTTTTAAAATTATATATGATACATTGAAGATAATTCTGTGTTAATCAAAACCAAAATGTAACAAGGGGTCTGCACCTTCATGTAAAGGGACAATATTGTCACGATCAACAGGGCATGGAATCGTAGCGCTAGTTTTAGATTAACTCAGTGACTGAAAATAATACCCCACATGATAAGGTCACATTACCGTTGCCGCTGCATTAAATGACCCAGTCATTATTCAGTCACTGGTATCATCTTAAACTGGGACACCGATTCCATGCCCTGTTGAATGTCTGCTCTGATCATGACGATACTGCCCCTTTAAGATTGACATTTGTTCTCTGGGCTTTTTTCCCCAACTTTTTACCTTCTTCACAATGGGTTCCACTGTATCCAGTAATGCAGTTGCATGTATAACCATTTAACCCTTTCCTTACCATAGGCGACTTTAGTCGACTGCACTCATCATACCCCTCTTCCTTACCATAGGCGACTTTAGTCGACCTGCAAGCTTTCACACAAAAAAGCACTCAAGCCTGAGCACAAAGGCCATTTGCTATAAAGCTGTAGTTTTGTCCATGTTCACCCTCCATACCCAAGCTTACAATGGTTGGAAAGAGCAAGATGGGATCTTTCCACTGATGGTGAAATAAAATAAGGTTGCTATTATGCAATCCCTTCAAACTGGAGTGGAAAGATCCGAAATGCCAAACACCTAAGTGCCATGTGTTTGTGTACAAAAAAGTGTTTGAGTTTACAGATCACACTGAGGAAACAAAGACCGAGAACTTGGACATTTATTGACCGATCGTAATGTTTTTTTGATTTTATGATAGGGAATCCAATAAGTAAGATATTTTTTATTATTTATTTTGCTGTAAAATGATATCTTCAAGGTGATAATAGAGTTTGTAAAATTGGCCTTTGAACACAAGCTTTCTGTTGTGTAAGAATTGTGTGGTCAAACAATGCGGTCACCAGCGGTTGTTTATGTCAAAACAATTCGGTACTGAGAGGGTAAAAGATCATCACAGCTCATACTGTTCAAATAAAGATTGCTGCCACATTCGTTACTGTTTGAAATTCAACAAAAATCATTCAATTGGTTGAATGGAAAAAAACATTTCAAAACCTTAGAAGTGCAACCAATTAATTCATTTAAAAAAATAAAATAAAATAGTGTATAATTCTTACAAACTCTTCCTTCTATAAACACTTATTTAAACAGGAATTTATCCAAGGCAAAAAAAAAAAAATCCCCGGTTTCTGGTCTCTGCGCGCGTCACCTCGGACCCGCACATTGGCATTTTTAATTTTCTTTTTTTTTGCTATGAAACGATGTCCAACTGCAGCTAAAATTGCTGGATCGATTGGAATTCTGCCGTGCTGTGCTTTAAACGATTTTTAAACATAGGGGTATGAACGTTAGCCCGATTTGTGAGGCCTCTCTTAGCCACCATACTTTGTATATGGGAAATTTGGTCCCCGCGTATACAGTGTATCATGTATTTCCCTGTTGGCAAAAAAAAAAGCATTTCACTGCACCGATTTTGAAGCCAACCGGAGACTATTTGGGGGGGGGGGGGGGGCCTAATAAGCATACCATTGCCCAGATCTAGATGTTAGATTTAAGAGTACTAGCACAAAAATTTGCTTAATACCGGTAATTAAGCAGCACTATGAAATTGGGCCCTGTCTGTACATAACTCTTTATCACAATTCGCACAGTGCATGAGCTGTTGAGGGCACATGTTGTTAGACCACACTGTGGGTGAAAGGGCAGCGATAGTGCATCACGTTTGGCATATTTTGTAGTTGATGTGCGTACGCGCGGAATATCTCCAGCGATCATTGGTTGACAGAAGTGCACGCGCGCTTAACACCATAACATACGCACATAAAGTGTACGCACAACGCTCATTTGATGCCAAAGTGGCTATCATTAAGACACTGGGAGCAAATTCACCGCTAGAGGGCTACGATGTGTACAGAGCGAATACAGCCATCCTGCTGTTCTTGGCTAAACTGAGGCTGGTAGGAAAATAGGCTGTACTGAAAATAAGTGCTGGTATTGCACTTACGAACAGGGAACCAGACAAGGATGACTGCAGTGGGGTGAAGGATCTACATGTATTGTCTCCACCTACCTGTTTGGCAAATGATGTCTGTGAATCCAGGCACACAGTAACAAATGAATCCGTCGACACTGTCAATGCATGTCCCCTCATTGAGACATGGGCTGCTTGAGCACTCATCAATGTCTGTGCACAAATCATGTCAAATGTTCAAGTTAATTAAAGGGATTGTCACAATTAGAGTAGACTTTCAACAGGGCATAGAAACGGTGTCCTAGTTTAAGATGAACACAGTGACTGAAAAAAAAATTACTGGCTTATTTATGCAACAGCAACAGTGATATGACCTTATCATGTGGGGTATTATTTCCAGTCACAGGGTTAATCTAAAACTAGCATTCTGATTCCATAACCTGTTGATTGTCCATATAATATTTCAATTCAATTAAATAATAATAATAATAATGTGTGGATTTATATAGCGCACGTATCCACCAACTAAGTGGTGCTCAAGGCGCATTATATTATTATCCCTGATCATAAGGCTCATAAATCATTCCTGAAACCATCTCAGCTCCCTGGGGAGTATACAACTCAATTGCTGCCATTTCTAGCGCATATAGAGCAAACCAACTCTGCCTTCACAGGTACCCATTTAACCCCTGGGTGGAAAGAAGCAATTATGATTAAGTGTCTTGCTCAAGGACACAAGTGTCATGGCCGTGATTCGAACCCACATTATGTTGCTAACACCAGAACTTGAATCCGGTAAGCTAGACCGCTCGGCCACGACACCCCATGTCACTCAATGTCACATTTATTTCTATAATTCTATGAGAAAAGATCAATTATTTCACATATGAAAACAAAGAGTCAGCCAAAAATAGTTTTGGAAAAAATTGTCAAAAGATTGGCAATTGATCTTCCAGATTAAATACCCCTACCCCCTCGCAATGAATCAAGGTGCGCTTGCTATGAATACATACAAAATACAAACGTTTCTTTACAGGACTATTTCTTCTTCTGGCAGAATTTGAGTTTCACTTTCAAATAAATTATACAATCTCTACACTCTCTTTGGAAGATAAAGCTAGCATCAATAAAGACAGGGCTTGAAATACCCACTGGACCAAGTGTATAAGTGCACTCTATTTCTTTCTTTATTTATTTCTTATTTAACCTGGGGAGACCTTTCAGCGAAACACTGTTTTTCAAAGGTTCCCAGGAAACCTGTAAACATGGGCGCTTGATATGTGAACCAGAAACACCGGGGTAAACCCCTACTCTTCCACAACAAGTGGTCCGGGTTCTTTTACGTGCGTTACTTTAATAATCTAGTACACGGGACCTACAATTTAACATCCCATCTGAAGGACGAAGCAATTATCAGACATGCAACTTTGTAATTGCCAAAAAAAGAGGAAATGGCCGAGCACACAAAACTTTGTACAGTGTTTTTCAGTTTTCTATAGCACTATTATTAAAGGAAAAAGAGGAAATCAGCTGACCAGCTGAAAAGTTGCATGCCTGAATTATGTCTTGCTTAGGGACACAAGAGTCGAGACCGGCCAGGCCGGGAATCGAACCCACATTCTGACTACACCAGAACTTGAGTCCGATGCACTAGACCGCTCGGCCACGACACTAGCTAGTCCAGTTATCCAGTTGTGAACTAGCTAGTCCAGTTATCCAGTTGTTTTTCCCTCACACAAAAATGAATATGCTCAGATGCATTTTTTGGTATGTTCATGCACTGGTTTTGTACAAAATATTTCCAAAATCTTGAGTTACTAGCACCTGTTGTCCATTAGATTTGTTCCTGAAGTTTGAGCCCTGATGTAAGGGTCTAAAGGTGTGCTGATGCGGCCAGGAAACCACATTCTTCATTAACCCTCCTATAGGTTTAACACTCAAAGACACTCAAAATTTGTATGTCTCTCTTAACCCATTGACTTTGTGCAGTGCACTCATACACAGCTGTGTGTGACTCTGTGGTTTGACCTACCAATTGGAAATGCACCCAAAAATACTCAAGTGACTGTCTGTGAGTGCCGTGCTGACTGGGCCAAATTTCAGCCTGGGCATAGGAGGGTTAAAAGGTCCATGATAACATTCCTTTGTTCTGTCAGGGAAAAACATCTTGGAATAAGGGAGAAAAAATATCCCATGGTTTTTCACTGGGGCCGTTCAAAGTTGTCAACATTTTCAAGGTAGTACCTACACAGTACTACTTTTCAGGACTCCTCCCCCTCCCCTCAAAGTAGTACTTATCAACATTTTATTTTACGACTCACTTGATATTGATGAATGTGGCCATGTACATGTCCAGTAAATACCTGTAGTACCCCCTACAATGAATAGGCCTGCGATAGCTGTTCACATGCCTGTGATATGTATCTCTTTTTTGAATTTCATTCCTGTTGTTTATAAATATCAACATTTTTAAACACCTTCTACAGACACAGTAGTATGCTGCTGCCCATCCATCCACCACCCCCCTCTGCCTCCTCCCCCCTCCGCCTCCTCCCCTCTGCCCCCTCCCCCTCCGCCCCCCTCCCGTTTTTGTACTACCGTGAAAATGTTGACAACTTTGGACAGCCCCTAACTTTGTTGTGATTTAACGGATGGTTCTTACTAATTTGACACATTTCCCCTTCATAGCCACTGGCACAGGTGCAGATAAAAACACCAATCCCATCTGTGCATGTGCCGCCGTGCTGACAGGGTGAGCTTGCACAGTAAGTCACTGAAGGAAAACAGGTTTAAGAAATAAACTAAGACAAATAAGCAATTCGAACAAAATAAGCAAAATTGTAGATTAGAAGTAAACCAAGATTAATAAGCAAATCGAACAAAATAAGCAAAATTGTAGATTAGAAGTAAACCAAGATTAATAAGCAAATCGAACAAAAAATAAGCAAAATTGTAGATTAGAAGTAAACCAAGATTAATAAGCAAATCGAACAAAATAAGCAAAATTGTAGATTAGAAGTAAACCAAGATTAATAAGCAAATCGAACAAAATAAGCAAAATGGTTGTTTTGAAGTAAACCAAGATTAATAAGCAAATCGAACAAAATAAGCAAAATGGTTGTTTTGAAGTAAACCAAGATTAATGAGCAAATCAAACAAAATGGTTGTTTTGAAGTAAACCAAGATTAATGAGCAAATCGAACAAAATGGTTGTTTTGAAGTAAACCAAGATTAATGAGCAAATCGAACAAAATAGTTGTTTTGAAGTAAACCAAGATTAATAAGCAAATCGAACAAACTTAGCAAAATGGTTGTTTTGTAGTAAACCAAGATTAATAAGCAAATCGAACAAAATAAGCAAAATTGTACTTTTGTAGTTAAACAAAGATTAATAAGCAAATATAACAAAATGAGCAAATTTGAAGTTATTTATGTATTTATTATTTATTATTTTTAAAAAGTATTTAATGGAGTTTTTTATATCTTTCACTAGCTAAATATACAAATTTCTCTTTATTATATTATTATTATTCAACTAATAATCTTAAAAGTTTAAAAAGTTGTCAGTTGTTAAGAAAAACCACAAATGTGTTATTGGATAAGTACTGGTATGTTTTTATTCTACTCCCTTCTTAGTAATTTAAATTAATTCATTTAATCATTTTTTGGCCACTGGTGCTTCAGCATTGATTTCATAGGGTGCCATGGAAGCGCACCGCCAACGGCGGGAGTGGAGAAAGGTTTTCAAAAATGGGGCCCAATTTTTTTCAATCCAAATTCTGAAGAAAAAAAAACATGAGCGTAATAACATCATATTAACAATGAAATAATACCTTAATATATAACAAACAAGGTTCAAAACTCTTCTTTCTTTAGAACTTTCAGTTCAAGCGTGGCTTTAATCACCTTTGTCATATCATTCATGTGATTATCATTGATTTTGTATAATATTGATTCTGTCTATATGCCATCTCCTCAGCTGTCATGGTTCTCAATCGGTTGTGCTTGTGTGAAATATATTGATTAAGTGGAAATTAAACTGAACTGAAAATTCAAAATCACAGCTCAGTGAAAAATGCATGAGAATATAAATGCATATAACTAAAGCAAATAACATTTCAAAAGAAAAGGAACTTTAAGATTACAAATGGTATTAAGAGAAAACGGAATTAAAATAAAACAAGGGTATGACAAATAGTATTTTTATTTTATTATAAATTTATGGCTATAAAAAAACGATCTTGTTGGAATAATTAACCCTTTGAAGAAGAAAATGTCTACAATGTTGGAGCTGAGAGGGAGAATTACACTCATGATCTTGAATGACGTAAATCCCAATCCTCATTATAGGCATGTCAGCAATTTATAGGAATTCTATGACAGCTTTTAAATTCCGAGTATAAGACCAAAATGTATTCAATGTCTCAAGACAAATGCACTTTTGTCCAATTCACCTTATTCTTGAGTTAGCCATCTTATGTCTTATTCCCTGAATATTAAGAGGTTGTGTACCTGTTCATACTCATTATAGGCCTACTAGTAACCCAGGCTGTCTGTCTGTTTGCAGGGGCAACCTCTCTTCCAAATGTTATTGAATTTTAAGTAAATGAATGGAAATAGCTATCTATTTATTTAATACTTATGTCCGGAATGAACTTTTCAGATTATTGGGCCTTCTCGCTGTGCATGCAGCATGTAAGCTACAGATCGAGTGTGGTTGTGAGAATTACAGCGTTACTTTCATATTTATGGTAAGGTGAATGGAAGGATATGGACAGAGGGCAGTAGACTTACCGGTTCTTTTCTATTGTTCTCAATATCGTGCGCATGCTCAGAATTACGTCAACGATTAGTGGTAAGTACTGGTAAGTCTCAAAAGCCTACTGATGTGTGGTTTGGAATTATTCTTGGGCTTAATTAGTTTCCTGAATTATGGTGAAATTGGGTGAATGTGAATCGATCATCGTGTATACACTTCAATTCAAAAATATGAGTGATGAATGTCTGCTGAAAATACACATTGTCTGAGATCGAGGCTATTTGTTTGTACATGTATAAAGGGCCTTACAGCATTGCCTGAAATGCCTGTTCCCCTGTCTTTATCCTGTCATAAAGACAGGCTCTGGCCGTACCATTCAAGGAATTTCATTGGATAGATTGTGCCAAAAATCTGATGTCATGCTTCCAGGCTCACGTGAAAACTACCAACCAAGGTCAAAGTTGAATCTCCATGAAACTGAGAGGACGGTATCTGGCATTTTTCACGATCCTCTAAGCGTGATGTCAGATCGCCTAAGCAATACAAGCAGCGTGAGGGCGGTATTTTAGGCAATTCTGTTAGGCTCATATATACAGACCAAAACATGTGATCTCAGAATCAAGTCTATGCGGCAACCAGTACATTTTTTTGTTCTCTAAACAGGGCCTAATTTCATAGCGCTGCTTACCGGTAAGCAAATTTTCATGCTAACAAATTTGCTTAAGCATAAGTATAATTCACAGGTTAGCAAGAAAATTAAGAACGGAGCGTGCGCATTCACCATGGATTTGTATTGTTGCGTCACTCATTCGCTAGCAATAACGGCCGACAAGTTAGCGTGCCTTTCTCTATGCTTAACGGTTAGCAGCGCTATGAAATGAAAAAACGTACAGTAAGCAAAAAATCGGCTGCTAAGCAGCTCTGTGAAATTGGGCCCAGAATGTGACCGAGAATATAAGCCCCACTGGTTTAGCTTTACCTTTATCACAGTAGGTTCCCATGAAACCCAAAGTGCAGTCACATGAATATTCATTAATCCCATCCACACAGGTTGCGCCATTCTGACACACGTGAGCTACACATTCGTCAGAATCTGGACAGAAAGTAAATTATATCTGGATGCCGTAAAAAAGGCCTATATATTACAATACTGTGTCCTCTATCAATTAACAGTCATGCCGACTGCTAATCCTTTGTCCAATTTTTTCTTAGACATTTTTTTCATTTCATTAGGCATGCAACATAATCACAAATACAAACATTTAAATTGTTAGTTTCTGTATTACAGAATGCACTGAAAAATACATTTACCTCTACCTCTAGAAAGCCATATTATTTTTATCTACGCACAACTGAAGCACACTCTTTTCACTGTTAAACCATGAACAAATCCTCTATTTCTATTGAAAGTAGTTACATGAAACTTAGTTTCCACGGTAACAAAATATTGGTATTTTCATTTTTTTAGGCAAGCAACATAATCATCACAAGCATTTAAAATTGTTAGTTTTTGTATTAAAGAATGCACAGGGAAAAACGTTACTTCTAAACTGATATAGAAAGCAATATTATTTTACAATATTATTTAGTTCTAACTGAGCACAACTGAAGCACATTTTTTTCACTGTTAAAACCATGAACAAATCTTCAATTTCTATTGAAGGTAGAAACCTTCAGACTTGTATGACTCGTGACTCGGACTCGTGTCCGACTCAAGTCACTTTTTTGATGACTCGTACTCCGACTTGAGGCACCGTGTACAATGACACAGACTCGGACTCGACCCCTTGGACTCGGACTAGATATTTGTGACTCGGACTCGACGGCAAAATGCCAAATATTCACTATTTAAAACATTAACAAAATAAAGAATTTTGCAACATAGCGTTCTACCATGCATCCTATTCTGTTGTAGTAATGCAATCAGAATCACTTATGCAGCGGCTGCATACAAAAAAATGTGTCTTCCAGAAATCGATTACAATGAATTATGTACCCAAGCTTCAGTGTACAACACTATAGGAATAAAAGCTCGACAGTGATGGGTACCAGACTTATTACACTGTCCTAATTCAATGGTGTCTGAGTTTTCATGGAATTTGCTCGTCCATTCTAGAGAAATGGAATGAACATAACTATGTACAATTCAGTGTCCTGGCTTCCCTTTCATTTACTGATATTATGACATCTTGTGTGGACAATTTCTAAATTGATCCTTGCTTTTTTCCAAGTTTTAGAACTGAAAAAATATTACCCCATGAGTCTTTTCAATTTCATAACTCAAGTTAATTAAATTAAAAGAAGTAATTAAAATAATGTTGATTTTTGAATATAAATCTTTGGTTAAGTAAAATTTATTAGATATTAGCCCAGATGTTGAGTACTTTTTCACATAACTTTAACATAACCTTAACATGTGTATAATGTTTTTGTTTTTTTTATAATTATTTTGTGACTCAGACTTGGACTCGACGTTCATGACTCGGACTCGACCTGGACACTGGGGCTCGGACTCGAGGTTTGAGGACTCGAATACAAGTCTGGAAACCTTCATCTAAGGTTACAAAATATCGGTGAACAGTTACAGCTCATTTCCCTATGACTTAATTTGATGAGATACAAAGCAACAATAAGTAAGGCTATAGGGAAGGGAAGTAAGCTATCAACAGCCTACTGCAGTTTCCCCTAAACCTCAAGAAGTAAATGAGCGCTGATGTTAGAGTTATCATCCTATGTTAGTTTTAATCAGCACAGGGTCCTGTACATCACCTGTGAAAAATAACAAAACACAGTGCATACAACTGGCAATCCTTGTTAAGACAATTCAGTGATTAGTGGTGATAGTCAGTGTGCGAGTGTGGCAGTGCCGAGGGTGGTCTTGCATGCACGTCAGTATACCAGGAAGCGGAGTGCGAGGGTACGGTTATGCGACGATACCCACATACCTATGTCACACAATTCCCCTTGGTAACCCGGCAGACAGGAGCAGACAAACCCGTTGATGATATCTTGGCAGTCACTGCCGTGCTCCCCGCACGGCCACGGAGTACACTCATCGATATTCACCTCGCACCTCGTGCCAGCCCAACCGGGGGTGCAATGGCATGTAAAGGCGAGATCTACGTTGGTGCAAACACCATCGTTCTCACATGGGGAACTAGTACACCCCAGTACCACTTCGAAATGTGGGTGATGCGTTTAATGAGGAAACAAAGGGGGCAATCATTTAGTTAAACAATTATTATTTAAATGAATTTTCTGGGTTTTTTTTTAGAGGGTGGTCATTCCATGCTTCCATCCATTACACACACAATTGATGCCATTCTCACAAAAAAATATAAACGATATTTAAAATTAAGATATGCCATCATCCAACTTTCATGTAAAGACACAAACTGATTAAGGAGCAAAATATATTTCCGGATGAATTTCTTAATCAGCTAAATATTCAACTTTATTAGCCATCATGACATAATCTACTGGACATGGGCGTGTTGGAAGTTTCAGTAAGTTTGACCATCTGGGGCTAATTTCATATGCTGTTATGCAGAACAAATTGCGTACCAACAAAAACTGCTTATTTAGCAGATTTCATTGGTCACTAGCCAATTTTCATATAAAATGTATGTATTTAGCTGGTTGTCTGTTTTATATATATTGCATAGCAATTAATTTGCTCAGCAAAATTCTCTGCTTACCAGCCTTCTAAAAACTGGCCCCTGATTACAGATAGCAATGCAAACTGGCCCCTGATTACAGATAGCAATGCAAACTGGCCCCTGATTACAGATAGCAATGCACATTCTTTTAGGCCAAACAAGTCTGGTTTCTTTTTTCTTTTTTGTGCTATGAAGCGATGTCTAATTGCAGCCAAAATTGCACGCAGTGTTTTAAACTACGTTTGAGGCCTCTCTTAGCCACCATGCTGTGTGTATGGGAAATTTGGTCTGGTTCCAATAAATGTGTATGCACGTATCACATATTTCACTGGTTGGCAAAAAAAGAAGAAGAAAGATTACTCCCCCCCCCAAAAAAAAATCACATCAAAGCACCGATTTTAAAGCCAATCTATGGCCAGAAACCAGAGACTTATTGTCCTTAGACCATGTTCAAGATGGTTGAAATTACCATGAAAGGGTTCATTAAGAAAAATACATCTTTATTGTTTTTCTCTTCATAAGTCCCACTCCAACAAATGTTTTTTACACTTATGAAGAGAATAGACGATATTCATATGATTTCATTTGAAACCAAAGTACCCCCTCACTCTGAAAGCCCATTATCTCAATATTCACCTGTGGAGTACTTCAGTCTGAACTTCTCATCACCTGGGTTAGAATCTTTGATGAAGGATATATACATGACATTTGATGTTGAGCTGACATCATGAAGAGGGAATGAGGATTGAATTTCGGTTCCACAAAACTGACCCAGGTTTGTAGCCGATTGGTTTGAACCGTCATATACCTGCAGTCATTGAAAGGAATATCATTTTCAAAGGAATCAATTTGGTTTTTGGGTGGAAAAAACTTAAATTTGTAAGAAATATAAATTTAAAAAAATCACATTTTTGAGAAAATAATGAAAAACTGTATCATATATTTTCTATTTTTGTGATTTACAAAACTTTTTGTAGATTCGAAATAACAATTCCTTTTTTCTTAAAGATGAAAGCACTTATGTGTACCAACTTCATACCAAATGTACTTTTAGATAATTATTTGTCAATTCGATAATCGGGAAATTATCAGGGCTGACGCTGTACCTTCCTTTTAACAAGAAAATTGTGAAAATGCATTCGGATTTGTTGTATTCATTCCTATGTGGAATTTACTGGGTACGAGTTTTCTTTTCCGAGAAACGTAATTGGCATTTGGCAATCATTAAATTTTTCTTAGCACCTCAGACAAAATCATGTTCAGGATAGATTGATACCATCGTCTGTTTTACAAGTAGGTTTTACTCCAAAAATATCAATTACATGTATTTGGGTATTTCAAATAACCAATTCTGTACCTTGAAGGTCAGGATTGTGTCAATTAAAACTCCTTTTTTTAATCGAGAAACATAATTTGAAGGGGGGGGAAATGAAAATCATTAGGTTGACAAACTTTATCACTGACTTAATCCAAGTTGTTTTGGTTATATAAAAGAGCAGAAAATATCCACCAACCATGTTTTAGTTTACAGGATATAGTGATAGCATTTATAGCCAAAGCCATGGTTAAATCCAAACAGCTTTATTTTTAGTTCTCTTATACTTTTTTTAATTAAAATTGTGTGTACTGTAAAATCATAAACAATTTCTCAAAGTCCAATTGCTTTTATTTGACTTCTGAATATACAATTTAAAACAACAATTGAAAATTGCCAATGGCAATGTTTCAAACAACTCTGTTTGGGTAGCGAAATTAACGAGAGTTGAATGATCATCAAACCATAGGCAAGGGAAATTTGAAACAGGTGGTATCACATTGCAATCTCTTTCACAAGAAGAACTATTTGTTTCTAAGGAAATGAGTGTCATCACCTCATAATAATTGAGCAGGTGCAAGGCACGTTAAGTGATTGTCTCCGAGGGCAAGTGATGGAGCATCCAGGCCCTTCATTTCTGGTCACGTTCGCTGCATCGTCCATGACCAAACAGCATTATATCTATACACACCTACCTGGATATTGGACGCTTCGCAGTTGTTGCTTAGCACCAGGGTTTCAAAGTCAACATCAATGCGATAGCCAGGCTCCGTCTCCAACACCCAATCGCATGTAATGTTGTCAGGATAGCTGGCCGGATAAAGGGGACTTTCAATGAATCCTATGCCACCAGTTGGTACTGTTATAATTTGACCAGTGCAGACACCTTGAACAAATTAATAAAGAAATAATTTTTTTATGAAATTCTTGCTTACAATTTTGCAGGAAATCTTTAGTATTGTTGCATTCCCACTATACAAAATAATAAGGGGCGGACACAAACTTTGTAGTGTCAATATCAAATGGGGTTGGTTTATTAACATTCTCTCTATTCAACAATAATAAAAGGCACTAATATAAACATGTATGAAAGAGCGGTAGCGTAGTTCAGGTACATGTCAATAGTTAGACTTAATACTTGTCTATATAGTACTTTACATAATACGAGTTCCGAATGGTGTGTACAAGTACCAACTATAAAGGGATCAGATAGACGGACGGCTGGTCAGTCTCGACGACGGGGACCACCAGAGCTTGGCTACACGGGGTGTCTGGACGGAGCCAGAGTGTGTATCAGACCGCACTAGCTAGGCGAACCAATGGTCATATTGACGCACTGCACCATTGGTTCAACGAACGAGGCACTGGACTGTCACAAGTCATAGTTCGGTATATCGTACTGTCATGGAACGAATCGCACTGCAGATATTATTCGCAACCGCACTTCTGCGAGATCAGGAAATCTCGGGGTTTATATAGGAATATAGGGCCTAGGAATGAATAAAACATTAGCCTAGTTTAGCGTCTTAGCCAATGATAAGCTGGCCTTCCGTGTCTAAGGGTAGAAACGTGTGCAAAATCAGGTTATACAACATGTCCTTGTTCCATATATAAGGAAAGGTATTTGACGAAAGTAAAGTGAGTGACAACTTAGAAAGGAGGGAGTGTTCAAGGGGACAATACTAACTGGGGTGCTAAGCTATTGCATAAGGGGGTTGTGCATGGGAGCACGGCACACGGACCAAGGCCTATGACGGAGTGGGTCAGTCACGGTGACTGTTTGGCCATGCTACACCCACGAACTGTGTTCAGTGTGAAGGGGTGGACTCCGAGGAATGTATGCGAAAAACAGACTAAGTCCAAAGGACGGGCTCCAAGCCACGTGGCGGGAGGGCATGGCACACACACAAGGCTCTCACTGGTGTTGCATTATGCATTGCTATGACGCTGGATATATGCATGAGCAAAAGTAGCGTCCTTGTATAAGGATTGCACATTCATAGTGGACAATCGAGGGTCCGGGGAAACAAACCCTGGGACTTGGAGTACTAGAAATTGCATCGTAAGCAAAATATTTAATAGTGAAAGGAGTGAAATAGAGGGTGCTAATATTTATCAAAATCAAAGAGTAAGATTCGTAACAGTATTATATATTTCTGGTAATGAAACCAAGGATTCCTCAAATGGACATTTAAGCACTGTAGCACTTAGGTAAACCCTTACTCTTCCACAATAAGTGTTCTGGGTTCTTTTATGTACAATACTTTAACAGCCTACATAGTACACTCACTGGACCTACGGTTTAACTAACGTCCCATCCTAAGGACAAAGCAATTATATGAGTGCCGTGACCAGCTGGGCCAGGATTCGAACCCACAGGAACTTAAGTCTGATGCATAAAGACCGTTCAGCCATGACACTACATGAGTCGCTCAACTTTGGGATACCACACCCCCATCCTCCCCCCAACACCGCAAAAAACATCACTTCATGTACCATTTCTCATCTCTGTTTTTTTTCTTTTACCAATTTCTTTTGTTGGGGGTTTGAACCCAGCGATTATATACATCACTGCTCAACCAATCAGAAAACCAACAGCTAACATAAAGTGCATTGGACTAGTGTTCTGATGGCCGAGTCGTCAGAATGTGGGTTCGAATCCTGGCCGTGACAGTGGTGCTTGTGTCCCTGAGCAAGACACTTAACTATAATTGCTTCTCTTCACCCAGGAGTATAAATGGGGACCTGTTAGGGTAGAGACGGGACTTGTGTTTGATTAAGCTCGTTGCGCTACACGTTTGGCAGCATGGGCTGCATACTCCCCAGGGAGTTGAGATGGTTCTAGGAATGATATAACTGGCCCGATGACAGGGGTAATAATGTTTATGCGCCATAAACGTCAAACTTGGTGGATACCGGCGCAATATAACTTATAAGTGCCTATTTTTATTATTATTATTATTATTATAAGATAACACCCAAACAGGACAAAGAAAGAAAAAGATAATAAATATTTAAACAAACCAAATTTCACCCCTATTTTGCACAAATTATTCGCATATTAGCCTATTTACCGCATGACAAAATCCCCCCTGGATTTACACCTGTGCCTTGAAGCATACCTGTGTATTGGATCTGAAACCCATCATATGCCTCGCTGTTATCTGCATGAAAGTGTAGGCTGATGGAGTTGCCACTGCTTAGGATTTCATCTGGGAATGGGATGGTTTTACCGCAGAATTCTAGGGGTGCTGTGATGTTTGCTTTGTCGTATATCTGTGAATAAATTCCATCATTTATGAATTAATGTTAGACAAAATTACTTCTAGAGAAGACTGATATACCATCATCAGCAAATTACTTCTAAGATATTAAAGTGTTGATGATATAAGTATCACATTACAATTTCAGTACATATTCTATTTGGATATAATTTGTTGAACTAGGCCTTCTATGCAATTCTATACGTTGTGTATTTTGCTGCATTGTTTTACATTGTTCAGTTTTCAGGCAATGTATTCGCTAATAAAAAAAAAGTTGTAAATATCCCCTCCTATTCTATATCTTCAAAATTTAACCTGTCCTTGTTAAACTTAATTTTAAATTTAAACTCATCGTTAAAACAGTCTTAAACTGAAAAGATGAAAAGCTACAGTCACCTGGGGGGTAGGGCGAACTGGCACCCAAAACCACAGCTTAAACGTTGATGCTTCATTTGCCGTCTGACTCTGAGGGCAGTGAGGCTCTAAATGCTGAGTGAGAAAAATTATTGGGGGTGTCACACCCTCACACCCCCCTCACTACGGCACTGATACTATTTGTCTATAGCTGAAGTCTATAATAATAGGCTAAGTGTAGGTTTTGCGAAGAACCGGTGATGCAACTAAGTTAACGTTATACGTGTCACATGTATGATGTAAGTTTTGTAACGCTAATAGTAATGTTAACATTAACTTTATCATTAACAGTCACATAGTTCATGAGTTATATCTAGTCCCATTTCCAGCTTAGTGCCACACATTAGACTGATAAAATGGCATTAACAACACGTGCGTTAAAATTACGCGAACATTATATCATAACTTCAGGATAATAAATCCAGGCCACATTAGTAAATCCTCAATTTACCCTAAATGGCGCACCTACGGTTATATAATCAACTGGACAGTAACTAACAAAAAAAATTAGCAGTTTGGTGTTTCAATTTGTTTCAGTGAAGGATTCTCTTGTAAAATGCTGAATTTCAATGCACGATCATATGCGTGGACGTCTTAAGAGCGCCGTTTTTTGAGACGCACAGAATTGTGGTCATCAACAAATTGATGTTGGTATAATGACTCACCCCCAAACTGTTAAAGTTGATGGGGGCACAGAAAATGTACCCAAGAAGAAAAACAGTTGAATCATGTTTCATCTTATTCCAGATGGTTGTAAAATTGTTTTTAATCTTGAAAATTAAAATATTGTTTTCGATTTTTTAAATAAAATGGTATAATTTGGAGAAGCTCTCAAAACTTTTAATCAATATTCTTGAAAGACCAATAAAATGGAAGGTGGTAACATTTTTTGCAAAAAGTACTTTTAAAACTTTGAAATGTGTAAAAATTCTTTTAACATTTTGTCAAATAAAAGATTTCTTTTCATAACCATGATATTAATGTTTTATTTTCTCAATAATTTTCCACTGCCGACGAAATAAACACCAACAAATTAAGTAGTCTTCGTTCACTTCTTCTATAAGGAATGTGCCCATTTTGAGGATCAGTATTTCTTTAAAAAAAATCATTGCAAATGCAAAGCATTCATATCTTTTGGTTTCCACAATAGCTTGTTGATGGCACAGACAAATAAAATCACAGAAGTTCATGAAATAAATTGAGGTCATGTAAATCCCTTACTATTTGTATCTAGTAAAATCAGTGGTTAAACAACTTTTTCCACTTTCACAAGCACTAACTTTCCAGTAAATCATACAATTTCACTATGATTTTTATTTTTGTAACAAGTATGACTTAGACAAGTTTATGCAACCATTAATACGCCATAGTTTTGTAAGTTTTTCGAGAAATGCTAAGCCAAAGGTAAGTGCGTCATTTCACGAGTGCAGCGAATTACGTACATGGATGATACTTACGTAACGTTAATAATAACATATAGCCATTCATATAATAATGATGGTACAACCGGCGGCCCCGGCCTGGTCTGTTCTTTTGTTACCTACCTACGGGCGATCACCATTGGTCTAAAGTTAAGCCTCTTGCATCATTCATCCAATCAGTGGCATCGTAACAATAACTAACTTTACTTAGGCCTATCCTTGTTTTTGTTTGTTTTGTTTTTTTTGTTCTGCGTCCTGAACCAACCGACCTCTTCCTGCTCTTAAATCCCTTGTAATCTATATTGCATTACGACTAATGAGTCCCAGACAAATAGTCAAACTGATCAAACTATACTAGTTATAGTTGTTCTTCCTCGGTGTCCCTCGACCTCCATGGGTGGGTGCGATGGAGTGCGGCTATTAAGCGCAGCCAGCCAGGCACTTCGTGTCTGACGTCACTGTGGTTGCGAAACGTGACCACCTAGCGCTCAACCTTTTAGTCTAAGCATACGTACGATGTCAAACTCGTCCTGATCCTTCCGGCCGGCCGTCCGTGTGCTCCCTCGGACCATGCGTGCGCGGCGCCAGCGGGCAGCAATGTTTTTCTGCAGTACACCGAGTTGATGGCTTAGAAATTAGCATAGAAATCTATTTGTATAAACGGTTTCTTCACCGGTATTTCACCGACATGGCATGCATGGTAGTCTAATGGTTAGAATGCTCGCCTTACAAAAAGGTACCGGGATCAAGACAAGGTTTTTCAACATTTTCATAAATTTGTTTTAGTTTTTTATACATTTTTTAACTACAAAATTAATTCATAAGCAAAGCCTTTCTGTATATTTTAATACACGGTTTAAAAGGAAGGATCATTTCAAGTCACGTTAGACGCCATTAGTGGATCCCGGCTAGGTGCGTTGGAGGCTTGTCAATTTACCATACGTTTTTTTGTGTTTCCCTCCCTCTCTTTGTCCCCCTCGTCTTTTCAGGCCGTAGATTCGGTTTTTTTTGTGTTTTTTTTGGGGGGGGGGGGTTTGGTTTTTTTTTTTTGTCGTTCATTTGTTTGTTTGTATGTTATTTCCGGGTTTTTTGGGGGGTGTTGTTTTCACTTAATAATAGTTTGGCTTCGTACATTGGGCTTATCTTTGCTAGAAAGGCTAACTAGGAAGTCCCTTCTCACCCTTTTTCGACACTCCTCCCCAACCAAGACATTAAAAAAAATTAATTGTTAAATATATAAAGAAGCCGCCTGTAGCGTATAGGCGGAGGCACTAAATATTGTACTATGAAAGGAGTTTGGAGGTGCTCCTCTGAAATTCAAGATCAGCCCCTGATTATAGCAAAACAATTTATGGCCCATGTTTATACATTATATTTTTAAAATAAAGTTTAGATAATAGTGCAATAGTTTGTTTTCGGATTGAGGGGGTGAGGTGCATCCAAACTGAGGACCCCATATACTCACTCATCCATGTAATTGTTTGGCAGCGTGAGTATGGCTATTACGTAAATTTGTGATCCCCACTCCAATGACCACACCCGAACTCCCCCCGCCCCCACCTCCCTGCAATCCGTTAAGCAAAAATTAAGGTGTTTGAATCGATCAGATTGTCATAATTATTTTTAGGCCTAAACATTATTTATTTGAGATAAATATGAAAATAAAATAAAAAATTTGAGGAAAGTTTTTTAGCCATTATTATTGGTGGAATTTAAACTATTATAGGCCCAAAAGGCTCCGTTTCTGGTCTCAGACCCGCGTGTCGGCAATTTTATTTTATTTATTTTATTTACTTTTTATTTATTTTGGGTTTTTTTTCTTGATTTTTATTTGGCTATGAAACGATGTCCAATTGCAGCCAAAATTGCTGGATCAATTGGAATTTTGCCGCGCTGTGCTTTCAACAACTTTTTCACAAAGGGGTATGCCCGATTTGGAAGGCCTCTCAGATTTCATTGTTTTCTTTAAAAAAAAAATTTTTTTAGCAACCAATAATAATAATAATAATAATAATAATAATAATAATAATAATAATAATATGTGGAGTGTCGTGGCCGAGCGGTCTAGCTTACCGGACTCAAGTTCTGGTGTTAGCAGCAGAATGTGGGTTCGAATCCCGGCCGTGACACTTGTGTCTTTGAGCAAGACACTTAACCATAATTGCTTCTCTCCACCCAGGGGTTAAATGGGTACCTGTGAGGGCAGAGTTGGTTGATTAGCCCTATATGCGCTGTAATGGCAGCAATTGAGCTGTATACTCCCCAGGGAGCTGAGATGGTTTCAGGAATGATTTATGAGCTTTATGAGCCTTATGAGCAGGGATAATAATATGCGCCTTGAGCACCACTCAGTTGGTGTATACGTGCGCTATATAAGTCCACACATTATTATTATTATTATTATTACTGGTTGGCAATTTTTTTTTTTTTTTTTAAAGAAAACAAACAAAAACCATAAAAAGCATCACCGCACTGATTTCGAAACCGACTTATGGCTTATACAGCCTAGCCTAGGCCGTATCCTTCAAATAGGCATAATTGATTGAATTCTTGCGACGTGATAGTGAACAATTAGTGCATTAAATTTTGCCCTTCACTTAAATACTAATACCTATATAGTTATATCTCGAAGTTGAAAGTATACAGTGCTTTATAGATACAAACGTCAGTGAAGGAAAATATCATTTAAAATAAATCTTTCAAATAGTCTTTCAAAGGTGATGTCAAATGTTTTACAGAGTGTATTTAGACAAAATACTGGATCCAAGAAGGGGAGAGTATATACTTATCTTTAACGCTTGAGGTTTACAAGTACACCCGGCAAAGATTCATTTTTTAGAAAGAAATTGTTAATAATTATGTCGGTGAACATTAAAATCAAATACAGTTTAATATCTCGGAGCAAAAAATGTGCGCCTACCTTTAGATAATCAAAGCACTTGTCTTCATCGGACATCGGCTCCAGCTCAAATGAAATGATACACATTTTGATCCGGTTTCCCTGCGACACTTGTATCGTCCACTTGCAGTCTTGCTTATTTGTGTACCCGCCATTGGAGATACCGACGTTTGCCGACTGGACGTAGCCGGTCCACGCCGTAAGGGTGCCATCATCCGGACAGGGGGGCATAGTCTGGGCGGCTGTTGGGCAGAGAAAGTATATACTATAAGTGTATACACTTGGAAAACTTAAAACAGTATAAATTATAGCAAATGGTCTGTGGATTTAGATGATCTTGCTACTCCAAATAAAAGAATAAATCCCTCAATAATGACAGTTTATGAGATAAAAACATAAGCAGGTTTATTATCCTTATATATTTCTGGTAATGAAACCAAGGATTCCTCAAAATCACACTTAAGCACTGTAGCATGAGGAAGCCTGTATAGAAGGGTGATTGCTATGTGAACCAGAACTGGGGTTAACTCCTACTCTTCCACGATAAGTTTTCTGGGTTCTTTTACGTGCATTACTTTAATAGTACATGGGACATATGACTTAACGTCCCATCTGAATGACGAAACAATTATAGTTAAGTGTCTTGCTTAGGGACACAAGAGTCGAGACCGGCCAGGTAGCGATTTGAACCCACATTCTGACAACACCAGAACTTGAGTCCGATGCACTAGACCGCTCGGCCACGACACTCCATTACAAAATGGTTGTCATGAAAAGTCTGGTCTCTAAAATATTTCTTTTTAAAAGATTAGGGCAAACTCCATCACGATGTGGCAGGCACACATAGGGTAACTGAAGCGCTAATTAAAAACAAAATTATTGGATCATTATTCAGCCCCATGCAGCGGCCCGCGTAATTTTTTTCCCAGGACGAACGTGGGCAATTTCTATGAAATTCCCATTTTTAAAAACTTGTTGACTTTCAACAAAAAGTTTTTAAAAAGACATTTTTTCCACAAATTGCCCACGTTCGTCCTGGTAAACATTACGCCAGCGGCCCGTTAGTCGCTGGCGTCTGTACACTATAACAGATCTCAATTAATACACCTAGATGGAGAGAAGCAGTTTTATTTTGTCCATTTTATATCCCATGGTTCAGGTGAATGCTGTCGCTGTTTCATTCTGATATTCCGTCTTGTATATCTGCTCTGCCACTCAGCGCGCATCTTTCCATATAGCGCCTATAACGACAGGTGAATGTTGTCGCTGTTTCATTCAGATATTCCGTCTTGTATATCTGCTCTGCCACTCAGCGCGCATCTTTCCATATAGCGCCTATAACGACAGTATTTTTATTTTTTACCGGCAATTTTCAGAAGTTTTCTTTTTCATCGGAACACTGACACTGCCACTTTATACCATTGAAGATGTATCGCCCGATTTTTTTACCGGTAATTTTCGGATTGTTCTGTTTTCATTGGAGCATTGATAATATCCGTTACTTAAGAAAGGAAAACAAATAGGCCTACTTTGAAATGAGACATATCACAAAGTACCTGTCTGAAGCTTGGTTTTTACAGTAACACAGTATCGTTTATGACAGGACTCACCATCGATTCATTTCGGTATAGGCCTACATATTTGCTGTAAAATCACGATTCTCATGATAATTTATAGAATTATGTTAGAACATTTGCTTTCCCTACTTGAAGTAAAAAACAAAACAAAAAAGCGTTGTTTCGATGAAAAAGAAATTTTTCGAAATTTTGCCGTTAAAATGGCCAAAAACACGAGCGATTGGCCTACAGCTGAGATGGTTTCAGGAATGATTTATGAGCCTTATGAGCAGGGGTAATAATATAATGCGCCTTGAGCACCACTCAGTTGGTGGATACGTGCGCTATATAAGTCCACACATTATTATTATTATTATTATTATTAAAGGATATAATCAGTGTTCCTCGAAAAAAAACAAGAAATTGTCCTCAGAATTGCGAAAATACGGGTGATAGCTGTGATTTATACCTATAATAGGATTTTTTACAAATACAGACCTCTGAAGCTCACTATTAGTTAAAAATAAAAATCCGGATCGATCAAGGACATAAATACCGCTGCCCGAAGGCTTTCGGGATTAGAACTCACAATTTGCCGATTCGGCCATTTTCAGAGCACAAGGCACTAGACCACTGAGCCATGGCACTTTCAACCCACAGAAAATCCCAACCAAGCCATAAATTAGTAAAAATGAACGGTATACCGAGCGAATACAAATTAAAACAGTGAAGAGAACAGAACACAGAGAAAATGTGAGAAAGATGCAGTTATTGCAATCTTACCAGCGGTCTCCCAGTGACATGCCAACAGCAGACATAGCGAACACAAGATGGACCATTTACGTCTTTCCATGAGTTTATCTGCAGAATAATAACACGACAAATGAAGGGACAAAGTATCACAGCACGCACACTCTCAATTTTAAGAAGTTTCCACATCAACGTTAAGTTTGATAAATGAATCTAATTGATACTTAACAGCTATTTTCAATGTGAGACAGCATAAAAAATATCGTTTAGCCAGAGTGATCGCAGATGTTTTCGAATGTGATTCCAATCTATAGGTGTAAACAACTTGAATAATTTCGAAAGATTTCAATACCGCTTGCATGCTGCTGAAAGACATAATTAGAGCTGAATTTCCTGCATAAATGTCGAATAATTTTGCGCAGACTTTACCCGAGAGAAAAAAAAACTGTATAAAAGTTAAACTTACATACTGCCAGGAACCCTCCGAAGAAGCCATTCTCCCCTCGGGCAATTCCTGTTTTATTCACTCCTTCCTCCATCTCACAAACCACCTAGGGCACTAAAACTGTTATGGCTTAACAATAACACAAAAATATGCCCTCAGTAAAGGAAATAAGAATTGTGGTGCTCATCAATGACAGGCTCTGTTTAAGAACGATGAGCTTGTCAGAATAGCAAAGGTTTTTGAAACCATCGGATGCATGCAAACATTACAACGGCGCAGGGAGTGTGCGCAAGTGATACCGATGTATGTATGGTACTACCAGCTGGTAGGATGTGCGCAGGTTGAAACTGAATTTCCGACAGTGGGTTGTTAATTGTCAAAAACACCTGCCCGTTTCAACAGCTTTTCATGGGCAAGTTGTTGTTCACAGATTCATCATAACTAAAGACTAAAGATGGCCCGGCGTGGATTCTTTGATATATAGTTTTCTTTTGTTTATGATTCTCTCTGCTTAATACGCTTGTTTTGTTTGTTGAGAATACAAGGAAATCAAGAATCTTGGAGTCCTTGTCAGTAAATTCTCAGAGTCAATATTATTCATTTTCTTGCAATGATGCATGGGCGGTGGAGGTATATTTCTTCATATTTCTTCATTCTGTCAAACTCATGGGCGGATCCAGAACATTTTTTAGGGGGGCTGAGAATCAAAAACAATTATTTTTCAGTACTACAAAGGGTGCCGCCACTTCCTATGCGCAACGGTTAGTACAGTACTAAGTAGGTAGGGAATGAGAGTGCGTTCTCCCCTCCCCTCCCCCTCTCTCTCTCTCTCTTTTTCTCTCCCTTTTTAATTTTTTTAAAAACGATTTTTTTTTGGGGGGGGGGGGGGCTACAGCCCCCCGTAGCCCCCCCCCTGGATCCGCCAATGAAACTCTATTACCAACTGATTCAAACTCTATTACCTACTGATTCAAACTCTATTACCAACTGATTCAAACTCTATTACCAACTGATTCAAACTCTATTACCAACTGATTCTACAACATTCAGGGTGCCCCCCCCCCCCACTTGTTGGCTAAATACACTGTAAAATGGTGTTTTTAAACACATTTCTAGAAACTTAGCTTGTACTCACTTTTTTTTCACATGTTTAGCCTAAAACATGTTTAGATTGTACTTTTCTGTGATGTGTGTTCGAATGCTAAATACCATATGAACAGGTGTCAAAAAGCTAAGCACGTTTAGCTTTGTGACATGTACAGAGGATGGCCGTTTAGCTTTGTGACATGTACAGAGTATGGCTGTTTAGCGTTTAAACGCATTCCTAAACGCATTTATTTTGCGTGTATTCAAATTCTAAACACCATTATTACAGTGTTGGTATTTCTGAACTTCTGAACGTCTGGAATTCAATGTGTATTTTAACATTTGTCAGTTCATTTCAGTTTTGTGACGATACATCCCCCCAAAAAAAATTGCCCACTCTCCTTCCCCCCCCCCCCCCACTCGGAAAATCCTAGCGATGCCACTGGCATGCCTAACAACAACAAAACATAAAGTAATTTATCCAAATATGTGGAGGGTCTTGTGATTTGTGATTTGCTACCCCGAAGTTTTGTCAGTGCGTTGACCTTTGATCAATTCTTTGGACTTAAGCTACTCTAAAAAAAAATATTTAAAAAAGTCCTGGTGACGCCATCGGATTTGGAGCCCGGTTTATGATACATCGTCCCTAATTTTCCATAGTAACCAATCCCGAATTAAGTTGGCATAGTGAACCAATGCGGTATTGGTCACTTTGCCAAATTACAAAAATAGCCAGTTAGAGCATTCGTCATTTGAATGCATGCTCTATCTCCAAAACTATAAGGAATACATGCATGTGGATTAGATACACTGGTATAGGTCTCTTCCTGAATGTACTAATGGGCGGGAAAACTTAAAATTGAAAAAAAGTCTGATTGGTCACTATGGCAAATTATGGACGACATGCCATAGCATAATATTTCTCCCACGTTTGAAAAGATGTTTTCTTTAAAAAAAAAACTATTGAAGAATGGCATTCTTCAGATGCAGCCGAATGGTGAATCAATCTGCAGAAGAAGTGCGCCAGTGGTGTGAGAATCACCTGCGGCCAACACCAAGCGCCGCAAAGAAATCACGGGGAAAAGGAAACGAGAGGTGCGATTGGTTGCCGAGCGATCGACTGTAGTTTACGGAAGCAGACGTCAGTCGAGCAGCTGTAACGGAGACAGATAAACGAGTAACAATGGATATTTGTGAGTTTCGGAAAGTACTTGAACTCAAATGTTTTAAATTGGACAAATTAATCAATTTCTGTTCAGAAAAAAAAACTTAAATGTTAATACATCAAAACGACATTTAAAATTTACTAAAATTACCCCCAAATAGAAGAGGACCTGCAACGGATTTAATGTCTTAAATAGTTTTATCGGTCATTCTGGAATTAGTTTTCCTATCGTATTTCGTAGTCTGCATTTTAAATAATTTTCCTTTATTATTATTTTGTTGTAATGATTCGTCCACCTTTTCTTTTCTTTTTTGGCTTAATTTTTTTTGGTTTTTAAGTTGTCAGTCTCACTTCATCTGTTTTATAACGTAGCTCATGTCTTTAACTTTGTTAAGGGTATTTTACTCCTTTATTTAAGTTTTAAAAAATTTAAACATTGTAAATTCCTCCGCAATTCGACCTTTGGGCGCTACGGAAGTTTTTTTATTTTTATTGAATAAACCATTTATGATGATAATGATGATGATGATAAAAGAGGTATACTGCCAAAAAAAAGGGCCGCTCAAAACAGATGCGTTCACGGCGATGAATGGGGAACATTCACCCCCCCCCCCCCCCATAGGACAATGGGGATCTGATTATTTTGGGTCCAACCTCCCCATTACTCGCATTGGTTTTTTTTTGTTTTTTTTTTACATCACTGATGTGGTCTTAAGGAAGTATATATACACTTTAGTTCAAATGTCTGTAAATGCATCCATAAGAATCTAGTATGGATGTACAGAAAATAAACCTGCGAGAGTCAAGGTTTAAGTAAAGACTGTTTACGGTGACACCACCGTGTGATAATTCTTTTTTGTTTAGTAGTAATCAGTTCTGAAAAGAACTGGTGGTTACAACTTGACATTTCGATCAGTATGCTCTGATCGTCTTCAGGAGAATGCCGGACTCTGGGTGACGCTACTGCTGGAGGATTTGCGCGGACACTTGATGCTGCTGGATTAGTGAGCTGTTGTGTGCAGGCGGGAGTTGGTGGAACTGAGATCCTTGGAGTGGGGGGGGGGGGGGGGGTTGAGTGTGTGCTCACTGAACTGAATCAGTAATAACCACAGGAGGGAGGGTTGATGATTTAGGATGTAGGAGATCCCTCAGACCGTGGTGGGACGCTGACTTCAATCCATACAGTATGGTGTCAATACAAACAAGTCTTTACTTATCCTTTTCACCATGCAAAGACTACAAATCTTACTGGTTTACAGTCTATTTCATTGAAATGCATTATTATGTAGAAAGCATAATCTGATGAACCACGTAAGAATTTACTTTGTACAAGTATTCATGTTTTCTCGAGAATGACACCATGTCAAATGAAAAAAGTTCACAGGATGTTTGGTAATAATTGTCTCCTGTCTTGGGTAATGAATTTATCTGGGGTGTGATTTGACAAACGTAAAAAAATCCTGAAAAAATGGTTAACGGGCCTGGGTCTACCTTTGGTTAATAATAATAATAATAATAATGTGTGGACTTATATAGCGCACGTATCCACCAACTAGGTGGTGCTCAAGGCGCATTCTTTTTTACGTGCATTACACAACACACGGGACCTACGGCTTTACGTCCCATCCGAAGGACGAAGCAATTATGGTTAAGTACCTTGCTCAAGGACACAAGTGTCACGACCGGGGCTCGAACTCACACCCTGCTGCTGGCAACACCAGAACTTGAGTTCGGTGCGCTAGACCGCTCGGCCACGACACTCCATTGGTTGCGATGACAAAGCCCCCTGAATCTCCTGGATGTTTAATTTTGGAGGATTTACAGACTCTCCACGTCCCCACAAACAAGAAACTAGAGGTTTGGACACAACACAGGATACTTCTTTCTTTCCTTAGTGGCTGCTTCTCTTCTTTCAAGAAAATTTTGAGGAAAAATATCTTGAAATCAAGAAAAATCCTGAGAAATCACAGGTCTGACATATCCAGTCTATCAATCAAACAACATGGATTAACCAATAGAGTCACGCCTTTCCATGACAACTGCAATTATGTCGGTCACAGGCTTGCTTTTATGCTGGAGCGTGGCCGAGTTTTCCCCACTGTAACTTGGGTGGGCAGGGACTAGCGCCAAATCTGAATTGGTGTAAAACCAATGGTACATCCCTTTAAATCTATGACAACAACACTCACCATAAAGTCACTTTTTGTACCTGCATTGGCATTTGCTGCATGCATTTATTAAATATTCATATGAAAAATATTGCTTTTATAAATGTAAATTAATTATTTTTGTATAATAGTAGGTGTTTTATTTTTTCTTCACAACAATCCTGACATGTTCTTCTTTTGATATATTTAATTACACAATTCAGTGGAAAATGTTATCAAAAATGTTTCATATTAAATTATCATAAAATACATTATTTGCATTTGAGGAAAATAGAGTTATAAATTGTTGTGAATAAAGCAATGGAGTTTCAAATCAAAGGTTTGATATCACTTGGGTCATGCGTACATCAAACCTTTAACAAATAAGACATAGACATGTTCAGGAATTCCCTTACATTATTGAACAGACAAGAAAATATAATTTACCGAAGTGTTCTTATGGTTGTGGGACAAAGAAACAACAACCATAAGCAATTCATTGTTTTTGTATACACATCAATAACAACTCAGATGGAGGCTAATGCACAGAATAGTCTGGTTCCTTTGATAGGATGATCCATTCCATTGTAATATTTAGCGTGGCATAAGGGATCCTCACAATGACCCTTGATTACACATCAATATACAGGGGGAAATTCCATAGAGCTGCTAAGCGGAGAGTTTTGATAAGCAAACATTTTTCGCTAAGCAAACATTTTTCGCTAAGCAAACATTTTTCGCTAAGCAAACATTTTTCGCTAAGCAAACATTTGTCGCTAAGCAACAGCCAAAGTACACTTGTTTCATGTGCAAGTTTGGCTGGAGACCAAGCAAATCTGCTAAGCAAATATTTCTGGGAAGCATTTTTTTTCTGCTTAGCAACTCTATGAAACTGGGCCCTTGATGTGAATCCAGAGGGCAATTATATTTATAATTACAAGTCTTCTTCGTCTGTCCATCGATTTCGATGATGACGGTGTTTGAGAGGTTTAGTTTTTACAGGCTCGCTTGTGGGCCACAAGGCCAGCTTTGGATCGACAGTGTCGTCCACATCGATCACAGATATATATTGACTGGTCTGGCATGCAATGTCTGCGTTCATGAGCCCAATTGCAAGTAGCTTCTTACACTTCTTAATCTCTGACAAATAACATTCCACTCAATTTACTTAAGGGGCTACTGTTAAATGACTTCAGTTTCTCGCAAGCTCAAAAAGGAGCAGTGAGCATCAGTTTCTCTATATAATAAGTACACATCATTATTATTAAATTATTGTTAAATTATTATAAGGGTTATTATAATCAGCACCTAATTTGATTCAGATTGTGTTCAAGAAATAACGCTCTGAGCAGATTTTTAAGCATCAGCCTGTGTATGCTTTGGCATGTGGCTTAACAGCTTAGCTGCACTGTTCGTTTAAATACATTATATTCCATATCTATAGTATACATGTGTGTAAGGCCACAAAAAAACAAAAAAAAAGTCTCCGGTTTCTGGACATAGCTCGGCTTCAAAATCGGTGCAGTCACATGCTTTTTTTTGGGGTAATTGTTTTTGCTAACCAGTGAAATACGTGATACATGTAATACGTGGTTATTGGAACCAGACAAAATTGTCCATACACTAAATATGGTAGCTAAGAGAGACCTCACAAATTGGGCAAATGTGAAAAAGTTGTTTGAAACGCAGAATTTCATAGCAAACAAAACAAAGAAAACTAAAAGAAATGCTGACACGCGCGGGTCTGAGGTGACAGGTGACACGCGCGGGTCTGAGGTGACACGTGCGGAGACCAAAAACCAGAGACTTTTTTTGGGGGGGGGGGGGCCGAAAGCAATTCAACCCGAACATGACACTCTACACTTCTTCCTCCTCTGCTAATTTCAGCATGATTCAAAAACTATGCCTGAGAATATATGCCTCATTATAGAAACAATGTTCCCATTTCGTGTTCCATGTGTAGCTTATGTCAATGTTGCGTTTCCACACATATACAAATAACTTTCCACCAAATGACAGAATTCTTATTTTAACAGGAAATACAAAACCGGAATTTTGAATGTGAGTAATCAAATTCCACCCACTGAATGCCAGTTCACGATGCCTCACACAAAATGTGAAAATGAAAGCAAACTTGACATTAACAACTGGCATTCAATCATGGCCAATGATTTACAGCAGTTGATCGCACTTCAACTTGATGCTGTAAACATTCACTTTGCATTCCCGCTCCTGTGAAGTTAAGCTGACATCTTAATTAATTTGTAGAATTGACATTATAAAGAGACAGACATGCTGAAACGGATTTTGTTGGAGCAAGTCCTACAACATGCATAGAATGCATTTTTTTGGTTTAACATACAAGAAGAAAACAACAGTACTGCATAACAGTTGGAGCACTCATACTCGAACTCGAGTACACTTTTCTGTACTGGTACTCATGAAAAAGTACTCAACTGAAACTATAAGCTTTGGAGCACTCATACTCGAACTCGAGTACACTTTTCTGTACTCGTACTCATGAAAAAGTACTCAGCACTCATACTCGTACTCGAGTACACTTTTCTGTACTCGTACTCATGAAAAAGCACTCAGCACTCATACTCGAGTACACTTTTCTGTACTCGTACTCATGAAAAAGTACTCAACTGAAACTATAAGCTTTGGAGCACTCATTCTCAAACTCGAGTACACTTTTCTGTACTCGTACTCATGAAAAGTACTCAGCTGAAACTATAAGCTTTGGAGCACTCATACTCGAACTCGAGTACATTTATCTGTACTGGTACTCATGAAAAAGTACTCAACTGAAACTATAAGCTTTGGAGCACTCATACTCGAACTCGAGTACACTTTTCTGTACTCGTACTCATGAAAAGTACTCAGCTGAAACTATAAGCTTTGGAGCACTCATACTCGAACTCGAGTACATTTATCTGTACTGGTACTCATGAAAAAGTACTCAGCTGAAACTATGAAGTTGGAGTACTCATACTCGAACATTTTTCTGTCATCGTACTCATGAAAAAGTACTCAACTGAAACTATAAAGTTGGAGTACTCATTACTCATACTCGAGTACATTTTTCTGTACTCGTACTCATGAACTAAAAGTCTGCGGCGTAACTTATTTCCTTTTGAGGCCTGCAATGACGCATAACATCTAACGGAGTACAGAACAAAAAGCAAGCAGTAATGAAGGAAACTCATAATGCTGATTACGGAGTTAAACATAAAAAAAAACATTTTCAAATGATAATGAAGTTCTTGAGTTACTTAAGACATGTTTAAAAAGCCAGAAGTTTTGGTTTCTGATTAAATACAATTTTGTACAGTACACGTATTTACAAATTGATTTTTTTTACATGGACAAGCAAGGCAACTGAGAAATATATACATTAATATTTTATATGAAAGGATTCTGACAAGAAATGACCAGTGTATTTATTGACTGTTGTATTCAACTTAAATATAAGAACCACGTCAGAACTAATTAGTGTGCACAGTAAATGCAAGGCAAAGAAACCAAGTTGTATTTCTATTGTTTCCTCATGTTGTTTAGGAAGACTGAAGATGTGATTCTATAATCTAGTCTAAAATATTTTTATTTATTTATTTTTTAAATAAACAAAGACCTGATCATTGCATATTGGTACTTTTATTTGTTTTAGAAGATTGGATACGAAGAATTAGTCTTGATGTTGGTATATTATATGACATAAAACACAATAAAGGGGGCCACTTTGCATCCGTCACGTTAGCAGTTTTTCCAATGGTTGTTATTTATTTTTAAGTACCTGAAACCGACCAAAAAGTGTATCAACATGTGAATGGACATGCAGGCTTATACTAGAACTAATTTGAGTTGATTTATTTTATATCTTTTATTTATTTATTTTTTTTTACCCTCAAATTTCCATAAAAATTGGACGGAAAAGTTACCTCACTTTTCCGTCCATTTGTTGATGGAAATTTTAGGGTAATTAAAAAAATAATAGTAATAATCAACTCAAATTATCTTTAGGATAAGCATGCATGTCTATTCAAACGTTGAAATTCTTTTTGGGTGGTTTCAGATATTTAAAAAAAAATTACAACCATCAGAAAAACTGCTAACGTGACGGTAGGAAAGTGGCCTGCTTTATTGTGTTTTATGTCATATACATTTGAAGAGGAAAGGCAGAAAAAAATCCCTTTAAAAAACAACAACCAAATTTCATTAGTCAATTTTACATCATTCAAAATTAATTCATTCATTTGCAGCAATTCATTCAAGCCAAAATTAATCGATTTAAACTCAAATTATTTTCGGTTCATATTTGGTCCCAATTGGTTTGTGCATTGTTCTTCCATCGTTCTTAGCTGCCCCGTTGAAAGTCTGCTTTGATCGTGACGACACCGTCCCTTTAAAGACAAAAAAACAAAACCAAAGCAGGGTAACAAACGCCTGGAAAACTATCTGTTGATAGTAGATACTCTTAGTAACAAATTCCACCATATGGAAATTCACACAAGGGAAATTGTGTAGCAACGCCGACATCTCCTCACGAAGAGATTGAGGGGGGGAAACAGCCCAACTACATAAAACCAAATGAGAATTTCACCACAGTCAGTACAAACGGAACAGTCAATACTTGCAAGAATGCCTCAATATCAGCATGTTTAACAAGATGTAGAAAACACAATGCTGGTGAAACATGCACCTCTCTTAAATATTACTAAACACCCCACATCAGATTCATAATAACCACGTTGATGACAGCTGTTGACTATCTTTCACCACTAGAGGGCAGCATTTAGCAGCGAACCGATTGTCTTCTTAATTAATACACCTCTGGGTTCATGTACTGCTATACACTGCTGTGGACTGTGCTGTTACTGTTCGTCCCGATGTCTTTGAGGTTCTGTACGAGACAGTGGCATGTCACGACGCCTGCCCCTGCTCTGCACGTGCTGATATCCTTGAGCGGGGTCCACCTGTAGGACAAATGGAACAGTCCACGTTAAAGTCAGTGTCATACCACTGGCGGCACTGAGAGCGAGAGTGAAACTCCAGACGTGAACTTTGCATTTTGCAATCGTTTATCAATTTTTGTTTGGAGTTCAGGTTTCAATTCTCGCAGGACATTGATGGATTTATCACTCTAATTTACAATCGCAGGTTAAAAGATGTATAAACTCAGGTTCTTTGCTATTTTACTGGCAATTTTCAGATTTTTTTATTGTTTTCATCAGAACATTGATAATTATTAATTGGAAAATGAAACCAAATACCTTGTAACGAGATATTTCACTAAATAATAATTGTCAGAAGCTTGGTCTGGTACCCAAATTACTTAATGCCAGGAACCACCATGAATTTATTTCGGGTTTCATTTCCCGTAAAAGCCATGCTTCTCATGTTGACTTTGAGAAATGTGCAATTTTATAGCACTGCATAGTTGGTTCTCTCTGAACCATAATCTCACATAGCGACAGTTGAGATACAAGTTGCCTGAAAATAAAGTTGTTTTTTTTTACATAACCCTGTACCTAACACATGGTGTTTACCGAAACCGTAAAGATATAACTGTCATAGTCCATTTTTTTGGGTGTCTGCGGGTAAACAAAAACCCACTAGCAGGATTCAAACCCATGACGGGCAAAAATCACATCAAGTTTCATACAGGTATACAGCTCAATTGCTGCCATTTCAGCGCATATTATAGGGCTAATCAAACACAACAACCAACCCCCGCCCTCACAGGTACCCATTTATCCCTGAGTGGAGAGAAGCAATTATGGTCAAAATGTCTGGCTCAAGGACATAATAAGCACCGTGGTCGCGGTAGGATTTCGAACCCTCCATTCTGGTGACTCTAGCCATCAGAACACAAATCCGATGCACTTATAACCGTTCGACCCATGGCACTACCACAAGACTGAATTGTCCAGACTTCTCTACTTACGTGTCAGTGACTGGATTGTAGCGCTCGGATGACATCAGATAGGTGCAGCCGTTGTGGCCTCCCACTGCATAAATCTTGCCACTGATTACCGAGACGCCGACGCCACCACGGCACATGGACATGGGGGTCACCATACTCCAGGCTTTGGTCCGCGGGTCGTACCTTTCGACAGAATTCAGCGGTGAACTGTCGTCAAACCCACCTGAGACAGAGATATTATTCAGACGATTGAGTTGTCTGTGGATCATGAATTTGTTAGTTTACAAACAGTTGATGAACCTCGAAATAATTGTGTGTATAAAAACTATTTTGAGTTTATATACTACTCAAAATAATTTAGGGAACACCGGATTTTTAACATCAAATAGGTTTGAAATGTTCCATGAACCGGGATTTTCATTTGCAACCCCCTCTCTCTTTCAGTAGTCATGTCATGAAATGTGTAATCACTACATGCATCCTTTATCATCTGTTTCATTGTGCAGTTGTTTCTCATCAATTCTGTGAAACATTGTGTTTATCTGAAATAAATGATCTTGCTTGAACTGAGATTATTCCGGTGTTCCCTAAATTGTTTTGAGTAGTCTACAATGTAGCTTGATTATTTCACAATGCTACTGCATCAGTTTAACCATGGAGGAAGAAAGACACTGGCTTAACTCTTTGACTGTGATTTTCCCCCTAATTTCCCATGGTTTAATGTTGGATTACCTTTCCACGTTGTAATAACATGTAGACTTTTGGGGAATATCAGGGTTAAGAACAAGTATGTGAGTCCATGATACTCACAATCAGAGGTGTGATTTGACAAAAGTAAAAAATTCCTGACAAATGGGTAGCGGGGTCTGGGTCTTCCTTTGGTCTAGAGGACCTGAATCTCCTGGATGTTTAATTTTGGAGGATTTACAGACTCTCCACATCCCCACAAACAACAAACTAGAGGCTTGGACACAATACAGGCTACTTCTTTCTTTCCTTGGTTGGCTACTTCTCTTCTTTCAAGAACATTTTGAGGCAAAG
This sequence comes from Zoroaster sp. YZ-2022, assembly GCA_029582265.1. Lineage (NCBI taxonomy): Eukaryota > Metazoa > Echinodermata > Asteroidea > Forcipulatida > Zoroasteridae > Zoroaster > Zoroaster sp. YZ-2022. Next base: position 21,281,132 of record CM055833.1, on the reverse strand, counting down.
GGAGATTTGTAAAAAAAATCCTGAAATCAGGAAAAAGATCCTGAGAAATCCTAGGTACCTGGCTGGAAGTCTGCCACCTAGGATAGGGTCATGATGATAAGGTCATATTACCATTGCTGCTGCATGAATGAGCCAGTAATTTTCAGTCACTGTGTTCATCTTAAACTAGGACACCAATTTCCATGCCCTGCTCTGAAAGTTTGCTCTGATCGTGAGGATATTGTCCCTTTAATGATGATCTTTATGACGAAGTCGGGATTCAGTTTATTATATTTCTATCCGTTTCCCATGACGAACTGATGATCCTTCATACAATAGACCGATCCATTAGGCCCTGCACACCATAGTAACTGCCTAGCCCACTTTGATCGTCGCGCCGCCGACGTAATGGCCGCTTGTTTACATTATCATACGCGATACAGCTACACTCACTGGCCGTAAGTATTGCAACACTGAAATTCACACCAAAGTTCAGTTTGGAGAACTGTGTTACAATAATTTATTTTATTTTATTTACACTACTTAAGACTTCTTGAAAGTGCCTGTGTTTTGAAGTCAATGTTCTTTTTTACTGTTCTTGCTCGGAAACAAAGTCCTTCAATACTTTGTCGGGTAACCACGTGACCTGATAATTGTGGCCATCCGTCTAGGCAATGTCTCGTACAAATTCATGTTGCAATACTTTTGGCCAGTGAGTGTATGAACCTATAAGGTGCAAATGAAATTTAATGAGTTTATTCAGGCTGGTAGCCAGGCCTTCCTGGAACTGAGTCTTATGGGGGCACTGCGGAGGGGCAAAAACAATGGCTTTATACGTCGGAGCCATGCCAATGAGTGTATTTTAACATATGTAAGATTTGTAGCTTTGCATGGTGAAAAAGGACAAGTAAAGACTGTTTGCGGTGACACCATGTGAAAATTCTCTTTGGAGCAGTAATTGGTTTCTTTTCAGAACAAATTATTACTCAAAAGAGAATTTTTACATGGTGTCATCACAAACCAGTCTATTTTAACATGTCGGACTTGTGAACGTGAGATCACGGCTGTGATCGGTCAATACGTAACGGGACAGGATGATGAATTGGTCTGTTGATTCCTAATGCCTGATAACGTACCAAGTGGTAAACTACAAGCCTAAAGATAACAACAATGCGCATATTAGGCCAAAAATAAAAAATAGAAAGTCCGGTTTCTGGAACCAGAAAAAGTAATTTCAAACAATGCAGCAGAATTCCAATCAATCCAGCAATTTTGGCTGCAACTGGACATCGTTTCATAGCAACAACAACAACAACAAAATTTTAAATGCCGACGTGCGGGTCTGGGGTGACGCACGCGGAGACCAGAAACCGGAAAATTTCTTTCTTTTTTTGGGCCTCAGGCGAGACTGACCTATAACATAGAGGTAGCCGTTGAGAGCCAGGACTCCCCCTCCTGCTCGTCTTGTATGCATAGATGTAATCATAGACCACTTGTTGAGGTGAGGGTCATATCGTTCACATGTGTTCAGCGTGGTTGAGCCGTCATTGCCTCCAACTGTTCGGGAAGAGTTTTCAGAGAAATTTTGAACAAAAAAAATATACTGAGCATCAAAAGAAACTTATCAAATCACGGAAGGACAGTCATTAAAATCCTCCACGGAAAAATGATAAATATTTGAACACAGGTAAACTTCAGTAATCTTGTTTATTGACATGTGCTTAGTAAAGATTACCGGAGTTTACCTGTGTTCAAATATTTTTCATTTTTCCCATGGAGGATTTTAATGAGTGTCCTTCCAAAGATTTGATAAGTTTCTTTTGATGCTCAGTTTATATTGTAAAGGTTGTTCCTTGAAGTTATTGACTTAGCAATTTGTATTGTTTTGTATTGACGAATAAAGATCACATTCTTTCACCCCCGGGGAAAACAACCTAGCGAAATATTGTACCAACATTCATCAGGGAATCAACACCATCAACATTCTTGAGATTCATCTTAATGACAACAAATCTTATTCATCTGACAAATGAAGGGGGGGGGGGGGTGGCAGGGATCTAGCAGCAATTCAACAACAATCTAGCAACAGTTGCAGCAGGCTTTATGCTGTGTCTGCTCCCTGTGTTCGGTGAATTCCTTTTTTAGGCAAGGCACAAAATTGGTTAATCGTTATAGCCAAAACCACTTCCACGAGTATGCTTACTTTCGCTGAATCAAGATTATATGTTAAAACAGCCAACTTGTGAAAGCGCCAGCTCACTGCAGGATTTAAGTCATGTGTTTAGTGTACAAAAAAAATAAAAAAGCAATCAAAACCTTTTTTTTAAAGAAAACACTTGGAGACAAACAGTTTGCCGTCTGGCAATTTGTTTTGTAAATGTGCATATTGTATTGTGTTTTTCTCTGAAGTGAGAGCACTTCGGATTTAATAAATTGTTTGGGATGATTGGTCCTTTTAGCGACCAAGTTGTAATCGGGTAATTACCAACGCTGTAACCTTCTCCCTCCTTTCTGTGACTGCAAGGGTCAAAAATCAGTCAAAATGTTGATATACATGTACTTGCCAAGGTATATCTAGTGCATTTAAAAGTCAAACACTGTCAAACCTTATGTGTAGGAAGTACATTTTTTACAGGTCAAAATGAGTCGACCGTTTTTGACTGGTAAAAGCATTGTCTTGTATTGTAGTGAGGGTGGTCAAAACGACAGTGAAAACTAGTCGAAAACTAGTCAAAAACGGCAGTCAGTCAGTTGACTGATTTTGACCACTATGGCTACTTGCCACAAAAGTTCAGCTGTATAGTAGGAGGGTTTAGGGTTTTGACTGGTAAAAGCATCATTTTGCATTGTTGAGGGTGGTCAAAATAACAGTCAAAACCAGTGAAAAACCAGTCAAAAATGCCCATCAGTCAGTTGACTGATTTTGACCACTTGCCACAAAAGTTCAGCTATATAGTAGGAGGGTTTTTTAAGGGAGTCTGCACAGCATCCAACATGTGCAGATGCAGATGCGACGCATGAATTAATGACGAAAGGAGATGGCCTGGTGAGCGTTGACAGGGACACAATTTCATAGTGCCTTTGGGATAACAACTTGGTAATGTCGTTATCGGGTAACTGCCGACACTGTACCTTCCCCTTGAAGGGAATAGGGAGTTTACACAGTGTCCCAACTTATGCTGATGCAGATCTACACATGTATGTGACACATGAAAAAACCCTTTCACTGTAATATGCACCATGTTTTGTGACGGGGTAAAAATTATTTATTTCGAACACTCGTTGCCGTCTGCGACCCGGCGCTCGAACTTCACGCACACTCCAGATGCGTGTGTGAAGTTCAAGCGCCAGGGTTGCAGATGCCAACGAGTGTTCGAAATAAACAATTTTGCCCCGTCACAAAACATGCCGCATATTACCGTGAAAGGGTTTATTGACCAGTGATGAAAGGAGATGGCTTGTGAGCCAAGGGTACACGAGGGGGGCCACACGATAATAAAGTGGGCACACAGCCAAAAGAGGGGGCCACAAGACCCCTACATGTATATTTGGAAATAGATGGTAAATTTTGAATTTTTGTACATGACTGATTTTTGAAAAGGGTGGGTAGGCGGAGGGGTTACACCACTCCCTTCAGACCCCTTAGATTCGTCACTGCTGTGAGCATTGAGAGAATGGTTTTCACATGTCCCTCTGGAGATGAGTACATCTACAATGACAGCCATAATAGCTTAGCCACGATCTTGACCCTCCGATGACTGACCTGCATAGATATGGTCGTTGAGCGTGGCCACCGCTACCCCTCCTCTCGCCATGTTCATCGAGGCTGCATAGCTCCAGCAATCGCTGTTGATGTCGTACCGCTCCACCTCGCTGAAGCACATGTTATCGTCTAGCCCTCCGATGGCGTAGAGCGGGCCACCGAGCTGGGCAACAGCTAAACCTCGCCTGTCAGGAAAATAATTAATTGGTTTAATTAAAGATTCAAACATGGCGGCCGTAAAGCCGAACTGCATTCAGAATTGACATTTAAAAACCGAGGGAAAACAGGTGGATAATATCCACTCGGAGCATTTAGAATTACAAATGAGAGAGATGAAGAGACGGACAAACAGATGCATAGAAGAGTGCAGCATCACACCAATAATTTATTTGCTGGGGGCAGGGGTGTGATTGGGCAGTTTTGAAAAATCCAGGTAAATTTTGCTAGGGGTATTGGGGCCGATGTTATGAACAGCGCCGGGGTGAAATCTATAGTTCTGAGCATTTGCTTTGCTTTCCTTTATTGCTTAAATCTTTAAAATCCGGATGATAACAATATTGAGATTTGTAAAAATCCAGACAAATCACACCCCTGTGGGGGTCACAGTGGTGTTGCAAATATGATAAGCATACATAACTATTGTATATGGCAATTAACTATTGTACTTGACAAATAACAATGTAACATGACAAACGACTATTGTACATGACAAACGACTATTGTACATGACAAACGACTATTGTACATGACAAACGACTATTGTACATGACAAACGACTATTGTACATGACAAACGACTATTGTACATGACAAACGACTATTGTACATGACAAACGACTATTGTACATGACAAACGACTATTGTACGCGACAAAGCGACTATGTGTACATGACAAGCGACTATTGTACGCGACAAGCGACTATTGTACATGACAAGCGACTATTGTACATGACAAGCGACTATTGTACATGACAAGCGACTATTGTACATGACAAAGCGACTATTGTACGCGACAAACGACTATTGTACATGACGACGACAAGCGACTATTGTACATGACAAGCGACTGTGTACGCGACAACGACTCGACTATTGTACATGACAAACGACTATTGTACATGACAAACGACTATTGTACATGACAAACGACTATTGTACATGACAAACGACTATTGTACATGACAAACGACTATTGTACATGACAAACGACTATTGTACATGACAAACGACTATTGTACATGACAAACGACTATTGTACATGACAAACGACTATTGTACATGACAAACGACTATTGTACATATTGTACATGACAAACGACTATTGTACATGACAAATGACTATTGTACATGACAAATGACTATTGTACATGACAAATGACTATTGTACATGACAAATGACTATTGTACATGACAAATGACTATTGTAAATGACAAATGACTATTGTAAATGCTTAATAAACAGGGGTTCCTTGGGACTTAACTATTTTTTTCAAATGCTGATTTGACAAAAGTAAAAAATGGGTAGCAGGCCTGGGTCTCCCTTTGGTTTAGAGGACAAAGCCCCCTGAACGTTTAATTTTGGAGGATTTTACAGACTCTCCACATCCCCACAAACAAGAAACTACAGGTTTGGACAACAATACAGGCTACTTCTTTCTTCCCTTGGTGGCCACTTCTCTTCTTTCAAGAAAATTTTGAGGGAAATTTTTTTTTTTTTTAAATCCTGACATCGGGAAAAATCCTGAGATATCACAGGCTTGAATTCCAGGGACGGATCGAGGGTCTCGAAAACGGGGAGAGGCACACAGCAAAAACAGGGGGCAAACATTGCCAAAAAACAGGGGGGACACAATCAAAACCATATGGTTAATTTACGAGCAGTGGGATAAATAAGGATGAGCACATGCCCCCCCCCCCCCGCCCCGCCCCCCTTGATCACCCTGGATCCACCAATGCTATTTTGCACGTGTGATTAAGGGCGGGGCTAGAGTTACATTTCTGCAGTACAGCCTGGAGTGTTTATGGAGACAACGATTGACACAAATAAATCAAATCAGCAATTACCTTTTTGTTTTCATTGGAGATAGCAATGTCCATTTGTTCGTTTTGGGGTCGAACGCCTCTAGGCTGTTGAGGTGTTCCTTACCGTCATGACCTCCAACTGCAAAAACTTTGCCTATGAAAAAAAACAAAAACACAATTCTAATTGTAACAGTATGTATTTGAGAACACTAAGCAGAAATACTCAAGCGGAAACTACTTTGTGAAAACATACCAGCCAAAAAAACAAACCAGACAAACTTCCTCCGTCTCTGGCATCATTCAAAACTGCCCTCAAGACGCATTTAATGAGAGTTGCTATCTGACGTCAAGGCCAAAGTCAATTGACCGTTAACACAATGACAATGCAAAGCCATGGCGTACCTGCTGCCGAAATCACACCCACGTGCCTCCTCTTGCAGTTCATCTCAGCCACCAGGAACCAGCGGTTGTTGCGTAGATCGTAGCACTCGATCGACTTGAACGGATCGCCAGAAGCACCGCGGCCGCCCACAACAAAAAGCACACCTGAAATACGAACAGACACAAGACAGTTTTTATCTACAAGGATGAATTCCTTTTCATATGTTTGACTAGTCACGTCCATGTAATTAACGATCCGTTATTTAATTTACAAAATTATTAAGTCATTGCCACATTGCTTGTAAGTCATTGACTTACAAGCAAAACATCCAGGGTCCCACGTCACCAAGTGAACTCTGCTTACATTCATTTAACCCTAACCACCTACGGGTACATGTAGGTATTCTGGTTAGGAACCTTCCTGAATCCTCCAAAATCCATCCGTGCACTTTTGGAAACAAGCCCTTATCTTCAAAATGCACCATGCATTTCTAGGAACCTTCCTGAATCCTCCAAAATCCATCCGTGCACTTTTGGAAACAAGCCCTTATCTTCAAAATGCACCATGCATTTCTAGGAACCTTCCTGAATCCTCCAAAATCCATCCGTGCACTTTTGGAAACAAGCCCTTATCTTCAAAATGCACCATGCATTTCTAGGAACCTTCCTGAATCCTCCAAAATCCATCCGTGCACTTTTGGAAACAAGCCCTTATCTTCAAAATGCACCATGCATTTCTAGGAACCTTCCTGAATCCTCCAAAATCCATCCGTGCACTTTTGGAAACAAGCCCTTATCTTCAAACTGCACCATGCATTTCTAGGAACCTTCCTGAATCCTCCAAAATCCATCCGTGCACTTTTGGAAACAAGCCCTTATCTTCAAAATGCACCATGCATTTCTAGGAACCTTCCTGAATCCTCCAAAATCCATCCAGTGCACTTTTGATACAAGCCCTTATCTTCAAAATGCACCATGCATTTCTAGGAACCTTCCTGAATCCTCCAAAATCCATCCGTGCACTTTTGGAAACAAGCCCTTATCTTCAAAATGCACCATGCATTTCAAGGAACCTTCCTGAATCCTCCAAAATCCATCCGTGCACTTTTGGAAACAAGCCCTTATCTTCAAAATGCACCATGCATTTCTAGGAACCTTCCTGAATCCTCCAAAATCCATCCGTGCACTTTTGGAAACATGCCCTTATCTTCAAAATGCACCATGCATTTTCGTTGATCTTTCATATTCAGCACATATGGCCTGTACTTCTTGCCAGGTAGTAAATTTGTCCCATTTGAAGAGGTGAAAGTACCAGTTTCCAACAGTGCTGAATTTTCCCAAAAAGTGCCACTTGGGAGGATTTTGATGGGTTTGGGGTGGTTAGGGTTAAAGGGAAGGTACAACATTGGTATTTGGTATGTTTATTTAAACTTTTAAATTTTCATAAAAGTTCTTTAAAAACAGTTTCATGTGTTTTTTCCCCCCTGTTTTTTATGTTTTGTCGGTTGACATAACAGTTCCTGTAATATGTAATATGTCCATTAGAATATCCGAATCTTTGGAAACATTTGTAAGGGGCACCAAGGTCATGAAATTCCGCAGGTGACTTCTGGTATGGTGAAAGGGTCTCACAAAAACGTGTGGTGAAAAGCGCAATGGCTGGTACAAGGGGGTTAGGGTTCTGATTGGGATGGAAATCATAAAGTGCCTGTATCCTGTCCAATGAGAGCTCTTAAAAATCAAAATATATACCAGCCCATTTGCATCAGGAGCTGGGTAACAGTGAACAAAATCCTTGGGGGAAAAAGAAGATATTTCCAGTTTTTTTTGTGTTATTATTGCCTTTTACTTCTGCAACTCTTTTGGCAAGAATGTCTCTTTTTTTTTCTTTCTTTTTTTCTTTTTTTTCTTTTTTTTTCTATTTTTTTTTTTAAAGATCAAAATGTTGTAAACACTGGCTTTCTCAGGGCTGGCACCAGAAGTTTAGGGGCATATTTGTTGACAGAAGCAATGCTTGCTAAAACAAACACACTGTATGATGAAAAACACTCCTGTTTACTGGATTTCAAACAAGACAAATAAATAGAGTTTCACCCTGTTGTACACATAAAAAAAGAACGTAGGTCTTGGTGGGAGACTTCTCGCCCGACCACCCACTCAAAACAGAAAAAAAAAAGAAAAAAAAAAAGGACCACTTAAAAGAACTCCCTATTTAAAGAACACAAGCAAGTTACAGTACATATAACTTTGCATAACAAATCAAGTTAAAGGGACCTTATCATCACGATCAGAGCAGACTTTCAACAAGGCATGGAATCGGTGTCCTAGTTTAAGATGAACACAGTTTCTGAAAATTACTGGCTCATTTACATGCATGCAGCAGTAACGATAATATGACCTTATCATGTGGTCATTATTTTCAGTCACTGAGTTAATCTAAAACTCTGATTCCATGTCCTGTTGATCGTGACTATAAAGTCCCTTTAATAGTACAAGCCAAATTTCGCATCACTTTTTGGTAGTTTTTTTTTAAAAATCTGTTTTACATGCAAATATTACATACATGTAAAGAAGTTAATGACCTTTTTATGATTCATAACAGTGAAGTCCAACCCATAGCAAACTCAAAACCAAAAACTGTGTTTTGGAGATGATGAAACCTGTTCGCAGTTTGTGATGTTAATTGGTACAGTTTCTCAAAATACATTTTATTTTGGCAAAATGGAACCTACATGTATATGTAAATGGTGATGAATAAACCAGGTATGATTACTGATTAGCTTAAAAGTACAAACAATCGTTAAATCATTTAATTTATAACATTCTATTTTTTCACAATCCACCAAATCAAGCAATTTAGTCGGACTCAGTGACACCAGATTCCATCACAACTGGAGCCCCCTGAAAACACTTAACAGATGACCAAATCTGAAACTTGATGCAGGTCATTATCCTATTACACCCCTATTGAATTTATGATGCTGTTGCATTCAAACCTGGTGTATATAGTGTTCATCATGTAAGTCTGTTGCCCTCCTGATATCTTGAACCACTTTCTTCACGCTTGAGCAAAGTTCAAAGTAAAGTAGGGTTCACACTCAAAATGCACACCTGCTACCATTATACCAGACTTGAAGTAGGTCACCAGTCTGGCTTTGGAAGTTACTATCAAAAACAGCTGTAAATAAAGGCCTAGACTTATTCAATGCATTTTGAAGGCTTGTAAACCTGGGATTGAATGCACTGAACTTTTCCCCCGTTTGAAATCCGTACCCATTGACAGTAAGCTCTTTACGGTGCATTCAGAAACTTTCTGACCCGACTTGAGTGCTCAGTACAGGGACAATTCGTAGCGTCTGGGATTTAACTGGGTGTGGATACAGTGGGAAAATGTTTAAGTATAGATCTGTAGCTTTGCACGGTGAAAAGGATAATTAAAGGCTGCTTGCGGTGACACAATGCAAAAAACCTCGTTTGAGTAGTAAATAAAATGAACTGGTGGTTACAACTCGATGTTTCGATCAGTATGCTCTGATCGTCTTCAGGAGAATTTTTATCAAACTTTTCCCCCGTATTTCTTCTACACCCATAATAAGTCCTTCAAATTCAACATAAAAATGTAGTTATTACTTAGACAGAGCATAAACCAAACAGTTATTAGGCCCCCCCCCAAAAAAAGTCTCCAGTTTCTAGTCATCGCGTGCGTTGCCTTAGACCTGCGTGTCAGAATTTTAAATTTTCTTTCTTTTTTTTTGGCTATGAAACGACGTACAATTGCAGCCAAAATTGCTGGATCAATTGGAATTCTGCCATGCTGTGCTTTAAACAACCTTTTCACATACATGTAGGGTTATGAACGTTTACCCGATTTGTGCGGCCTCTCTTAGCCACCATACTTTGTATATATTGGAAATTTGGTCCCTGCGTATACATTGCATCATGTATTAGTTCACAGGTTAGTTCTATAATATATATTTTTTAAGGAAAACTAGAGGGCTGAAATGGACAAGTCCATTTCTCATCATGAAGGGAAAAGGCATTAAAACTTTTAACAATGAAACTAAAGAGCAAGTTTTTGTCAAAAGAGTTGCGTCAGCTGTTTGAAAAACTGATTTTTTTTTTGATTTTTAGATTTTTTTTCAAGACCTGATACAAAACAATCTCATGTTACAGTTATTTGTTCTGTGCTATTCTCTAGGGTAGTGGCAATTAAATATATGACATTGTTCTTGAGATTAAAGAGCATTATAAACATGTCAGTGATGGCTTTAAATCATGATTCTGATGGCCGGGCTCGGGTACCAGTCCCCAAACCCCCTCCACAGCCAACATTTGGTATCCTTGCTGAAAACCATCTCTGGCCCCTCTCTGGCCCCTCTCATCCCCCTGGTGACCGGTCCTCGACACCAATGGACCCTACTCTGACCTCACCCACAAGGACAGAGGCCTGGATTGAAAAATCATTCTAATTAAGAACATCTTAAGAAATAATTAGAACAAAGTCTGTAAATTGAACCACAAGCATGTGTGTCCTTGGTAGGACACTGATGCAACCTGTAAATCAATGGTTTGTTGGCTCTTAACTCCCAAGTGAGTCTAGCACCAGAAGGAACATGGAGATAACAATGCAAGGTTACAGCAGCATGGCCTACATATGGGAGTGCAGAGGACCAAGATGAAGTGACTGTGTGTCCTACATTCATGGGAGTGGCATATTGTAACCCTGTTTCCATACAGAGAGGTTACGCTGCGCAAGACCCAAAGACTGTCCTTTTTGTAAGTGGGGATGTACATGTAGCTGGAGCCAAAAGTACGGCGCAAACAAATTCAAAGTCGGCGCAAGGAGGTACATGTACAGTGCGACCAAAATTATACACGCACTCTCATTGTGTTTTATGCACTTTAATATGCGCTTTACGTGCAACCCATGTCGCATGATTACATTTGGGGGTAGTGCTTGCCTAGGGGGTGGGGGGGGGGAATGTCATGGCAGGCCAGGCACAGTGTGTATACATGGTGTCTGCTTTTTACTTGACCTAGTGACCAAGTGATACCATGTGCAGTGTTCTAGCCAGGCATACAATAGTGTATCGGGCCGATACGCTATAAAAAAATGCCGATACGCTATAAATCGGCCGATACGCTATCGATACGCTATAATTTATTCCATGGAGAAAAAAAAAAACACCCCAAAATTTCCTTTGTTCAGTTCGAGAACTAATTGTGAACAACAATAATTTGTTGCCACTGAGGGATTTATTTCATCTTGTAGGAAGCTTTATTGATACACTTTAATTGGCCAGCGACTTTGTTTCTTTTCAAGGGAATGTGTTTGATGCGCCGCATTTGCAACTATGCGGCCTGCCGCGATCTATTTATGGCATTCAACCCTAAACACATTGACACTGGTTCCACTACCACACTGCTTAGGCAAAAACCAGATGAGCGGGGTACCCACTTGCCAGGCAAACGCCGCAAAAGTGAAGTCTATAAAAAGTGTCTGTCGTGAGTTACTATGAATGATCATGCTATGACATGTTTTCTCAAATAATTATTTCTGAAACAAAATCTACTGTCAGAAATTTGTTTTGAGTGAAAGTTAAAAAAACAACAACAAAAACAACAACCACCGGCAAACGGTAGTTGTTGAACATCTTTATGTCCGCCGGCCGCCAGCAGAAGTTCGACCTACATGTACAGTATGGAAACAATTTTGTCTTCACGGCATCAAAACATTTGTAAATCTCATTCTAGTATTATTTCCCTGCCACCATTTTGTCACCAAGCTGATATATTTTTGTTTTGTAAATTAAGAAGTAATAAATTAAGAAGAAAAATTTAAAAAACGAAAATCGGAAATGCAAGACTTAAATCGGCTATTCCCGGTCCCCAGGATACGTTCAGTAGGCGGGCGTATAGCACAATTGCACCCTGCAAACAGGCCTCCATTTACTTTTTAATCAGGAGTAATGGTAAACACTTTCTAAAACTGTTTTTCTTCTTAATTTACACACCCGACCGCTATTTATTTAATGCCGAAAGCATTATTTCTGAGCTGAGATTCTCCGCCACAGGTATAATCCACAGAATTAATTCCACAAAACAAAACATGTCAGAGATTTCTGAAACTTTTCCCGAGGTAAAAAAAATCACCAATAGTTTGCTCTCAGTCGAATAAATAGATGTCACCATTCTGCTCCAACCAGTCATAATTTTTTTAAGTAGGTCTACATTTATTGTTTTAAATTTTAGGCTTTGAAACAACTGATTAAAAGACGCATTTCTGCGAGAATGTATACTGGGAGAATGTATACTGGTATCCTGTATCCTGGGATGTTGTTTCATACATGTATAGTTATATAGCTTGGAAACCAGCCAAGAACCTGGTCCCAGAGGTTGATGTCACCTGGTCTGGGAGTGTAAAACCACAACCTGTCAGTCATTGTCAAGTGAACAATAGCCCCAACTCTTGTCTTGGCTCTAATCCCAAATTGATACATTCAACATTCCAAAGTGGCAGACAGTTCTTTGATGTGAACTTGTGACCCAGAAATTGTGTCTTTTTGGTTGCAGGTTGCTTGTTTCTTTTTCTTTTAAAATACTTTGAACAGACTGGAGCCAGGATAATTCTAAGGGTCTTTACAGCTGGCCTATGTTTTTTAAAAACTTCTCTGAGCTTTTTTTTTATTTACTCAATAACTGGACTTAGAATATAGAGCTCTTACCTGCTGTCCAATAAAATACTTTATGAAACTATTTGGGTGAAGCTTGCACAGCCGGGGTTTTGTTTGTAAGAACCATTTTATTTATAAGTAAGACTAATTGCTGTGACACCATGTGGAATCTCAATTGAGTAGTAATTGAGTAGTAATTAGTTCTGAAAAGAACTGGGGGTACCCCCAGTTCTTTTCAGAACTAATTACTACTCAATTGAGATTCCACATGGTGTCACCGCAATTAGTCTTACTCATTTTATTTATAGTTTTGTCAAGTTTAATTTAAAGTAGGCATAAGTCAAGGCATACATTGTAATGTATTGTATGAATTTTTTTTGATCATATCTGGCTTTGAATTATTGATAAAAACGATTAACTTTAGTCACACGTTTAAAGCTACAATTACTAACAACAATCCAATGTAAAGTGCATAAAACAATAATTAAAACAATAACAACATGAGTCCTGTAGGCCCTACTCCATTTTAAATTTAAAATGGGTTTGATATTAGTTCAGAAAAATGTGACAGAATTACATGTGCACATGTAAACATGTTAAAACCTACCAATTGAAAAGCAAGAAATATATTTATGTCTAAAAATATATGGTTTTGTGTGACAAATTATATTATGCAATATGCCCCAAAATAGCCTCAGATTGCACCAGAGAGCATCTACAACCTAAAAGTTTCCCAAGAATCCCAGGGTCCTTAAGCGGGCCCCGGACCTCACGTCGTTGTGGCTTCGCGCTACGCGCTCGCAGATTCGTGTCGTACAAATGCCCCTACGCTATAATTTCATCCTGGCTAGAACACTGACCATGTGTGACATGGTCTACTGACTGTCCCATACATGTATTGGATGCCGGAAACACAAACATCCTATCTTTACAATGCATCCATATGTACTTTATAAGAATCCAGAGATATACACGTATGAACCAACCTTATATAACTGTGCCACTAACAATAAAATAGTAGAAATTATGCATTCTGATTTGTCATATTCATTGCAACATGGAATTATTGTTTCTGGAAGACAAAAAATTCACTCGTAAAACAATTTGATAAACCCTCCTATGACTGCAAGGGTCAAAATCAGTCAAAATGTTGATATACATGTACGGTACTTGCCGAGGTACAGTGCACTGAAAACATCGAACACTGTCAAACCTTACTTGTAGTTAAGTACATTTACAGGTCTAGAATGAGTCGACCGTTTTTTGACTGGTAAAAGCATCGTCTGGTATTGTTCAGGGTGGTCAAAATGACAGTAAAACCAGTCAAAAATGCCCCTGTGTGCACATTTGGGGGGGTCGACAGTCAAACCAGTCAGTTGACTGGTTTTGACCTCTGTAGCCACATGTACTGGCCACTAAAGTTCATCAACTTTACACCAAGTAGGTTTCATGTCAAGCTGTGATTATTTATGCTTTTTGAGAATACCAACAGTGTACAGGGAATTATGAAAGAAACCCGTCAGAAAAGCCCTTATCACACGACGAAAAAAAGAAATTTTCTCAATGTTTGAGAAATATTACAAAAAGAGCTTCGTGTGAAAGGACACCAATGTTTGAGATGTCCTACATTCCTTGCGAAATTTTCTCAAACATTGAGATATTTTGTCGGAGGTGTGTACTCTTGTAGAATGTTGTTTTTTTACTTGGTGTCATGTGAAAGCTTGCGAAAGCAGTCACTCATGGGATGATAAGATAAACAATCCTCGCTTGTCAAATTTGTCTCAAGGAATCTGGTTTTTTTTTTGGGTCATGTGAAAAGGGCTTATGTTGCAGAGAAACCAGTTTCCCTCCCAAGATATCACATAATGTACACACATCAGACTGGTCTGTTACATGTAATTAGTCACAAATAATAACAATGTGGACTTACATAGAGCACGTATCCACCAAACTGGTGCTCAAGGCGCATTACATTATTACCCCTGCTCATCAGGCTCATAAATCATTCCTGAAACCATCTCAGCTCCCTGGGGAGTATACAGCTCAATTGCTGCCATTTCAGCGCATATAGGGCTAATCAAACACAACAACCAACTCTGCCCTCACAGGTACCCATTTACCCCTGGGTGGAGAGAAGCAATTATGGTCAAGTGTCTTGCTCAATATTGCTTACTGTGCTTGCCATTTGGGAAAACACCTATAAATTGACACTGTAGTATGCATGCTTTCTTCATCAATCATGTAGATGTTCTTTGGTATGTTAAGTCTGAATTTAAAGCTGCTTTCTGTCTTCAGAGAATTAAATTGTTGAAAAACAATCCCCAAAATGTCACTCCAGGCCAAAAAAGCAAACCCCTCGCAAAGTGGAATTTTTTATTGTTGCAGAGGTCGCAAAAACTAAGCGAAAAATAATCCGATTATAATGTTTCGCCTGCGGGTAAATGCACAGTGCCATTTGGCACCATTCTAACTGGGGGAGAAAAAAAAATGAAAGGTTTGTGTGAGATCTCAAAAACTGTAACGTGTAAACTCTCAAGATCCCTGGCGTCTGGCACAAAGTAACAATGCATTAATGGCCACAGGGTTAAACTGCATGTAAACCAATTCTTCTCTGTTCCCCTGACACCATACTAAAGTTGAGGATGTTATTTTTAGATTTTTATTTTCAAATCCACTCTCTTCTTTGAAAGAAACTGCATCTGGATATTTCTGAATTGGACAATGACTACAAAGTGGCGACTCTGTTTTCATAATTCAAGATTTGATAGGAAAGTGGGAACTAGGGACAGACAGAACGGTGTGAGATATTGATCACGCTACATGTACACTGGTGGATTGCAACTACTATGTACATGTATAAATGCTTTAAAGGTAGAATTCTTCATGTTTCAGAGAATATTATTACATATATTTATATACATATACATGTATGCGTGTATTATTATTATTATTATTATTATTATCATAAAATATAATTCCAAGATAATCTTGAAAAGAAAATCCTACAAAGTATAGTATTGTATGTATTTATTTCTTATGTTCAAATGTATTTTGACTTACATGTAACCCTCCGATAGGTTAAACAATCAAAGACACTCAAAATTTGTATGTCACTCCCATCCCATTGACTTTGTGCAGTGCACTCAAATAAATGCAAGGACACGTGGCTCTGGTAGGAGGTCAAACCAAAACCACTCGACTGTAACTTATGCAGTACATAACACAGCTCTGTGTGACTCTGCATATAACTTGTAAGACATACACAACAAGTGTGTTTGACTTTGCCACTATCTCCAGCACTCTTACACACATGTGTGAACAATTGGCAATGCAACCAAAAATACTCAAGTGACTGTCTGTGGGTGCGGTGCTTACTGGGCCAAATTTCAGCCTGGGCATAGGAGGGTTAATACTCAAGTGACTGTCTGTGGGTGCGGTGCTTACTGGGCCAAATTTCAGCCTGGGCATAGGAGGGTTACCGTATTTTCCTGCGTATAAGACGCTCGGTGTATAAGGCGCATTACCCCAGAATCGGGGGAATGTGATTAAAGTGTCAACGTACAAGGCGCACCGCCGTATAAGGCGCACCATGACCGCTCAGTAGTGCAGTGCAGTGCATGCCAGAAGCGCTATAGCACGACCATGCCGCCACCACCACGCGCGTCGTACTAGGAAAGTAGTCTGGTTGCGGCCCAAGTGATCCCGCGGTGTTGTGCGTAATACACTGTGATTAATAATCGAGGTGAAAAACAGACACGGCAAAAGTTGACAACCTTGCACACATCGCATAGAGACTTAGTCATTAGAAAGCGTTGTAGATAAAAATGCGCGATCGTGTACGATGTTGGGCATGCTATTTTCAGAAACAGGGGAATTCTGCTTTTGGTACGTCACACACACAGTGAGGTCTTCGTGAGTATTATTTACGGTGAATGAATGCATGAAAATCTTGCGCTAACGACCTTCATTGGAAAACACGGCCGCTTTGTTAGGTTGAGGTCCACCGAATGTTACACAAGCGGTAATCATCACTTTGATCTCAAGCGACACCAGATAAGGCGCACCGTTAGATAAGACGCAGTGACGTTTTCGTACCTTTGAAAGTCAGATAAGCCGCGTCTTATACGCAGGAAAATACGGTAATCATAAGTCCACTTTTCCTAATTTTTATGAAATAAATTTTGGTAAATAAAGTCGAATTTAGAAAAATTGCAATTTCTTTCATAAAAATTATGAAATTTTTTAAAATTTCATTGAAATGAAATTGGGTGGCCTGATCAGTGATTATCATCATTCACCCTCAGTGCCCAGTTTTGAATTGGTACAAGACAAGGAAGAAATATTTCAGAAGTGGTAGGAAAAACCCCATAGAATTATTGTTTGGGGGAGAAAAAAACACAATCAAGTTGAGACTGATAATCCAATCCATATGTCGGCTCGTTTTTTGTGTGGGAACCTGGGTCCATAGAGGCAAAAGGTGAAAATGAACCGCTACGGCGTTTACCTAATCTCCAAATTTTTGAATGATAAATTTTGATTGATAATAAAACCGTATCAGGGGCGGATCCAGGGTGACAGAAAAGGGGGGCACATGATGATAAAGAGGGAAACACAGCCCCGGGGGGGTGGGGGGGCACAAGACACCTATAAATTGGAAATTAATGGAAAATGTTGAATTTTTGTTTGATTTTCAAATGGGGGGGGGGGGGGGGGCTCATGTCCCCTTTGACCTCCCCTCCCCCTCCCCCTCCAGATCCACCACTGGACAGTCTAAAGCTTCCATGGATCTGGCTCTGGATTCCTGTACCGCGATACTCCCACACAACACATCAGAGTTCGATATTACTTGTCATAAAACACGTGTGAAGTTTGTTTTACTTCGTTTTGCCCAGTGATGTTCATAATAATAACAATAAAAATAATAATAATAATAATAATGTGGACTTATATATTACCCCTGCTCATCAGGCTCAAAAATCATTCCTGAAACCATCTCAGCTCCCTGGGGAGTATACAGCTCAATTGCTGCAATTACAGCGCATATAGGGCTAATCAAACACAATAACCAACTCTGCCCTCACAGGTACCCATTTACCCCTGGGTGGAGAGAAGTAATTATGGTAAAGTGTCTTGCTCAAGGACACAAGCACCCCGGTCGCGGCTGGGATTCGAACCCACATTCTGAAGACTCAGCCATCAGAACACAAATCCGATGCACTAAACCGCTCGACCATGGTACTCGCTAAGGGGCACTAGATCTGGTGCTTGTGGGAGGGGAGGTTGAACTGTGTCACACCTGTACAGCTACATGTAGAGCAGAGTTCAGTAACTACAGGAACCTTTAATAGCAGATCACATACACCATAGACATGTGTACACGTACACTGTATGTGTATCTGCAAGTAGTTAACTCATGTACGTGCACAGGTGTTAATGCCAAATTCATTACTTTATAAGTTGTAAAGAAATAGAGTGGCTCTTTTTTTTTTACCTACGGTAGATTTCAGCCGAGAGCTGTCTTGATGCTAAGATTTACGAGGAACTTTTAATTATGAAGTGTTAGTGTAAGGGGGTGGGGTTGTGAACCACATCAAAGACATCAAGGCTTGCTGTCTGTGAACTTACACTTGTGACACTGGCAGACACCAGAACGAGGTCCGTCGCATGTCAGGGTTCAAACTTTGGTTACATATGTGCACGTATTCAAAACTCATCACCGAGCTCTGAAAACTGGGGCAAAGGAAGTCGTTCACTTTCCAAAGAGGAATTTAACTGTCAAAATTCATATTGATGATATACATGTTGCTATACAAAACAACAAAATGAAACTGTGCATTTGAACAAGTTTCAGGAAATACACAATAGCTAATCCAACGTGAAAATTTAAAGGCAACAATCAGATACTCTCAATTCTAAAATAAGAATTCATCCATTATTTATTTTAATTAAAAACTTTTGGATTAATTTTTTTATTTCCATATAAAGGTTCTAAACTGTGACTTGTTTGCTGAACAAATTATAATTGTATAAGGCATATCCAAAAATATGCTATCAAATAACCTTATGCATGCAAAGAAAGATATTCAATGTTCAGGTCAGAACCCCCACTAACATTGTACCACCTTTCTCTGTGATGCTGAATGCTCCGTTGAATGCATGCCTCAGTGTGTCCATGTACACTACAGCATCAAAACCTGTCAGCGCCCAAATACTAAAGAGCGCCCTCTTTAGTTTGAAACTCTCTGGATGATAGTGATTTGTGCAACAACACATTGAATGGTATTTGTTGATGTTCTGGGGCTGTAGTCTACAAGTTTGTACCAGGTACAGTATTGTACTGCACTTGTTTCAAGCCAGGCACAAGGTGTAGAGTAGGGTTTCAATCAGGGTAAAGGTATCTCCCAATCGGGATAGTATGGCAGAAGGTGTGTTTTTCACCAAAGAGTTTCCCAATCGGGGCCTATTGGTATCCTCATTGGGAGAACAGGGGTTTCAATCAAGGTAAAGGTATATCCCAATCAGGATAGTATGGCAGGAAGGTGTCTGTCACCCAAGGGTTTCCTGATCGGGGCCTAATGGTATCCTCATTGGGAGAATAGGGTTTCAATCAGGGTAAAGTATCTCCCAATCAGGATAGTATGGCAGGAAGGTGTTTTTGTCACCCAAGGGTTTGCCGATCGGGGCCTATTGGTATCCTCATTGGGAGAATAGGGTTTCAATCAGGGTAAAGGTATCTCCCAATCGGGATAGTATGGCAGAAGGTGTCTTTGTCACCCAAGGGTTTCCTGATTGAGGCATATTGGTATCCTCATTGGGAGAATAGGGTTTCACTCAGGATAAAAGTATCTCCCAATCAGGATAGTATGGCAGAAGGTGTCTTTGTCACCCAAGGGTTTCCTGATTGAGGCATATTGGTATCCTCATTGGGAGAATAGGGTTTCACTCAGGATAAAGGTATCTCCCAATCAGGACAGTGTGGCAGAAGGTGTCTGTCACCCAAGGGTTTCCTGATTGAGGCATATTGGTATCCTCATTGGGAGAATAGGGTTTCACTCAGGATAAAGGTATCTCCCAATCAGGATAGTATAGCAGGTGTCTTTGTCACCCAAGGGTTTCCTGATTGAGGCATATTGGGATCCTCATTGGGAGAGTAGGGTTTCAATCAGGGTAAAGGTATCTCCCAATCGGGATAGTATGGCAGAAGGTGTCTTTGTCACCCAAGGGTTTCCTGATTGAGGCATATTGGTATCCTCATTGGGAGAGTAGGGTTTCAATCAGGGTAAAGGTATCTCCCAATCAGGATAGTATGGCAGGTGTCTGTCATCCAAGGGTTTCCTGATTGAGGCATATTGGTATCCTCATTGGGAGAGTAGGGTTTCAATCAGGGTAAAGGTATCTCCCAATCGGGATAGTATGGCAGAAGGTGTGTTTGTCACCAAAGAGTTTCCCAATCGGGGCCTATTGGTATCCTCATTGGGAGAACAGGGGTTTCAATCAAGGTAAAGGTATATCCCAATCAGGATAGTATGGCAGGAAGGTGTCGTTGTCACCCAAGGGTTTGCCGATCGGGGCCTAATGGTATCCTCATTGGGAGAATAGGGTTTCAATCAGGGTAAAGTATCTCCCAATCAGGATAGTATGACAGGTGTCTGTCACCCAAGGGTTTCCTGATTGAGGCATATTGGTATCCTCATTGGGAGAATAGGGTTTCAATCAGGATAAAAGTTATCTCCCAATCAGGACAGTACAAATGTATATAGTTGACCCTGTGACCTATATTATACAGCCAATCTTTAGTGGCCACACTGGAGGAATCATCATTACCTCTCAAATGCAAGAACTAGGAATTACAGGTGCCAACAATCAGAAGGCCGCGGGTTCAAATCCTGTATTTTTGTTGCTAGAGGCAATAGCATTGTTCCCCGGTCGAATCTAAAAAATCTATAAAAAATTTTTTTAAAAAGACTGACCCCAGACAAATTTTTGTGTGCAGTGTTTGTGACTTCATTGTCATACTGCACTACTAAAAAGTGTCAATTGTGCCACAATTTTGTGTATAATAAATGCACATATAGTGAAGGACACTTTACAAGCGTGGGTACGCCTCAGTGAAGTGTAGTCTTGTACAAGCCCCTCCCCCAGGCTTTCTATTATCTGTAACTTAATCCATACATCATTTTCTATTTTATGTGCTAAATATACCATTCTTATTGTATGTTACAGGGTAATAAAGAAACAAAAGAAACCAATACAAAACTACCCCTACAAAAGACCCTAGCAACAAGCTTTGCCACCTCCTCCTCCCAGTTTCTGGTCATAGATTGGCTTCAAAAAATTGGTGCAGTGATGCATTTGTTTTTGTTTTTTATGGTATTTTTTTGTTTTGTTTTGTTTTTTGCCAACCAATGAAATACGTGATACATGTACATGTATTTGCGGTTACTGGAACCAGACCAAATTTCCCATACACAAAGTACGGTGGGTAAGAGAAGCCTCACAAATCGGGCAAGCGTTCATACCCCTATGTGAAAAAGTTGTTTAAAACGGAGCACGACCGGAGCACAATCAATCCATCGATCTATCCATCGATCTATCGATCCATCAATTTGGGCAGCAATTGGACAATGTTTCATAGTTAAAAAAAAAAAAAAAAAAAAAGAAAGAAAGAAAACTAAAAATGCTGAGGCAACGCGCGCGTAGATCAGAAACCTGGCCTTGCCCGTACAGAACTGAGATTCACTAGGAAACACAAACATACAGGTCTTGTCTCTTTCCTCTTCCCTTTTGTTTTTAAAACTTTAGACACCAGCTGCAAAAACCCTCAGCACATTCCCTGATGGAGAGGGGTTTAGTTTCCCCTTTCTAATCTGTCTGGTCTTCAGTGTCACGCAAACCCGCATGGCACTTTGCCAGTGACTTGTTCTCTGCACATACCACATTACCTGATCAATCAAACCATGTTTCCAATCCTTCAACACATCCAACCACCTGTAACAGCAAAAGTCCAAGCGTTCAAAGGCAGAGTATTCAGGGAATTCTTTGAAACCTTTCAAAAAATTACAGCAAGCATAATTTAACCACATGTACACACAATTGATATTTGGTAATATACAGATACATGTACATGTATGTTCATTTCAATCCTCTAGTTTTCAGGAAATATATTATAAATCTAACCTATGAAAGTTTTATCACAATAGGTGCTCATATTTTTTGGGGGAAAATGAAAAACTGTTTTTTTTAATTTTTTAATTTATTTTATTTATGTTTTACACAAAAAAAATTCTGGACGGCAACATTTTGTAAATTTGACATACATGTACGTACATGTCGTAATCACCTTTTTTTTTCTCTGAAGATGAAATCACTTCAGACAATGATTTCCCACGACGATTGATATGGGTACCAACTTAAAGGGAAAATATAGTCACGATCAACAGGGCATGGAATCGGAGTGCTAGTTTTAGATTACACGTGACTCAGTGACTGAAACTAATAGACCGCATGACAAGGCCAAATACTGCTGCTGCTGCTGCTGCTGCTGCTGCTGCATAAATGAGCCAGTTACTGTGTTCACTGTGTTCTTAAACAAGGACACCGATTCCATGCCCTGTTGAACGTTTGCTCTGATTACGATGATACTGTCCCTTTAAACACCTCATCAACACATATATTTACACACAAATAACAACTACATGTACTTTTTAAATACTTTAACATACTTTAACAAACTGAAAACCAACTGAAACCCAACTCCACCCCTTTGGCAACACAAATCATTCAGAACAATTGATGTAATGTTATATCTTTGACTTTTGAGTATTAGGAAATAAAAAGGGTCTTCTTGTCCAATTTTGACTTTTCACACCCATGTCCTTAGAAAGTTCAGCTCAACTGAAAACTTGCCAGAGTTGTTACATCGCCCTCGCACCAAATAAATAATCTCTGTGCAGCATTTGTTATGACATTGTACTGTTGTTACCACCCAGTGTTGTACATGTTAGTACCTGGGGATTTAATGAGCATCTTGATCAAGCCAGGGGGGCCCACCAACCCCAGAGATCTTGAAAACAAGGTTGTCTTACTATGCCGAATCTGTGTTGTCTCACTGCGCTTGTTTCTCCCTTCATATCAACAAAATAATCACAACTAAAACGAAGCTTATATAAGTTTTGAGGCTTTGCATGGTGGAATATCGATATCGTTTCGGTTTGCGGTAACACCATGTGTTTATCTCAACTAACGTGAAGCTGAGATAAAACGAAGCTTGTCATCAGGAAACAACAGCGCAGTTCACCAATGAGTTTACGGACACTTTCTTCAATTAACCCCCCTACAATCAGTGCAATTTCTGAAATGCACCCATTCAGTCCACTCCAAGCTGTTGCAGTTGTTTGCCAGTGGCCTCATATGGTTACCCTTCTGTACACTGTCACACCACTGAGATTGCAGGGTAAAGTGGTTTCCCATTGATACATTGCAGACCATACTAATAATCAAACAACCAGCTGTAAACCTGACCAGCTACAACCAGCTGTAAACCTGACCATGTATTTTGACTGTAAACACACCTACATGTATACAAAACCACTAAAGACTGTGGTTTGTAATGGACTTCAGTGTGTGTTGAGTATGTAATCGGATCTTATTTACAGTGGCCTTGGGTGGCACTCTGGTTGATTTTTGTAAGATTACTTGGAAAGGACAGTGTGGCTTGTATGCTTTTAACCAGTTCACGTCAGATGCCGTGTATACACGCACATTTTTTTTTGGACAGCGGATCGGAGAGCGTCTAAACACGCCACAGGATTCTCGGGAATATTTGTATAGATTCCCGGTCGACGTTGCAACGAGCCATAAGCATACGGTGGAAGATGCAGTCTCCCCGGTCACGCTCTGGTGAGCACCATTGTTCGTGTTTGTGCGGTAAAAATAAACCCGCCACGGGGGTTCGGAAAAACTTTTTTATTCCCGGTGCGAACTGGTTAAAGGTTGGTGAAGAACATATTGGAAATTTAGTGGATCGGAGTGGCCTCCATGTGAAGTAGGGTTAAAGGGACAATATCTTCACAATCAACAGGGCATGGAATCGGAGTGCTAGTTTTAGATTAACTCAGTGGCTGAAAATAATACCCCACCAGATAAGGTCACATTACTGTTGCTAATTTTCAGTCATTGTGTTCATCTTAAACTTGGGCACCAATTCCATGCCCTGTTGAAAGTCTGCTCTTGTCGTGATGATATTGTCCCTTTAAAACGCACTCCAATTTGTCCAGGAGGTCTCGTGATTATTAGAAATGAGATTTATTTGTATATTTCTTTTTTACCTCAGAAAACCTTTCAGTGAAATACTGTTTTTCAAAGGTGCACAGGTAAAAAAAAAAAAAACCACAGTACAAACAAATTTAAACAAATATCAACAATTAAAAGCAATAAAAAGATGCGATTCGGGGAACATCGCAATTCCAGAACTGCTTCTTCCAACGGCAATCAGAAAACCGCCTACCACTTTCAAAAGAATCTTCTGAACTGTCTTGATTCCGACATAAATCCCTCAACGAAGTACCAAATTAAATATACTTCCTGGGACTGCCAGTGATATCTGGAAATAACTGTTTAGAATTTACCACCTATGGGTAAGGTTAATTTCAGTCTACACTGAGTCTGACTCAGTGGGTCAGCCTGTCACATTGAGTCTTAGCAAGACACTGAATTATTAATTTCTATTTTTAATTGTAAGTTTTTTCGAGGAAAACCAAGTGGTTGCTTTGTCATTCGTTACTTCGTCATCACATTACAAGGTGTACCTGTAGTTTCACGAAAAACCATATATTGGTTTGGGGTTATTTTGAGCCAGGTTCTCCACAGTAGGTCTTTTGGTCTCGTGGAAACAATGTTCCTAGAAATCTTAAAGGAACTATGAAAGACAACTTGTTTAACTTGAAAAAAGGGTTTCTTAAATTCTGTATCCATGATGACATCATTTTTCTACCTTTTAATTGCAAATTGGGGTTTTGATACTTTTTTTTGAACACTTTTTGGTTTGTATTCTAATGATACATGTAATTTTCGTATTCATGAGCAAATCAGTGATGTCACAGCGGAATCTCATTCAAAATCATGATCAATTTGCTCATAAAAAGTGACTGAATTCCTTGTCATTTCAAAAGTCAGTGTTCTTAATTTGTTTGGTTGTCATTGTTAACTGAATGCTCAGTTACTAATCAATCAGTATAAACTGTTTGACGTAACCACAGTTTGCTTAGGCAAGGTTTGGAGTTTTTGATTGTGTGCACTGCTGCCGTGACACCGAGTTCCTGTAGTGTTCTCACAAAACAGCACCCTCGTGTGTCATGGATAAGCATGAAGCATGTACAATGTATACTTGCTAAAAGATATGTACACATACATGTATCTACCTACAACTGCATTTCATACATGTAGATTCTTTAAATAATAATATATACATGTAGGTTTCCTTTATCGGAGCACAGCGATGCCAACACATCTGAATCCACCAAAGTTTACAAGATTGGCGGCCCTCCAACCAGCCAACCTTAAAACCCTAACTCCCTAGGCATTGTACTAAAACAATAAAAATCCTTCAAAGTCCTCCAACTGGCTTTGCTGTCTAGGGAGTTAGGGTTAATTGTCAAACCGCATTAGGATCATGTTTTCGAGATCAATCCAGAGGGCATTGTTCACATGCATTGTTTGATGAGAAAGATTTTTGTTTAGGGGGTTGAGCTGGGGGGGGGGGGGTATAACATGTACATGAGTGGAATAGCCTGTGAGATATGGATCACTTTAAGTGTAAGGTCAGTCAGGGTTACCTCCTTTGGCCCCCCCTGGAGCCCATTCCAAGGTAACTGTGGGTGTCTAAACAAAATGTTATAGTAAATACAGATGGACAGAATTAGGATTAGTTACACCATGAAAATGAGGTCTTCATTAGGGAAGGAGGTGGGGATTAGAAAGAGTGGGCAAAATACAAGAAGTCATAACAAATCAAGTCATATACATGTACGTGTATACACAAAAAAACATGTGCGTATTAGAAAATGCATCACACACTCGAGGTCTGTGTATTACGGGGTTGGTATTTTATAACAGTTTGTCCACTCAACATCATATTATTTTGTAGTTTACAATGCATGTTATATAACTAACATATGGCGCAGGCATGACCATGTTAGAACTCTTGGTGCAGGCCGCAGACAGACCAGCATGGAGGAGGACTGCAGCTTCTTCTGCCCTCAGGTCCCCCCCCCCCCCACGACAACAGTCAAGGGATTGAACTGAACTGAAGGCGCTGGTTACTACATGTATAAGACCTTATCTCCCCTGCCTTTCCCATTCTGTGGGAGGTACATGTACCTACATCCACCAAATTCCACAGCCAAAAGAAATAATCCAGCCCCCTAACCTTTGATCTTGATGGAATTGCTTCACCTGGCCTTATGCCAAATATTTCTGGATGGGCTGAATCCCTCAATTACATCATATGATTCTATACATGTACATAGCAGACATAAATATTTCAAGTCTTCCGTACCCTCAGCCGGGTCCTGATCCTCAAAGATTGCATCATGGGGTCTTCAGTAGGCTGTGTGTATACAAGTACATGTACATGTAGTATGTTAATGTACAGTATGTACTGAACCTGTAAGTTACTACTGTACTAGGGTCTTGTACATGAAGTGCAGGTCCGTGGATTATTTAAAAGGGGACAACATCGTCACGATCAACAGGGCATCCGGAATCGGAGTGCTACGTGTACAATGTACATTCAGTTTTAGATTAACTCAGTGACTGAAAATAATACCTCACATGACAAGGTCATATTACCACTGTTGCTGCTGCATAAATGAGCCAATAATCTGACACGCACCTGGGGATAACATTACTACTACTACAAGGGTCAAAATCAGTCAAAATGTTGATATACCGTACTTGCCAAGGTATATATCTAGTGCACTTAAAAGATGAACACTGTCAAAACTTGTAAATGTGTAGTAAAGTACATTTACAGGTCAAAATGAGTCAACTGTTTTTGGCTGGTAAAAGCATTGTCTGGTCTTGTTCAGGGTGGTCAAAATGACAGTAAAAAACAGTCAAAAATGCCCCCTGTGTGCACATTTGGGTCAACAGTCAAAACAGGTCGTTGACTGGTTTTGACCTCTATAGCAACTTCCCACTAAAGTGCAGCTATAGGAGGGTTAAGTTAAGCATGCGTTCCATTTTACCGGGTACCGGGCACGTGACAAAGTACAATGTATACTTTATGTGCATGTACTAGGGTCATAGCAGCATGTCCTTCATGGCATAAGATTTCAATTGCCAGAGCATTCTAATCTAATGGTACATTTCTTAAATACAGGCGTTCTACTAGATAAACATGATAAATATGCCAAGATCCTTTTGCACTGATCAGTTGCAATTGGCCCCATGAGTTGTTAAGGATAAAAGCTTCAGGTGTTGAGCGGGGCGGTGGTCACACAGTCTTGGAAGTGGTGAGTTCACTGACCTCCAGTGTTGGTGTGGAAAGAAAGCCAGCCGCAATGGAGGAAGGAACACCTTACATGTGACAAGTACTGTACATGCGTGTGACATGTGTTTGACAGATGACTGCCCCTGACTGGAATTCTGGCACTGAAGGAAGCTGAACTAATTAGTAACCAGAGATTAATGAAGTTAATCCACCCACTGTTCCCCCAACAAACTTTACTAATTGCCATTCTTGTGTCCTACAGGACAAGGGTGATGAAATTAGGCAACCAATTAAAATAATTAAAAACATGGGGTCAAAACTGAATGGAATGTACAGTGGAATGTACAGTACCTACATAATGTATACTGTATTCATTTTAACAGATGAACATATGTAGTATCACATGTCACGTCATTGTGGAAGTTATTTCAGGTGCTCATGTTTTGTTTGTTTTGTTTGTTTTTTTTTACAAAAAATTGCCGGAGAGCAACTTTTTTTTTGTAAATTCAACATACATGTACATGTACATCACATCGTCATGTAACAATTTCCTGTTTTCTCCAAGATGAAAACACTTTATACAAAATTATTTCTTAGGATGATTGATCTGTGTACAGGTATCATGCATGTACCAACTTAACACCAAGTAAGTCTTAGACAATACTTCATTAACCCTAACCACCCCCAAAACCATTCAAACAGCAGGGTTTGTTGGAGTTTGATGGACTCGATACTGTATACATGTAACCCTGACAGGGATACTTAGCACGGGGCCGGGTGTCCCAATTCCAGCTTTAAGTGGTTAGGGCTTAATTTGATAATCTGGTTCTAAGTAGGATTTTGCATTTGTGCATGGTGAAAGAGCAGTTAGGAGTGAGGTTTGCGGTAGCACCATACCTGTCGTGCGCACCATGTAATACAATCTCTAAAGAGCTGTAACAAGCATTGGTTCAGAGAAGAACCGGAGGTGAGATGACTTTCGATAATTACGTCTTCAGGAGAAGACATCTGGTTGTACCTTAACTTTAAGGGAAACTACAATATATATATATACACACACACACACACACACTCTCACATATGCCCACTTGTGGGGTACTTCTTTGTTTCGTTCTATTATCCCTGTTTTCGTTCTATTATCCCTTTTCTATTGAATTCCCCTGTGGGGTACCAGCATTTCTAAAGATTCTCTGTGGGGTACCATTGTTCCATTGTGTTTGGTACCCCACAACGAATGGCATGTAAGTACACACAATCCCGCACGGGGCGTTGTGGGGACAAAATACAAAGGATTTTGGGGATTAAAAACGTTGTGGGGACAACGAAAATGTCCCCACAGCTAAGTAATTCCGGATCCCTCTTTTGTTCTCTGTCCCCATAACGCGGCCAGTGCTTGAACACACACACACACACACACACACACACACACACCCTCACGCACATTGATTTGTGGGGTATTCCTTTGTTCGTTCTATTATCCCTTTTCCTTATAATTCTCCTGTGGGGTACAAGATTTTCTATAGTTACCTTGTGGGGTCCAATTGTTCTATTGTGTTTTGGACCCCACAACGAATGGTGTGTACGTTCACACACACACACACACACACACACACACGTGTGTAAACACCGGCATTCGGGGACTTCCTTTGTCAAATTCCTTTGTCCAAAAATACGGGGACGGATTGTTCTCCATTGTGAGAGCAACCGGGGACCATTGTCCCTTTTGTTATACGTCCCCGGTTTGAATGCGCTCACACACGCACACACACACACATTCCCGCGCGAGGCGTTGTGGGGACAAAATACAAAGGATTTTGGGGATTAAAAACGTTGTGGGGACACACAAAATGTCCCCACAGCTAAGTAATTCCGGATCCCTCTTTTGTTCTCTGCCCCCATAACGCGGCCAGTGCTCGAACACACACACACACACACACACCCTCACGCACATTGATTTGTGGGGTATTCCTTTGTTCGTTCTATTATCCCTTTTCCTTATAATTCTCCTGTGGGGTACAAGATTTTCTATAGTTACCTTGTGGGGTCCAATTGTTCTATTGTGTTTTGGACCCCACAACGAATGGTGTGTACGTTCACACACACACACAGGTTTACGGTCCATACACTCTGTGGACATTCCTTTGTTCTCGTGTACTTAAGGATAGGAAATTCTTAAAATCGTTCCCATTTCACACAGAAGAGTGTTTTGAGAGCGGTTTTCGTTCTATTTTTCCCTTTTAATAATATCCTTCGATTTAAGTCAAAGAACCTGCCTAGACAAATCTCTAATTTCCGAGATATTCGTACTTTTCCAAAGTCCAAAAACGTTGTGTGGACGTGTGTAAGTCCACACAGCACATACACTTCCTGCACTGTGTGGACATCTTTTCTTCTCAAGTCCACACAGTGAATGTAATGCCTGTCCACACACACACACACACACACACAACGGGATACAAGCCTTTTACATGGTTGTACACAGAATAAATATATATAGGAAGAAACTGACCTGAAATATTATATAAACGGGAAGCGAGCAAAGAAAAATATACATGGCTTAGGCCTAATAATAGTAATTTTACAGGATTTATATTTAAGCCTGGAAATCCATGGAGACATGCCTGCATACATGTATGTATAACCTTGAGATGGAACCCATGATATAATTCTAACTGGTACAATGATCACCAATTTTTTTTTTTTTTCCAGACGAAAAAGATTCAATTATTTTGTTCCCTTGAACTTAATTTGTCCTCAGGTTGCGGTTTCCCCTCTCCTCATCCCACCTGATTCTATTGTTATACTTGTCATAATGTTTCATATTCTTTTTTTTTATTTCAATTTACTTCAATTCGGCAGCGTCCAAGTCAATTGCAGCAAGCAATAGTACATTAGACTATATGATTCATCTTCATGGACAATGAATTCTGGAATAATGGCAATGTACGTATGTAAATAAGAGAATTAGCCGTTGCAAATTGCTTACCAACCTAAAGGCCCTGTAGTATAAATGCAAACTAGTAGTCATTGGCCTTACATAGAAGGTTTCTTTCTCAAAGGAAATTTAGGTATCATGATTGTATAATGACCTTTATACTGAATACCTTAGGCTAAAATTCAGCACTTACAAAACATACGTATACATGTACATGTACCAATCTGTTTTTCCCCAAAACAAGAAGATATTTAATGAACCCAACACTCATGCACACAAGAGAGTCTTTTGAAAGATTTTCCGTGACATTCCGTGACCGAGATGTACATGAATTGCCTCAAGTAAACTGGCTTTAGATCTGAATATCAGTAGCATAAACACAAACCTTTATACCCCCTTGGTATGGCCCTCTATCCACTTAAATACTGTGTTATCGAGCTCAACAGAATCATGTTCCTCACAAAATTGCCCTCACAAAATTGCCTGATCTTACTCATAAAAAAAATACACTTCAACATCTGTCAATGCATTTAGTGCAAAGTGGCTGCCCTCCAAGTTTCCCCAAGTGTATTTATAACCCTTTCCATCCAGTGGCCTCCTTTATCTCCCACTCATAATGTTATACATGTAGGTGGTTGTCCATTGCACCCTATTACAAATACACTGACTCAGTGCAAACCAGACGATGGTTATGAATGCCTGGTTAGGGGCACCCTTGAAAACAGGTTTTGTTTGTAAACACCTTTGCGCTCATGCATGTTTGCACACACACACTGGATGTACTCATTCTATAGTGTTATCCACAGCAATACTTATGGCTGTCTTTTGGACACCGTGTTTTTCAAAGAACAACAAATTTAGAAACACTGTTTTTACCAAACCCTGGCTTATACTCCAACTCATTCATTATTCAGAGTGCAATGTTTTGGAAACACCGTCAAAATCATCACAAGGAGCCCTGCTTTACCTAATATTCCAACACTATCTCAAGGTTTCTCCATGGGTTACGACAGCAGAGAAAAAAAGAGCGCCCTCAATGGCCACGCATTGTGAGGCATGCGCAGCCCTGTCGGATTTATAGTTCTCACCTGCTGTGCTCTTTCTGGGCTGACTTCGTTCCGATTGGAAGACCTTCTTGGGGCTCTGGGGAACCACCTTGTTAATGGAGAGATGATAATTCTTGGCCTCATCAACGAGATCGCGACAGTCGTGACACTTTCTGATGAGTTCCTCTGACTCCACGACCTCCATCAGGAAACCAGGGGGTACCATGGGAAGACGAACCTATAAAAAATAAAATGGATCACAGCAAAACAAAAAAACATTATGGAAAAACATATTTTTACAAAATTGGACTTACTTTTATTTGGACTGACTTAGGCACCAGTGGGACTCGAAAACTAGAACTTTCAAATGAAAATGGAGCCACATGTTCCTACATGTATTATCATTACCGCTTAACCCTAGGCCTGATGAAACACAAATCTATCATGACTGAAATCCTTCCCTCGTTACTTCCTCCGTGGGCTATGTTGTCACACTGTGAACTTTCCTGTCGACATAGTAATGCATCAAGCCTTTGTGACTTGTACTGAAGTTGACTCCAATGGGACTCGAACTCTGCATCCTTGGAAATGAAAACTGAGATGAGTTTTCTATTCTGCCATTTGGCTGGAAGTTGCAACGCAGACATTTCATCACCTGGAAAGATGTTCATTTAAATCTACCCAAGATTTCTGAACTGGTGTTGGGACTCACTAAATGGACTACCCCCATCTCATTAGCCTTGCCTCCCAATGAAATCCCATTCATGAGATTTCAGATCACAGATATTTGACGAACTGAAAAAAAAACCGTTCTGTTCACAAGCACTTTGTGTTCATGGCTGAACAAGTTCTGTGCCAGAGAAATCCTAATGTCTGCATGAATGGATGGCACATGTAGAGGCAATCTTTTAAAAAAATTAATTCTAGTTTTTGACAGGTTCCTTTCAGTTGTTAAAGCACACATCTCTTTCCCCCTTTTTGTTGTATTATTTTAGTGTGGGAAATCTCCTACGTGCAGTAGAAATAGTACTCCAATATTCATTCAGTAGTCAATTCTGCAACAAGTTCCCTACACATGTACACTATGTACTAGTATACAACAACCCTTTTTACCTTTGTTGTGTGACCCAGACCTAGTTAGTACACAGAGAGGTCCAGACAGAGTGACCGAAAATTCACCCTTTAATCTTGGGTAGCTCGAATTCTATCTTCAGGGTTCAAATCACTGCTTATAGAATTCAACCAATTTATAAAATCTCACACAAGTACATATAATGCACATGTACAGTATGTGTCTGCAGGCTCTGTAGCCATGTATTTTATGTGTATTAATTAACCCTAACCTTCCCAAATCATCCAAAATCCTCTTTGCTAAAGCGAAGGATTTTGAAGGATTGAAGTTACATGCTACATGCTCTTTGTTGAAGTGATGGATTTTGGAGGATTGAGGTTATTAGGCATACTTGCCTTTCCATGGTACATGTACATCCGTGTTTGTTGTAAGTGATTGCAAGGTCAGTGCTTGGGTCAGTGGACACTGTTTATTGCTCCATGCATGCAGGGAGGGTCCCTGGCCATGTACATGTATCACAGATTAGAAACACATGTGTGCATACATGTCATGTGCTTGCTTTCCTACTGAAGGATTTTGGAGGATTCAGGTTATGTGTAAGCAAATGGGCCTAGGGAGTTAGGAAGGATTCAAGTTATGTGTAAGCAAATGGGCCTAGGGAGTTAGGGTTAAAGATTGGGAATGTTCCAAGTTTTTTACTGCTAGCATGGTAAGTAGAGCAATTCCAGGGTTATTGGTTATTATGGTCTTTAGGGTGTTGGGTGCTAGTTCAACTGCAACCTATTGAACCCGGTGAACAATTTCGGTTGTATTGGACAGCAAAATGCTACACAGAAATCACAATTTGCTTATTTACATTTATATACAAATTCAAGATTTGCCATTCAAAGATTGGTGCAAAAAAGTAGTAAGTGGCCTTTTGACCTTGTGCAATGCCTGCTATGTAGCAATCAGTTACATGTACATAATGCAAAGAATCTGCTAGGGTCGAAATACGAGACCACTTTACTACTTTTTATGCATTTATACATTTATACTACAAGGGCCAATTTCACAGAGCTGCTAAGTAGATAAAATTGCTTACCAGAAAAATTTACTTCGCGGATTTTCTGGTCACCAGCCAGATTTTCATACAAAATGTATGCTTTTTCCGCTGGTATTCTGTCTTATATTGCTTAGCAAAAATATTTGCTTTAGCAAAATTCTCGGCTTAGCGGCCCTATGAAATTGGGCCCTATGAAATTGGGCCCTAGTCCATTTGGTTGGTAAGCGGTTTGCAACAGCTAGTTCTATATGGGTATATGCAAAATGAAATAAGCATTACACACATGTACACACAAAAATGTTTTTGCCTAAAATGTCTGCACATAGCAACAGCATCGTTCCCTGCAACCACTGTCTCTATGGCAACCAAACTCACGGTTACATCCACAGTTACATGCCACTGCTTCACTTTTACATGTATGTAAATTTCGACCAAAAACTACTATCGGCTGGTGTTTTCAGAGAAGTCCCCGAGATATTGTTGGTTTCTTCAATACACTCTATGCAGCCCAGAGGGTGAATTGCGCAGTGCTTACAATATGAAAATACATGTATGCGTGCACATCAAAATACAGATTTAAAACAATACATAAATTCCAATGGATTGCATGAAACATGATGGAATCTTTGTATTAAATTATTTTAAAATAATTATTCGTATACACTCACTGGCCAAAAGTATTGCAACATGCTCAAAATAGCACTTTACAGTAACAGGTGAGATGATCATTTAATCTGATTTCATTGATCGTGTATTACATAATTTCCGAGCAAGAACAGTAAAAAAAGAACATTGACTTCAAAACACAGGCACTTTCAAGAAGTCTTAAGTAGTGTAAATAAAATAAACACTATTTACATACAATTCAATTATTGTGTAAGAGTGACCGTCTCTACATGAACTTGCATGATGACACTGAATAAAAGTTTTCCAACAAATACATTCACAAGGATTGGATAGCATGAGTAGCCTCGAACTGGCTTTTTTTTTTGGCAACGCTTGATATTTGGAAAAACATTCTAACATTTTTAAGCGCACCTGTTGTTTTAAGATGTGCACAATATGGCTCCACCACTGGGATTTGAATGTTTTAACCAGTTCGCTTCGGAGGCCGTGTATACACGCAATTTTTTTTTTTACATCGGATCGGAGAGCGTCTAAACACGCATTCCGATTTTTGTGTGTGTTACCGGGAGACTTGTCAACACGCCACACGTGGCGTGCCGTCGTGGCGGCTGACTTGTATACACGCAATCGTTTCTCGGAGTCCATGGGGTCACAGTTCGGTGGCCCCGGACAAAATGCACTGCAAACACTGAACGAGTTCACTCTTTTTGTTGATTTTTGCGTAATCCCTTTATCCAAGACCTGTTCCTTTGACATACCAGCCAAGAATTTGTAAGACGGATTTATATCCATTGTTTACGAGGCCTTCGATCTCTCTCCAGGTATGCCGCATTTTCGACCGGGCGCTGGTCGCTAATAGGCCGTTGCATCGGAGCTTGCCAACGGTCTAATTGTGCTGAACAAACACAACCGTAATTAAAAACCTAGCCATTTAATTCTCGAAATGTCAATGAGTAAAGGTGTTTATTTGGGTGTCCGAACTTAGTTTCATTGACAAAACAAATTATTAATGGCTAGAAATTTTTTCAGATTTTTCACTGAAAATAAACCCGCACGGGGGACCGGAAAAAAATAAATATTCCCGACGTCAACTGGTTAAACCAAGTTGTTCTTGGAAAATGCAATCACACCTGCACATAGTTTTGGAAACAACTTCACAGCTGTGCGTAATAAATCATCCTTTGGTGTTGTCAACTATATGATTGGATTTTCAAGGTATGTTACATCTTAATGTTTATAAACAAAAAACCACAAACAAAAACAGTGCAGGAAGGGGAGGGGTTAAGACTTAATAAGCTCATTGGTATGTAGCGATGATGAGAACAACTGTGCATGTGGGTCTGCCATTTGACAATTGTGTCAAATGAATGGTAAACTGTCACTGGCATAAAGCCAACCTGTACTACATGTAGTATGGTTAATATGGGAACAGGGTGTACATGTAGAGTTCAATATCATTGACACTTGTGATACCAATTATCTGTAGCCAGTTTGACTTATAGTGATGTTTCTGATGATATAAAAAAAAAATTAATAAAAAAAAAATGCATTCTACAATGAAGTTTATTTGCGACTCCCTAGATTACTTCATGTGAATGATTTACTCCATGTACAGTATGTACATGTACCTGAACTCTTACTGCATGGGAACACTGTACATGTATTTAAAGCCAGCAGAACATTTTTGGTACAATATCTGTAATTGCGTCCAGACTTTATAAGAATCAAGGGACATATAAAAAGCAATCTGTGAAAGGTACAGCTTATTTTATTGTGTTGTTAATAACTGATTATCAAAATAATTGATTTATAATGGTACTAAAAATGGTAGCACAGGCCTCGGACAAATAAAGTTTAAGGGATGTTTGATACCATCATCAACTTTACACCAAGTAAGTTTCATGTTAATCCTAACCTTCCCAAATCCTTCACAATACTCTTTGCCAAAGTGAAGGATTTTGAAGGATTGAGGTTACATGCTACATGCCTCTTTGCAAAAGTGAAGGATTTTGGAGGATTGAGGTCATTAGGCATACTTGCCTTTCCATGGTACATGTACATCCATGTTTGTTGTAGTGATTGCATGGTCAGTGCTTGGGTCAGTGGACACTGTTTATTGCTCCATGCATGCAGGGAGGGTCCCTGGCCATGTACATGTATCACGGATTAGAAACACATACACTGTACGTGTATGTGTGTGGATTTTGGAGGTTTCAGGTTATGTGTAAGCAAATGGGGCGAGGGAGTTAGGGTTAATCTGTGAACATTTAAGGGTTTATTTATTTTTTAATTTTTTTTTAAATTTTTTTTTTTGAGGGCCTCAAAACTTATATTTGTTTTTATTACTATGCATTAAGAAGCTGCCACTGGAACTTAAAGAGAACCTATTAAAGGGACAGTATCATCACGATCAGAGCAGACTTTCAACAGGGCATGGAATCGGTGTCCTAAGATGAACACGATGACTGAAAATTACTGGCTCATTTAATGCAGCAGCAACGGTAACATGACCTTATCATGTGGGCTATTATTTTCAGTCACTGAGTTAACCTAGACGTAAAACTAGCACTCCAATTCCATGTCCCATTGATCGTGATGATATTGCCCCTTTAAATATCAAATTTTATGCCGAGTATTGAATATTAATCATGGATGATGGCTGTAACACAAGATTTACCAGTAAAAAAAAATAATACATGTATATTGTAGTACATGTAATAATAATTACGTGATGGCACAGTTGTTCTAGATATCATTGACTGTCCAATTTAAAATAGACATGCATGAATGCACAAACACAAAAAAACATATGCTGTCTCGCCAGTGATTAGCTCTGGCACTTCAGTTTGGTTTGGTAACGGATTTCTTGGAACATATGTTTAAACGAAGAACGGGGTTTGAAATTAACAGAAGTTCCCGAGACAAAATGTTTTGGTCACGTGATCTGAGCTGTTGGACTGCATACTAAGCCAGCAGCAAGTCCAGTGACATTATCTCCCTAGCTTAGTGACAATTTTTTTGGTCCAGGGAATAACGTACATCAGTCCCGCAAATATCAGTGGTGTGATTTGACAAAAGTAAAAACAATCCTGAAAAATGGGTAGCAGGCCTGGGTCTCCCTTTGGTCTAGAGGACAAAGCCCCCTGAACCTCCCGGATGTTTAATTTTGGAGATTTTGGAGGAATTACAGACTCTCCACATCCCCACAATCAAGAAACTAGAGGTTTGGACACAATACAGGATACTTCATTCTTTTCTTGGTGGCTATTTTTCTTCTTTCAAGAAAAACTTTGAGGCAAAGGGAGATTTGTAAAAAAAAAATCCTGTAATTAGGAAAAATCCTGAGAATTCACAGGGCTGAAATATTGAGAGTGTGTGCAGCTGCAAGCTCTTGCCGACCCCCCCCCCCCCCATCCCAAATTTGACCACTGTTAAAAGTACACATGTACTGTACATTCATCTTGATGTTACATTTCTGGAAGAAGGCGTCATCCACATCTTTGTATATACATAAAAGGGACATGAACTACAAACCTAATGACAACAAGCTCCTGCTGGGGGGTTTCCAAATACAGAACAAAAAACAAAAAAATCCAGAATTCTGAGTAAAAGTGGCTTGCTACTCTTGCCCACATCCCTTAACTCACACGGAGAAAGGAAATATCACGCAGTTAATCTCTTGTGACCACACTTTGATACTGAAACCACAACAAAAGGATATCCCAATCAATTTTTTTTATAGAAACAAAAACAAAAACAAACAAAAATGGGTTAGGTTTCCCGATTTCATAAATCTCACTTTATAGTGACTTTTGTAACTTTCACTGGATTAAGAGAAAAACCACACTTCTTTGTTGTGTATACGTAGAAAATGCAAGTTTTTTGGGGTTTTTTTGTCAGTAAGATTAGACGTGTCTGTATTTGCTAAGGGTATGCACTGGGCAGGGATCTACACCAATCTGGTGTTTTATGAACCTGTTCAAAACTTTTATAATGAACTGTATCAAAATACCAAGTATGAATGAATACATAGTTTGTGTTTTGCTGACCAAAATATTTTCTGAATGCATTTTGGCTATTTTCTCGTTAACGACACACTGTAATGAGCCGAGACTTTCACAGGGCAGTTATTATTTACATGTATTCCCAGGAAGTGAGACACTAAAGTGCATGTTCAGTGAATGCGTAAAACATTTATACACTTAGGCCAAAACAAAAAAAAACAAGTCTCTGGTTTCTGGTCTCCGTGCATGTCATCTCAGACCAGCGTGTCTGCATTTTTTTTTTTTTTTTTTTTTTTTGTTGTTGCTATGAAACGATGTCCAATTGCAGCCAAAATTGCTGGATCGATTGGAATTCTGCCGCGCTGTGCTTTAAAACGACTTTTTCACATAGGGGTATAAATGTTTGCCCGATTTGTGAGGCCTCTCTTAGTCACCATACTGGGAAATTTTGTCACTGCAAAAAAAAAAAAAAGCCGGAAAAAAAAAAGCAACACCGCACCAATTTTGAAGCCGACCGCTGACCAGAAACTGGACCTTTTTTTTTTTTGCCTTGTGTACAAACCTGTACTCAATAAAATTAACAGGAGGGGAACAAGAGGGTACGATGAAGATAATGGAGTAATGAGGCAGGCAGGGTTGTAGCCACGGTGGTCGGCGCCGGTCGGCAGTAGCCGGCACTCAGCTTGACCGACCGGCACTCACATGAAAATAACAGTTCACCGACCGGCACAAAAAGTGGTGTAAAATTATTAAAATCATGCAAAATATACAAGATTTTAACATATTTGACTCGTGTTTGTTCATTTAAACCATTACTCAAGGCGTAAATTTCCTTTAATTCCGTCCAATATCACATTAAAAATAGCTTGTATCGCAAAAACAGCTGTGTTCAACACGTACGATACATTAACATAACATCAATATATGACGTCATTCGAAAATTGTGGGATGATCGGTGGTCTCTTGCTGCATGCGTGATATGAAGTACAGCCAAGCGATCGTCGTGTATGCTTACTCACGACTGTGCAAACAGCTATCATTTCGCGCTGCGCTAGTCTTCGCCGTAGCTTAGAGCACGTGTAAGCCGATAAAGCCACGCTTGTTTTACCCAGACTTCGCGAACTACTAGTAGTGATTGACAACTGAAAGTTTTTGCTTTCACTCACGTGCGATATCGATGTAAACATGGCCCAGTCAAATATTACCAGCTTTTTTGCTCCAGTTTCAAAGCGAAAACATGCGGACACCGTAGCTGTGGAATCAAATAAATCTACCACATCCACATCGCAGGACAAGATGTTTGTATTTTTCAAAATTTAATAACAATTGTTGTCCATTTCAATTTTCAAACTCATTACAAATACAATTTAATACTATAAGTGACAGTTAGAGGCTTTATAATAAGCGTGATAATAAATACAATTTACTTTACAAAATTTTACAAAAAAAACTACAACGATGCTGCTACACATGTAACATGTTTCGTTAAGCACTCATCAGGCAACTAATGGAGTTAATGGGATTACCCAAAACTACTTATTTTTTTTCTTTGCATGGCTTGGTGGCCTGTTCTTTTGTTTCACACCATGACACCATCTTGGTAATTTACTTTAGCAAACAATATTATTAAAAGTACAAATAATGACAACATTGACTGACAATTTTTACTAAATAGCAGTCAATTTTGTATCAATTAATGGTCCTCCTAAACCTCAAAAATTAGTGAAACAGGGGCTCTCCAAGGCTTAAAATAATGCTAAAATCCAGGAGCTTCAGGGGCCGCTGCCCTCTGAACCCCAGGCGTGCCCTGGACCCCACCAGGGCCCTAAGCGGGCCCCTGACCCCGGCCGTGAGCGAGCTGCTCGCTCGCTCACCACGCCTTCGCCATTTTGAGCCACCACTCACTTTCTTCTAGCTACAACCCTGGAGGCAGGAAGGGTAAGGAAGAGGACAAAAGGTTCTCAGGCAGAGAACGGGTGTGGAGGGTAGGAAAGAAAGACAACATCTACACTGTCCATGTATGTACATTATAATGAAGTGAAAAACAAGAGAGATGGAAGGAATGGAAAATTGAAGGGGGAGTTAAAGAGGGAACGGAGGATTCTTACTATAGCTGAACTTTAGTGGCAAGTACATGTAGCTCAAGTGGTCAAAATCAGTCACCCCTGACTGTTTTTGACTGTTAAACCAACTGTGCACACAAGGGGCTTTGTTAACTGGTTTTGCCGGTCATTTTGACCACGGTCGACAATACAAGACAATGCTTCTATACCAGTCGAACTCATTTTGACCTGTACTTGTACTTACATGTACTGCACATAAGGTTTGACAGTGTTTGACTGTTTTAGTGCACTAGAAATACCCGTACCTTTGGCAAGTATATGTGTATCAACAGTTTGACTGATTTTGACCCTTGCAGTCATCGAAGGGTTTTAAGAGGGGCAAAACTAAATGAGAAAATTGGAAGGAGGAGTTGGAAGGAGATGGGATGGCAATGATTGTGACTGGCTCTGGCAAAACCCTAAACTTGGACCCAATTTTCAAAAGTGAGATTTTGGTAGTTTGATTCCCTAGATCTTTTATTTGATACCAGATTTGTAGAAATCAGAAAGAAATTCTGATTTCTACAAATCTGGTATCAAATGAAAGGGGAAAATCTAGAGAATCAAAATCTACACTAAAATCTCACTTTTGAAAATTGGGTCCAAGTTTAGGGTTATGCCAGAGCCAGTCACAATTGGTAACAAAATATCAGAAATGACAATGAATTTAAAAAAAAACTCATGAAAAGTGAAATGAATATGCAATGCACCACTACACATCACCAAGTCTGTTATTATTTTCTCCTTGCATCTTGAATTCTCATCAAAAACGTGGAATAATGAATAATTGTCTGAACATTGGTTCAAACAGTAAAAGTAAAAAAAAAATTAAAAAAATCACAATAACAGTGTCAATTTACTCCACTGTTAGGAGAGTTTTTTTTTTTTTGGTCACACTCTCTTGCCGGCCCCTACAGAGAGGCTGGCGCTGTACTTCGTATGTAACAAATTAAACTTGGCATACATGAACTGGTAGATGCTTTGCCAATTAATTCAAGGGAGAGTTGATGAGGAATCCACACTGGGATATCATCGCAAGGTGCGGATAATGACTTATTATTGTCCTCTCAGGGGAAGCCAGAAACTAAAACTATCTCAACAGTTTTTAGTGGGGACAGGAAGTACGTATTAATCTTTATTTATCTAGAAAAAAAATTTCGTCGGATGTATGGCACAAACACAAAATACTTTTTCAATGGAAGACTTGACATCAACTCCAAACTGAAGCATTGAAAAAGGACTTCTGATCAAGAATCAAAGGGAGTTCAAATCTGCTGTCTTCGTGTGAAAACTGTTAATCACTGATTACAATAAGCCTAATAAAAAAAAAAATTTTTAAACAACTGTCTCGAAAAATACTTGCAGCAATTGTGATGTCATTTAAGCAATCTGTGCTGCTAAATTCACACACTTTCAAATGAAAACCAGATTTTCACACTGTGTAATAATCACGCTATAGCCCTCAGTGCAACACTGTGACCAAATTCAACCTGTCTTGTGGGTTACACACCGAGTCCCTTT
Source organism: Zoroaster sp. YZ-2022 (assembly GCA_029582265.1). Taxonomy (NCBI): domain Eukaryota; kingdom Metazoa; phylum Echinodermata; class Asteroidea; order Forcipulatida; family Zoroasteridae; genus Zoroaster; species Zoroaster sp. YZ-2022. The sequence continues at coordinate 21,239,471 of CM055833.1, read as the reverse complement.
TGGGGCAGCGGCGAGTATCATCGTCTTGCATGACCAGTCAACTATACTCGTGGTGACTTTTATTGGTTGTTTTCCCTGTCATGGTACGGTGTTCCATAGAAGCTGATGTTTTCATTTTCCAGTCTAGGGGATCCAATTAAATGTAAACAGTGGTTTCTTAATTTTTCTTATGAAATCAAAAGGCAACTGAAAAAAAAATAACAACCTGCACGATCTTTTTCACGTTATGAACGGCACTACCTACTGTACATCATGGTTCAAATTTTGCCAGTGGTCTGCTGGCCAAATGTGAGTTACATGTAACAAATGAGTAAAAATTACAAGGACTACAATGTTACCTTGTTCTTTTTTATTTTATATTTACACATTTTATTCCACTTTTTTTTTACTTTTTTTTTTACACAAATCGCCCCACACAAGGCCAATGGCCACTCCAAGGTGGGGGCTACTAAGTCATTGAGTTGTTACAACGACTCCACACTGAAGAAACCAGCCCCTCGCACCGAAACAAGACAAGTTAATAACCAGCCTCTTCACGGTGCGAATAGGACTGGGAGGCAGAGATGCCAACATTGAATTCCAAAAAAGAGTAGCATTTATTGAAAAATAAAATCGCAAAAATCTAACGCAAAAAAATGCATGTCCGGATTTTGGGCAACGTCAGCGCTGCACTCGGTGTGAACCCCGCTGGCGGTAGTGGGACCGGGGGAAGAGTAAATTGGAGGAAAATACTCAATGAAAAAATTATGAAATTATAACAATGCTAGACGTATTTTATCTTAAAAAGCTCACAATAATGATCTTCCGAATTAGTAACCCATGCATCAGTCACGTTAGAAATTTTGATTATAATACTAACTGTTCTCTTTCTTGGGGTCTCGAAAGCAAATAACAAATTGATAGCCTTAGCTAGGCCTAGGCCTAGCCCTAGCTCACCTGGGCCCAATTTCATGGCGCTGCTTACCACAGAATTCTGCGCCACGGCGCCATGAAAAGCATGTGATTCTATGCGCCGTAGCGCTGAATTCGCAGTAAGCAGTGCCTGCACTGAAGTCGCACTTGCAAAGAAGCTCGAGAAATTAAAGGTAATATGCACGCGCGCGAGCACAATTGTGCGCGAAAGCACAATTATGCGCGCATGTACACGTGTACACACAAGCTACCTCACCGACAACCTCATTCCCCACGGGTATGCTCATTATTCCCCATTATGTAATAGAGATCAATGGGTACGACCTTGCAAATAATGTACAGATGTACAGGCAGGGTACATGTGGCAGGTATGTAGGCAGTCGAATCCAGCGCGCTCGCGCTTGTGTGTGATACGTACATAATCGTGTGAATTCGCCGCTAATCCCGCTTATCGTCGCTACCACCACTGTGGTCTATATTTAAAAGGTTGTTTTGTTTTTTCATTTTTAAAATTATTTTTCATCATTTTTATTTCCACTTAATAGTTCATTCATTGTTTGCTTGTATTGTAACTATATACAATTATACTGGGGCGGCTTGTTTAAGCAATTATGGTTAAGTGTCTTGCTCAAGGACACAAGTGTCACGGCCGGGATTCGAACCCACATTCTGCTGCTAACACCAGAACTTGAGTCCGGTAAGCTAGACCGCTCGGCCATGACACTCCACTGGGTCATGAGTAATCTCTCTACTTGTCTTACCTCGAAAATATAGACAATTTGTGGTCTACCCTGTGGATTCTTACAAAAACGACTTAAAAAACATGCAGACCAGTGAAAAATGCTTGCGGAATAGTTAAAAGTAAAACTTACTGGTCCTGCCGGCTAGTAGGAAAAAAAGTTAAGGGCAACCCCTGTACACGAACTTTTCCCACAAGCCAACAGCCACAGCCAAGGAGGGGTGGGGGGGGGGGAGGGGAATGTCCAGTTTGGACATAGCTTAACTTACCGCTGATATGAGCTGTGACAACTCTTTCACTCTATTTGGAACGTCAAATCGCACCCACTTCATAACGGCCTGGTAAACCTGAGATTCAGTCTCGATCCTAATGTCCGGCGACGATACAATGTCAAACAGGTGTGCGGCTGTAATGTGAATGAACTCGTCACTCTCCACCACCTCCAAGAAGTGGTCAAAGGTGTAAACGTCTGCAGCTTGTAGAAGTTCCGTCCGGCCGTGAAGCTCCGCAAAGCTTCGCACGCCCAGGCAATTCGTGGGGTGGAGATGGGACGTCATGAAATCGCAACAGGCCTTGGCGACAATTTCGATCTGCAACAACGAGGAGGCGCGCAGGAGTTTTTGCACGTTGTCAACGGTTAAGAGCACTTTGGAGGTATACATAAAGGTCACGAGCGATTCCATGGACGCCTCGTCAATGTCATAGATGAGGATTTTGTCCTCCCGGCTCTCTTTCATCTGTGACGTCAGCATCGCTCGGAAATATGGACTGCAGCAGGCCAGGACCAGCCGGTGGCACTGGAGCTGCATGCTGCCCACCACAAGCGTGACGTCGCACAGTGCCTGGCGGTCGTACAGTTCGTGCAGCACAAGGAACGAGTCCTGCCAATGGGTGTGGCATTCAAAGGTCAAGGAGGTGATGGGCTCCTGGAACTCGGGCATCTTATCCCCCATGGTGGCGGAGACTACTTTCTCAGATTTATTGTTGTTTGTAGTGGTGCTGGAGATCTCGATGATGATTGTGGAGTTGGGCCTGTGCATATGAGGGGGGGGGGGGGGGAGAAGAAAGAGAAAAGAATTGTGGAATGAGAACGGGATATTCCTTTATCTCAAAAAATGTATTAATAATGTACCCTTAAAAATAATTTCCCAAATGAAATGTTTACTTCAGAAGTCACCTACAAATTCCACATTAGAATTAAAACAAATAATCGGAATCGGCGGTGTGATTGGACAAAAGTAAAAAAAAAAAGACCTGAAAAATGGGTAGTGGGCCTGAGTCTAGAGGACAAAGCCCCCTGAAGCTCCAGGATGTTAAATTTTTGGAGGATTTATAGACTCTCCACATCCCCACAAACAAGAAACTAGAGGTTTGGACACAATACAGGCTACAGTACTTCTTTCTTTCCTTGGTGGCTACTTCTCTTCTTTCAAGGAAATTTTGAGGCAAAGGGAGATTTGTAAAAAATCCTGAGAAATCACAGTCCTGCTGAATGTTATTTTCGCGACACAATGAAATAAGCTAAAACATTCACATGTTGGTTCATGTACGTATCACATAATTGACGGACATTTTACCCAAAGTACAAGCTAAAGACCTCCTATTCTCAAAACCCTTTGTCTGCCATATAGGGTTTTGCCACAGAGATCAAACTACATGTACACGTATGTAAAGTGGGTTAGCTAATGTAGATTTTAATTTCAGTGGGGGGGAAACCTGGGAGGACTTAAAATCCCCTTGTCAAACCCCCTGTGTTCCCATGTCTTGGGCAATATCTGTTGGGCATTATCTGTTGGGCAAATGCATAATAGGCCTATTTGTACATGTATATAGTGTTGATATCCAGTACCAGCACAAAAAATCTGTCCCTGTCATTCCTTGATCATGGTCATTCCGGTCATAATCAGTGTGTTCCTAACAGGGGTGTGATTTGACAAAAAGTAAAAAATCCTGAAAAAAATTGGTAGCAGGCATGGGTCTCCCTTTGGTCTAGAGGACAAAGCCCCCTGAACCTCCTGGATGTTTAACCCTTTGCATGCTATGGGCGCAAATTTGCGCCCGCAACGTTTATTCCCTCACTGCTACATGTATGGGCGCAAATTTGCGCCCGATATGAGTGTCTATCTATTATCCATACAATACAGGCTTGTTTTGACCCTTGACCTCCATCCGGGTACTTTTTGCACACTTCGACACATGGAAGCCATTTTACAAATGAAACAACGATCAATTTTCTGGAAAAATTCTTGTATTTTCATAGCTTTACCGTGTCAATAATCAGCGTAAAACAAAGGGCTGTAACCATGGACGCCGCTGCAGCGTTTAGGGAGATTTTCGCTGATTCGGACTCCGGAGAATCAGAGTTTGAGGACATTTTGGGAGACGATAGTGATGATAACGTTTCACTTATGTCAATTGACAACGTGGCCGATGCCGGTGTGCATGACATGTCTGACGACGACATCGTTCCTCCGCCGCCAGGAGGGGAAAGGATGAGAGCCGTCCAAGGAGGTGGGGATGCTTTTCGCCAGGCTTTACCAAGGTCCTACGATCATCATTGGCTGATGGAGTTCAACCAGCCCCCATGGACAAATGATTTTTGACGGTGATGATGATACTGAACCAACTGAATATGGAATATTTTCCCACTATTTTGATGGTGAAGTTTTGGATTTGCTGGTCACCGAAACGAACAGGTATGCTGCTACAACTATAGCAAATAAAGGGGGAATGGATGGGCTGAGCTCTCATTCTAGGATGCGGAAATGGAAGGATGTTGATGTGGCGGAAATGAAAGCATTCCTAGCTATTTTGCTACTCATGGGAGTAGACAGACGACCCAGTTATGAAATGTACTGGACAACTGAATGGACAAATCAGGCACCGGGAATCAAATCCATCATGTCCCGTGAAGCGTCATCAAACTGAGTTTGTTTGTGAACAGTGTGATATACCCATGTGCCCCGCCCCGTGTTTCCGCAGATATCACACACTTGTTGATTACAAGACAAACTGCGTACCAGGCTACCACAAATAAACTGTGAGAACAATCGAACATTGAACAGTTATATATTTCATCTTTCTTTTATTCCAAATGCAATGTACATGTATATTGTTTGAGAAAGCATCACTGTGTTCAACATGTAAAACTAAACAAAATATAATTATTCATGTTTCCGCTAGTGCACACACTAACAAATGACCACCCGAAAATTGTGTACCAAGTCTCCATATCTATTTGAACTACATGTGGTCTACAGACAACCCAAAATAATAAATTAAAAGTGTATATAGTAAAAATGAATAGAAAGTAGGCTTGGGCGATATCGATTTTTTTCATCCACGATATATCGTCAAACATATATCGCGATATTCGATAATATCGCGATTATTTTTGTTTTTCACGCATGAGTGCTTTAGAGCCGGTAATGACAGGGATGTACCCGTCTACAAGCGTCACAATAAATTGCCAGTGCTTACCTGAGAGACACGTGCAATTGCGCCGTTCACGAGTGCAACATATGGGGCGGGTTTACGCTACCCTAACCAGAAACAAAACGGCACAGCTACGCGAAAATGCAAACGTAACCAGACAATTGTTTTCAGTTTGTGACATGTTCAGTCATCAACGTTTCTCAAAATAAAGCTTAATCGCGAGTGCTAGTAACTTGAAAGATACATGTATACTGGTATACGAACAATCACTTAATCATGTTTTAACACTTTTTACAATCTGCCATCTTGAAACTAAGCGTAACCGATCACAAAGTTCGGTTTATGTTTGGTCAGAACCATGATATCGATGTCATCGCAGCATGCACAACCGAACTTGCGAAAACGCTTAACCAATGACCAAAGCCCAAACATGTTTCTGGTTACGGTCGCAAAAACGCACCCATCGTTATTGGCAAATCGTTTGCATAATAATTATGTGGGACAGTTACTGTCGTGCATCCCAATCAAATCATCAGCCCGAGTTCACGTGATTTACGCGTTCCACGTGACTGGGTCATAGTATAAACACGTGACTAGGTTTATTCCTGCATATAGTACCATGGAGAATAAAACCATATGATTCAGAAAATGTGGATTGTAGTCACGCTATTTTTAAATAAACGTCACATGGCTTATCAAGAGTATGTGTGTTTTGTCACACGAGACAAGAGTCCCAGTATGGTACAACATAATATTGTCCTATTCCTAATCCCAACTTTGATTGAGCCGCTGCCGATCCATGCTTTGATTTAATTCATGACTATGTGTTTTTAAGGCAACGCCCATATTCTGCATATATTTAAATATGTATGATATAATATACTCGCCTGTGGTGCGCCAGCCAGAGTCACAGACCACCATGGATAGGCAGTGAGACGTAAACATTGTCTCCACATTGTTGGATCAAATACCCCACTCAATCCCAACACTTAAATTAGTCTTAATAGATTTCTTTGAGTGGCGGTGGATTATTAAACAACACCCTGTCAGGCGGCTCCTTTGTGATCTTGACAGTCGGTTTACTACAGAAGTAGTTCGATTTTGTTTCTCACGAAAGTTGAAAAGACTTCCTAAGTTTTTTCCCAGGGAATTTCTGGCCCAAATGACAATCGAGGATTTTGTTTAATCGCGATATATTTTTTTCTTCGCGATATTTTTTTGTCATCGCGATCTGCCGATATCTCGATGATTTAAAAAGTTCTCGATATCATAATCGCGTAAAAAAAAATATCGCGATATTCGATATTATCGTGTCATCGCCCAAGCTTAATAGAAAGTACATCTTTATTGTTTGAAAAGTGCATGCAACAATTTCAGAAGAAATTTGTGTGAGTGTGTACATTTACATACAGTGTACTGTGTAACTGTATACAAACGTATGTACACACATACCACTTTTTGGCGAAAAAAAAAATTTGAAATTTGAAAATGTGTATTTTCTAAATTATGCATCCAAATTCAAATCTGTTTGCACTACCTGGTTGGAAATATTGTACTCTACAATTGTCTTATTTTGCAATTTGCAATAAAACAACTCCTTCACACTGAAAAACGCGTTTGAGTTCAAGCATGCATATTTTTTAAGATTGTGCAAAAATAATCCAGCGGGCAGGAAATGGTGTGTGTATGGATTGGTAGCGTGCAAAGGATTAAATGTTGGAGGATTTACAGACTCTCCACATCCCCACAAACAAGAAACTAGAGGTTTGGACACAATACAGGCTACTTCTTTCTTTCCTTGGTGGCTACTTCTCTTCTTTCAAGAACATTTTGAGGCAAAGGGAGATTTGTAAAAAAATAAAAAATAAATCCTGAAATCAGGAAAACTCCTGAGAAATCACAGGCCTGTTCTAAAGAACATGTGAGGTGAAATACCATCAAATCAAAAGCTCACTGCAGTATTCAGTCTGTGGTGATGTGCAATGCTATTAAATGAATGATTGTTGAGTTGGACCGACACATACATACACAGGAATTGTACACATCATAGTATTAGCCAGCAATACCTTTGGGTGTCTTTTTGATGCCCCCGTTTGCAAAATGGACAACCCATTTTTATTTGCAATACACACGCAAAAGTATTGGACACCCTGTTTTTCAAAGGATAACAAATTTAGACGCCCATTTCCAAATCCTATCCTATACTCTGATACACATCATAAAGCATTATTTTCAGTTCTACGTTGTCTTACACAGAGACAATGTGGGTGGAAGGCAGGACACAAAGGCATAACCCTCCTACTACTACAAGGGTCAAAATCAGTCAATGTTTGATATACCGTACTTGTCAAAGTATGTGCACTTAAAGTCAAACACTGTCATACCTTACATGTACGTGTAGTAAGTACACTTAGAGGTCAAAATGAGTCGACCATTTTTTACTGGTAAAAGCATTGTCTGGTATTGTTCAGGGTGATCAAAATGACAGTAAAAACCAGTCAAAAATGCCCCTGTGCGCACATTTGGGTCAACAGTCAAAAACAGGCAGTTGACTGATTTTGACCTCTACAGCAACTTCCCATTAAAGTGCAGCTAGAGTACGAGAGTTAATCAACCCCCCCCCCCCTACAGGCATTTCACATACACCCTGCTGAATGCAACAATATGCAACAACCAAAGAGCATGCAGCCTGCTCAATGCAGCAAAATCCACCAGCTAGAACAATGGTTCTTTCATTCTCTGCTGACGAGGGCAACAAAATGCAACAACTTCTTTACTTTTGTTGCATCTTGTTGCACTGAGCAATTGTTAGGGATTTATGGATTACTGGAAGGCCAGTGACAACCCCATACTATTACAATGTACATGTAAGTTCATCCAAGTTCATCCACGATAATGAATACAATTGACCAACTGTAGTATTTTTTTTACAATCGCCCATTCACAGCCTAGCATAAATTATTTTACAATGTCAGGCTACAACCACCGTGGGTTTCTTTGTGCTTCCTCTAGCAGATGTTTAAATAATGTACACCTATTACTCAAAACGAAACTCTAGACTGTTTCACATTTAAAAAAAAAAAAAAGTGCTCAACTGTTTTAGAATGTACATTGTTGCCAATGTTTATGTGTTCATTGTACTGCACATGTTACTCCACATATATTAAACAGTGTTCTTGTTTTACTTTCTTTATTACACAAACAATTACACCAATTCTCTCATCCAACTGATCAATGCAATTTAATTTCAAACACAAAATGCAGCATGACATGATGGTATATTTTTTTTTTATAAATTTGTTAAAATTAACAATAATTTTATTTTTTTAATCTGGTCTTCAGGGGTGTGATTGGGCAATTTTGAAAAATCCAGGTAAATTTTGCTAGGGGTATTGGGGCCGCTGTTGTGAACAGCGCCAGGGTGAAATCTATAGTTCTGAGCATTTGCTTTGCTTTATTGCTTAAATCTTTAAAATCCGGAGGATCACAATATTGCGAATTGTAAAAAAAATCTGAAAATCTTGAAAAATCCGAACAAATCACACCGCTGATCTGGTTCAGTTTCAATCTGTAAACTTGTAAACAGACATGTACGTACGTACTTTTTGTATGTACTGTTAAGGTGTAAAGAAATGTCAAGTTCATAATGGATTTGCTTTTTTAAAAGTTTTGACAATGGAAGCATGCCGTGCATTCATGGGAACTGTGTGTGATGAACTGAGCCGTAATGGACACAGGCAAGTAACAAATTACAATGTACAATAGCAAATCCCTCATAAATTCAGTTGATTGTGCTTTGAATGTTCTGCGTGAACCCAGCATTCATATAAAATCCCAGTAAGCCTAGACATTGTACAACTTAAAAGTTCACACTGAATAAGTGTGCAGCACAATGTATGCCAGTGTACCAAGTCCATGATGGATTTGCTTTTGTGAGCCAACAGAAGCACGCCAGGCATTTATGTGGAAACTGTTACAACAGCAATTCCCTTTTAAATGTAGCTTATTGTGCTTTGAATTTAACATTTGAAACCAGCATTCATGAAGTACCAGTAAGCCATGTACATGTACACTGTGCCATGACCGAGCGGTCTAGTGCATTGGACTTGGGTTCTGATGGCTGAGTCGCCAGAATGTGGGTTCGAATCCTCACCGCGACCGTGGTGCTTGTGTCCTTGAGCAAGGCACTTTGCCGTAATTGCTTCTCTTCACCCAGGAGTATAAATGGGTACCTGGCAATAGCTAGGGAAGTAACCTGCGATAGACTGGCATCCCATCCAGGGGGAATGGAAATATTCTCAGTCGTTTCATGCCAACGAAACCGGAGATAAACACCGGCCTGATGAGCCAATATGGCTCTGGACAGACTTTTTTTTTTATGTGCACTGTATATTGTACACGTACAATGTATCACTGTACATTTTATAGTTTAATAAGAACCCATATATACATGTAATGGAGATGGGAAAACTGATACTAAATGTAAATATGTCATCTAGTGCTTTTCTGATACGTTCTGCATGTTTTACTCAACATGTTCTGTGTATACTAACTTTACAAATGAATTTTGAAAGTTCCTGCAGTGAATCTGGAACAAACAAGTTACCGAAAGTGACAACAACCATGCCAACAATAAATATACAGGTAACATACGATACTTCCCGCCTGGGGCCAATTGTTCCACTTGAACAAAGTTTTGACAATGTGTGTGTGTGTGTGTGTGTGAGGGTGTGTGTGTGAGGGTGTGTGTGAGGGTGTGTGTGTGTGTGTGTGTGGTGCGTTAAACGCCTGCTACACAACTGCACTATAGTGGGACGCTGTCTTAAAGTAACATTCCTGGAAGCAGAAATACAATGGTACGTGTACACATGTACAGGTATAGATGCAGAACAAAGGCAACAGGGAAATCTTTTCGTCAAAGCCACCATGTTAGTATGAAGACATTATATGTGCTTGACAAGCCAAGTCGGAAATACATGTAATGGTGATGCCCATCGTACTGTACGTACATGTATATGGGTGTAACAAATAATTGGTCACTAATACGTGTAACTAATAAGTGAATCCAATGTGACCACCAGTTACTGTTCTTTGAAATACTGACCTACATGTAATAATACCCTGTATTACAATATTGTTTTAAAATGGTATTACCTCATAGTCTTCAGGTACTGTTGACAATTATGTCCAGAATTCCTCTACCACACCGGATCATCATCCTCTGTCCAATATCCACGCCAGCCAGGCGATGCTGTACCACCTGGCTAAATGACTGTCCAGCACTGACCAGGAACTGATAATACCCGCACTAACCGACTCTGAAGGTAGCTCAATGGACTGCCTGACCACTGATCAATGACTGATGTTGACCGACAGGATTGAAAGCATTATGAGGCGAGGTCCAAGGCAAAGTAAAAACCCAAAGTCAACTAATGATGAGACTCAACCCAATCAGGCGTGTGCAGTGTCATGCCACCAGCAACGTACTGATTATCAAATCTAGCCAAGCGAACACATGCAATACTGTTCAAGATATCAGCACGTGAGCCACACATTCCCGGTACCCTCCTGACTGACGATATGGAGGAAACAGACACTCACACCAGTATTAATACCATTATTCTCATTTCCTGGCAAAATCATTTTTAGAGAGTCGTATTATTAAAGCATGATCTGCACAATAGCTTATTAAACATCTGCTGGAATGGGGGTGTGGTAATTTATGAAGCAGGAGAAGAAAAAAAAACTATTCTGTACAAGTGCACAGGGTGGGTCTGGTATTTCTGAATGAAAGAGCAGGACAACAGTCACACACACAACAAAAATTGTATTGTAAAAAAAAAATATCAATACAAGAGCACGGGTACATGAGTCAGTTTGCTGTGCAACAGAGCAGACCCCCTGGGGTTATTAAATTTAACTCTGTGAGAAATATTGCCCTACGAAGATCAGTACAAAAGAATTGTAATTGTAGCCAATGTAAACAATTGTGCATGTGCATGTACTGAACACGTCTAGACATAGTCCTACTGAAAAAGATTTTTTTTCTCCAGTTTTAGGGTAACACCTCATTGGTGAAGCTGAACAACAGACAGCTTGACGGGATGAGAAACTATATTTTCATATTCCACCTACATGTATGTGAGTTATAATACGACATGCTACATGTACATGTACCCTTATCCTGATAGACTCTCATACTGAGCATGACAATAGTACTTACTGTATTGTTTACATCCGAAGAATCTTCAACAAATAACGTACTATGTAAGTTCAAGTATGTACATACATACATGTACACAGGTACATACGTTGTATTACATGGGGTTTTAGGAGTTAACCCTCCTGTTGCTGCACTTTAGTGGGAAGTTGGTACAGAGGTCAAAACCAGTCAACTGCCCGGTTTTGACGGTTGACCCAAATGTGCACACAAGGGGCATTTTTGACTAGTTTTTACTGTCATTTTGGCCACCCTGAACAATACCAGACAATGCTTTTACCAGTCAAAACCGGTCGAACTCATTTTGACCTGTAAATGTACTTACATGTACTACACGTAAGGTTTGACAGTGTTTGACTTTTAAAGATGGACTTCAACGAGAGCTCGTACACTAAATCGTCTCCTGAGTCTTGTTTATGTTGTGTTTAGTTATTATTTCATTATCAGTACGATGGTTTTATTCCCCGTTATTTTGTTTAATTTTGATTGTAAAAAATAGCCCCCCCTTCTTAGATTTCTGAGCGAGTGGTTTTTTCTCGCCGTTGGCTGCGCGCTTTCATGGTTCCCAGCAAAGGCCCATAGAAATACAATACGAAATGAACGGTGAAATACCAGCGGCCACGTAAACCAGCGTAAGTGTGACGTACTATCTGGGGCATAAATAAAGGAAGCCGTTTTTGTCTTTGTGTTTGGCAATGGGGATTTTACTTGCTCGAAGCTGATACACATGATTTTTCCCCGTTTGACGATTTTGTGTAAGACGGCATAATGCCTAGCACATGTGCTGTTGGTGGATGTACAAGAAGTGCCACCAAGAATCCAGAGGTTAGTTTTTCCGATTTCCGCGAATCCGGCGCTTCCAAGGAGTGGGTGAAGTTCGTGAACAATACACGAAAGGATTTCACGTTGACAAAATGATCGTTGATTTGTTCAGCCCATTTTACGGGCGACTGTAGAGATTCTTCCAGTCAAGTGAAAGAAAGTTTTGGTTTGGATACCAAATATCGCTTGAAGCAAGGCTCTGTTCCAACTTTGAAAGCGTCAAATATCGAGAGAAGGCAAGTGAGTACGACTGGGAGTTCGTTTCGTACACGTCGCTTTTTAATGCACTTTGCTGGGGAACACTCATGACATGTGGGCATAAGCAGCGAATGCCAGTCCTTGATTGTACGTCACAACTACGATATGAATTATTCATGAGTTCGGCTTTTTATAAACACGACTTTTCTAGATAGTGAAATGCTGATCAAAATGAATTTTTTTTTACATTAAGAAATTACTTTATTTGAATTTTAATCATATAGAAGTAATCATTACACACTTCTTGTAAGCCTAACAGCATCAAAACACTGTAATATATTCCGTTGAAGTCCATCTTTAAGTGCATTAGATATACCTTGGCAAGTATATCAACATTTTGACTGATTTTAACCATTGTAGTAGTACGAGGGTGTGGGCCAGCCCAAATTTAATGGTGGGTACATCATTTTTGGCCAATTACATGATTTACATGCTTTCTTTATGAGGTCATTTCAAATATAAAAAAAAGGAAACACTTTTGAAAAGTGGAGAGAATACAGTTATTGTGATTTACCTTTTTCATAAATTTTTAGAATTTTTTTTTAAATTAAATAAATTAAAAAAACAAATAAAACATGTATTTAGTAAATCAGCAATTGGACTGTCGAGTTGTGTAAGTGAAATTTTATTAAAGGTGATTAATTTATATTTTTTGCATGATGGAAAACAGAGGGAAAAAACAAAGTGACGTGGAAATGCCGAGATGAGCACCCCTCACCAAAAGTGAAATCACCTGAAAAAGGTAGTAAAAAAAACATACAGAGATCTCAAAATCTTGAAAACAAAGGATACATTTGTTTACATGAAAAAGCCCAACCCCGCCATTTGATTGGTTTGAAACTCATTTGGATTTTTCTAATTTCCTGTGTGCACGGACTTCGTTTCAATTGGATACATGTGTACATGTTTAAGTCATCCACCACTGAAAGGAGAGTGAACACAAACTATTGAGTGTCCGCAACTTAATATTTGCATCTGTCGCATTATCGCAATGCGCAGTAATTGATGTCTGCTCTCCAATTAATTTACACCATCCAATTACATACAGATGTATTTTTGCGTGTAATGAAGGAGCCAGGCTAATGCATGTCAGCATGTGTACTTATGTCAATCAAATACCAGCTCTGGGTTTTCAAGAGAACAACCGTAGTAATTAAATCACATGTGCGACCAGTCACGTATGGTGTACGTACTTTTCCACGCCAAAGATAATCTTAGAAGCTTCAAATTGGTATAAATTTGGTAAATATCCCGAGATATTGGTAATGCAATTAAAAGTGCAACGTATGTAACAACTTAAGTGAGACAGGAGGCTATGAAGGGTGGAGAGTAGGTAATAAGATTGGCAGAAATACCATGTGACACATGAAAATCCCTCTTACGCGTGAGTTCTGAGTGGTAACCGGGGGGGGGGGGGGGATGGTTCCGTGTTCATCCTTGTATTATCTCATTTGTGAGGTCTGGCCATCTGCTGGTCAAGTTCCTTTCCTCGGTTCTACTAAAAATGCACATTCTCATGTTCACTGACATGCCCACATGCCTAATTGTACTGTCAAAGTTAATCTTCGGCTTAAAAGTAATCTTATCTCGCCAGGCAAGGCTGGCTGGCCTCCAGGATGTACTTTGTATATATCTTATCAGGTCAAGAATCTGGTCAGGAAAACAAAAGCGACTGGCGAATTATTTGTTTAATGTAAGTTTGTATTGTATCAAAGAAAGTAAGCATACTCCTACAAGCAGGTTTGTCAATGTTGTACACGTACCTTCCGTTTAAATTGTTTTGTGATGTTGGTATAGTTACTGTACCAATCATCCTGCATTATTAACTCTAACCCCCTTGATATTCTTTGTGGGTAAGGGCCTCAATCCTTCAAAATCATCCAATATGAGTTTTAGGGAGGATCCCTTCTGCCTCATCAATCCTTCATCATCAACCCGAAACCAATGAACCATGACTGTGTATAATCCACATAGCACATACATCTCTACATGCACAAGTAAGGGATTCACATTATGTAAGCTTACAGCATCGCAATCCTTCAAATTCATTGGGTTTTTTCTAATGGCATCCTCAATCCTCCAAAATCCTCCAGCGTCTCATTCAGCCATTGTACCTCAATCCTCCATAATCATCCACAATTCAATACATGCAAGCCCTTCAATCATCCAATAGTTCAATTTCAAACCTGCCTCAATCCTACAAAATCATTCAAATCCTCCGGTGGATTTTGAAGGATTTGGGATGGTTTGGGTTAATAGTTTGTACAGTTCAATACATTCCGTCAATCAGGATATGTATAAATGCATTAAGATTTGTTGTATTCATTCTAACGTGGGAATTAGGAAATACATGCACTGGAAATCTTTTCATTTCTATAAAAAAAAATTAAAGTGCCCCACACAAAATTATTTCTACACTAAGTCTTTAGTGAAATTTAACCACTTGGGTATTTTTTTAATTACCAATCCGTAAATGTACATTTAATTTACTTTGCACTTTCATGACCACTTTTTTTGCAGTCTGACCCCGTCTTAGTCACCTATGAACTTCCCCTGCATGTGAACACACCTGTGTAAACATACAGGTGCATGTCGATAAGGTATACATGTACCTGCATCTATTTCCTTCCCTCCACGGTTGTTACAGGTATTCACAGATTCATGTACACTGTGAATGTGTGTACGTCAAGTGCGTACGTCGTGTGTACCGGGGCATTGTAACTGTACAGTGTACGTGAAATGAACCATGAACTGATCAGTTGCAGTCACGATCAGTGGTCTGATCTTGGCCCTAGTCTCAGCCTTGGCCCTACTTTCTTTTTTCTTTTTTTTTACTGTCAGTGTAAACCACATGAACCACACATGTAGGAGTCAGTTGTACATGCAGATCTTCACGTGGAGTTTTACCATGATTTTTTTTTAAAGGGAACTGCACTTAGTTTGGTAAACTTCTTCTTTTTATTTTAATACTGCACAAGTGTTTTAGTGACAGGCACACAAAATGGCCTGAATTCCATGGTGGCTACCTACTGACCCCTTTACTTGGGTCCATAGTCTAGCCAAGATACTCGGCACGACCTGTGTATAGAATGCACTCTAAACTAGGCCTGTACATCGTACATCATGTACGTTCATTTTACGTATGTGGTAACATGTGTTCATCTCAAGCCTCTAGTTTTCAAGAAAGATATCATTAAACGAATCATCAAAATACATGTAGGTGCTTATGTTTTTGAAAAAACAAAGAAAATCATTACATGTTTTTTTTCTTCTGTTTTCATGTTTTAAACTAAGTTGCTGCCTCGCAACCTTTTGTAAATTCAACATAATATTTCCTGTTTTTGTTTAAAAAACACAAGATTTGCAGATCCTGTTTTTCATAGATTTTTTAACCCTATTTCCAAATCCTGGTCTATTTGATAAAATGCAGAGTTGTGAATGTCACATCTTTTTATGACAAGGTTTACTCAATTTTATCTCATCCAGACTACCTGTTTCAATTAAAATGAACAAAGATAAAAAAAAAATTTTTTTTTAAACATTTATGGAAAATGAAGACAAATTAAAGTAGATGCTTAGCTTTCACCAGGGCCCAATTTCATAGAGCTCCTAAGGGGAAAATTTTGCTAAGCAAATATTTTCGCTAAGCATTATAAAACAGACTACCAGCCAAAATATACACACATTTTGTGTTGAAGTGCAGCTGGTAACCAACAAAAACCGCTAAGCAAATATTTCTTGTAAGCATTTTTCCCCCCAGTTAATACCAACAAAATGGTTGCAAATGTTCAAACACTGCCAGTACTGCCCCCATCAATGACATCAATTCTTTGCTTTGCGACAATCGATTGGCAGCTAGTTGGCACTCCATCAAGTAGTCACCCCAACCGGTGCTAACGGTCCTGTGGTAGTATTTCTGCCAACGATTTATATGTACAGGTTACTGTCCCAAATACTTCACAAGTTCAACTTTCACTTAATGAACTTTGGGTTACAATGCATACAGTGTAGTTTACGGAGCGCATTCATTGTACATTGTACATATATCTGCTTTATACCAAACATTACCGCCATAAAATATAATGACTTACATGTATGAGTACTCAACGGACTGTCGACAGGCACAACAATCAGCTCTCATTGGTCGGTCAAGTTGAGAGACAACAACTATGAGTCTGATTGGGTGGCTGGTTCTGTTCAGAAGTTGAACTTCTGGCCCTATCTATAGAACTTGGCAAGAATACTTAAAACTGCATGTACACAGACCTGTCCATAAAGTGCGTACTACTCTGCAACACTCTAAGCAGTCTAAGCTTAAACTGGAAAGAGTACATATGTACACCAGACAGCACTATATAGCCTACGGGCTAAATGTCCACTCAGAACTTCAGATTGTACCCACATTATTTTACTTCTATAAATTTTTCAACAAGCACTCGACCGAGAGGACTACATGCACATGTACATCTAGGATGACTTTCCTCAACACTTAAAGAAGCTCTCTGCATGGAGTGCCATGGCCGAGCAGTTTAGTGCATCGGATTTGTTTTCTGATGGCCGAGTCGTCAGAATGTGGGTTCGAATCCTGGCCGCGACCATGGTGCTTGTGTCCTCGAGCAAGACACTTTACCATAATTGTTTCTCTTGATTAGCCCATATGCGCCGAAATGGCAGCAATTGATCTGTATACTCTCCAGGGAGCTGAGATGGTTTCAGGAATAATTTATGAGCCTGATGAGCAGGGGTAATAATGTAATGCGCCTTGAGCACCAGTTTGGTGGATACGTGCGCTATATAAGTCTAAATTATTATTATTATTATATATATCTCAAAATATCAGATTTTATGGTTTCTTGTCATATATGTACCAGTGTACATTGTGTGCCCTGCGGAGTTTGATCGCTGGGGCCCTTTTGTAAACATGTGATGTCTTTGGTCACATGTCATTGGTCACATTTAGTCACACACGAAATGAACACCTCAATAGTCATGAACAATCTCTGAAGAATGTTTTTCCTCAATATTTGGCTCCTTTGTAAAATTGCTTCAGAAGTTTGTTCTTGTCCTTAGACATCTAGGGGGTGGTGTCACTTTTTGCTTGTACATTGTAACATTTCTAACAATGCACAACATTTCCCAATAGTACAGAGTATGCTAAACCCTTTGAGAGAACAGTTTACTCGACAGCCACATGAAAAGTAAACAGCTTAACGGGTTAAGTCACTAATAATTTGTGAATAAAAATTTGTTCTCAATATTTGGCACATTTGTTAAATTGCCTCAGGAGTTTCGAATATTTCGTCTTTGTCCCTAGAGTACTTACATAATGTAGTTTGATTTGTAGGGAAACTGTATGTCTTAATCTGTTCTGAAGGCTTTGTGGGAGTTTGAAAGAATGCTTCTCAGATTGGATCCCGCACCCTGAATTCTTTAAACTGTGCCACCCAGTACCCCCCTGAGTTACTTAACACTCAACATAAACTCTCGGCATCAGTGGGTATCGGCATCAGTGGGTATCGATGAAGAATCATTTCAAAGAAGTGTCCGACCTAAAAAAAAAAGTTGTTTTCCTCCAAGTAATGCTCGTCTTTCGAATTCTTCGTCTGGAAAAGTTGGTTGACTTGATGAAGTCCAGTAAAATAATCATTACAGTTGAACCATTCTTGATAAGGTCTGACATGACTTTTATTACGATCATTAGGGCCAGATGTAAACATGTAAACGGTACCCATGGGTGTCTGAGACAGTACCAGGTATATATGTATATGTGTAGCCATCTGTGCATAAACTCACAGCATACTTGACACATCTTCCTTGGTGGTACCTAGTACAAGATTAGTTTTTTTTATGCGAGGAACCCTTGAGAAATTGACCCTTTTTTATCTCCTTTTAAATCAGCACACTGACACTTGAGCAAGGAATTTATCTAGGTTCAAACTTCAAGTTTCAGAATGCATACACATACATGTACATGTACATCTAAGTATGTATGAAGTCATACCCACTGTACATGTAGTTCAAAATGTCCTACATGTATCCATCAAAGGATGACCCCTTTTATAACTAGCATTCACCCGTCCATTCCTTCACCCCTTCCTCCGACCTGTGTACCATAGTCAACCTCTACAAAATTGTCTGTAAAGAATGTCTGGATTATCTACTGTACATACTGTACGTATGCACTTAAACAAAAAAGGTCCACTCAATGTTCAATGTATTTTATAAACATAAGTGTCTGTGATTCATGATGAATCCAGAACCCATGACCATCTGATATCATTCATTTTCTTCCAGAAGATGAATGCAAAACGTGGGTGTGGCTTTCAATTGAAATATTTCAGGGGTTTTTTCTGATTCAGTGGTGAAGCTTTGGGTTATAGAAAACAGACATGTATTTCAGTCCTCAAAACTCAAGTCCGAGTCCTAGAGCCATCAGTCTCGAGGCCGAATCTCAAGTTATATTGGTCGAGTTTGAGTTGAAGTCCATTATAAAGTAACTACATGTACCAACTATTTACCGCATTGATTCTGCCCCCATTATGATTAATAATGTTGTGTAGGGACATTTTTCTAATTTTAACAAGTGAAGTTCTTTTCACTGAGTAATCTTCACTGGGTTTAAGAATGTTTAATATCGACCGAGTCCGCGTCACAGACGCTCAAGTCTGGGGAGCCCATGGAGTCGAGTCCGAATCCGAGTCATTATACATGGTGACTCGTATCCGAGTCCGAGCAAAGAGGAGGGAAAACAGACAGGGTCACTAAAACAACCGGTGACATGAGTCACGAGTCACACTTGGTCTACATGTCAGTGTTACATTTTACTTAGCCTTGAACCTTTTACTCATCTAATTCACATGAGATTGAGCAAAATGCAATAATAGAAAATTACAACATGTGCACTCAACTCGTTAAGCTGATGAAACCACATACCGAAACCACAAACCCAATGAAGTTCTAAATCATTTTATTCTTGATAAGGTCTGACATGACTTTTATTACGATCATTTGGACCCGATGTAAGCGGTACCCATGGGTGTCTGAGACAGCACCGGGTATATGTATATGTGTAGCCATCTGTGCATAAACTCACAGCGTACTTGACACATCTTCCTTGGTGGTACCTAGTACAAGATTAGTTTTTTTATGCGAGGAACCCTTGAGAAATTGATCCTTTTTTCTCTCCTTTTAAATCAGCACACTGACACTTGAGCAAGGAATTTATCTAGGTTCAAACTTCAAGTTTCAGAATGCATACACATACATGTACATGTATGTATGAAGTCATACCCACTGTAGTTCAAAATGTCCTACATGTATCCATCAAAGGATGACCCCTTTTATAACTCGAGTCCGAATCCGAGTCATTATACATGGTGACTCGTATCCGAGTCTGAGCAAAGAGGAGGGAAAACAGACAGGGTCACTAAAAAAAACGGTAACATGAGTCACGAGTCACACTTGGTCTGCATGTCATGCAGTGTTACATTTTACGTAGCCTTGGACCTTTTACTCATCTAATTCACATGAGATTGAGCAAAATGCAATGAAAGAAAATTACGACAACATGTGCACTCAACTCCTTAAGCTGATGAAACCACATACCAAAACCACATACCAAAACCACAAACCCAATGAAGTTCTAAATCATTCTGCAAGTTATCACTCAGCGCTTCAAGAATGCCAGACCCTTGTCATTCTTGCCTGGTATCAAATAGCATGCCATCATTTGCGGATCAGCCCCCCCCCCCATCAGCCCCCCTGGCTAAAATGCTCGATCATGACAGGACCTCCATAAGATTTAAGATGCACTTCAGCTCCCTGAGTGCATGTACAACATGTTCCCATGTAAAAATGTAACCTACTTGTTAAAGTGTTTTGTACTTTTTTCAAATGCATTCCGTAAAAACCTGTACTGTACTGGTACATTGTCTTTGGGCAGAGCACGGAGGAAGGAAACACCTCCTCTATGGGCAGAGCATGGGTTGAGCCAGATGTTTACTCAATGTCTTCAAAATGAATGTTTATAAGTTGCACCTTTTTAGGGAAGGTACACCATACAGAGGGCAGGTAGGATCACAAACTAAAGCACAGATTCTACATATATGTACAACATGTTACACATACGTCACACTACACAATGAATACATGTAACAATTTAAATGATGTGATTAAAGGGGACAGTATCGTCACGATCAACAGGGCATGGAATCAGAGCGCCAGTGTTAGATCAACTCAGTGACTGAAAATAATACCCCCCCCAACGTGATAAGGTCACATTACCGATGCTGCTGCGTAATTGAGCCAATAATTTTCAGTCTTGCGTTCATCTTAAAACTTGGACACCGATTCCATGCCCTGTTGAAAGTCTGCTCGGCTCACAATGATACTGCCCTTTTAAAAACCCTGTTTGAATTACATGTATCTCAATGATTTAATGTGCTTGAATGTTAACTAATTAATTGAATGTTAATTGTTCAACAAAGCTATGATTTTATTTCAGTTGTGTTTTCCCGTTTATTAACCAGTTCACGTCGGAGGCTGTGTATACACGCAATTTTTTTTTGCACCACGGATCGGAGAGCGTCTAAACACGCCACAGGAAACTCCGGAATATTTGTATGCATGCTCGGTTGACGTGGCAACGAGCCGAGCGTACAGTGACATGCTCGGTAGACGTGGCCACGCACTGTGGAAGCTTCCATTAACGTGTTTGTGTGGGAAAAAGAAACCCACACAGGGGCCCAGAAAAACTTTTTTATTCCCGACGCGAACTGGTTAATGAGTTGACTTGTACTATTTACCCCCTCCTTACACCCATCCTGTTCCATTTAATCATATATGCCCCACCCTTCCTGGTCAGAGCCTCGCCCAGCAGCTAAATGAGTTAATGAAACCATAGAGGGTTTGATGAATTTACACAAATGGTAGAAATTACCACTCAATGCAAAATGTCTCTAGCGAACATACATGATACAACTAGCAAAATAACTTACCTGCGCCTCGCATACTGACGCTGTAATGCAATCATGGCTATGTACATTTAAAATACGCTTGCGATAAAACAAGAGTTGACAATCTTTGCCCGTGGTGACAGAAATACGTTGCAGTCACCAACAAACGCTTTTGACGAGATGAAACGGCTTAAATTTGGCTTTTGATTCCAACTGGGTGGAGTGGACAGCGTCCCAAATAATATCTCCGAGTCTCAAAGTGTCGAAATGACGGCTGCTTACTTAGCAAGTAAAGGAAGCTTACAGAGACTTGTAAGTGGTCTCTGATCGGCAGGACTGGAGGGTCTTAATCTTTTTAATCCAGGTATCATCTGGCCTCATACAGTTACAGCGAACCCTCTTATAAAAAACTTATCACACTTCCATGGTCCACTGATCCTTCACCTTAGGTCTCCTACCTCACACTGTACAGAGCATTACACATAATATGTTGTACTCCTGTCAACTGTTTATCCATTCAACATTTGTGGTGCAGCAGACCATGGAGAACAGTATGCCAGAGCATGCCGGAGTAAGTCTCATCTTTTGGGCTGTGGATTAAGATAATGCAGGGGGGGTTGGTTAATCCATCCTGTTGATCCATCAAATAAACAGAGTGGGAAGTTCCAGATTGGTGTCAGTGAAGAAATGCACTTCCATATCCTATGATAGCCGTGTCCAAATGAATTGGATGGAAGGAACCAGCGCATGGAAACTATTTCCTGCAAACTTAACCAGTTAGTAGACAACAAGGCTTAACTAGACCATTGAAGAGGAAACTTCCCAGTTAGCTGGTAGTGCCATAACCTTCAGACCTCCCCCTCGTTCAGGAATTAACCCAGGTGACCGATTTCACAACCAGTATCTCTTACCACAGGCAAGGGCAGTGCCCCAAATTAATTTCACTCCTGACACTTTTTTAAAGTAAAAGTAGACGATGATGTGCACTTGCAAAATAGTTGAGTGGTTCTCTATGAGTCTCCCCAAAGTAAACATGGGTGTATTATCTCAACACCCGAGGCAACATCTTAAACTTCTGGACTGCATGAGACCTTGAAATGGTATACATGGATACACACTGTACAAGGAGTTCCTCAAGTCTGCTAGGAAGTGCCTAGTGTCATGTGTATTCACAACAAGAGACTATCTCTGAACACATTCAAGGAAATTCTTGAAATAACAAATAATAGTCCCAGCGCAATAGAACTAAAACAGCAGCAATTTGTTGAGATAAGCGTGGGAAGATCTTGTTTTTTTGTTTCGTTATATACACGTATCAGTTCGGTATTAGTGCACTATGTGGACCCTTACTATATCGACTAAATTTGTTAAATGAAGCCAACCCAGACATTAGCCAAACTAAAATCCCCTTGTAACATCCACTGAAGACATGCAAGGAAACTGGTGACAAGTGCTGCACGTGTGGATAATTAATTAATTTGCTTTGATGGTTTTTATTGGGGGAGGATGGGGGGGGGGGCTCGTATTTCTAAATCTTGTATTTCTAAATATTTTTGTGTTCAATCTGTTGTTTTTTAGTTTATTGCTCCATTTTTTTAATCTTCCCTTTTAGTCATATCTTTAATTAGTATGGTAGACTGGGAAGGGGGTCTTTTTGTGCAATTTAGTCCTTTACATTTTTATTTCGTATGTAATTGTCCGTTAAGACTGTTTTATCATTATTATTAATTAATTCATCTGTACCTCCTTCTGGAATAGTTTTTGTATAATATTGATATATTTTTATATAATATGAGGGCCCCAAATGATCAGCTACATGTATGCTGGATGGGTTACCCTCGTTAAAGATGGTTTTAAATAAATAAATAAATAAAAGGCGATGTTGTTGGCTCCTCCAGTAAAAAATAAAGTGATATCGGACGCCAAACATAACTGACTGATCCTTTCACAACATTACACGCAATGAAAGACCACTCAAGTCACAGGGAAATCTTATCATTTTCCCCCCATCAAAACATCTGCACAGCTAACCATGCTAGCAAGGATGTGGTTGCAAAGAGCAAACTTGCAGCTGAAACTATTTCCACAGAACCACTGACCGGAGAAACTTCATGAGTATTGACTGCGGTTCCGCAAGCTCAACAAGTCTTCTTTTATGTGGTTACTTATTATGCAGAACACCTAAATATAACGAAATTCATACATGTATCTTTGCTTGATGCTACATGTACATGTAAACCTAATTTCCTTCCTTCCTTCCTGAAGCCGAGCTGTGCGATAAGAAATATCAGTTTCATAACAACAAACGGCGTCATTTTTTTGAAGGCTATATTGAAAACTAACACAGGATATTCCTGGTTTGCAAGAAAGGAGGACACGTTCGGACAGGAGTTGAACCAAGGTGGCTGAAAGGGAAAGGGGAGGGGTGAACACTGCCAAAAAGACGAGACACATATACAATGTTCCCTGAATATGATCAATGGCATTACACAAATTTTAATAATATTCCAATTACTAAATATTTGAATAATTTGACACAATAAAAACTTGGCATGTTCCTGTACTACATGTCGGAGCACGACTCCATAAGTCTTCAAGAGAAGTGAAATCATTTCTAGTTATGTTGGCAGAACTGCTTCACTTTCTTAACTCAAGATACATGTATGTACATTAACCCTATGTCCCTAATCACCCCATATCCTGCAAAATCCTCCAACGGGCACTTTTTGGGAAAAATTCAGCACTGTTGGAAACTGGTACTTTCACCTCTTCAAATGGGACAAAATTACTCCCTGGCAAGAAGTACAGGCCATAAGTGCTGAATATGAAAGATCAACGAAAATGCATGGTGCATTTTAAAGATAAGGGCATGTTTCCAAAAGTGCACTGATGGATTTTGGAGGATTCGGGAATACCTAGGGGGTTACGGTTGAATTTGTTTCCCTAGAGGACCAATTAATATTATGAAACAATAGCACCTCAGGCAGAAATAGTTCAAGGGATGTTTGATGCCAGCATCAACTTTACACCAATTAAGTTGTACATGCATGTATCAAAACTGATAATTTGTTGAGATTACCAATGGTGGAGTGCCATGGCCAAGCGGTTTAGTGCATCGGATTTGTGTTCTGATGGCAGAGTCGTCAGAATGTGGGTTCGAATCCCAACCGCGACCATGGTGCTTGTGTCCTTGAGCAAGACACTTTACCATAATTGCTTCTCTCCACCCAGGGGTAAATGGGTACCTGTGAGGGCAGAGTTGGTTGTTGTGTTTGATTAGCCCATATGCGCTGTAATGGCAGCAATTGAGCTGTCTACTCCCCAGGGAGCTGAGATGGTTTCAGGAATGATTTATGAGCCTAATGAGCAGGGGTAATAATATAATGCGCCTTGAGCACCAGTTTGGTGGACACGTGTGCCATATAAGTCCACATTATTATTATTATTATTATTATTATTATTATTAATAGTGACTGCGGGGCTTTTATAAGGCAACAAATTACCACATTGAGCTGCATAATTTGTTAATCCATTATTTTATCAGATTCGTCAATTTGATAAAAATTTAGCAAGACCTTATGAATGTATTGATTCTTACCTTCTACGTCTGAGTGCAGTTGACATGTTGAAATGATGAACGTTGAAATTCAACATATAATAAAAAATAACGAAGTCTTAACAAAAAACCACACTAATACCACTTCAGGCAAACTCAAAATACAAACTGACTGAACGCTGTAACACTGTATTTCAACCAACTAAAAATCACGAGCAGCTCTCAACAATGGACTTGTAACGTGGGTCACTGGGGTTCAGTAGTTAACGTTTATGAGCAAACAAGGAATTAACGATGAAACAATTAAAATACAGGTACATGTACACAATTTCACTTTCATAGGCCAAGACCAACAGCAGACCTTAAACCTGTTTGGTATGATTCATTCATTTTCATGTTTTGCAATTAACTTTTATATTTTTTGTCTACCAGTATGTTGCTCGCCTGTTGTAATATACAAAGGACATATGTACATGTAAGATATGAATGAATAAATACAATTTGCACTAAATTACCAACAAACAGTTTCCTGAGTGTGTCGCACATAATACAGTAGTATGATACTATAAACACCACAATATAGGGCTGTGCGTTTTCGGATATTTTTGGAACCGGATACTCGAAATCAGGAAACTTTGGATACCCCGATACCCGTTTTCATTTTTGTTGAAAACATGCCTCCGGTGGTATACAAATACATGTACTGTAAATGGTAACGAATTGACTTTTATAATACAGAGGATACCATACTTAAATCGATCTTTTCTTTATTGGAGTGCAATCTCTTGAATTTAAATATAATTGTCTGTAAAAGTGTAAACATTACATTGTTCAAGAGTCACAGATTTCTGTTCACACCGCTCAAATGTTAAGTCCGAATTTTAAAAAGTCGTTTACGGGTAATTGGAACCGAAAAATGGAACCGGGTAATGACCGTTTCGGTCGGGTATCCGGATACCCGGATACCCGGCACAGCCCTACCACAATAAGGCCAAAAAAGACTCCAGTTTCTGGTTATACATGTAGGTCAGCTTCAAAATCAAAACGGTGATATGTTTTTCTTTGTTTTTAGGTGTTTGGGTTAGTGCCCAAACACCTCTTGATATTGTTCAGGTTTTTTTTTCTTTTCTTCTTCTTCTTCTCATGGAGACATAAGGCCGTATTCATAAAAATAAGTAATTACTTACTAGTAAATGCTATAAGTAAAAGCAACAGCTAGGTAAGTAAAAGGTCTAGTCTAAGCAATTGCTAAAAATCTTATTCATAACCATTTGCTAAATGATTACAGTTGTTACTTGCCTCGGCTAGTAAGTTCTCAAGTAGTTGCTATTGTACTACAGTACCATCCACGAGTCTCGGTATTTGGTGGTATGAAGGTGTTTGCAAGCCATTCCACATTTTCTTTGTCAAACCTTAATAAAGTTCTGTAAATGGTAGGGTTGACTTCATCACGATTAAGCCTGATGTTATACACCTTAGGTTGTGGTCTTGGACGTAAAAACATGGCAAAAAATGTGATATGTCTGTATTGGCTAAACAGCAAGCTAAAAATTAGGTGCTTGTACAATCACTAGTAAATGCTAGTCAAAGGTCATTGTTATGAATACAAATTGAAGTAGGTGCTAATTTCTCTAGCATTTACTTATAAGTAAAAAGCAATTACTAATGCTTAAAATGTGTAGCTTTTACTTGAAAGTCATTGCTTATTTCTATGAATACACATTTAAGTAAAAGGTTAGTAAAAGGGGGTTGTTACTTTAGTAAAAGCAATTACTTATTTTTATGAATACGGCCTATAGTTGCAGAGTTCACAGAACATTAAAACTTAACACATAGTTAGACCTTAACGTGTAGTTTCAGGTAAAGTTGTGACGTCATGATGAGGTCATCAGATATCGAATTACACTAAATCAAAGTTTAATATTTCAAAAATTCATATCTCATGAACCACAGAAGATATTTTCACAATCTTTTCATCATCTCAAAGATCTTGAACTGTGTCACATTTTGTTCACAGACATGACCCTAATCTGACCTCTCCTTC
This sequence comes from Zoroaster sp. YZ-2022, assembly GCA_029582265.1. NCBI lineage: Eukaryota > Metazoa > Echinodermata > Asteroidea > Forcipulatida > Zoroasteridae > Zoroaster > Zoroaster sp. YZ-2022. The sequence goes on along the minus strand of CM055833.1, from coordinate 21,212,531 downwards.
CGGTGAAAACCGGAAGTTAAGTGAAAATATTGTGAAGCACTATTCTGAAGCACTAATCACATGCACATGTATACAGCCTTTTCCACACAGCATTTGTGCACACATAGAACATGAGGCACTAGTCTTAAGTCGAGTCGCATGCCGAACTGAACTCCATAGCCATGTATGTATTATAGTCTCTTGTCAAGTCACACATGGCACCACGGATGCGAGTTTTTCGTGAAACTTTTCTGAAGAGAAAACCATATTTGCAAAGTTCAGACTAAATTAATGCATTTTTAAACAACTTTAGGTGATGACGTCATAACATGATGAACAACCAAACACCTTGTTGAGTTTGTTTTTTACAAACTCAATACCTCTAGTTTTTTTTGTTTTTTTTTAATTTTTTTTTAGAAAACTAAAAATACCAACTCGCGGGTGTGAGGTGACGTGTATGGAGACCAAAAACCCAAGACTTTTTTGGTGCCCTGAAGAACAGTGTTGGAGCGAAGGCCGGGACCCTCAAGGCCAAGGCCGGGACCCTCAAAACAAAAAGGAACTAAAATTTTACTTTGTCAAATTTTGACAAAGTAAAATTTGCAAATTTGATATTGTTTTTTTCAGCCGAATAGATGTTTATTTCCCATTTTCCCATTGTTACTACTATACCAAAGTGTGTAGACTGTTTATAGACTAATAAATATTAGTTTCTTTGCTGTTGCATGTATACCAGCGTTTTGTAAAGATGTGACTTGTTTTATATTAATAATCGTGGCCTTGGCCTTGAGGGTCCCGGCCTTCACTCCAACAATGCTGAAGAACATTTGGATATTTTTTAGCCAGTGCTGTAGTCGAGTCACCATATTCTATTCAATTCTATTCAATTCTATTCAATTCTATTCAATTCTATTCAATTCTATTCAATTCTATTCAATTCTATTCAATTCTATTCAATTCTATTCAATTCTATTCAATTCTATTCAATTCTATTCAATTCTATTCAATTATTCTATTCAATTCTATTCAATTCTATTCAATTCTATTATTCAATTCAATTCAATTCAATTCAATTCAATTGAATAGAATTGAATAGATTCAATTCTATTCAATTCAATTCTATTCTATTCAATTCTATTCTTTTCAATTCTATTCAATTCTTTTCAATTCTATTCAATTCTATTCAATTCTATTCAATTCTATTCAATTCTATTCAATTCTATTCAATTCTATTCAATTCTATTCAATTCTATTCAATTCTATTCAATTCTATTCAATTCTATTCAATTCTATTCAATTTATTCAATTCAATTCACCATTCAATTCTATTCATCTGATTCAATTCTATTCTATTCACTCTGTTCAATCTATTCAACAGAACAGAATAGAACAGAATAGAACAGAATAGAACAGAATAGAACAGAATAGAACAGAATAGAACAGAATAGAACAGAATAGAACAGAATAGAACAGAATAGAACAGAATAGAACAGAATAGAACAGAATAGAATAGAATAGAATAGAATAGAATAGAATAGAATAGAATAGAATAGAATAGAATAGAATAGAATAGAATAGAATAGAATAGAATAGAATAGAATAGAATAGAATAGAATAGATTATATTCTATTCTATTCTATTCTATTCTATTCTATTCTATTCTATTCTATTCTATTCTATTCTATTCTATTCAATTCTATTCAATTCTATTCAATTCTATTCAATTCTATTCAATTCTATTCAATTCTATTCAATTCTATTCAATTCTATTCAATTCAATTCAAAAATGGAAATTTGCATTGTCGACAAAGTTACGGTAAAAATATTAACACAGTAAAATTATTATAATATGTAATGTAATTCAAAAAATTAAAATATTAAATATAGTAACTAAACCACTAGGCACATAAAACAAATTGCACGAGGGAAGATTAAAGCAGCAACCACAGAGTGTATAAAATACGTTAAGGACATGTATAAACACAAATAAAATTTGTAAACAATTAGTTTAACCCTAACTCCCTCGGCCCATTTGCTTACACATAACCTGAATCCTTCCTAACTCCCTAGGCCCATTTGCTTACACATAACCTGAATCCTTCCTAACTCCCTAGGCCCATTTGCTTACACATAACCTGAATCCTCCAAAATCCTTCAGTAGTAAAGCAAGTACATGACATGTATGCACACATGTGTTTCTAATCTGTGATACATGTACATGGCCAGGGAACCTCCCTGCATGCATGGAGCAATAAACAGTGTCCACTGACCCAAGCACTGACCTTGCAATCACTACAACAAACATGGATGTACATGTACCATGGAAAGGCAAGTATGCCTAATAACCTCAATCCTCCAAAAGCCTTCACTTTAGCAAAGAGCATGTAGCATGAAACCTCAATCCTTCAAAATCCTTCACTTTAGCAAAGAGGATTTTGGAGGATTTGGGAAGGTTAGGGTTAATAAGAGATTGAACCAGAGAACAGTGGCAAATAAAAAATAGGTTATTAACCACCCCCCCCCCCCCCAACCCACCCAACCCAATAATTAATTGGCCCGAAATATGACATATCCAAATCAGAATCCGAACAGTTCATTTCCAAGTCCGAGTCCAGGCAGCTGAAGTCTGAGTCCAAATCCAGGTCATATCTGATTGTGTATATTTGCTACCAATTGTACAATTTAAACCCAACTCATGATGGACGAAATGTGATAACGTGTTTGGGGAGGGGGATGCATTAAAACCCTAACCCCTTGATACTCATCGCTGGTAACGGCCTCAATCCTTCAAAATCAACCGATATGAGTTTTATGGAGGATCCCTGCTACCTCAATCCTTCAAAATCAACTGACATGAGTTTATGGAGGATCCCTGCTACTTCAATCCTTCAAAATCAACCGTTATGAGTTTATGGAGGATCCCTGCTACCTCAATCCTTCAAAATCAACCATTATGAGTTTATGGAAGATCCCTGCTACCTCAATCCTTCAAAATCAACCCATATGAGTTTCATGGAGGATCTTTGCTACCTAAATCCTTCAAAATCAACCGATATGATTTTATGCAGGATCCGTACTATTTCCAATCCTTCAAAATCAAACGATGTGCACATCAATGATTTTTGGTAGGCTAAGTCAATGGAATTTCAAATCCTACCTCAATCCCACAAAATCATTCAAATCCTCCAGTTGATTTTGAAGGTTTTGGGATGGTTAGGATTTTAACATACAGACATGGCCTATCAGAAATAAAGCAGAGCGGGCCCTACGTACATGTAGATGGCTACATGACTTTGTATACCATTATAAAGGATAAGTAAGACTAATGTGAAATTCTCTATTGAGTGGTAACTAGTTCTGAAAAGAACTGGAGGTTACAACTCTAAGTCTTACTTATTCTCTTCACCATGCAAAGCCACAAGTTTTATTATAAAGGTTGAGACGACTACAGAGCTCTTTCCAACCTCCCCCATCCCCCATCCACCCTATTTTTTTATTTTATTAATTTATTAATTTAAAAAAAAAAAACAATAACAGCCCAATTATAGCAAAGAATGAATACAAAAGGTTCCCAATTAAATAACAACACAGTAACACAGGTGTAGTAATGTACATTGTATAGTAAACTAGCTCATCATACATTTCACATACATTTCTATTATAATTCGTTCACATTTTACCCCTGTATCAGAGCTTCCCCAAACCTGATCTTGTCCGAAAGTCAGACAAGATCCCAACAATCAACTACCTGTACAATGTTCGTGAACCTGAAAGTTGACTCCTCACTATTACACGCATCATTTAATATAATGTTCAGTTCTTTCAAGGTATGCTCAGTTTGCCCTCAAGTGAACAGTCCTTGACTGATCCCTGGCTAACAATTTGGGGCAAAAATGTTATGTCTGGGTGTGTGACCTCAGTTAACATCAACAAAAGCTCAATGACACACTGGTTTGCCCTTGCTCAAGCAAAATGTAATGTTGACATCAGACTGCATGTTGTAGAGCTGAGAAAAAAGAAAAAAAACCAAAATGCCCACCAGAATTTCATTAGTGGGTCAAAACATTAGGATATTTTATTTCCAGGAGTCAGTGGTAGGCTTCAGGGTAGGGGGTTAACAGACAGGTTCCAGTATACAACATTTATTTGACCTTGTGTGACCTTTCCCCCAGGTGGGAGGGATTATTCACACTTCCTGTCTGTGATGGTGGTATGCACTTTGGTTGAGCATGAGCTTGAGTGTCATTTCCATGACTAACATAATTTGGTAGAATTTTGTTCACAGCTTTTACAAGCAGCCAAATCCAAACCATTCTTAGAAGGAAGTGGACCCCAAAACTAGACCATAGAGCAAGGTCCTTGCTCCATGAATAGACTGACCAGCGGTCATAGGCGTGACCCACTCTGGCAAAACCCGAAACTCCTCGGCATTTACCATAATGCGTATTAACAGCCATGAAAAGATCAAAAACTTACCCCAGGGACCAGGGGCACGTTTTCGCGACCCTAACCAGAAACTTGTTTCTGACGTCATATTCTTGACCAGAAACAAGAAGGCATAGCTACGCAAAAACGCGAACGTAACCAGAAAATTGTTTTCAGTTTGCAACATCAACGTTTCTCAAAATATACGGTGCAATTCAAATTTTTGCAAAATAGAAAGAAATAGAAGATACATGTATACTGGTATACGAACAATCATTTCATCATGTTTTAACTGTACATCATGTTTGTACTGTACATGTTTTAACAAATAATTAACAAAACTTTCGTTACTTTTTACAATCTGCCATCTTGAAACCAAGCGTAACCGATCACAAACTCCGGTTTATGTTTGGTCAGAACAATGACGTCATCGCAGCACAACCGAACTCGCCAAAACGTTTATAACTAACCCTCCTATTATCAGTGTTGTTCTTTACAAAGTGGACCCATACTTCAAAATGACACAACCATGACATTTTGCGGTACACACTTTCTTATCTAAAGACTAATGGCATATCCAAAGGCTCTTCAGAGAGATGAGGTAAACTGAAGCAGCCACCTGCTTTGTTTCATTGCAAGGTTAACTTGAAATAAACCAGTGCAGTAACTTGGGGTATACACATACTGTGTGAAGGTCAGAACACTTTGTTTTTGTCCCAGACCCGAGGGGCATTTTGGGGTATCCATGTACCATTCTTGTGTACAGTATGCAATATTTTAAGGCATGCATAGAAAAAGCATTGTGTACTTAGCAGTTTTTTTTTGTGGCATTTTGCAGACTGCATATACAAGGGAGGGCTAATGACCGAAGCCCAAACATGTTTCTGGTTAGGGTCGCGAAAACGTGCCCCAGTTTGAGATTTTCATGTCACTATAAAGAGGATTTTCTACAGATTTTGATGAAAAAGGAAAAATCCTGAAACGTTGTTGGGAACATTGTTAATTTTCACAATAAATTTGGGAGGTCACTCCGAAAAGTTGGGTCCAAGTTTACAGTTTTGCCAGAGCCATATAATTATTTGTGATCATCCTCACTGGACCTACATGTACATGTTGTATTGAAAGACCATACAAAGTGCCTTGATTTATTTATTCAAAAGTGTTCATTATGTATTTTATTATTTATATGCTATTCCAAAAAATATTTAAACAAATCAGAAATTGTGGAAAAAATCATAATTTGCAACCAAAAGTTCCAGAGGTTGAAATCCACGACATAACTGTTTTAGTTGTGACCCGTGGCAGCAGCAAACATTATGACGTACATTTACAGCGGTAGCAGGAAGCAGCCGTCTTAACAACGGTTTGGCTGATGCTACATTGTCCATGGCTTGTATATACCTGTGTCCAGACCTTTGGCTTCGCCATTTTCGCCTGGATTTCATCCATGGATTTCGGCTCATATTTATATGATTCAATGCCCCATATTTCGCCAACTTCGGCATCAGTATAATCTCCATCAAATGACGATGATGAACAACACAATTGGTCAGTACTACTTTTGGAAACTTTTCAAAAACACTTTCGGAAGTCGTAGTTGGTAAACTTATTTTTGCAGCTGTACGCGACGTAACAAGTGTACAAAACATACCGCAGTAAACAGTTCGCCCTGCCGTAAATGTACGTCATAAAAATAGGCTCAGTGAAAGTGTCCGACGGCTTTTGTTTCGGGCCTGTCGGTTCGCAGTAGTGGCGAATTACATTTTCATAGGTTTTTTGAAGGGTTAAAGAAAAATAATTAAAGTTTTATTTTTTGGTTAAATTCCTACCTAGAATTACTTACTTTTTAAAATAGGGTTAAAAATATTTACCATTTTGTATGGTCTTTAACCAACAATACAGGGCTTGAAATATCCTCAATTTACCCTAAATGACGAACCTAAGGTTATATAATCAACTGGACGGTAACTTACAAATGAAATTAGCAGTTTGGTGTTTCAGTTTGTTTCAGTGAAGGATTCTCTTGTATAAATGCGGAATTTCAATGCATGATCATATGCGTGGACGTCTTGAGCGCTGTTTTTTGAGACGCACAGAATTGTAGTCATCAGAAAATTGATGTTGGTATAATGACTCACCCCCAAACTGTTAAAGTTTATGGGGGCACAGAAAATGTACCCAAGAAGAAAAACAGTTGAATCATGCTTCATCTTATTCCAGATGGTTGTAAAATTGTTTTTAATCTTGAAAATAAAAATATTGTTTTCGATTTTTTAAATAAAATGGTATAATTTGGAGCTCTCAAAACTTTTAATCAATATTCTTGAAAGACCAATAAAATGGAAGGTGGTTAAAATTTTTGCAAAAAGTACTTTAAAACTTTGAAATGTGTATAAATGCTGTTAACATTTTGTCAAATAAAAGATTTCTTTTCATAACCATGATATTAATGTTTCATTTTCTCAATAATTTTCCACTACCGTCGAAATAAACACCAACGAATTAAGTAGTCTTCGTTCGGTTCTTCTATATAAGGAATGTGCCCATTTTGAGGATCAGTATTTCTTTAAAAAATCATTACAAATGCAAAGCATTCATATATTTTGGTTTCCACAGACAACACTACAGCTTGTTGACGGCATAGAACAATAAAATCACAGATGTTCGTGAAAAAAAATTGAGGTCATGTAAATCTCTTACTATTTGTATCTAGTAAAATCAGTGGTTAAACAACTTTTTCCACTTTCACAAGCACTAACTTTCCAGTAAATCATATAATTTCACTATAATTTTTATTTCTGTAACAAGCACGACTTAGATAAGTTTATGCAACCAGTAATACGCCATAATTTTGTAAGTTTTCCGAGAAATGCTAAGCCAAATGTACACTACATGTAGGTGCGGCGAATTACGTACATGGACGATACACACTATGGAGTGTCATGGCCTTGCGGTCTAGTGCACCGGATTCAAGTTCTGGTGTTGTCAAAATGTGGGTTCGAATCCTGGCCTGGCTGGTTGTAGTGCTTGCGTACTTAACCATAATTGCTTCGTCCTTGGGAGGGGACGTAAAGCTGGAGGTCCTGTGTGTTATGTAATGCACGTAAAAGAACCCAGGACACTTATCGTGAAGGGCCTTGCCCCGGTGTTTTCCTAGCACCGGCCGGCCATGGGCAGAATGGTGGACGCCAGTGACACTTGGTGGCGCACGGCCTAGGCTAGAGGGCAGCGAGAGACCGGCTGACCGGCCGGCCAGCGAGCTAGTAAGGCAGGGTTGGGGAAAAGTTATGAGCTCTGCATCGATGACTGCAAACAACCAACAAGTCGTAAAATATTCCTTTAACTTTCTAAACAAAGTAATGTTTTGAACTGCTTACCTTCGTAATGGAAATCCACTTCCACGGTCACGGCCATCCACAAAGTTTACATGGTTCATATGGTTGATGTTTCGCCTTAGCTGGTAATCGGCATGGTAGCATTGCGAACCACGCAGAGTATATGAAAGCTGCCTTAACTTCTTCATAAAATCCTTCATGATGAAGATAGATATTGTATTGGCTTATAGCAAAAAGGTTTTTTCATCAATCAAAAAGTAGTTTAAATTACAATGCAAAAGTTTTTAATCAGATCAATGTTCTAAAAGTATACAAGTCGATCGTATTTATACTGTTTTTGACATAACAAAATGTGTCGAAGTTGCAAAATAGTGAACGAGCTGGCGTGAGTGACCACTTTTTAAATAGCAGCTTAGGGGTCCTTTAGTACGGTGATGTTGCGAATCCTGTCGAGTGGAGGCGCTGTTTCTTTTCTTCTTGTTTTCCAAAAAAGTTATTGTTCACAATAATTATTATGTACATTTATAATGTACATGTACACTGTACATGTACATTGGTATGTGCACAGTATGTGGATGCGTGGCGGACACAGAAGTGGGTCTGACAGCTGGATCCGTACATCACCACAAGGTAGTGAAAACAGGTCGCATGAAAAGTTCGCGGACTCGTACTTGGCTCAGAAAAAACAACAGCCGTACAACATACACCCAAACTTCACAGTGAGACTTCCCGTACAGGCGGTGGTCGGGCAAAATATGTTGATGACGTCACGATGTGCTCGGATCAAGGCATTGTATGTAGTAGGAGGAATCGATGGAGTTAAAAAACTGTTGCCAGATGAAGTTAAAAACTCTTCTGAAAGCTGCTTCACAGCATTTTAGCACGTCTGTGACACTTCAGATGTGATAATAGTGTTAAAACTCCACCAAAGAAAGGTCCTTGGAACTGTAGTGACGCGGCTCAGACTAGCCCGCCGGGTTGCGCCTTGGCCTGCCTCGAGCAGTTTCCCTTACCGAAACAGGTGCACCCATGTGTGCATGTGCCGACCGAGGCCAGTAGCTGCCAGGATAGTTCAGTCTAAATAAACTCGCTTGTGTTCCTTCCTCCATGCTTTTACCCTGTCTGATCCGTGACTGATTGCATTCCCACTCACATAATAAATGGAGTCCGTGCTTGCAAAGCATTCAACAAAACCTATACCGGTACCCGATATAATATGCATTGTCAACTTTTGACAAACTCCAAACAAATATATAGTCACGGTCTGATTTATGATAGAAGAGACTTTTCCCCCCACACCCACTTGTTGAACTCAAGGCCAGTTTACAAAAAGGATTACAAAATCACATCCGATGAATTGGGACTAACTCTTGCAGCCCATAGAAGTACAGGCATAATGTTCAACTTTGTACGACCAAAAGGCAGTATTAAATTTGCAGATGAATTAGTCTAAGAATATTAGTACAATAATAGGTCCCTGAACCAAAACCAAACAAAAACAGAATAAAGAGTGACCATACCTTAAAAAGGGTTTCATACAGACAAACTGCAAAAATTAATGCCCGGCTGCCCCACTCAAATAAGTAATAATAATAATAAATAAAATAAAATATAATAAAGTATAATAATTAATAAATAAATAAATAATTTAAACAAAATCGTAAATAGGCCGAGGCATAAAGGGTTTTTTACGACTCTTTGAAACAATAGTTCAATCTGTTTTCCTTCCTCCATGGTTCAATCTACAAAAATGCCCTTCCAATTTTTTGGAAGCATTTTTGTGAGCCTATAATAGTAATTATGGACCTAGCTGGTTAAGAAAAAGAAAACGGTTCCCACGCGCGGTCTTTTCAGCAGTATAAAAACCGATAGGGTCGTGGCCACGGGACGGACACGGGGCAAGAGCCATGCATTTATGTCCTTTGCCAACCACACGTAGAAGAGGAACTGAATAAGTTTCAAGGCTATCTCGTGACCCTCCCCCCTTTTTAGTTTTTAAGCTTCCTTTGGGGAGACCATGACATGATTTTAGCAAAGCGGCTAATTATTTTCTTTCTCAAAAATCATCTAGACCCATCCCACCTTCTTCCAAAAATCTTGGATCTATACCCCTGATGTTTAGTGTAGTCTCACTCAAACTCAAACTTACCTCGGGGGAAATGGGATGATGTCCCGGCTGTAAAATCATTGGTGGAACGTCATTTTCATCAAAATTTATATATTATGTTATAGCTTTGATCCTCATAGCATTTCGCTTATTTAAAGAGTACTCCTGTAAATTCCACATTGGAATGAATACAATAAATCGGAATGCATTTTACATTTGTTTTCTCGTGAACGACAAAACGTTATGACTTAAAACTTTTACAGGTTGCTTTTTAATGTACCGGTACGGTACACTGTTTAAAAAATAAATATGCTGCACGTTTCCATATTTGTTTGGACATATTCTTTGTGGGCCAAAAAAGAGAATCAGAATGGGTAAAACAAACAAATATGGAAACGTACTGCAGTTTCATTATTAAGCGTTTACAGAAATTGTGTAAATCAGTTTAACACACTTGTTATGTAAAATTGTAATACAGCAAATTGTTGGAAATAGAGTTGCCTGCATTTTGCTGTAAATTTACATGTTTTTTTTTACAGTGTGTATCTTGAATCAAATAGAGTAGACAGGGTCTATTGCCATACTCGTAGAAACAGTTTTTTTTCCCAACATTAACAATTCTGTACTTTCCCTGATAATGTCACGTCCCTAACTATAGCAGTCGATCCCAACTAGAGTTAGTACAGACTGTAGTTTTGTATACCCAACTACAACACTATGATTTGGACGGGCCCAACTTATAGTCGGGCGTATGAGTAACACTCTGTAATAAAGTGGTTCAATGAAGCCCTTAACTTTAATTCGTGGGTGCTGCGTGAGAGGTCTCTGGGGTCTCAAAGTCTCGCGTAAACCCACACCCCGCAGACCCTCTGGCGTACAGACTGGTTCATGACCGGGTCATGGTACACCAATGTCGTCGGCATCACATACGAACCAGAGGGCGCCATCTTCCAGTGGGAGACCGGTGAACAGGACCTGGACTTGGCAGAAGCACGGGCGTAACTCCCGGGGGATGGGGGACATATACCGCACTTTTTGGCCCGGGGAATGATCCATAGTATAGGCCCTATATCACCCCCAGAATTTTTCATGCGGTAAAATTAATAAAAATAATATAAGAATTCGTTCAAAAAGGGGGAAATTTGGTTTGTTTAAATATTTATTGCTGTTTGTTTCTTTGTATGTTTTTGGTGTCATCTTTATGATAGCCGTGGTGGAGTTGTGATTGGTTGTGCGCCAGTGGAGTAACCACGGGGGTTCAGAGGGTTCAAATCCTCTCCCCCTCACGGGCCTGCCGATTTAAATGGTACACATAAAGTGATGTTTCAAGTGGTGCTGGGGGGGGGGGTACCCCCCGTTGAGCGACTTTCGAGATCCAATACGTTGTATATTATGCAAACAAATTTCAATATCATCCCCCCACATCTCGACACGGATTTTACGCCACTGGGCAGAAGCGTAGCCACTCGGGAGGAGAATTGGTTATGTCTCGGTATGTTCACCCCTCCCTCCCTCCCCCATAGAAATCCCATCAAAGACACTGAGGGGCAGGGAACTAGCGGGCGAAACGTGCACTCTTAAAATTAAATTGTTGAATCAATCTTTTAAAATGACAACACTTTGATAAAGTTAAATTCAACTCAAAGAAAATGTTAAAATAACACGGAGTTAAGTTAAGTTTAACTGTATCATTGTTAACTGGACACTTTTTAAAGTTAAATTTAACTTTACAAAGATAGAGTTGTCACTGATCGAACTCTTTAAAATGTTGATTCAAGAGTGTGGGTGCATGGTATTGCACAACTCAATAAATGATCTGAAATACAGAACGCTTTTATAGTTTTTAAAAGGAATTTATTTTCCGTCTTGGTACTTGTAGGTTGAGTGTAGGTTCGAATCCTTGGTGCGACCGTGGTGATGTTGTGTGTTCTTGTGCAAGGACACTTTAACCGTAAAGTGTCTTCTCCGACGACCCAGCAGTAAGTATGGGTAGGCTACCGGCAATAGTTGTGGGGGAAGTAACCTGCTAGCTGTAGTATCCAAACTGTATTGTTGTTGGAGACATGGGTGTAGGCTTGTCGTCTGTTTGTTCGTCTCCGCGTTCGTCTGTTTGCTGCGTTTCCATTGAGGTTTCTCCGATGTCAGAGTTGTTATCTTCTCAGTGATGTTTCGCGATGTTCGCCGAGTGGTTTGAAGAATGAGGAGTTACGCTGTGTCCTCAAGGACACAGTCTGGAATTGCACATGCCCTCTTAAATCCCTTTTGTTACTTATTTGCTAAAGAAAATCTCCTTGTTTTCTTTCTCCAAGGTGGAGAGGGATGTAGTATCCAAACTGTATTGTTTAAATGGCTCTTCAGGAGCACCTTACTCTCTGTATATGACATGCATGCTAATGAGGTCAAGCTCATGGTCAATATTCAACATGTAATAAAGTATCATATCATGGCAGCTATTTAGTACTTGAATCCAACTTTATCTAGCAACATCACACTAGCTATCCCCGCCGGGGGAATAGAAATATTCTCAGTAGTGTCATGCCAACGAAACCGGATATTAATACCGGCCAGATGAGCAAACGTGGCTCCGTCAGACAGACTTATACTTTTTTCTTATTTATTACTTATTGTCCATTATTTATTACTTAGTTTATACAACCAAAATGTTATGTGATCCCCAGTTGGTTTTTTTCCCCCAGATACTTCTAAGAAATTGGCAAAAAAGGGATTAATTATTTTTCCAATAGGCTCGCGTGACACTGTGGTAATTTGTTTAAATATCCAGACCAGAGAAGACGGATGCTTTGCCAAAGCGGATGTATTAATCACGTTCTCTCACGTTCGGCATCGTGAACTAAATAAACTGACCAGTATTCACACTTGGGCACAATGCCTACCCCTCCCCCTTCCCCCTGTGCGGCCATATCGATGGTCAAAGTGGAAATTTGTGGAGTTATTGGCATGGCTCCCACGTATAAAGCCATTGTTTTTGCCCCTCCGCAGTGCCCCCATAAGACTCAGTTCCAGGAAGGCCTGGCTACCAGCCTGAATAAACTCATTAAATTTCATTTGCACCAAGTTATAGGTTTATATAACAAAAATGTTACGTGATCCCCAATTGTTTTTTTGTCAGATACTTCTAGAAAGAGTCTCCGGTTTCTGGTCAAGGTCGGCTTCAAAATCGGTGCGGTGACGCGCGGCAGACTCTTCCAATCGATCCAGTAATTTTTGCAGCAATTGGACATCGTTTCATAGCAACAACAAAAAAATAATAATAAAAATGCAGAGGCGCTGGTCTGAGGCGATGCGCGCGGAGACCAGAAACCAGAGACTTTTAAGTTTGGCCCAAAGCATGACAACATAATACACTATTGTGTTTATTTCCTGGAGGAAGGAATAGTTTCTGTTTGTTTTAATGTTCTACCAAATATAAGAGCAACGTTTTTTTACAGGATTATTGGTAACTTAGTTATTCCATGGAGGAAAGGAAAACTGTACAGTAACAATTATATTGTATAGCGCCCTCAACCAATAGCAAAAAGCCACATTGCCATTCCAGAATAGATTGGTTCCACATGATTGCATTTACATTTACTGGTATGGTGATAGTGTACACTGGGTACAAGACTGCAATAAAAGACACGATTTGCAGGGAAAGTCTAAAAATATCCAAAATGAACACCGTTTTATCACGAGCAAACACAATTTTTGCCTTTACGCTTAGCGTTATGGCAGCCCTAACATTTGGGTGTTTCCTGACGACAGCTTTCGATAGCAATATTGCCCCAGTTTACTTGGAAACTGCAAAACATCTGGTGTGAGTTTTGTTTTCGTGTTGAACCATTGTCAAACCTTCCAATGGTCCATTGTTTATGAATGACTGCCATGACTACGTATCATAGTTATTACATACATGTATAACAAATTAGTAGTAGTACTAGTACTAGTAGGCCTACTAGTACTATCATCAGGTTTATGGAAAGAATGTAGAATACAACTGCCACTTTTTCCATCCAAATATGACAAATTTTACAGATTTTCCTTTAAAAGATAATAGAGTAGGTAGGCCTATGTGCGTATCCCACGCATTGTCGCAAATCTTTTTGGCCGCGGCCTTAATCTCGGGTTGAATCGCCGTGGCGAAGACACCGTGGAGATAGCGCTTTGTAACGTTTCGCTTAGGCCGTTCTTTTTGACATACCCAGGAGCTTTTTTTTCGAAGACGTAGATAAAAAAATTCAAATATTCTACTTCAACCTCGTTCTCAAATTTTCTGAATGGGGCATCTAGAAGTTTCCAAACAAAATTCTCGAAATTTGGGTTCGCTTTTGCTCATCAAAACCATTGACGATTTACCAAAAGTTGAGTAAAATCACTTATCAAACCACAAAAATCATTTTTCTATACTTGTTTTCTACCTCTTGACCAATTTTGACGGAAATTGAACGATTCCCAGTTATGTTTTTTTGATTCGCAAACATCGATGTCAACCAAAGATTGTATTGCGCCACGTTCAGCGCACGTTAGACCATGGAGGAAGAATCTGTTTTCTTCCTCCATGGTTAGACCTACCAATTTTCAGTCCGATAAATCGTCCGTTTAAACCTAATATACATCGGCGTAACACAATAAATATTAGTTCTCATGAACTTATTTCATTTTTTTCTTCATATTTCCAGTCCAATATCATTTATTATTTTTTTTAATGTTTAATTAAATCAGGGATAAGAATTTCTTGCGGATTTCAGTAGGGGCCTATAATTTATACTATAAATATTAAAAATTCTCAGATTTGAGTAATTTTTTTTCTATTTTTTAAAATTTATTTTCATTATTTTGTTTTATCTTTCCAGTCCAATATAATTTATAAACTGTTCTAATATTTAATTAAATCAGGGATGAGAATCTTTCGAAGATTTCAGTGTAAAAATAGGAAAATAATCCTCAGATTTGAGTAATTTTTTTGTTTTCATAATTTTTTTAATTTATTTATTTTTTTAACACATTTTTTTGTATTTCTTATTTGTAAATCAGCACAACAAAACAAACTAATCATTGAATTAGCCTGGAAATAGGTTATTATTCTTCCTCTTTTCCCAAGCATTCCAGTGATACCAACCTTTTGAAAATCGGACAAGAATTAAGAAAGTTATGATATGGAATCTGAGAAAATCTTGGAAATGGTCACAAGTCAAATTTACATTTCTTTTGTTTTTCCTTATAAAATAATTGCCATTTACGGGCCTAAAATTGCCGGATTCAACATGTCATAACTTCCTTATTTTTGGTCAGAGGAAGATGATCCTTATATCATTGTAATCGTCTATTCAAGACCTTGACAATGATACTAGTTGTATTGGAATCTGTTGATTTTGAAAATTTTTGTCACATAGCTAAATAGAGGATTCAGGATTTGAGCAATAAATCATGCACGAGCTGTTGGCCATTTTGTCATCTGCTAAATTCACATGCAATAGACATTGTGCACAAGTGGCGACTGGGTTCGACATTCTTTCCAGGTTTATTGACATGATAAATTAAAACAAGTATTGGTAAGCGCTGATCGTGTATTTTTATTGGCTGGTGAGCATTCATGAGGCAAATGAAGGGGTGGGAGGGGCTAAGTAGAAATCTGAATTTAGGGGGCTTTTGCTTAAAATGAGTTAAATCAAAATGTTAGTCTGGGCAAGGAGAAAGTAGGCCTATGTCTGGGTTGTAAATTGTTTACAAATATTTTTTTGCAAATAAATAATTTCCCCTCCCCACCGTAATTGTGGAGTGTCGTGGCCGAGCGGTCTAGCTTACCGGATTCAAGTTCTGGTGTTAGCAGCAGAATGTGGGTTCGAATCCCGGCCGTGACACTTGTGTCCTTGAGCAAGACACTTAACCATAATTGCTTCTCTCCACCCAGGGGTTAAATGGGTACCTGTGAGGGCAGAGTTGGTTGATTAGCCCTATATGCACTGTAATGGCAGCAATTGAGCTGTATACTCCCCAGGGAGCTGAGATGGTTTCAGGAATGATTTATGAGCCTTATGAGCAGGGGTAATATAATGCGCCTTGAGCACCACTCAGTTGGTGGATACGTGCGCTATATAAGTCCACACATTATTATTATTATTATTATTAATAGTGTAACACATATAGTTAAAAAGGTAACACAACTGTAACCAACCCATTTGTGCTGGTTTTTATTTAGAGAATAAAAACAGTATTTTTCGGCAGAGGCTCCCACATTGAATCACTTGTAGAATGTCGTATCCAACCGCCACTTTTTCTCATTCAATATAACCAATAATGTAATCTTATCTACCCAGTAAGGTGGAGAACATATGGATGATGATGGACATATACTTCAAATTATTCCAGGATATTTATTTCATTAAAAAATCGCATTTTTGATATACGATGACTTCCTCAGTCATGTCAGTCTGATCTTGTCAACTCCCACGTTAGTGACCAACACGGTCATTGTACATGCGCAGTGACAACTATAATAGGAACCGTCTATTTTCTGAATGGGAAGATTTTTTTAGAAGGGAAATAAAGTCCGAAAACCATCATAAAAGTGGATTTTAAAGATAGTTTTCGCTTTCTCTACCCCCAAAAATTGATAGAATTGTTTAACTGGTTAGTGGTTGCAAAAAAATATTTTAAAATCCCTTAAAAAGTGGTGGTCGGATACGACATTCTTTCCCTTTCTTTAAAAAAAATATTTGTTGATCCGCAGGAAAAGCAGATACACTCCACACGGTGAGAAGGCTGACCAAGGCCACATAACCTTTGACCTCACATCTGACCTTGACCCACTTTTCACTTGGAACACAAAGCAGCTGTTTATTTATCTCATGGTGGAATATCAGACAGAACTAAATGTAGGTAGACAATAAGATTCTGCTTGGGTTTTGTTGGTGTTTACAATGGTCATTGGGTATTGTTTTCTGTTGTTTTTGCTTCCAAAAACGATGTCCAATTGCAGCCAAAATTGCTGGATTGATTGGAATGCTGCCGTGCTGTGTTTTAAATGACTTTTTCACGTAGGTGTATCAATGTCTGCCCGATTTGTGAGGCCTTTCTTAGCCACCATACTTTGTATAATTTATATAGGAAATTTGTTCCCTGTTGGCAAAAAAAATGTCACCGCACTGATTTTGAAGTTGACCTATGACCAGAAACCGAAGACTTTTTTTTGGGGGGGGGGGGGGCGTAAGGGCTGTTCAGAGTGTCTACACTGTTGCGACTGGAGCACGGAAGTCGGTTCTTTACTGTACAATTTAGTTTGTCATTATAGAATCTCCTAAATCCAACTACTACAGTTACATATGTAAGTTTTTTGGAAAACATTCAAGTATTTATGATGTGATATACAATTCTTATTTATTTGTCTTCTTTTTTTCCCCCCAGCAATTAAACCAAGTGGTTTTGTGGGATAAGATTATCCAGCGAGGAGGCAAGGCCAATTTAGACTTGAAGAAGATGAGCTTAAAATATCCATTTTACGATGACGGCAATGGTCTTAAGTAAGTACAGTATATAAAGTCTACAACTACCAATTAACCATTAAACAGCATTACAGTGGAACACCCTCCCAGCTGATTGCTTTCCACCAACTTACGATCTGTTTAAGTTTTAAAAAAACATGAACAAATGTAATCTTGCTTAACCAGTTCGCGTCGGAGGCTGTGTATACACGCAATTTTGTTTTGCACCACGGATCAGAGCGTCTAAACACGCCATAGGAAACTCCGGAATATTTGTATGCATGCTCGGTTGACGTGGCAACGAGCCGAGCGTACAGTGACATGCTCGGTAGTCGTGGCCACGCGCTGTGGAAGCTTCCATTAACGTGTTTGTGTGGGAAAAAGAAACCCACACAGGGGCCCAGAAAAACTGTTTTATTCCCGACGCGAACTGGTTAAATGGTGGATGACATATCGCGTATGTAACCCCTTACACTTGAGTGGCCATTGGCCTTGTTTAGGGCGACTGACAGTAAATAAAAAAAACAATTTTTAATTGTGATAAACCACCCATGAATAGTGTTGGGACGGTTAACCAACTGAAACTTCACTGTGTATAAATTTGCTAACTGGCTAACCGAAACAAATATTTAAAAATTACGACCAACCGTTTTGTTCTAGACTTTCTCCTTTGCCACGATCATTGCGGGAAGTTTATTGCTGCTTTTTGATTGAAAATGTATACACATTATGCCATTTGCCGACAATCTAGTTCTGTGTGGCCGTTAGGTTGCCGACTTTCAATTAACCGACCATGAACGATTCGGTTAAATGGTTCGTGAACTAACCAGTAACCCCAAGCAACTAGGGGGGGTATACTCCCTCAGGCAGGTATTGCATGGGTAGGATAATATCATTTATTTGTCGTCCATCATTTGTTATTCTGCAGAGGTCACGACAACATAACAATGACGCTGAATTGGAACGTAGTACCAGGAGCAGGAATGCTACCCAGGGTAGCTGGACAGGGCGCACACCGGTTCTCATTCCCCAATGAGTACAGTACAAAGAGAATATAGTGAGGAGATAATATGCAATTATTCTTATTAGGGACTATTTATTATTTTCCTTGAGCAATCTGTTTAAAGGGACAATATCGTCATGATCAACAGGGCATGGAATCGGAGTGCTATTTTGTAGATTAACTCAGTGACCGAAAGTAATACCCTACATGATAATGTCATATCGTTGTGTGCCCGGAAAAAGATTGTACGACCTTCTTTCAGGCACACAAAGTACAACTTTTTGTCCCAGCAGAAGGTCGTAAGCAATAAAATGGCTCCTTTGAAAAAAACTGTTATATATTTATTGCTAGAATTACTCCCAAGACATGTTTTTCCATTCCCATGCTGAATTTAACTTTCCTACAATGACTTATAAATGGCAGAGAAACAACCAAACTTTCAAACTCAGTTTTCTTGAAACACAAATTTGCACATTAACCCTAACCCTCCAGGGTATTTTGGCTAGAAACCCTGCCAGACGCATCAGATTGCATCGTTTGTCAAAGTGACTTGGCTGCAGAGTGCAGCAAGATCCATCTGGTCACAAATCTCAAGGCCGAACTGCCTCAGAGTCTGTGGTCACCAAACTCAGCAGGATACAACTCTGGCATTGTTCAATGGGACCAGCTCTCAATAGCCTCAGACTTGGCTGCTTATGCACTGGTGTTGACAGCTGAATCCATCAAAGTGCACCAGACTTTTCCACCTGATGCACTGTGCTGTGTCTGGCAGGGTTAGGGTTAATTGCTTACAACCGTTTGCCAGGCACACGACGATATTACCCGTTTAACACAATGATTAATAATAATAATAATGTGTGGACTTATATAGCGCACGTATCCACCAACTGAGTGGTGCTCAAGGCGCATTATATTATTACCCCTGCTCATAAGGCTCATAAATCATTCCTGAAACCATCTCAGCTCCCTGGGGAGTATACAGCTCAAGTGCTGCCATTACAGCGCATATAGGGCTAATCAACCAACTCTGCCCTCACAGGTACCCATTTAACCCCTGGGTGGAGAGAAGCAATTATGGTTAAGTGTCTTGCTCAAGGACACAAGTGTCACGGCCGGGTTTCGAACCCACATTCTGCTGCTAACACCAGAACTTGAGTTCGGTAAGCTAGACCGCTCGGCCACGACACTCGATGATTGGTACCTATAGACGAATTTCAAATTGACCCAGTCTGCACACTTCCGCATTGAAACCGAGGCTCTCTGTGTCAAGTCACAACGACTCATGCTCCCATCATACAGCACATGCGTCAAACACTGAGAGCCTCGTCATCAAACCCGGAAGTACGTTAATTTCGTCATCTTGGGATTTGTCTGTACCGACTTCACATCAAGTTAGCTTAAGTAATTCACCAATTTTGTACATTCTCTATAAGGCATGCCTGGAATATCTTCATTGTAGGGGCAAGGCCAATTTTCCTGAATAAAGCACACTTGCTAATAACATCATAATGACTATGAGAACATTTGTAAGGGGAACCGAGGCCACGACCAGGGCAGAGCTGCCAACATATGATTTTGAAAATGAGGAAGATTTAATTTTCTAATCGGGAAGACTCAATCGAAGCGAGCAATGGTCTCCTTGAAATTCCAAGCCTGATGAGGACATAAATCTTGAAATATTTCAGTACAGTACGAGTGTGCCTATGTTAACCTTTTTGTAAACATGATTTGTCAACTAATACAGAGACTTCAACTAAACTGGTTTATTTGGTCATATTTAATTGTTATCTTTATGCTCGTCATGTTTAGGTAAAAAAAAATAACTACAAAATCTCATTTCTGAAAAAAGGTTTCTGTCTTTACTTTGATAGGATAGCACTTGTGATGTTACTGTTTCACTTTCGACGTAAAAGTTAATGTCCTGATATTTAATTCATATATATATGCAAACATAAGTCTGCAAGTGAAGAAATGGGACCAAAATAGACTGGTGCCTCTATGATGCAATCATATTGGATCAATAACCAGTCTTCTGGGAATATGACCAAGATGGTTGTTCATGATGCACTTTATGTTTTTGAAAAATTTAGAATTACAGTGCTAATTTAAATGCATTTCTATTGTAATTTTCAATAAATGGAGAAAAATGAAATTTGTATTAGCCAATGGCTAGCAAAATGGATTGATGAAGTAAACAAGGCTATTTTTAGTAGAGATTATGGTTCAGGTAGAACCAAATCGCTAAGGCCAAAAAAATAGTTTCTGGTCTCTAGTTTCTGTTGGCAAAATAAAAAGTATCACTCCACGGATTTTGAAGCTGATTGATGACTAGAAACCGGAGACTTTTTTGTTTTGGCCTAAGTGAGAGCATGGTTCAGGGAGAACCATCCTTGGGTGTCTTCTCGACGCTGAAACAAATTAAACTGAGGATGAAGAGATGGTTATGGTCAAGGTTTCTCAAAGTCTGTACATGTTTTATTATGTGGCTTTTCAATAGAAGTGAAAAAAAACACCATTTATACAGAGCATTATTACAGCTTTTTGACATTACAAAACTGTTCTGTATCACTTTATATTGCATGTACATGAAGATAAATTTGTACTTTGTTGCAAATTTAAATATAATGAAAACGGTAATTAAAAATGTTGTATAGGTTCAATACATGTTGACGATCGGTAGTTCTCACATTTTTTAAATGTTTAAATAATGATAAAGCCATTGTACACTAACAGAATTGTCATTTAGAAAAACATAATTGACCACATTTTTACACAATAAATATTTGGAGTAAAATTGAGGATGGTATTAAACTTCCATTAACCCTAACCCCCTTCTAGGTATTCTGGCTAGGAACCTTCCTGAATCCATCAGTGCACATTTGGAAACATGCCCTTTATCTTCAAAATGCACCATGCATTTTCGTTGGTCTTTCATATTCAGCACTTATGGTCTGTACTTCTTGCCAGGTAGTAGTTTTGCCCCATTTGAAGAGTTGAAAGTACCAGTTTCCAACAGTGCTGAATTTTTCCCAAAAGGTGCCCCTTGGAGGATTTTGCAGGATATGGGGTGTGGTTAGGGTTAATATCTATTTGTATGAGGTCATTTTAATGAAAAGATTCAAATAATTTTCAAGAAAAAAGTTTCAATTCCTGGAGCAAAAACAATCCAAGCTAGAATGAGAGTGAATTATCTGAATGGACTTGTTATTTACTATTTCTCATTAACCCTAACTCCCTAAGCATTGTTACTGAACAATAAAAATCCTTCAAAATCCTCCAACTGCCTTTGTTGTGTAGGGATTTAGGGTTAAGGACACAAGATAATAATCTGTACCTCTCACAGGTTGGTTTCTATACATATCTCTTGATTCATACAAAGTATTGATGCATTTTAACAACAGTGTATATTGGTTTTTAGAAATACAGAGCCATAAATAACAACAAAACAAGTTCAACTTTGACACTACCAGAAGTCTATTACTTACATGTAGTGTAGGTAAAACTTGTAGCTTTGCATGGAACTAAGAACACACAACTGATTCTGTAAGCGATGTGCTTATAAGTCAATATAAATAATGCTTGTTCACATACAAATTTGCTCTACGCAAAAATCTTTGAACTTTTGAAATTGATTCGAGTCTCTTACATTTCGTTGCCATGCCTATAGAGGACCAACCTTCGTTGGATAACATTTTCAAAGCATTTCACCCGTCGTGTAATTTGAGAAATAACATTTAAAATTAGTGTTCTACACACTGTGATGTAAAACAAAAAACATTTAATAAGGCCAAAAAACAAGTCTCCAGTTTCTGGTCATCGGTCAGCTTCAAAATCGGTGCGGTGACGCATTTTTTTCCCTTCCCACAGGCATACATTGTATACACGGGGACCAAATTTCCCATATACAAAGCAGAGAGGCCTCACAAATCGGGCATACCCCTATGTGAAGAAGTCGTTTAAAACAACACGGCAGAATTCCAATCGATGCTGCAATTGGACATCGTTTCATAGCAACAAAAAAAAAGAAAATTAAAAATGCTGAAGTGCGGGTCTGAGGCGACAGAGACCAGAAACCGGAGATTTTTTTTTGTTGGCCTGATACATTTTTTGGTAATACATCTTTTTTCTATAATGAATTGCAGAAAACCAAACATAAAAACAGCATTAAAAACTAATAAGAAATACACTTGTATACAGAAATATTCAATAAGATATACTACTCAAAACAATTTAGGGAACACCGGAATAATCTCAGTTAAAGCAAGATCATTTTTCTCAGATAAACACAATGTTTCACAGAATTGATGAGAAACAACTGCACAATGAAACAGATGATAAAGGATGCATGTAGTGATTACACATTTCATGACATGACTACTGAAAGAGAGAGGGGGTTGCAAATGAAAATCCCGGTTCATGGAACATTTCAAACCTATTTGATGTTAAAAATCCGGTGTTCCCTAAATTGTTTTGAGTAGTATATTATAAATTTGCAGATTATGAATCTGTATAGCGTTGTGGGGGCAAACAAACAGCGTGAAATGCTGATAAGTATTCTCTAGTGTAGGGGATTTAGTGTTCTAACTATCACGTACACCATGTGTGTGCAGACCATGCGACTTGCTTACACTTTGCGTGACATTTAGACTACCAGGGTGATTTCCCGCCGGGCAAAAGTGTGTGTATTTGTATGCAGAGTTCGTACATTTTGTACTTCTCCTCATAACATCAAGAATGCTTTTTGAATTTTCATATGAATAAGATTTGAGATGTAATGGGAGTGCCTTATTAAATGTAAATCCAATTAAGAACATTTCTGCAGATATCTCAAAATGTCAGATTTGATGGTTTCTTGCCATAGACCAGCGTACATATTGTGCCCGGTGCAGTTTGACGCTCTTTTGTAAATGTGGGATGTCAATGGTCACATCGTCTATAGGATCGGTAATTCAAAGAAATGACTTTTTAATTTAGAACTAACTTTGTGTAAAGCTAGTGATGTTCTCTCCTAGAAAATGAATATGTTGGAGGTGCTGTCATTAGAATGGGGACAAAATCTGAGTGTGGATTACATGGTGTTCATGTTATTTATCAACAACAGAACAAAATACCGTTAGCGGGTGACGTGCTAGTCCAGTTTATGGTCTCTTGAATGAAAAAGGGAAGGTACAGATTATCTTATTAACGAAATATGTGACCCGCTTCATCGAAATGAGGAATGTCCCCCAAATTTCACATTTTGAGATATGGATATCAACTTAAAGAGAATTTAATGGGCTTTCTGATGATGCCAAACGTTCATTTTTGGTTCATTTCATTCCTGTGTTATAGGATGTGATACATTGATAATGCAGTCATGCACATTTTGTGAACTTTGGAAGTCCATTACGCGGAAACATGTGTTGTGGGACATTCCTCGTTTCGATGGAGAGGGTCACATATATTATCTCATTTTTATGTTGATTTTAACAAAAAACTTTTTTGTAAAACATAAAAACAAGTAAATGTTTTTCTGTTATTTTCTCAAAGACGTGAGCACTTATTGAGATGAAACTTTCACAGGTTAATTTTAAGATATTTTTCTTGAAAACGAGAAGATTGAAATGATCGTGCATTTCCAAATACGAATCATGTACCTTCTCATTAAACATGTGCTCATTGTTTTCGTATCTTCATTCTTGAGGGAAAACAGATTCTGGACTCTCATCAAACAAAATCACAATGACAGAATAGAATGTGAACAAGTCTGACTAATTGCAGTGACACCATGTGAAATTCTCTATTGAGTAGTAATTAGTTCTGAAAAGAACTGGAGGTTACAACTCGACGTTTCGATCAGTATGCTCTGATCGTCCTCAGGAGAATGCCAGAGTCTGGGAAATGCTGCTGCTTAAGTAGGCTGCTGGAGGATTAGTGCATCGAGTTGTAACCTCCAGTTCTTTTCAGAACTAATTACTACTCAATAGAGAATTTCACATGGTGTCACCGCAATTAGTCTTACTTATCCTCTTCACCGTGCAAAGCTATAAGTTTTACCTAGAATGTGAAGTGGTGTGAGAGGGTAGAAATCTGGACTAAGGACTCGCATAACTCATTCTGCGATGACTTGGACTTAAAAAAATAATAATTTACTTAAAAACTTCATTACTTTATGCCTCTAAAGACTTTAGGAGCCTACTCAGATTTTGTTATACTGAAGTAAAAAGAATATTATCAGGAAAAGTAGCAGGTAAACACAAACAAAAATAAAGGAGTCTGCCACTTCTTTTTTTTTTACCACCAAGATACTAATATCTGCTTTACATATACAAAATTATTAACATCTCTCAGATATTTTATATACAAATTATTTTTTGTATTGAAATAATTATCTACTTATTCATAACATACTCTAATTTGGGCAACCCTGACTCTCTAAAATCATTAAAAAATAATAAAGTTGCCTTTAGAAAAATACTTCTTTTCATTTTCTTTCGAAGATACAAGTTATGTGCTTTAAACGTTGCTGGTGTGAACTTATGGATGGTGATTAATTTGGAATTAAAAGACCATTTCGAGCACACAAATTTTTTTCCCGAAACGTGACGATCTCCCACAGAAACATCAGACTTGTTGGCAGTCAAATGCTGCACAATTTGTAACAGACAGTACAATGCTATGCCAATGAGCCCGTTCTACACATACAATGTCCATAGTACGTCAAACTCACAGAAACCCAACATTTTGGTCAGTAAAAGCGATCAAACATGGGAAAGTAACATCAGAGATTTTTCATTGCAATGGAAAAGCTCCACTTTGTAAGCCCCAACTGCTCATACAGGTTGGATTCAATCAAATCAAGATGAAAATCTGGCATTTACCATGCTGAAAACGGCGGAAAAAGAATGAACATTGTACCGCCATTTTGTTTGACCACCAGCAAACCTTTCAAAAAATGGGCCATGTGATCAAAATGCTAAATAACAGGGGTATGATTTGACAAAAGTAAAAAATCCTGAAAAATGGGCAGCGGGCCTGGGTCTCCCTTTGGTCTAGAGGACAAAGCCCCCTGAACCTCCTGGATGTTTAATTTTGGAGGATTTACAGACTCTCCACATCCCCACAAACAAGAAACTAGAGGTTTGGGCACAATACAGGCTACTTTCTTTCTTCTTTCAAGAACATTTTGAGGCAAAGGGAGATTTGTCAAAAAAAAAAAAAAATCCGGAAATCAGGAAAAATCCTGAGAAATCACAGACCTGAAATAAGCTTCCGAAGGTTGCCGAGTGCTGTGTGAAATGGTCGATTAATTATCAATTACTAATTACCCCACAATCACTTTTCATTTTTTGTATTTTTAGTAAGATTATACCTGATCATGTTTCTGAAAGGAAACAAAAAATACGGAGCAAGGAATGGGGGTTGGGATTCTGGAAATATTTAAACAGTGCACTGCTGCTGTAACGAACACTGAGCACTCATGAGTCAATGTAATGAAGGATCCCGTTATGCAACATTTTTTGGGGGGACCCCATAATGTTCATTATAGCGACGTTTCACTGTGTTTGGAATTATAAGGCAGACACTCAAATTTGTACCACATGGATTGACTGAACATCTATCTAAGGAATGGGTTAACGCAATATATATATATCAGGGATGATATTGTGAGAAAATGAAAAGGTAGGAAAAATGTTTGCCATTATCATTAGGCATATACTAGCCTATAGCGGTTTACCTCTATAGCCATGTATAGCAAGGAAACTGTTTTTTATCTTGGTATTTACAATAAAATGATACACAAGGAAAGTTTCCATGGTCTGAAGTTAGTCGGAACGCGGTTTCATGGTAGGATTTTCAAAATATAAAGGTAGGATTTTCAAAATCAAAAGGTAGGATTTCCTATAAAAGTAGGCAGAATATCATGCCTGAAAATATATATATATTTTTTTTGTATATTTTAGTATACTGTTTTACTTCAGTATACTTCAGTATGTCACTCGAAGAATTAACAGACTCATGTACTATACTACTCAAAACAATTTAGGGAACACCGGAATAATCTCAGTTAAAGCAAGATCATTTATTTCAGATAAACACAATGTTTCACAGAATTGATGAGAAACAACTGCACAATGAAACAGATGATAAAGGATGCATGTAGTGATTACACATTTCATGACATGACTACTGAAAGAGAGAGGGGGTTGCGAATGAAAATCCTGGTTCATGGAACATTTCAAACCTATTTGATGTTAAAAATCCGGTGTTCCCTAAATTGTTTTGAGTAGTATATAATTGAGGTAATTTTTCTTTCTTGACCAATTTACAATGACTTGTAGCAGACTGCTTATTTTCAAGCAATCCATACTGATGACAAAGCTGAGGTCATTGAAGGTCGCATTATAATAACAGACAATGGGATGCATTAGCCGTTTGTGATTTACCAAAGGCTTGATGGAGGAAAGCTACGTTTATATTCTTAAACATTCCACGTCAACCAGTGGATCGAGTATATCGTCAATGATCGTAGAGTTACTCGATACACATTTATTTTTGGATTTCGGAGAAGCTGGGCATTTATACGATTGCACTGTGTGAGATATTTGCCTGAATGAACGACAGAAGAAACATCTAAGCTGGAATCTCAGAAGGTTTAGAAGGTTTAAGCGCTGTTTCAGAGTACAAACTTACTCAACACCAAGAACTGACCTTTCATACAAGTGTTCATGGGCCGGGTAAATCGGACCAACCCATTGCAGCAATGTTGACTAAAAGATATTTCACTGAATACCTTACAAAAAACTTCTAAGAGCTAGAAGTCCCTTGCCTGGTAGAAGAGAATATACCCAGAGTCTGACGTCTTTTGGACCTCTGTCGCGAGTCCGTAAAACTCTTCTATGTTAGAAACATCAATTTTCTGTAAATGATAAACAGCGAAATATAAGACATTTAAATGCATGAATCCGTGACATTTTTCATGACCGGGCTTGAGGTGAAAATCTTAGCTGAGCTTCAAATCTTTAATTAAGAAAATGACATGACAGAAATGGAGACTTCCTCATACAATGAGGACAATCAGTGTCACGTGAGACTTTTAACCAGTTCGCATCGGAGGCCGTGTATACACGCATTTTTTTTTTGAACCGGGGATCGGAGAGCGTCTAAACACACATTCCGATTTTTGTGTGTGTTTATTACCGGGAGACTTGTCAACACGCCACACGTGGCGTGCCGTCGTGGCGGCTGACTTGTATACACGCAATCGTTTCTCGGAGTCCACGGGGTCACGGTTCGGTGGCCCCGGACAAAAGGCACTGCAAACAATGAACGAGTTCACTCTTTTTGTTGATTTTTGCATAATCCCTTTATCCAAGACCTGTTCCTTTGACGTACCAGCCAAGAATTTGTAAAGACGGATTTATATCCATTGTTTACGAGGCCTTTCCTCTCTCTCCCGGTATGCCGTCTGTTCGACCGGGCGCTGGTCGCTAATAGGCCGTTGCATCGGAGCTTGCCAACGGTCTAATTGTGCTGAACAAACACAACCGTAATTAAAAAACTAGCCATTTAATTCTCGAAATGTCAATGAGTAAAGGTGTTTATTTGGGTGTCCGGACTTAGTTTCATTGACAAAAAAAATTATTAATGGCTAGAAATTTTTTCAGATTTTTCACTGAAAATAAACCCGCACAGGGGACCGGAAAAAACAAAATATTCCCGACGTGAACTGGTTAAACAGAATACTGAACACAAATCATTTTAAAGAAACTTTTGTTTTAAAATTTACTCAAAACAAAAGATACAGAAGTATTTTTAACTCCCCCACCCCCTCCCCCTCCCCCACCCTCTCCCCCTCCCCCCACCCTCTCCCCCTCCCCCTCCCCCCACCCTCTCCCCTCCCCTCCCCTCCCCACCCCACCCCACCCCTCCCCTCCCCACCCCTCCCCCACCCCCCTCCCCCACCCCCTCCCCCCACCCCCCACAAACACCAACAAGTTTATACTTACATCTACAAGGTCATCATCGAATAGTAACCAGAAACCGTGGCTTTTAACGATGGTGATGTAGTGGCCTCTGTTTGGTCCACTGTGTAGAAACAAAAGACAATGCATCAAAAATACTCGGCAACGATGGCAGTACGAAGCAATGACAAGCTGATGTGATGGAGGAAGGAATGATGGGCACAGCTAATTCTCTGGCTACTGGAGAATCATTTTTATGGTAAATTTGGCTGTAAGTACATCCATACTTGAGAAAGGAATCCAGTGAAATGTACAGGAACAAACCTGTGAAAGTTTCAGCTTATTACATGGTGTCATTAACCCTAATCCTACAAAATCCTCTTTGCTAAAGTGAAGGATTTTGAAGGATTGAGGTTACATGCTACATGCTCTTTGCTAAAGTGACGGATTTTGGAGGATTGAGGTTATTAGGCATACTTGCCTTTCCATGGTACATGTACATCCATGTTTGTTGTAGTGATTGCAAGGTCAGTGCTTGGGTCAGTGGACACTGTTTATTGCTCCATGCATGCAGGGAGGGTCCCTGGCCATGTACGTGTATCACAGATTAGAAACACATGTGTGCATACATGTCATGTGCTTGCTTTACTACTGAAGGATTTTGGAGGATTCAGGTTATGTGTAAGCAAATGGGCCTAGGGAGTTAGGAAGGATTAATTAAGGTTATGTGTAAGCAAATGGGCCTAGGGAGTTAGAAGGGATTCAGGTTATGTGTAAGCAAATGGGCCTTGGGAGTTAGGAAGGACTAATTAAGGTTATGTGTAAGCAAATGGGCCTAGGGAGTTAGAAGGGATTCAGGTTATGTGTAAGCAAATGGGACTTGGGAGTTAGGAAGGATTCAGGTTATGTGTAAGCAAATGGGCCTAGGGAGTTAGGAAGGATTCAGGTTATGTGTAAGCAAATGGGCCTAGGGAGTTAGAAGGGATTCAGGTTATGTATAAGGAAATGGGCCTTGGGAGATAGGGTTAATGATAAAATAGTGAAAATGCATTTAGATTTTTGTGTATGCATTTTAGTGTGGGAATGGAATATAATATATTGTAATACATTTCATGTTTTCGGAATAATCTCTCAGGATGTTTGATACCATCAAGTAAGTTTTTTTATAATTTAGTAATATTTTCATTACCACTCCCTTAATTTAATCAACTATGGGAATATTTCCGACAAATAGGATTGAGGCAAAGTTGATTTTACAATATCTTGTTTTGCTAATTCTGTGATAACAATATTTGATGCCTGGGTGTGCTATTACAAAGAGCATCAAGCCGCTGTGTGATCATTATTGATGATAGTGAAGTGGCTTCTGGTACTAATGGAATGTTTTTTTTTTTTTTTGGTGAACAGATCCATAGACATACCTTCCACAGTGAATAACAACAGACACCAAATCATAGAGCTTGTCTGGACTTGTCGCATCATCAGACTGAAGGAACAAAGAAATCCAAAGAATGGAAAATGGAAATGTAAAGTGATCAGTTTATCATAAACAAAAATTGAAATAGGTGAGGTTATTCAAAACAACAGTGAAAATGACAAGTCTAAATGCTCAAAAGTAGCCTATTTATTCTTGAGTGAAAAATCTAAGGGAATGAGTGATCAAACACAGGTGCATAGTTGCTCCAACCCCCAAGGCCAGTGTGCTCTTTTTTTTAAATTATAAACAAAAATTGGCCCCCACAGCAAAAAATTTGACCCCATTTTTTCCCCTTAAAAGGAGGGTTGTTCTGTGATCTCAATCAAAATATTTTTCAGGCGGGAACTTTCCGAGGGCTACTTTTCTTTCAAAACCATTTCCGCCGCCCCTCATTTTGACAAGTTTCGAGCCACCTGCCTGATCAAATATAAATACCGTCCATGAGCCCGGTCTACTCACTGTGTTCATTAGTCTCAGCTCAAGAGGGAATACGACGCGGTATGAAAGCTTGGTGTATCGATGCACCTGCTCCATGTACTTGAAGCGCTTGAGGTGTAAGGCTAGGATCTGAGGCAGTTTCTTCACTTGCATTCTGCGACGGGATAGGAGAAGTTTATGATTCACTTAACGTCAAATTATTTCGGGACAGACTGGCAGATTTGACAACGGATGTGCGTCAGTAAGCTGAATTATCGAGCATTATACTGCGGAACTTTCTGTGTTTTTCATACATGTAATTTAAGATGGTGGATTTTCTATTGTTAACCCTCCTTCACATGGAGGCCACTCCGATCCACTAAATTTCCAATATGTTCTTCACCAACCTTTAAAAGCATACAAGCCACTGCTGTCCTTTCCAAGTAATCTTACAAAATCAACCCAGTGCCACCCAAGGCCACTGTAAATAAGACCATCTCCGATTACATACTCAACACACACACTGAAGGCCATTAAAAACCACAAAAAGAAAAAGAAAAAAAAAAAAAAGAAAGAAAAGAAAAAAAAAGAAAGAAAAAAAAAGAAAGAAAAGAAAAAAAGAAAAGAAAAGAAAAAAAGAAAGAAAAGAAAAAGAAAAAAAAAGAAGAAAAGAAAGAAAAAAAAAAGAAAGAAAAAAAAAAAGAAAAAAAACAAAAAAAAAAAAAAATAAATAAATAAAAAAAAAAAAATCTATGAAATTTTTGTTTATTTATTTATTTATTTATTTGTGTATGTAATTATGTGTCTAATTATTTATATTAAAAAATTCAATTTTTTATAAATTTATATATTTATATATATTTATTTATTATTTACTTATAATTATCAATTATCTATAATTATTTTGTTTTTGTTTTTGTTTTTATTTTAATCTGTATTTATTTATTTATTTATTATTTTGATTAATTGATTGATTATGTTTGTTTAGTTTGGAGATGTTGCTTTTAATGCTTGTTCATGTTTAAGCTTGGTTTTGGTTTTTGCTTATATAGTATTCTTATTTAATTAGTACAATCTATGATTTTATTATTTATATACTTTACTTTAAAGCTTTATTTAACTATTTATTTCACTTTATTTAATTTTGTTATAATTATAATTAAAACTTTATTTTATATTTATTGCTTCTTATATTCTGTGTATCCATTCAACTTGGAGAACCCCTAGACAGAAACAATGTTTCTTTTGGGTAATCCTTCGGGAGTTGAATGGTATTGTGTTATGTTTTTGTACGTAAAGCATTCGTTTTATGTATTCCTTGTAATGTTGGTCATCTATGTATTTGTTGATATATACCGAGAAATAAAATAGAAATAGAGAAATAGAAACAGTCTTTAGTGGTTTTGTATACATGTAGGTGTGTTTACAGTCAAAATACATTATTATTATTATTATTATTATTATTATTAATCATTTCTGGTAATGAAACCAAGGGATGCCTCAGAAAAGCGCACTTAAGCACTGTAAGCTCGAAAGCCTGAGGAAACCTGTAAACAAGGGCGCTTGCAATGTGAACCAGAAACACCGGGGTAAACCCCTTACACTTCCACGATAAGTGTTCTGGGTTCTTTACGTGCATTACTTAATCTAGTACACGGGACCTACGGCTTAACGTCCCATCCGAAGGACGAAGCAATTATGGTTAAGTATCTTGCTCAAGGACACAAGTGTCACGACCGGGGCTCGAACCCACACCCTGCTGCTGGCAACACCAGAACTTGAGTTCGGTGCGCTAGACCGCTCGGCCACGACACTCCACATGGTCAGGTTTACAGCTGGTTGTAGCTGGTTGTTTGATTATTAGTATGGTCTGCAATGTATCAATGGGAGACCACTTTACCCTGCAATCTCAGTGGTGTGACAGTGCACAGAAGGGTAACCATATGAGGCCACTGGCAACAACTGCAACAGCTTGGAGTGGACTGAATGGGTGCATTTCAGAAATTGCACTGATTGTAGGGGGGTTGATAACTTACCTTTTTTGTGCTTCTTGTTTACTGCAACATGTCTCACAATAGTATTTACATTCATGGCATAACGTCTCTGTGTTACTAAAACCTCTGTAAACAAGATTTATATCAAATTTAAGTGAAATTCTTTCAATTTTATACTACTGTTGCAAAAGAAAGAGTGGAAATGGAATTTTATCTACATACGGACAAATGTGCGAATGTGTACAAATATTGACTATAAAAGGGGGAAAAAAATATCAGACTTATCAATAAAACTTGGATGGCAACTGGCACAAAGTTAAATTCATAAAACATTTGCATTATTATAATGGTTTAATGTTATCTGAGAGACAGCATTACAAATGCGTCAACAGTAAGCTTGGGTGATAACACGATAATATCAAATATCGCGATACCTTTTTTATTCGATTATGATATCGAGAACCTTTTTAAGTTATCGGCATATCACGATTAAATAAAATCGACATTGTGAATCAAGTCAGAAATTCCTTGGAAACAAAATTAGAACAGTCATTTTCAGCTTTTGGAAGTGAGAAACAAAAGCGAACTACTTCAGAAGTACATACACGCTCTGCAAACGAATTTGTGATTTATTGTGACGCTTGTAGATGGGTACATACCTGTGGTTATCGGCTCTAAAGCAATCATGCATGAATGAAAAAATAATCGCGATATTATTGAAAATTGCGATATATTTTTGCCGATATATCGTGGATGGAAAAAATCTATATCGCCCAAGCTTAGTCAACAGGCTGGTCGTAGTGCTGACGCTGGAGTTTAAGAAAAGGAGAACACTTTCACTTGACCGTACCTTAGACAGTGGGTGATTGAAGTGTTTTGCTCCACATCAACTGACAAGTCAAGAAAATCCTCGTCTTTGCTGCTCACCTGCACAAAAGAAAAAAAAGTGATCAAAAAGAAAAAAAAGTGATCAAAAAGAAAAAAGAAAAAAAAATGAGAAGAGGAAACACACTACTGAAAGAAGCTTGGGAAAGTTCAAATTTCTTTAAAAATATAAGTAGTCAGAATTTGAGGGTTTCACCCTCAAACTCCCTTAGCTTACACTTA
Organism: Zoroaster sp. YZ-2022; assembly: GCA_029582265.1. NCBI lineage: Eukaryota > Metazoa > Echinodermata > Asteroidea > Forcipulatida > Zoroasteridae > Zoroaster > Zoroaster sp. YZ-2022. The sequence continues at coordinate 21,179,265 of CM055833.1, read as the reverse complement.
GATTTGACTTTAAATAAAGCTTGCAATTTTTTTTCCTTGGCTCTCTTTGTCACCCATTCCATCTCTGAACCCTCGTCCTCAACTTCTCAAAAAGATTGGAAAAACCCAAAAGGAGAATATATATGAAAAGGACATGGAGAAAAACCAATCTGTCAGCAACTACAACCCCCCCCCCCCCAAAAAAAAAATAAATAAAAAATAAAAACAAACAAATACGACTAAACAACACAGAATCATGTCGACTGACACACTGGGATATTGAACTTAATGAAACGTCTTCCTGAGTTAGTACAAATCTACGATGAATCGTTCAAAAAGCACACCACTGCTGAACCAGCGAGAACAGGCAACCAATCAGGCACCATGAGACGTAAGGCGGAGATACTCACCCCTTCGCAGCAGAGACACCTCGTCTCGTTGGTCAGTGTCCCTTGAAAGATCTCATGGATCCATGTCGGTTCTGTCTTGTGGTGGTAGTAGTCGTTGTTGTTGCTTAATGAGCCATTGGGCGTGCTGGCTTTACTGTTGGGTTTGCTACCTTGCTTGTCGGCTGTTCTTTCAGCTAAAAAATGAAGAAAAAAACCCAGAAATTGTATCCAAAAAAAAATAATAATAAAATAAATAAATAAATAAATAAAAAAATAAAAATTTAAATAGAAAGTTAACAAAATAAGTTAAAGCTGTACTTTACGGAACACAAAGCGAAACTGACGTCATTCAATGTTTTCAACTTTTGCGTATCGTTTGCGCAGTTCTCAGGTTTGGACGTCACATTTCTCTGTATGTACCGGCCTTTAAGAACAGGATACTTTCAAAGCTTCATATTAAAACTAAACAGCAAACATATTCTGAAAGATTAATCCTAACACCCTCTAGCTGTTTTGGCTAAGAACCTTCCTGAATCCGCCAAAATCCAACACCATGCAGTAACACTACCACCCAACTGTTAGACTTGGCTGGAATTGGGACACCCGGCCCCATGCAAAGTATCCCTGTCTGGGCTTTACAGTACCGAGTCCATCAAAATCCAACAAACCCAGCTGTTGGAGTTTGAATGGTTTGGTTAATGTTAACTTAATCTCTATAATTCAAAGCATCTTAACCCTCCTATAGGTTTAACAATCAAGAACACTAAAAATTTTTATGTAACTCCCAACCCATTGACTTTGTGCAGTGCACTCAAATAAATGCAAGGACACGTGGCTATGGTAGGAGGTCAAACCAAAACCACTCGACTGTATATGAGTCTGCTGCTAACTTATGCAGTACATACACAGCTCTGTGTGACTCTGCATATAACTTATGTAGGACATACACAAGTGTGTTTGACTTTGCCGCTATCTCCAGCACTCTTAGAGAAAAATACACATGTGTGAACAATTGGCAATGCAACCAAAAATACTCAAGTGACTGTCTGTGGGTGCGGTGCTTACTGGGCCAAATTTCAGCCTGGGCATAGGAGGGTTAATGGAATAGAGAGCTCTGGATTATACATTTTACTCTTGGCTTTGTGAAATTGTGACGCAAGATACCATTAACAAATGTGACTGGCTCTGGCAAAACCCTAAACTTAGACTCAACTTTTCGGAGTGACCTCCCAAATTTATCGTGAAAATTAACAACGTTCCCAACAACGTTTCAGGATTTTTCTTTTTCCATCAAAATTTAGAGAAAATGCTCTAACTCTATATGGTGACATGAAAATCTCAAACTGGTCCCCGGGGGATCAGTTTTGTACTTTTTCATGGCTGTTACGCATTATGGTAAATGCCGAGAAGTGTCGAGTTTTGCCAGTGTGGGTCACAAATGCCTTTAAGTGTTTGCATTTGTGACTAGAACTTTCCAATTGTGGGTATTTAATTTCAGAACGAAAATGTAACAGCCCACATACCCTGCAAGATGTCAGCTATTGTGTTGAGCAGATAGATGAGGAACTCGTGTGCATCTTGCTGCATGTAGTTGTCAAATACCTCTGGAAAAAAAAAAAACGCAAAAATGTATAACAATTATGTTATAATAATAATATGGACTTATAATGTACATTAATCCACCAAACTGGGGTTCACAGGGACAATATGGTCACGATCAACAGGGCATGGAATGGGAGTGCTAGTTTTAGATTAACTCAGTGACTGAAAATAATACCCCACATGATAAGGTCATATTACCGTTGCCATTGCATATAAATGAGCAAGTAATTTTCAATCAATGTTTTCATCTTAAACTAGGACACCGATTCCATGCCCTGTTGAAAGTCTGCTCTGATCGTGACGATACTGTCCCTTTAAGGAGCTGATTATTATCATTATCGTTGATCATAAATCATTTCTGAAACCATCTCAGCTCCCTCGGGAGTGTACAGCTCAATTGCTGCCATTTTGGCGCATAGGGCTAATCAAACACAACAACCAACTGTGCCCTCCCTGGTACCCATCTACTCATACATGTAGATAAAAGTGATTATGTTTAGTAATTAAGTGTCTTGCTCTAGGACACAAGCACCACGGTCGGTCGCAGTCAGGATTGGAACCCGCATTTTGACGACACAGCCATCAAAACACACAACAGATGCACTAAACCACTCGACCATAGCACTCTATCAGTTGGTTGACTCCTTTTCAAATCGCTCTATTAACTCCAGTGGTTGGGAAATACATTTGGGCAAATATATACGCAGAGCTTTACGGATGGCTACCTTTGAGAATATCCCATGTTGATCCTTATTCTACTAGAATTTTGTATTTAAATCTGAATATTGTTCTTTTCCTAGCAGATAAAAAAGTAAATTTCTTTCAACTGAGGAATGGGGTTTTGGCTGTGAACCTTCCTGAATCCACCAAAATCCAACACGATGCAGTAACACTACCACCCAACTGTTGGACTTAGCTGGAATTGGGACACCTGGCCCCCATGCAAAGTATCCCTGTCTGGGCTGTACAGTACCGAGTCCATCAAAATACAACACCATGCAGTAACACTACCACCCAACTGTTGGACTTAGCTGGAATTGGGACACCCGGCCCCATGCAAAGTATCCCTGTCTGGGCTACACAGTACCGAGTCCATCAAAATACAACACAACCAGCCGTTGGAGTTTGATGGGTTTGGGGTTGTTAGAGTTAAGTGAATGAAATAATTTTAAGTCAAAGATAAAATTAATTACCAGTCAAATAATATCACCTAAGGACAGTTTAACAAGGCTTCAGTTAATTACTTTGTGAAATAATCTCATACTGAATGTAATTTGCTTCCTTTCTACACAAAGAAATACATAAAAAATACCGATAGAAAAAAATAGCAAAACAAGCTTATTTGAGTCACTCTCTCATACATTTAACCCTCCTACTCCTACAAGGGTCAAAATCAGTCAAAATGTTGATATATATGCTTCCCAAGGTATATCTAGTGCACTTAAAAGTCAAACACTGTCAAAACCTTATGTGTAGTAAGTACATTTACAGGTCAAAATGAGTCAACTGTTTTTGACTGGTAAAAAGCATTATCTGGTATTGTTCAGGGTGGTCAAAATGACAGTAAAATCCAGTCAAAAATGCCCCCTGTGTGCACATTTGGGTCAACAGTCAAAACAGGCAGTTGACTGGTTTTGACCTCTATAGCAACTTCCCACTAAAATGCAGCAATAATAGGAGGGCTAATGGTGCAAATCAAATAGATTTTCTCATATGTCTCACTCAACTGAAGTTCCATATATACCATATATAGAGGTTGATTCCCCCATGCATATACAACACAGTATGAACATACTAGTATATTACTGTTGGATACTACGCATACCAGCACACCTTCTTTTGTGTGTCCTGTTGATGGTCTGCTGATTTTCAACAGAGATCAATATGTGGTAGATTTAATCCACTGAATACTTACCCTTTATAACTACTTCTGTTATGGGAAGTTGAACTTTTTAACCATATTCAGGTATAAATATACTATTATGGACATTCGTATTACTGTGATGCCCCTCCCCCAAGATATATGTAAATGTTTTCACTAATTAATACCATTTCCAAGATATGTATAGAACAAGACACAATATATGTAGGGTTATAATATATTCAAAATTGTTACTGGCTCTGGCAAAACCCTAAACTTGGACCCAATTTTCACAAAAGTGAGATTTTGGTATAGATTGATTCTCTAGATTGTCCTCTTTCATTTGATACCAGATTTGTAGAAATCAGTTTTTTTTTTCTCACTGTTGAAAATTGGGTGCAAGTTTAGGGTTTTGCCAGAGCCAGTCACAATTAGTATTGTGTTAACCCTCCTAGTTCTGGTGTCTTTTTCAGACAAGTTGATGCACCATTTGAAACCATTCGTTTTGTGAAACACACCAAGGTGTAGTGTATCCACCATTCAAAACCATTTGAATGATTTATAAGCCACTGTGTAGTACATTCACCATTTGAAACCATTCGGCTATGGAAACACACAAAGGTGTAGTGTATCCACCATTCAAAAACCATTTGAATGGATTTGAATGATAGTAAAGCTTGCTACCAACACTTTTCAAATGGTATCACCATGTGTGTACAAAACCAATGGCCATTTTGGTAAGTGGAAATTTGGAATGGTTTCAAATGGTCAAACACTAGGAGGGTATTAATGCCCATTTGTTTAAAAACAAATTAATTCATTACAGGCATTTCCTCTCAAAATTTTCTGCATTACATTTTGCCAACAGATCCACATTCCATAAAATAAAATAAATTAAAGGGGCAATATTGTCACGATCAACAGGGCATGGAATCAGAGATCTAGTTTTAGATTAATTCAGTGGCTGAAAGTAATACGCCAAGTGATAAAGTCATTACCGTTGCTGCTGCATAAATGAGCCAAATTATCAGTCACTGTGTTCACTCGGACACCGATTCCATGCCCTGTTGAAAGTCTGCTCTGATCGTGACGATACTGTCTCTTTATGCTATTAAAGATCGCATCGCCCGTGTTTTACCGACAATTTCCGGATGCTTTTGTTTTCATGGAGGCATTGATATTTTCCTTTTAAGCAAGGAAAACAAATAGTTTGAAATGAGATATTTAAAAAAAGAAGTTGTAAGATGCGTGGTTTTACAGAAAAATTGTGCCCAAATGAATTTATGACGTGACCCGAAATAAATTCCTTTTGGTAAATTTTGACTGTAAAACCATGCTTCTAACAATATTTTGCAAAAAATGCGTCATTTTAAAACATTTGTTTTCCTTCCCTCAAGTTAAATAGCAATGTTCCTATGAAAACGATAATTTCTGGAAATTGCCTTGAAAATAAGAACCAATGACAAAACTCTACAAAAACGAAAAAATATGGGGTTAGGTCAGATACAGTCTCCATTGCAACAGCACAATATATTTTTTAACTGAAAAAGCTGCTTTTGTGTCCCGTCATCACGATACCCAAATTTCATAACTTAACCCTAACCTCCTATAGGTATTTGGGCGATAACATGATAATATCGAATATCGCGATACTTTTTTTTATTTTATTCGATTACGATATCGAGAACCTTTTTAAGTTATCGAGATATCGGCATATCGCGATTTAAAAAATATATCGCGATTAAAGAAAATCGACATTGTGAGTCAAGTCAGAAATTCCATGGAAACAAAATTAGAACAGTCTTTTTAGCTTGTGTGAAAGTGAGAAACAAAAGCGAACTACTTCAGAAGTACATACATGCTCTGCAAACGAATTTGTGATTTATTGTGATGCTTGTAGAGGGGTACACACCTGTGGTTATCAGCTCTAAAGCAATCATGTATGAATGAAAAAATAATCGCGATATTATCGAAAATCGCGATATATATTTGCCGATATCGCCCAAGCGTATGCTGAATGCAACAGAATGCAACAACAGAAAAGTGTGCAGACTGCTCAGTGCAACAAGATCTACCAGCTAGAACAATGGTTCTTTGGTTCTCTGCCGAGGGCAACAAGATGCAACAATATAGGTTGATGAAATTCTTGCGTCGGGTGATAAACAACCGATTTAATTTTGTTGGTGTAGGGGCAAAAATTAAATCAAAGATGCAACAACTTTTTACATTTGTTGCATCTTGTTCCATGGAATAGTGCCATGGTCGAGCGGTTTAGTGCATCGGATTTGTGTTCTGATGGCTGAGTCGTCAGAATTTGGGTTCGAATCCCAACCACGACCGGGGTACTTGTGTCCTTGAGCAAGACGCTTTACCATAATTGCTTCTCTCCACCCAGGGGTAAATGGGTACCTGTGAGGGCAGAGTGTGGTTGTTGTGTTTAATTAGCCCATATGCGCTGAAATGGCAGCAATTGAGCTGTATACTCCCCAGGGAGCTGAGATGGTTTCAGGAATGATTTATACGCCTGATGAGCAGGGGTAATAATGTAATGCGCCTTGAGCACCAGTTTGGTGGATACGTGTGCTATAAGTCTACATTATTATTATTATTATTATTGCATTGAGCAGGGTTAGGGTTACAAAACAAGAAACACAGTCTAACCATTTTCTTTACGTAACCTTCCGATGAACTTCTTGGGTGCGATGACGCCCACTTTCTTCTTCTGCGTGGTGATGTTATTGAACAAGTCACTGAGGCAGGTCAGCAGGTTCTCTTTCTTCTTGGGCTGTGCTTTGTAACCGAGGACCTTGTCTCTGAATGGCTTGCAGAAATACAATGCTTGGAGAACCGAGTTGCAGTAACATGTGTTTCCAAACTGCAAAAACAGAGGATTACTTGTATTATCCACTGAATGAGTTACCCAGGTTAAAGAAGAAATAAATAAACAAACAAAAAAACAAACAAACAAACAACAACATCTATGACTGGCTCTGGCAAAACCCTAAACTTGGACCCAATTTTCAAAAGTGACCTCCCAAATTTATCGTGAAAATTAACAATGTTCCCATACAACATTTCAGGATTTTTCTTTTTCCATCAAAATCTAGAGAAAATGCTCTATGTGGTGACATGCAAACTGGTCCCTGGGGTCAGTTTTTGACCTTTTCATGGCTGTTACGCATTATGGTAAATGCTGAGAAGTTTCGGGTTTTGCCAGAGCGGGTCACATCTGCGCAAAGTGTCTGAGAGCTCCACAGTCCAAGCTTGCAAAAAATATCGTTGAATGCCAATCACACTTATCAAAGAAATTACAATTTATTTTTGTTTTTAAAACACAATAAACAACTAGAGCTAATGTGCTTCACGAAGCACGAATATCAGCCGCTTAGCATTTTTTACGAACTCCCTATTGGTAAGCAAGCTATCATTTAAAAATAGCATGGGATGTGGGAGAAGAAGCATTTTGTAAATATTGATTAAATGACCACTACTGACCACTAGATGACCATCGGCCAAACTTTATAAAAATCCCCAGATAGATGAAATACATTTAAAATGTGAAAACGACATTTAAATTTTTTTTTCATAAAATGACCACTGCTGACCGATAGGTGACCACTGGCCGAAATCTGTGTACACCCCAAATGGGGCTCGAGTCAATGAAGCATTGGACCAAGTTAGGCTGCAATCGGCTAAAGAATGTGGGAGAAGCATTTTGTATATATTCATGAAATGACCACTGTTGACCGATAGGTGACCACTGGCCGAAATCTGTGTACACCCCATATGTAGCACAGGTTAATGGTGCATCTGTCCAAGTTTGGCCGCAATAGGTCACAAAATGTGGGAGAAAAACATTTTGTAAATATTCAGTAAATGACCACTACTGACCACTGGGTGACCGTTGGCCGAAATTTATAAACATGTCTCGATGGCGCATTTATTCCTCCATGATTTGACAAAGTTTGTTTGAAATCGGCCAAATAGTTTTAGAGTTATGGCCATTTTTATTTTAGTCACGTGACCGTTTGACCGAAGAAAGAAAGAATTTTTAGAATACAATATATCAGCCTGCTTCGCAGGGCTGATATAAAGAATTTTTAGATTACAATATATATCAGCCTGCTTCGCAGGGCTGATATAAGGACTTGTGGTCAGACTGTGAATTTGACAAGGACACTAATATGTACACAGTACAATAGATTGACCTCTTATGATTGGTGAGAGGTCATACATGTGAATGCAAGAATGGCATTGGTAAACAGTACAAAGAATCACAACTACATACAAACATCAGCTGGTCATTAACAAAATGCGCTCTATACATGGTTTTCACTTGACACCACACCATTGCAAAAATCGGCTATCGTAACGTGCGTTGACTTAAGAACCATTTTTTAACGCATACCCGTGCGTTACACTTAAGCACAGCGTCACAGCATGCGAGCATCTTCAACAATTCCATTTCAAAACTTCTGTGCATCAGTGGTCGGTGAAGCACTTAACAACCCCATAAACAACCCCAAACCGATCAAATTCCAAAGGCTGGTTTTGTTGTATTTTGATGGACTCGGTACTGTGTAGCCCTAACAGGGATACTTTATATGGGGATGGGTGTCCCAATTCCAGCTAAGTCCAACAGTTGGGTGGTAGTGTTAATGCATGGTGTTGGATTTGGATGGACTTGGTACTGTGTAGCCCTGACCGGGATACTTTGCATGGGGCTGGGCAGCCTGAAGATCTGACGACACGCTTTGAGCTAGAGGCGCGTGAATTACGTCAGATCCTGGCCGTGCAACCGCCATATTTTCCCTGATGCTCAACTTTGACCTTGGTTGGTAGCACAGAGATTATGTTCTTATATATATATATAACTCATGGTCGGTAGCTAGTGCGTGAGCCTCGAAGTGTGACGTCAGATCTTCAGCACAACGAATCTAATGAAACTGCTTTGAATGGTACGCCTGGAGCCTGTCTATATCCTTGATATAGGATAAATACAGGGGACCAGTCTAGGGTCTGGGTGTCCCAATTCCATCAAAGTCCAATGGTTGGGTGGTAGTGTTAAGGCATGGTGTTTGGATTTTGGCCGATTCAGGAAGGTTCTTAGCCAAAATATCTAGAGTGTTGGGGTTTATGCATAGAAAAAATTTGCCAAATCCAAGTTGCCTGTAAAAAGAACTATTGATTGAGTTCACTTGTAACTCAAACATCCAAGGTGCATTAACCCTAACCCTCCTAAATCCTCTATAATCCTCCGGAGGATTTGGAGGATTTTGGAGGAATGAGGCACGTTCGAAAATCACCAATTGGAGGATTATGGAGGATTGAGGAGGGTCGTGCATTTGATAGTGGAGGATTATGAAGGATTGAGGCAGTGAGCTTCATGCATAAACTCAAGTTGGAGGATTATGAAGGATTGAGGCAGTGAGTTTCATGCACAAACACATTTCGGAGGATTATGAAGGATTGAGGAAGGTACCTGGTAATTAAGGCTAGGGAGTTAGGGTTAACATTATAAGCCCAAAAAAAAGTACAGACCCAAATCTGACACAAAACAGACGGTATGAATCACAAGTGACAATCTGTGGGTAGATCTACTGTATCATGACGGCAGGAAGTTGGACATTTCAAATATTATAAATGAGGGAGGCCTGCTTTGGTTCAGATTACAAATCTTGAATGAACACAATTTTACAACTTTCAAATTTAAGAATACACATGTAGATATAATTATATACACAGTATCTCATGTAGCTCAACCAGGTTTTTGTGTTGCATTCCTCAGAAGAAACTATTTTGAGCAACAAGACCCGATGAAAGAGACTGAAAAATTACAAAATAATAATGAATTCATACTAAAGTAGCGACAGAGGTCAAAATCAATCAACTGCCTGTTTTGACTGTTGACCCAAATGTGCACACGGGGGCATTTGTGACCGGTTTTGACTGTCACTTTGACCACCCTGAACAATACCAGACGATGCTTTTACCAGTCAAAAACGGTCAACTCATTTTGACCTGTAAATGTACTTACTACACGTAAGGTTTGACTGTGCTTGACTTTTAAGTGCACTAGAAATACCTTGGCAAGTATATCAACATTTTGACTGATTTTTGACCCTTGTAGTAGTAGGAGGATTAAAGAATCCAAATGTCTATATAGGAACATTTCAAAGGAGCAGCAAGGCCAAGACCAGGGGCAATGGAGGCAATGTTCTCCATGACCGATGTGAAGGCCCAGTTATTTTTAACAGTTACTCTGATGAAGCAGGGAACACCAAACAATTGTTAAATGCACTCACATTGACTAATCCGAAGTAGTGTTCATTTGGGGGAAACTGGTCGGATCCAATCTCTTTCTCCAAAGCAGACGCATTTGCTCCCTGTACAAGAAATAAAATATTCAAGTTTAAAATTCAAAGCGCTTCACACACTGTTGGTACTAAAACAAAATTTACATAAATTTACATAAAACCCACTTGGTGCAAAGTAGTGATGCGTATCCACGGGTAATTTTGGAACCGGGTACCTGGCCACCTTGATGGTCCGGTTCCAGGGTACCCATAACAAAAAACGATTTTCCACTGAATGCCGCCATGCTTGATAATTCCTTGTGCGATAGGCCTTACACAGCACAATTCATTTCTATTTGTTTATTACCAAAATGTTACAATCTAATACAAGAATAACAAAATTGAAAATTTAGTTGGTTTATTTATCGCGGTTGGTTTATTCTTTGGACATAAATTAACCCTCCTACTATAGCTGAACTTTAGTGGCAAGTAGCTATAGTGGTCAAAACCAGTCAACTGCCCGTTTTGACTATTGACCCAAATGTGCACACAGTGGGCATTTTTGACTGGTTTTTACTGTCATTTTGACCACCATCAACATTACTAGACAATACTTTTACCAGTCAAAAATGGTTGACTCATTTTGACCTGTAAATGTACTTACTACACGTAAGGTTTGAAAGTGTTTGACTTTTAAGTGCACTAGATTTTTTATTTTTATATTTTTTTTATGAAATTCGCCAAACACAAGGCCAATGGCCACTCCAAGGTGGGGGCTACTCAGTCATTAAGTTGTTTACAACGACCCAACACTGAAGAAACCAGCCCCTCGCACCGAAACAAGACAAGTTAATAACCAGCCTCTTCACGGTGCGAATAGGACTGGGAGGGGTAACTAGTCCAGAACAAGGCAGTTGTTAAACTGCCTCTGCCCCTATAAGCAATTATGGTTAAGTGTCTTGCTCAAGGACACAAGTGTCACGGCCAGGATTCGAACCCACAATCCGCTGCTAACACCAGAACTTGAGTCCGGCAAGCTAGACCGCTCGGCCACGACACTCCACTCCACTAGATATACCTAGATATACCTTGGCAAGCAGGCGCGTAGCCAGCCCTGTCGGTCCGGGGGGGCAAAATTAAGATGATCGTCCCGATTTCATGGTTTAAATTTAATTGCGAAATACTGAATAATATTGAATCAAAACAATCGATATATTGTACAAACATGATCATCTGTGATTTATTGTTCTTTCCTTGGATCTATACTGTCTGAACTGTTGCTATTAATTTCTACACTGTCATGACTGTGATGAACTTAAACATTCATAATTAATCGTATTCGTAATGTATATATATACACACCGTTTACAACACACATTACACTGAAAGTTATTCGTGTACATGTCGTATAAAAACCTTTAATAAAATGTTGTAAGACAAGTTGTAAATACGTTCTGCACGTAACCCGAGTACATACTGGTTCATTGTATTGATTCAAATTTCAAGTTTTTAATGTTTTAATGTTTGTTTCTATATAAATTCGTCTCTAATTAACAAAAAAGTTGAAAGATCCATCTGTAAGGTCCATATTTTATGAGCAATTTATATATCTCTCATTAGTGCATTTTGTTGCCTTTCTTGTAATGTCAAAATATATTTTTGCTGCCAATGGCGGCGTTTCTATCCCGGGTTCCTATTCAAATGAAACCAAAAAAATGAATCACCACATCCCCTGTTTATCAGCAACTATTATACTAAATTTGAGTTGCCATTCGCCGAGGAACAGACATCATACTAAAGTCCTCAATGACTGCGTCAAAATCAACGTGCTCTGCGAAGTCGCGTTCTATGCTGAGAAGTGCCAGTGATGACAGCCTCTGCTCCGACATTGTGGATTGTACGTTAACTGCATCAAAGGTTAACACAGCCAATGTAAATTTAGACTCAGATCTATGACTATGAGTGCAATGTTAAATGCCTTTCTTTGAAAGAAACCTGACCACTGTCATTCATACATGTGGACGTGGTATTGTGGTTACTTACACTGCATACAATGTACATAACGTATGATGAGATCAATTTGGCGGCCAGTTTGAAGTACATGTACGTTCTTCCTGGAAGTTGTGAGGTAATGCAATGCTATACTGTATATTCAACAGTGTCAACAGACAAAACAATTTAATTTCACGGCAACTTAATTTAGCGAATTGGCATTTCTTCACTTTTTGGAGGCAATTTAATTTCACTAATTTACATCCTCTTGCTATATAAAACCATAAAAAATATTATATTTGGCAGCAATTTAATTTAGCGAATTGGGCCTCCTAGCTAAATTAAATTGCTAGCGAATTAACTTGTTTTACAGTATTTGATAAAGTGATTTCCGGGACAAAAACCGGTATAAAAACTTCAGATCTAACTTCCTTCCTCAATCCTCCTCTCCCGTCTCCCTTTATCAATTATTCACCCTTTACCATTCCCTAAATCATCCTTTCCTCCTCCCTAAATCTGCCTGCCTCTGCATCCTTCGTCCCAGGTCCGTCCTTCCCGCCCTTTCCGGTCCCTTACCCTCTCCGGCTCCCTCGGCTCCCTTCCTTCCCTTACCCTTGCCCTACCGCTTTCCACCGCCCTAACCTTGCCTGCCTTAAGTTAGGCTGCCTTGGTACTCGTCCCAACGGTCCTATCCATCCTTTCTTCCATTACCAAGGCCCACATTTCCTTCTCTCCTCCCTCCCTCCTCCGTCCTCCCTCATTTCACAATAATCCCTACTCTTCTAATTTCTTTCTTTACCTCTTTCGTTTTTCTCCCTCGGAGTCCCTCCCTCAATGTTCCCGCCTTTTCTCGCTTCCTTTCCTTTTCTCTTTTCTGTATTTTTCCCGTCCCGATTTTACTTCTATTTTTTTTCCGGGGGGGGGGGGCAGTCTGCCCCCCCTGCCCCCCCGCTGGCTACGCTACTGTTGGCAAGTATATTAACATTTTGACTGATTTTGACCCTTGTAGTAGTAGAAGGGTTAATCGCCTTTTGTGTCCTCGTCATTTCTTACGACACAGCAGACAGGCAGTGAGGAGCAAACTATCAACCCGAACCGCCATGATTGATTTCGCAAGTTGAATAACAGTCAACAGTATTTTCGTGATGAATAAGATTCGCCCATCCCCAGAAAACTGCTCGCGTTGGCATTGCGAATTCGCCCTCTTGGAAATGCGCTTCGCATTCGCTTTCGCGTCAAGTATGAACCAGGCTTAACCCTAACCCCCTAGTTATTTGGGCTAAGAATCTTCCTGAATCCACCAAAATCCAACACCATGCACAAACACTACCACCCAACTGTTGGACTTAGCTGGAATTGGGACACCCGGCCCCCAAGCAAAGTATCCCTGTCTGGGCTATACAGTACTGAGTCCATCAAAATACAACATCATGCAGTAACACTACCACCCAACTGTTGGACTTAGCTGGAATTAGGACACATGGCCACCATGCAAAGTATCCCTGTCTGGGTTATACAGTACCGAGTCCATCAAAATCCAACAAACCCTGCTGTTGGAGTTTGGATGGTTTGGGGTGGTTAGGGTTAACAGGTTCTTAATTTACATTGGACATAGCTTCCAGTTGTTATCACAAATTAAGACCAGCACAACCCTCTGATCACTGATTGAAAATCAACCATAGACAGCAAATTACCACACATGAATCACCAGCATCTTCAAGGAAATCACCGTGAGAGTTCATCTACATTATACAGTGAAAAGCAAAATTAGATCACTGCTCAAAGGCAGTGTGTAAATGCATGTTGACATGTCGATGTAGAATCAAAGGGATCTCAGGAAACTGCTTTGGAGTTGACGGTTGGAGCTGGGATATGCCAGCGTTTCTCATTAATTTTAAAAGCTATTTCCGGCAATTTTGTTGCTTAACCCTCCTACTGTTTGACCATTTGAAACCATTCAAAATTTCCACTTACCAAAATGCCCATTGGTTTTATACACACATGGTGATACCATTTGAACAGTGTTGGTAGCAAGCTTTACTACTATTCAAATCCATTCAAATGCATAGAGGGTCCATTGATTCACCACTTAGAAGTATCCAAACAAGGTTTTGTATTAGCTGTACTACCATTTGGAAAGATCCAAACAAGGTTTTGTATTAGCTGACCTACCATTCAAAACCATTTGGGGGAATCAATACTGTACACAGTTATTTCACCATTCAAAACCACAAAAGCGAATGGTTTCAAATGGTGGATCAACTTGTAGGAGGGTTAAATCAGAACATTGCTAAATTCCTGAAAAAAAGTATTATGTTTGAGGTGCTCTCATTTCTGAGGAAACACCTATGAAGGCACATTTTCAAGATGGTAACTTTTTTGCTCCAAGTGTCTGCTGTAAAAAAAACTGTGAATGCTCGTTTCACACTTTTTTTTTCTTGACTAAAGGCCAGTACATACTTGTGAATGTGAAAACAAAAGTGAATTACTGTGGCATTGACAAGCGCTATTTCACCCTTGTTGATGTCATGAAATTCACTTTACTTTCACATGAAAAAAGTGTGAACAAGTATTCAAAATTTTTATGGCAGACACTTGGAGCAAAAATATGCATATTCTGAAATGAGAGTACTTCAGACATAATATATTTTTTTTCAGGCATTTAGCAATGGTCTGTAACATAAGTTTCTTAAATCTAAAGCCCCTTTCACACTAGACGTACATTTCCCGGGAAATTCCTGGGAAATAATTACCCCTGCTCGGGAGCAGAGTTAAGCGATTTTTTTTCCCGGGAAATATCAACTAGTGTGAAACGAAAACGGGTATAACTTACCCCACTTTTGCGTCGCGGATGTTGGGACTTGATAGGTAGCAAGGTCACAAATAGAGCGCCAAATAATTCGTGCGCAATATTATCTTGTGTTGTATTTCAGTACTTTTGAAACTTTCCTTCTTAAAATATAAATAACTAAATCTGTAAATAACACGATGTATTTAGTTTTATAGAATGTGACCAAATAAATGGTTTTAGAATTGAATAAAAGAATTGTCGCGGACAAGGCTATGTCTCGTTTACGTGTATTTATAATGTCCACATGGTTGTCTCCCTTTTTCTCAAGCGTACCATGCCAAGTGACGTGCATATGGTGGCATTACGTGTCTTCTCTAACATTCCATTAACTCACAATTATAATTTTAATAGTTTTTTTTTCTGATACGATGGGCAATAAGAGAAGCGAGAGGTTGGACTTCCGCCCACAACATTTTCAACTTCCGTGTGGGCCGATTCAGTTAGCGCATTTCCCGGATTTTGATCGCGAGTGTGAAACGACCGTGCATATTCCCGGGAAATAATGTTCCCGGGAGTGACCAGATAGGTATACATGTAGTGTGAACGGTGGCCGGGGTGTTGGTGGGGTTAAAAACTCCCAGGAATTTCCCGGGGAATTTTTTCCCCAGGAATTGGCTCTGTAGTGTGAAAAGGGCTTAAGAGAGTAAGCATGCCACAGTCATGGAAGTAGTTTCGTGAATAATGTATATTTTGCTTTTGTTAGAAGACAACAGAAATCAATTTCCTAATTAATTTATGATCATTTTGTGAAAAGTGCATTTAAAAAAAAAAAAATTTAACCCTCCTACTACAGCTGCACTTTAGTGGGAAGTTGCTACAGAGGTCAAAATCAGTTAACTACCTGTTTTGACCGTTGACCCAAATGTGCACACAGGGGCATTTTTGACTAGTTTTTACTGTCATTTTGACCACCCTGAACAATACCAGACAATGCTTTTACCAGTCAAAAACAGTTGACTCATTTTGAAGTGTAAATATGTACTTACTACACGTAAGGTTTGACAGTGTTTGACTTTTAAGTGCACTAGTAGATATACGTTGGGAAGTATATCAATATTTTGACTGATTTTGACCCTTGTAGTGATAGGAGGGTTAAGTAAAGAACCATGTAGAAATTCTCTTTTGAGTAGTAAATAGTTCTAAAAAAAAAAAAAAAAATGCTTTAGTTGGATTCATGACTGTGTATAGCCAAGCCATGGATGCTTTGCATTTGCCACTGTACCAATTCCATCAAAGTCCAACAATTGGAAGTACCTTTTTACTGCATGTTGATGGATTTTGGAGGATTTGGGTTGGTTTCTAGCCAAAATGCCTTGGGGCAAACTGTCTAGCTGCACCAAAACTCTTTTTGTCTTAGTCATCAGGTCTTTAATCCGTAAAGACTGGATGATAAAGACTAAAAGATCAACGGTAACCGCAGCTATAACCTGTCATGAGAATGCAGTAGGCCTATATCTTTTTTTTAAATAGTTTTTATGCAAAGACCTATCTCGCTGTAGATTTGTCTACAAAAATACATATCTTGTAAAATTATATTTAAACAATTGATAGGCTAGTACCAGAAAGTTTAAATTAAAAACGTGACATAAACTGCTAAAGTAAACTGTTTGAAGACTTACTTTAAAACTAGTAATAAGTAATAATTAATAACATTAATAACTACTCGAAATTGTTACTGTTCGTTTTAAAATATTATTTTTTTGTCTTGATATTGTGCAAATTTGTATGTAATTTTTTTTTTTTTTTAATAATTATTTTTAATATTTGGATGTAGCTTTGTTACATTTTCTTCAATGAAATTATTAATATTAGAGAGAGTAACGTTAGAGCTAGCATTGCCATTGGTATGATTGGGCACGTTGGTGGGGGAGGGGTCGACTGTGGTCCATTTGCCGGTTTTCATTTCAAAGCGCACACACGGGCCGGTCACACCGTGTTTACAAGGTGCAATGGGCAATGTACAAATATGCTGCGTGATGACAGTGGATGAGCGAACCGACAATGCGACAAATATTGTTTTCGTTTATTTACACCACTGGAATAAACTGTTTACAAGCTTAAAATCACGAAATAACCATTTGAATATAACAAAAAAGACTTTATTTACATAATATTTATATTAAAAAAGAAATCAACAATTCTCACCATCTTAAAAATGGGAAATAAAACCCAAAGTCAACATCAAAGAACCGTCATATTCTCCTCACTCACTCAGTCTAGGCTAGGCCGTGTCAACCTCAGTCGCGTCGCGGCCTCTCAACCTGCAGTTGCTTTATGCACACTTCTTTTAATAACATGGACTTTAGATCTGCCGGAGCCAAACTATTGAGGTCAATGACCCCGATCGACAGTTCACACACACAGCAACGTAGTTTATCGCGAGAAATACCACGTGACCGAGATCTCCCTCTTTTACAAGTCGGCCATTTCACCTGAGGTTAGCGAAAGAAAAGTTACGAATTTACCTCCCAATTTATGGTAGATCTAGCCACATCAACTCCTATTCCATTTGAGAGAATTGTTAATTATATTTTGCTAATTGAAATAGTATTACAATAATGTAATTGCTTGAACGACAAAGCCAGTAAAATACATAAAGTGTAACGCATCTAAAGCCATGCAATTCTGCTGTGGTTGTAACAACGTGCGTGCTTTCTGGCGTGTTCGGCACTGAGACAATTCGCCCCACGCAAGTTCGCACCCAAACTAACTCGTCGAACAATGCCAACTTATTCAAATGTTAAGAGGAAAGGATTGCTGAAGTTAAATATTCATGTGCCTGTGGTGTAGCCTGCAGGCCTAGCTAATTTAATGACGTTAGGTTTTATTTTTGAATTGAATAGGCTATCACGAAAACATGTCACGATTAATGTGCAGTAGGCCTATGTTTTTGATGGGGCAAAATTGTTTATTTTGAACACTGACGTTGCCGTCTGCCAGCCGGTGCATGACCTTCATGCGCACTCCAGACGCATGCATAAGCCTTATTGCTAATATAGCAGCTGCAAGGAATTGTGGGATGTCTGTGGGCGCAACAGCACCACTGCGTGCCGCGCGGACAAACAAAATATTATTGACGTCACAAAAGCTGCGCCAAACAGATGCCCCATTCTGTATCCCTGTATGCTTTGCGGCAGTTGCTTCAGTGCTATTACTGCGATAAGGCTTATGAAGTTCGAGCACTGGGTCACACACGGGCCACGGCAAAGAGTATTCAAAATAAACAATTTTTCCCCATCACAAAACATGGCGCAGTGTTTATTAACCCATATCCGCCGATCTACGTGATAACCCGTAGATATGTAAAACGCTACAAACGCCGACATACGTGATTTTCCGTACCGTGTTTTTGTCCAATTCCAATTTACTACGTTTTTCCGATGACTGTATTTTATGATTATAGATATGAAATTAGACAAACCTGATAGAATAAAGTGCATGTTCTCCTCTTTCCGTCAGTGATTGTAATATTCTCTAAATAAGGAATCTTTCTGATTGTGTGCAAAAACAATGTATCTCTGTGCGGGGGCTTAGGCACATACAGTCTTTTGTGTGTTTACATGGTTAGGCGGATATGGGTTAACCCTACCCACCCCAAATTCATCAAAATCCTGGCACTTTTTTGGGAAAAATGCCACAATGCCATCTGGGTTTGTCAGTTTTAAGAATTTGAAAAGAATCTATGGTGGGCCTGTCATTAACTCATTTATTCACTGTTAAATGTACATTGTTATTTTGACAATTATTTTGTGGAATGTTTCATCTCTCACCTTCACTTTGATTTTAATTAGTAAATTAAACAAAATTCCTGGTACATTTACTTTATATTCACGTTGCAGGATAATTAATAATTTTATTCAATCTTTCATGCAGACTTCATCATGGTGAAGACAAACACCACCGGTTACCGCCGCGGTACGCGGTACATGTTCTCACGGGAATTCCGCAAGAAGGGTGTAGAGCCGCTGTCGACCTTCCTCAAGATTTACAAGAGAGGAGACTACGTGGACATCAAGGTACACCAAAGTGCTGCTGGTTTTTTTTGTGTGCATTAACCCTACTCCCCTACAATCCATTCCCTGCTCAATACAACAGCTAGAACAATGGTTTCTTTGTTCTCTGCTGAGCCTGCACAGGGCAACAAGATGCAACATCTTGTTGCATTGAACATGGTTAGGTTAAACAAATATTTGTTTTGAATATGACAGGTATTCATTTGTTACAGGGACAATATCGTCACGATCAACAGGGTATGGAATCGGAATGCTAGTTTTAGAAACCCTCGTATAGTTTGATCCCTCTAGAATAGGAGGGTTATTAACTCAGTGACTGAAAATAGTACCCCGCACGATAAGGTCATGTTACCGTTGCTGCTGCATAAATGAGCAAGTAATTTTCAGTCGCACTCGCTGTGTTCATCTTAAAGTAGCACACCGTTTCCATGCCCTGTTGAAAGTCTGCTCTGATCTTGATGACATTGTCCATTTTAGTTATCCGGCCACAGGGATGAAAACAAACAGTGAAAGAATTTGATTTTTTAGAGTTTTTAATTAATTTTTTTTTTTCAAATGAATTAACCCTCCTATTACTACAAGGGTCAAAATCAGTCAAAATGTTGATATACTTGCCAAGGTATATCTAGTGCACTTAAAAGTCAAACACTGTCAAACCTTACGTGTAGTAAGTACATTTACAGGTCAAAATGAGTCGACTGTTTTTGACTGTTAAAAGCATTGTCTTGTATTGTTCAGGGTGGTCAAAATGACAGTAAAAAACCAGTCAAAAATACCCATGTGTGCACAGTCAAAACAGGCAGTGGACTGATTTTGACCTCTAGCAACTTGGCCCCTGAAGTGCAGCTATTGTAGGAGGGTTAATGCGTTTCTCAAAGTAGCACTTGAAGGTAATATAGTTATTTGGTTGCTAGATATGAGAGGTCATTAATGTGTCAGTCAATGTCAAAATAATTCGCTTTCAAGATTCAGATTTGATAATGATTTATGTCTTTCTTTTTTTTCTCCTCTTCATTTGATCAGGGTTGTGGTGCGTTCCAGAAGGGTATGCCGCACAAGAACTACCACGGCCGGACAGGGCGCGTCTTCAACGTCACCCCCCACGCCGTGGGCATCATCGTCAACAAGCAAGTACGGTAGGTACCAAGAACAGGAGAGATACATGATAAGACGGGTTTACTCCATGGTTTGGGTTTGACAAACCACAGTGTGGCCAATGGCTCAACTCGCCACAGATGGGTCCTGGTAAAAAAAAGGAAAAAAATAAGTGTACAGTTTGTCCAACTGGTTTAACGTCTTTTCATGATTCCTAAAATTTCAGACAGGATTTGTATTCCTAGAGTGCATTAAAATGTTCTGTCAATACCCTACAAATTGCCTCATCTCATGAAATTCTCAGAATTTTTTTTTTATACAATTAGCATCCGTACTCGGGCAATTCATTCTCTCAAGTCGTGCTTCATCAGAATTTATCTGTTCAAATCCGAGAGCTATGTATATATTTATATTTTTTGATTTCCCAGAAACAAAATCCTCCCCAAGCGTATCAACGTACGCATCCAGCACGTACGCCCCTCCAAATGCCGTGACGATTTCCTCCAGCGTGTGAAGCGCAACGAACAGCTGAGACGCGATGCGAAGGAGAAGGGCATCAAGCTGGATCGCAGTCTCCTCAAGAGACAGGTAAGTATCCTCTAAGGTTAAAGAGTGCCCTCTATTGGGGAAATGCACACCATCGTGTAACCAACAATTCAGGCACTCTGTGAAAATTGTGACCACCTACTAAAAACAGAAATCCGAAAGGTGCGTCCCCACATCAATCATGATATGCCGAATTCTAAGTCGCTTTGTGTTTCTTGTGTTCAATATTCATGTAAGAGGGGAAACAAGCAAATATCAATCATTGACCTTCCCTTATTTGTTGGAGAGGAGTTATGTCATGAAGAAACTAAACAACAAGTTGTATTTTCTCAACCCAAGTTTGAATAATGTGAAAAGGAAATTTTTTTTCCCCCAGCCCCCTTCGTTTTGTATTCAGAAAATCTCAAGGTCCACTGGGGGAAAACAAATGGTATTTACATGTGTAACAGTGTCGTTATTGACATAATTATTTATTGCCAATACATGGGCAATTTGTTTGTTCACTGAAGTATAGGAGTGTAACTTTTTCCAGATACGTATCGTGAATACTAAAAAAATGCTAAAAAGGAAGTGTCAGTAATGTTATGAATTACCCAATGCTGTACTGAGACAAACAAAAAAAAACCACCTACGTACAGTTTCCTGTTACTTTATTTCCCCTTCCCCTGAAAAAAGGATATGGCCTTCACTGACTTTTGTGGTCTAAATATTTTAAAACAAAATTTGGTTTGGATAAAATTCAGCATTTATTTATTTTTATATTCTGATGACGTTTTGTGGGAACCCAAAAAATCATTAGTATCGCGATACGCAGTTTTGTGTCGTAATGCATATCGTGGCATCGCAATAATCGGTGAATCGTTTACACCTCTACTGAAGTAGTTACTATGCACAGGCCACATCAGGCAGGAAGACTTTTTTTTAATATTGTGATCTGTGCTTTTCTGAATTTGAGACAAAAAATGTTTTTTGGAAAAAGTGACAATTTTTTTTTTCTTGTATGATTGAAGTCATGAACTTGAGTTACCATTGACTGCCTCCAGCTAGTTCATGCCTTGCGAACTGGGAATTATTCAAGACAAGAGCCTGATATGCATAGACTCGTGTATTGCTGTACACTAGCTTGTAGCTCTAGGAACTTTCCGCCTTGTGTCTGATTTGAGTTCAGAATACTTACAGCAAACTTTACTTTTCCATTTGTTCACAGCCTGAGCAGCCACGCAAAGCCCATTTTGTGAGGTCCAAGAACAACGCACCGCAGCTGGTTGAACCCATCCCGTACAAGTTCATTGCATAGTGTATGATGTTGGGGCGGGATTGATCGCAAATTGTAAAATGCAGCCGGTTGTTGTGAGGGTTAAAGTAATGTAATAAAAAAAGTAAAGTCAAAACTTGAAACAATGCCTCTGTTGTCTTAATGTTGATACATGCAACACAACAATATGAACATTTTGAAACAATTTATTCCAATTTGTGCATTCAGTGAATACTTGAAACTGAAAATTACAACAAAATTCACCCGAATAATGGAGTAACCTCAAATTGCATTATATTAAATATATTTATCGGAAAAACTAATTTACAACAATACTAGGGCTACCCAGAGATATAGGCCGACTTCTTCCCTTGAAAATATCTATAAATGATCAAATTTGAGTCCAACACGGAGTGGATCCTGGCTCCAACATTCATGATATCCACAGTGACTAGGTTATTACCCGACTGCACCATCTCCCACTGAGGACAGAATTTCATATAGAGAATCCGGAAATACCCTCACATTAACCCTAACTCCCTAGGCATTGTACTATAACAATAAAAATCCTCCAACTGGCTTTGTTGTCTAGGGAGTTAGGGTTAAGATTTGCCAACGATGCAAGATGACTATTAACCAAACTGCGGCCATCTTGATTAGATTCCATGGATACAATCAATTCATTGCAAACTCCAACCTTAATACAGCCAATTTTTTCATCTTAATTAATTTTGAAATGATCATGCAAAGGAAAACAGTTAAAATAATGCCATGTTCTGTCCTTATCCCTGGAATAAAAATGCATGCAAATGGTGAATCTTTTTTTAAATCACTGAAAGGGACAGTATATGGAATCAGAGTGTTAGTTTTAGATTAACTGAGTGACTGAAAAAATATTTCACTTGCTGCTGCATAAATGAGCCAGTAATTTTCAGTCACTGTATTCATCTTAAACTATGACACTGACCGTGACAGAATACATATGTAAAATAAAAATAGCTGATCCAACTGTGTTTACTTAAAAACTCAGGCATTCCAACCAGTTGAAATAATCCCTAACACATTACTAAACTATTCAAACAAATTGCATTGTTGTTGCATGTTGACAAATGTGTGCGTATTTCTTTTAGGAAAATGGTATCTTTTTTTCGACAATTTGGTACCAAGGGGATAGAAAGCTAGCCCCCTTCCCCCCCCCCCGAAAAAAATAATATTCTTCAATGTTTGTGATGTCTCCCATTCCTAAGACTTAAACCTACCAGTGGCTACAGGAGTGTTTGGTCCACAATTTTATTTGTATAATCTTATTGCATGCTGCTCATTGTATCAAAGGTTTTCACAGTTGTTTCGCTCTACTGAAATGCACCTTGGCCCCTCTGTACCAACCTGTCCCCTGCTATCTTAGACCCCTACATCAATCTGTTTATTTTCCATACGGTGTTCCCAACAAATAATGAAGGAAGAGTGACTATATCATCATGCTCAATTATTCCTTCAAGATAGCCTTTGGAATAATTCTTTTGGTGATTTCATTAACCCTAACCATCCCATATCCTGCAAAATCCTCCAAGGGCACTTTTTTTTTGAAAAATTTGGTACTGGTTCTTTCACCTCTTCAAATGGGACAAAATTACTACCTGGCAAAGAAGTACAGGTCATAAGTGCTGATGAATATGAAAGATCAACAAAAATCCATGGTGCATTTTGAAGATAAGGGCATGTTTCCAAAAGTGCACTGATGGATTTTGGAGGATTCAGGAAGGTTACTAGCCAGACTACCTAGGGGTTTAGGGTTAATTTCTACTTGTAATTTATTCTTGGGACAAGTACTAGTCAATCACAGGGTGTGATATGCTTGACCAGTGTGTAAAACACCACACCGCTTTTCTTTGATGACCAATTTTTCAATATTAATGCATTTCCTTCCCACGTGCTACATACAAATTATTTTATCTAGAGTAAGTTTAGGGTGTAGGGCACAGAGTCATGGATTGGCATGGGGGTGGTGTTTAAGGTACCCAAATTTACCTTTTATGCTCCATAATTTTTCAGGCTAACTTCATCCCCCTCATCTATATGTGGAAATAGTTGGTATAAAAAAATTCAAATGTGAGCTCGCTTGGAGGCTTGCTAGCGAGTAGCCTTGGGTTGAACCACGCAGAGGACTTAGGGAAGAGGGCCAAAGTCATAGTACACAGCCCAGGCTTTGCCAAGGCCTATGGGCCTATATTATCCCCTAGCACAAAGACCCTTTACCAATGAATAGATCTCAAACAGCTCTTATTGTTAACACAGACCTGACTGACACCTCAGCTGTATTTGGCTGGGCTAGGCCCTCCAGTCCAGAAGCCCAGGTTATGTTGATTAGTGGGTACTGTATTGTTACAGGATTAGGACTCATAAAAGGCAGATTAGGAGGCCAGGTACCCTGGGCCTGGCCAGGCTTAATTCTCAAAGGCTTGGGCTGTACCATGACTTTGGCCCTCCTCCCTTACACAAACGTCTTGGACATTTTGTTGATTGGTTTGAAGCATTGCTTTTTTCCAATGAAGCCATATGCGTGCCAGGGAAATGTCGGGTACATTTCACACAGTGCGCATGCATTTGGTACAAGATTGTTGCACACAGTCACACATGTGCCTGAAGTTCCGAGATACCTAAGACATTTGTGTGAAACGGAACTCGTCTGAAAAAAATTCAACATTCTCACCGACGCAGTGTTAGTCCAAGACTAGCTCGAGAGTTGCCCAGTGTCCGTGGGATTTGAAATACTGATACCTACAAATAAACCCTTACTACATTCCATTATATGCTGGGCCACCGCCTGCTTCCGGTACAACCCAGTTAATGTTTTGGGTTGGGTCTTTGATGTCGCAGGTTTTACAATGCACGCAGTTGGAGGCGTTGATCTGTAACCTCATACCCTCCCCCTCCTCCATTGGAACATACTCATATACACCTACGGGTTACAGAGACAAACAAGATTGGGGAAAATTATTGCTTTCACTGTTATGGAGTGCCATGGTCGAGCGGTTTAGTGCGTCTGATTTGTGTTCTGATGGCTGAGTCGTCAGAATGTGGGTTCAAATCCCAACCGCGACCATGGTGCTTGTGTCCTTGAGCAAGACACTTTACCATAATTGCTTCTCTCCACCCAGGGGTAAATGGGTACCTGTGAGGGCAGAGTTGGTTGTTGTGTTTGATTAGCCCTATATGCGCTGTAATGGCAGCAATTGAGCTGTATACTCCCCAGGGAGCTGAGATGGTTTCAGGAATGATTTATGCGCCTGATGAGCAGGGGTAATAATATAATGCGCCTTGAGCACCAGTTTGGTGGATACGTGCGCTATATAAGTCTACATTATTATTATTATTATTATTATTATTATTATTATTATTATCAGAAAAAAGGAAATACTGGCTTTTGACATTTCACAAACTGAACTAAAAAAAAAAAATCAAAATTGTGCATAAAACTTGAGAGGGCACTTTGAGCTTTGGAAGCAAACAGTTTGCATGCGGAGATAATGTTGATTGCCGTGAGTGGGAGAAGCTGTCATTATCACGGCACGGTGGTGGGAACTGATGGGTTAAAAGCCAGTATACACGTTTTGGTAAAATGTCCGTTAATAAATCCATGCTAAAAAGGAATCAAGAGGTTTTATGCATAAATATCAACCTGTGAAAGTTTCAGCTTATTTCGTCGTGTTGTTAATGAGAAAATAGTGAAAAATGCATTCAGGTTGTATTCATTCCAACGTGGAATTTCTATCTTCAGATGTCAGAAATTCAGGCGCGTTGCCAGAAATTTATCAAGGAAGGGGGCAGCGAAAATTTTTTTGAAATAGTAGCCCCTGGAAAATTTTTGGCCCAGGAAATATTTTTGATTGAGGTCAAAACTACCGCTCTCCCCCTTTAGGGATAAAAATGGGGTCAAATACCTGATTGTTTGTTTCAATTTTAGTATATAAAAAAAAAAATGAACAAATTCATTTTGGAAATTCACAAATTTTACTTAATGATAGTACCAGAGACAGAAGTTTTTCAAAGGATGTTTGATACCATCATGAATTTTACACTGTCTACTGATCCCAGTTATTGAGATTCATATTTAGATGAAGTCATTACCTGCTGGGCAAAATCTTCCTTCGGGTCCGTCATAAACATTCAGGTTGTAGTCGACTGGTACGGAATCATCCATCAGGGTGAGATGAGCCGGCTGGTCACTCTCGTGGTTGGTACCGCTGAGAGCCACTGAGCTGAGGAGATCGAAGCTGACCTCGCCGTCTGGTTTGGGGTACTCTATGGGGGTGCACTCTGCGGCCGTTTTCAGGCTTTCGCAGTCCTTGCCTGTAGGATAGAGAAATGGAACCGGAGTAGAAACACCACTAAGCCCTAACTACCCCAAATCCTCCAAAATCCACCCCCTGGTTTTGCCTGATTTTGATGGATTCAGTACTCCACAGTACAGCCCAGCGAATAGAGCATGTAGCCATGTGTACCAAATCCATCAAACTCCACCGGCTGCTTTTGTTGGATTCAGGACTGTGTGTAGCCAAGCCATGGATGCTTTGCATTTGCCACTCTACCAATTCCATCAAAGTCCAACAATTGGAGGTACCTTTGTACTGCATGATGATGGATTTTGGCGGATTTGGTTTGGTTTCTAGCCAAAATGCCTAGGGGGTTAAGGTTAACAAACACTACTACAATGAACCTTTGGTTTTACCAGTTTTTTTAATTTAATTTTAAATTTTTTTATATTTTTTTTTACGGATATTCACCAAAAACTCCAGCGCCCACAAGTACCAAGAAATACGTACAAAGCTCACCATGCATCACAAG
This sequence comes from Zoroaster sp. YZ-2022, assembly GCA_029582265.1. Classification (NCBI taxonomy): domain Eukaryota; kingdom Metazoa; phylum Echinodermata; class Asteroidea; order Forcipulatida; family Zoroasteridae; genus Zoroaster; species Zoroaster sp. YZ-2022. The sequence goes on along the minus strand of CM055833.1, from coordinate 21,152,541 downwards.
TGTGTGAAACCCATGATGTTTGTTTTAACTGTCAGAATTTCAGTACAGTAAATTTTTTTTTTCCCCTGATTCTTTAGCATGCCAAAATTGGAACACTTAAAACAATACAGTTTATACTAAAATTGTTAAGGCCAAAACCAAAAGTCTCCAGTTTCTGGTCATAGGTCGGCTACAAAATTGGTGTGGTGATGTGCTTTTTAATTTAATTTTTTTTTTGGTAATCTATTTTTTTTTGCCAACCAGTGAAATACGTGATTACTGGAACCAGACCAAATTTCCCTTACGCATGGCAGATTTCTAATCAATCCAGCAATTTTGGCTGCAATTGGACGTCGTTTCATAGCAACAACAAAAAAAGAAAAAAAAAGAAAATTAAAAATGCAGACATACGGCTCTGTCCTCTGAGGCGACACGCGCGGAGACCAGAAACGAGAGACTTTTTTTTTTTGGCCTAACATGTATGCTTGTTTTTGTTTTTTACTTCTTACCGTGGTGCTTGAGTGTCCAGGGTTCCTTCCCTCTCCCAAAGAGGTAGAAAATACTTGCATACATCATGGACCCGTAGACACCCAGGGGACTTTTGAAGGCCGGCCGGATGTTACGCACCGAGTAAAGCTCTTTCCACACCCAGCTTTCCTTCAGTTTGGGCTCGTAGTCTTCCACATATAAACCTGCATGAAAAGAAAACAAAAGGGTTACTACTCTTGATGCCTGTCAACGGTGCGTTCATGCGATGAGACAGGGAGGTCTGCCCTGCGCAGTTATCGACAGTCCGGCTATGGGTACAAGTCAGGGCAGCATAACATTCCAGCATCTTTACTTCAGGACTAACTATAACGTTTTTTTTTCCAGGACTACATTAAAATGTTGACTGCAGTAGTGCAGTAGCACACTATAACAAAGCAACTGTTAACAAAGTACTTCTTGGGCTTTGCCGACTTCCTGAGGAAAAACTAAATTAATTCATGTAATGGACAAAATCTGGACTTAAACGTGAAGGTATCTTGCAAATTGATGAATATCACTACAAAGGAGAAGTGGAAGACACAATCTGTTTTTTTTTATTTATTTTTTTTTCAATGAAATTGATTTTTTGTTCCTCAATAATGTCATAATCATGTCCCGACATCTTCTTTCGCTAGAACAGCACCACAAGCAGATCTCACTTTCGAATTTCGGAATAATTAGGAACTGTGAAACATGATAAAACCCTCCTACTACTACAAGGGTCAAAATCAGTCAAAATGTTGATATACTTGCCAAGGTATATCTAGTGCACTTAAAAGTCAAATACTGTCAAACCTTATGTGTAATAATTAAGTACATTTACAGGTCAAAATGAGTTGACTGTTTTTGACTGGTAAAAGCATTGTCTGGTATTGTTCAGGGTGGTCAAAATGACAGCAAAAGCCAGTCAAAAATGCCCCTGTGTGCACATTTGGGTCAACAGTCAAAACAGACATTTGACTGATTTTGACCTCTATAGCTACTTCCAACTAAAGTGCAGCTGTAGTAGGAGGGCTAATCCTCAAGAGAACCTGTATAAAGCTGTATTCTGCACAGTGCCACTTTGATTAATTAATTGTGCAAGCATTCTACATTAAACTGCTGAAAAACGCCCTCATTAAATTATCTTCATGTTACTGTGGGGAATATCGAGCCAGGAAAAAAAACTCAACATATTTCCGAGACTGACCTGCTGTTGCGGAGGAGGTGTTTTCCTGAGTTAGCTTTTCAAATAAGGTCTCGGCGGCTATCATTCCACTCTTCATGGCAGTATGGGTGCCTTTGAGCTTGGGCATGTTCAATAAGCCTGGACTGCATCCGATTAATATGCCACCAGGGAAAACCATCTTAGGAAGTGACTGTGTCAAAGAGAACAAATATTAATTGGGATAAAACCCTCTCAAAAGTCTCAAAATGTCCACACAAAAAAATAGCAAAATCCCTAACATTGTAGTTTTCTACCTAAATGTGTTATACAACTAATGCTATAAGCCTTATCAGAATTGCTGCGAGCATGCACATTGACTTGAAAAACAACCTCCTTGTACCTTGGAAAAAATGAGTACCCTTGCGTACGGAGATATGTGAAAAGTTTGCAAGTTTTTTTTACGTATTATGACAACATTACGGAGAATTCTTTTCTTTGAAATTGGTTAGATATAAAAATTTAAGTATTGTGTTTATGATCTTATGAATTTCGAGGAAAAATTATCCGTAATGTTGTCGTAATACGTAAAAAAACTTGCAACTTATCACCAAAAAAAATTGCCCCCTATTGACTTTTCACATATCCTCGTACGCAGGGGTACTCATTTTTTCCAAGGTACAAGGTTGTTTTTGAAGTCAATGCGCATGCTCGCGGCAATTCCGATAAGGCTTATTTAGCCACTGCCTAACATCTAAATGATAACAAAAATTCTGCTGAAGGTTCAGGTTAAGGTTAGCAAACTCAGGTCAAGAGAAGGTACGTCATTGGTAATAATGGCAAAAACTGCCTCTACGAGTATGCTTACTATCATTAAGATACACATTAAAGGGACAGTATTGCCATGATCACAGCAGACTTTCAAAAGGGCATGGAATTGGTATTCTAGTTTAAGTTGAACACAGTGACTGAAAAATTACTGGCTCATTTATGCAACAGCAACGGTAATATGACCTTATTATATGGGGTATTATTTCCAGAGTTCAACTAAATTATTTTCAGAGTTAATCTAAAAACTAGCACTCCGATTCCATGCCCTGTTGATAATGATGATACTGTACCTTTAAAGATTATCTCCTGTGTTTTACTAGCAATTTCTGGAATTTTGAGTTTCCATTGGAACATTCATAAAACAAATACTTTGAAAAGGGATATTTCACAAAAAAACCTGTCAGAATATTGGTTTTTACAATAAAATTATGTTATGACGGGACCCACCATAAATTCATTTTGATACATATTTACTGTTAATTCATTTCCACATTTTGGGAAATTTTGATTTTAAAGCATTTGTTTTCCCTTCTTCAAGTAAAATAGCACTGTTGTTGACTCGAGTCGGTGACTCAGACTCAAGTCCGACTCGAGTCGCCAATTTTTGTGACTTGGGACTTGACTTTAACTTGGGACAAAAATGACTTGGGACTTGACTTGACTTGAGTAAATTTGACTTGTGACTTGACTTGACTTGAGAAAAAATGACTTGGTTACAACACTGGCTGTAAAATAGTGATGGAAGTACAGAAAGAGTAAGATTTAACAGGAATGTGATTTGACAAAAGTAAAATATCATGAAAAATGGGTAGCAGACCTGGGTCTCCGTTTGGTCTAGAGGACAAAGCCCCCTGAACCTCCTGGATGTTTCATTTTGGAGGCTTTACAGACTCTCCACATCCCCACAAACAAGAAACTAGAGGTTTGGACACAATACAGACTACTTCTTTCTTTTATTGGTGGCTACTTCTCTTCTTTCAAGAACATTTTGAGGCAAAGGGAGATTTGCCAAAAAAAATCCTAAAATCATGAAAAATCCTGACAAATCACAGGGATGACTGGGGTGGGAGATGACAACCTTCACGTGGTCCACCCTGTTTCAACTAATGTCATCAAACCGATGTATGCAGCTACTAGCACTCTAAGCTGCTCATCATCATACGAAAGAAGAAGAAGACAGGGATGACTTAAGAAGGAGTAAGGAGTATGATTTGCAGTAGCACTGTGTAAGAGTCTCTTTGGAGTTGTAATAACTGTTAGTTCTGAGAAGAACCGTTTGGATCACTCTCCACTCAGTGCACATCGTAGCCCTCTAGTGGTGTAACTGCACCCAGTGTCTTGATGATAGCCACTTTGGCACTGTGCATACGTTATGGTAATAAGCGCGCGTGTACTTCTACAAGCCAATGATACGCAAAACACGACGCACTAGCACTGCCCTTTCGCCCACAGCGATCTAACAACATAGGCTCTCAACGGTTCATGCACGGTGTGGATATATTCCGATCCTAAAAAAAAACAGATTAACAATATATTGACCTGAATACCGCCTTCGTTGAGGGCCCTTGCACCGTATGCTATCCTCTTCCCTCCCTCAAACATCGGCTTGATGGATGGATGATGCTTGAATCGTTGCAACTCTTTGAAGGGACTAATGTATGGGTTTTTGTAATCTAGACATATGACGAACCCGACGACTATTAATGGAGTACCCTCATTGAGATGATAGAGAAACGAGCCACCGTACGTGTCAATTTTCTGTAAAAAAAAACCAAAAAACACCACCACAATTTTAAGTTTTGGTAAATCATTTGATTCTTCCCAAATCCTCCAAAATCCTCTTTGCTAAAGTGAAGGATTTTGAAGGATTGAGGTTACATGCTACATGCTCTTTGCTAAAGTGAAGAATTTTGGAGGATTGAGGTTACTATTAGGCATACTTGCCTTTCCATTGTACATGTACATCCATGTTTGTTGTCGTGATTGCAAGGTCAGTGCTTGGGTCAGTGGACACTGTTTATTGCTCCATGCATGCAGGGAGGGTCCCTGGCCATGTACATGTATCACAGATTAGAAACACATGTGTGCATACATGTCATGTGCTTGCTTTACTACTGAAGGATTTTGGAGGATTCAGGTTATGTGTAAGCAAATGGGCCTAGGGAGTTAGGGTTAATCAATCTAGCTGATGGATCTTGTTGCATTGAGCAGGGCTGGCACATTTTTCTGTTGTTGTATTGTGTTGCATGCAGCAGGGAGACTGTGAAATGACTGTTAGGGGTAATGCTATGGTCCCACAGGAATATTTCGATCTTTCTGTCGAAATATATTTCGATTCTTGTTTTTTTTGTTATTTTTAATAATTTCGTCAAAATCTCGTATAAATATCGACAAAATATCTGTTTTCCATGAGAAATTTTTTTTTGTGGTATTTTCTCGACAATTTCGATTCATTTTCGATTTTATTTCGACGACTTTCGACTGTTTAGATCATTTCGACTGGCATTTCGACAAATTTCGACTGTTTAGACTCTTTAGATTGATTTCGATTTTTTGGGGATTATTTTTCGATTTTTTAAAAATATTCGGACAAATGTTTCGATGTATTTCGACTGTTACGATTGTTTAGACTATTTAGACAGTTTAGATTTATTTCGACTGTTTTTCGAACGTTTAGACTGTTAAGACTATTTCGATTTCATTTTCGACTGTTTCGATAAAATGTCGACAAAATTTCGATAAATTTGATCGAAACTTTATCGAAAAATATTGGTCAGGTTTAATAATTTTCGATTAATGAATTTTTTTTCCGACAAATATCGACAAATATCGACAAATATCGACAAATATCGACAGTTTCGATTTTTTTAGACTCTTTAGACGATTTCGACTTTTCTCGAATTTTTTTTGTAAAAAATCAAAAATCTTGACGAAACACGATCGAGAGAGTCGAAATCTCTGTGGGACCATAGCATTAAGGGGGTTAGGGTTAAAGCCGGTTTTAATTATCAAATTTAACAAGACATGCCAATGAATGAAACAAACCTGCTAGAAGTGATGCAAGTATCAGGAGTGTGATCGGGCAGTTTTGACAAATCCACGTAAATTTTGCTAGAGGTATTAGGGCCGCTGTTGTGAACAGCGCTGGGGTGAAATCTATAGTTCTGAGCGTTTGATTTCCTTTATTGCTTAACCCTCCTATAGGTTTAACAATCAAAGACACTCAAAATTTGTATGTAACTCCCAACCCATTGACTTTGTGCAGTGCACTCAAATAAATGCAAGGACATGTGGCTATGGTAGGAGGTCAAACCAAAACCACTCACTGTATATGAGTCAGATGCTAACTTATGCAGTACATACACAGCTCTGTGTGACTCTGCATATAACTTATGGAGGACATACACAAGTGTGTTTGACTTTGCCACTAACTCCAGCACTCTTAGAGAAAAATACACATGTGTGAACAATTGGCAATGCAACCAAAAATACTCAAGTGACTGTCTGTGGGTGCGGTGCTTACTGGGCCAAATTTCAGCCTGGGCATAGGAGGGTTAAATCTTTAAAATCCGGAGGATCACAACATTGTGATTTGTAAAAATCCGAAAATCCGGAAAAATCTGGACAAATCACAAGTATAAAAACTAAAAATCACAAATTTGTGGAACTATGTTTGCAGTATTTAAAACCCTCCCAACTCGAAGGTACAAAAAATGTAATCTATTGTGGTAGGTTGTGTTAAAGATACTGGTAAACTATATCCACTTACCAATGGCCATCCGACCGTGTGTTCCACTCGTCCTGGGTGATGTTTACTGGGATCAATTTCCCAAACCTTGAATCGAGAATAATTGAAAATGTTAAACTGGAAAGTTGCAGGCTGAAGATAACAGTTTTGAGAATAGCAAGAGAAAAGCTTTTAAGTTTGGCAAGACAGAATCTTTCAAGAAACTTTATCTTGTTGTAAATAGTTGCGAAATGATAAGATGTACACAATTTTGTTGTCATCCAGAAATATTATCACGATCTGAGCAGACTTTCAACATCAATGATCAACAGGGCATGGAATCCATATCCTAGTTTAAAATGAACAGAATGACTGAAAATTACTGGCTCATTTATGCAGCAGCAACGGTGCCATGACCTTATCATGTGGGGTATTATTTTCAGTCCCTGGGCTACTCTAAAACTAGCACTCCGATTCCATGCCCTGTTGATCGTGACGATACTGCCCCTTTAACTAAGCGCTTGTTACATTATCTGTGTAATATGCTGTTCTCTCAAACACCCACAAATATATTTATTCAAAGATTTGCATATGTGCAGGTACATTCCTCACCTTCCAAATCATAAAATGATATTAAACTGATTGTGCATGCAAATGAAATTTTTTTAAATAATAATTAGTGAACTAAAAAGATAAGAAATATTTCGTGAAACATTTGAGCTTTTGCATTTACAACAATTATTGAAAGAGCAGATTCTTGAAAATCTCAGTTATTTACAGTTAAAAAAAATTATGTTTTTTGTTATAATAATAATTTCTTGAAACATTTAGGCTTTTTGCATTTATATCAATTATTGAGAGGGCAGATTTGTTAAAATCCCAGTTATTTACTGTTAAAGTTTTGTCAATTTACTGTTAATGTTTTGTCAATTTACTGTTAAAGTTTTGTCAATTTACTGTTAAAGTTTTGTCAATTTACTGTTAATGTTTTGTTCAACCTCTTTCAAGCCGATGGCATATGTCTGCGGCTGACAATCCTTCCTCAAGTCAAACTTCTTGTACAGTTGTTTGGTCAGGTGGCCGTGGCAGCCCTCGGCAAAAATTGTGCACTTGGCGTGGAGCTCCATTCCCCTCTCAAATGTGTCCTGAATAAAAAAATAAAAAAACAACAACAATAGGACGACAGCAACAATCAGAATGAAGATCAATAATTTTGCTTGTTAACAACTGATTCGGTTCAGTGACCACACACTCCTCTCCCCACCGCTCCGAGGATCCCAGTCCCACCAGTTTCCCGTCTGCAAGCTTCAACGCAACTAATCATCCAGCATCCAGTCTTAGCACTAATCCTCCAGCATCCAGTCTTAGCACTAATCCTCCAGCATCCAGTCTTAGCACGAATCCTCCAGCAGTCTACTTGAGCAGCAGCATTTTCCCAGAGTCCGGCATTCTCCTGAGGATGATCAGAGCACACTGATCGAAACGTCGAGTTGTAACCTCCAGTTCTTTTCAGAACTAATTACCACCCAATTGAGAAGTTCACATGGTGTCACCGCAATTAGTCTTTACTTATCCTCTTCACCATGCAAAGCTACATGTTTTAAGTATAAAACTGGCCATCTTGAATGGAATTGGGTTCTTATAGATGTCCCTTGTGAAAGGGACAAACACACATAAAGTCACAGTGCTAACTCACTCACTCGCTTTTTCTGTAGTTTATTTTATTTTGTATAAATACCAGACGTTTAACTTGTTCCAGTGTTCTAGTTATTTGGAGCATTATTTTACCTGCTCCATATTTTAAAATTGATATATTTAACCAAAATAGTTAGTAATTTTCTTATATTTTCTTATATACTACCAGGGTTGTCACCAGACCAAATTGAGTGCCGGCTAATTTTGTCAATTGCGAGCGTAGTGAGCGGAGCGCAGCTCCTCACGGCCGGGGGTCCATGGGCCCGCTTAAGGGCCCCCGGTGGGGTCCAGGGGCAACGCCTCGGTGGGGGTCGAGGGGGCGAAGCACCTCGAAGCTCCTGGGTTTTAGCTTTTATGAATAGATTTGGAGGGCTCACCTTTCACATAATTTGTTGTATAATAGTATGATATTTTCATAGTATTATACAAGAATTTATGATGTGAAGGAGTGCCCTCCAATTGACAACAATGTTGGCTCAGAAAAACTGAAACTTCTGTATGGCCTACCAGGTGTCCACTTTTCGCTATTAAACTTAGATGCCAGCTTCTGGTTTTTTTTTATGAGGTAACACTTGAGCAACCGGGGCCGTCAGGCATAGCAGCTCCGAGTTTTTGGCCTAAATCCACAGTGGCCGAAGACTCAGTAGCGTGATCAGTTCCCAGGTCAGTTGTACTCGAACACGAAGATGTGGTCGCAGAAGAATGTCTCGACTTGCTGACTTCGCTTGACCCGCTGCCGTGTCTATCACTGCCGCCCTTGCATTTAGTGGCCGAAGAGAAAAGCTGGTGATACTTTTCATGCGAGTGCGACATAATTATTTTGATCAAAACACTCCAAAAACGTTCACAAAACTTTTCATGAATGGGCGGAGGGACGACGTGAATAATTTTCCTTTGCTGAGCACATCGCAGGGAAAGCTAGCGTTTACAGTCACGCTTAACCAACCTGAAATTTACGTACATCGACATTACGAAGCACGTCGCATCATTTACACGCGGTAGAGACTAGTGGCATTAGCTCATCGTGCAGGCGCAAACAACCAATCATAATGGGGATTCCCAGGTCTTTTCCCTGACGTCATAAATAAATGCTAATTAGTGTATTTGTTTGTACCGCTACAAACTGAGATTTATTTTATAATATCGTACGATGTTTTAATTGATCTATAGACTAAAGTCCTCAAAATAGTGGCAAATAACTCAAATAACCGTTTAATGAAATATTCACACAATTTTTGTGCCGGTCAGTAAGACATCAATTTGCGTTTGGTGCTGGTCGGCCAGCGGGAGTGCCGGTTAGACCCGACCGGCGTAGCTACAACCCTGTATACTACTCAAAACAATTTAGGGAACACCGGATTTTTTAACATCAAATAGGTTTGAAATGTTCCATGAACCGGGATTTTCATTTGCAAACCCCTCTCTCTTTCAGTAGTCATGTCATGAAATGTGTAATCACTACATGCATCCTTTATCATCTGTTTCATTGTGCAGTTGTTTCTCATCAATTCTGTGAAACATTGTGTTTATCTGAAATAAATGATCTTGCTTTAACTGAGATTATTCCGGTGTTCCCTAAATTGTTTTGAGTAGTATATTATTACATGCATCAAGCACTTTAAGGCATTTTTCTACACTTTGCGTTCACATAAATTTCTTCTTCTTCAAAGATGATGTATATTTGTAATTGCATTGTAGGTACATTGTGTACATGTATTTCAGTACATAATTTTTTTTCTATGCTATCATTGTATATTGTTTGTATTCATGTTTTTTCTTTGTTTCCGCGCCTTGAGCGCCCATCAGGGTGGATATGTGCGCGCTACAAATCTTTATTACTATTATTATTATTATTATTATTATTCTTCTTATTATTATTATTCTTATTATGATTATTTTCATGCAAGAAATACAACAATAGGACCAGAATTGGACCAGGGGAACATTTCTTAAATTTCCCCCACCACACTCAGCCCCACCCCCCTCACCAACTCCTGAACAGACTGGTAATCCACCCCCTCTATTTACATCATTTTAAATTATAGCAAATGCATTTAACAAGAGAAATATTTTTAGTGTCCTACCTTTGGTGAACCATCCTTTGCAATTCCAACATCTGAGGTGGCGATGCCTTTGACGCTGCCGTCTTCATGGTACAGGATCTAAGGTTATCAAGTTCAAATTCAAGTTCAAAACACCATGAATATGTTATCAAGATTTTTGTCCCGTCTTACTCAGCAGTCAAGCCTCGAAATTCCCACTTACCAGAGGGAAGTGGATTTTTCAGGCGCTAAGTGATTTTAACAAGTGGGTGTGCCATGGTCAAGCGGTTTAGTGCATCGGATTTGTGTTCTGATGGCCGAGTCTTCAGAATGTGGGTTCGAATCCCAACCGCGACCGGGGTACTTGTGTCCTTGAGCAAGACACTTTACCATAATTGCTTCTCTCCACCCAGGGGTAAATGGGTACCTGTGAGGGCAGAGTTGGTTGTTGTGTTTGATTAGCCCATATGCGCTGAAATGGCAGCAATTGAGCTGTATACTCCCCAGGGAGCTGAGATGGTTTCAGGAATGATTTATGAGCCTGATGAGCAGGGGTAATAATGTAATGTGCCTTGAGCACCAGTTTGGTGGATACGTGCGCTATATAAGTCCACATTAGTGGAATCTATCCATGTTTATATGTCATGTCCCATAACAACATGGCCAGACAGTGAAATCGGGTAAGTGACTTTTGGAAATGGGTTAAGTGAAAATACAAGGGTCGGTAAAGGGTGGGTAAGTGCTGGGTAAGTGACAAAAAAAATAATTTGTTGAGGCCTTGGGGACTTGTACTTTGAGGATTTGATCGAGGAAGACAGAACCCCATGTGATGTGGATATATTTATTATGATTAAGTACATACATACAGTTAAATCTAGGCAAACATCAAAGTAACTGACACGTCTAACAGATGTATCACCTATTGTTTCCAGCCATTACTGGCAATTTTCTTTTTCATAAGAACATTACTATTTTACTTTTTGAAATGAAAGTCAATTCTCTAAAATGACACACTCCTTAAATATTTATTGTGAGAAGCATATATTTTTTTAAAAGTATTATTGCTGCACTTTAGTGGGAAGTTGCTATAGAGGTCAAAATCAGTCAACTGCCTGTTTTGACTGTTGACCCCAATGTGCGCACAGGGGCATTTTTTGACTGGTTTTGACTGTCATTTTGACCACCCTGAACAAGACCAGACAATACTTTTACCAGTCTAAAACGGTCGACTCATTTTGACCTGTAAATGTACTTACTACACACAAGGTGTGACAGTGTTTGACTTTTAAGTGCACTAGATATATGCCTTGGCAAGTATATCAACATTCTGACTGATTTTGACCCTTGTAGTAGTAGGAGGGTTAATAACTGCTAAACCAAACTGCCCACAACTATTTTGTGAAATATCTCTTGTCAAAGCATCTGTTCTCCTGTCCTAAATGATTATCGTCAATCTCTTGATGGAAAACAAACAATAACGAAAACACGGTTAAACTATCTTTCAGGAAACACGTACGAAATAAGTTTGGGGCAGGAGTTGGCAATCTCATAATGGCTATGTGTTGTTAGATTCTTGCAGAGACAAATAACGAAAAAAATGTCAACATTATTTGGTTTCAAGGCCTCCCCTAAATACCAGGAGAGTGAATGGACAAACGTAAAAAATAAATTCTCGAAAAATATGCCGGAATCTATGGTCAGCCTATGCAGGCCAAGAGGGACCCTTTTCAAACATAAAAATTCAATATACACTCCAAACACAATTACGTAATATTTTGGAGGATTTACACAACCAGTTTACAGTACACTTTGGCATTGTCGACGTAAATTAGGCTACTTTTAAATCTCTTTCCAGTAACTTTGTTCGACTCCAGAAAACACAAGTAGGGTCAAGTAAACCAATCAGGAAAAGTCCAGAGAAATCACAGGCAGTAAAATATTGACGCTGAATGACACTGCTTAAAAAAATAAAATAAAATAAAATTATTACGATGTGCTTACCTCACTAGCTGGATAGCCGGGGTAGATCTCTACACCCAATTCCTCTGCTTGCTCACCGAGCCAACGCACAACATTACCCAACCTCACAATGTAGTTGCCATGGTTATACATGGGTAGACCTAAAATGAGAAAATTGGAGAAAAAGTTATATATGGATTTCTGTGTCCTTCATATTTGAAATGCATGGGTGAACTCATATAAACAGAATGCTAGCTAACCAGCTGTTTCCAAACTGTGTTTCATAACAAAAATAAAAATATAACAAAATATTTAAAGGGGCAGTTGAATATTAAAGGGGCAGTATCGTCACGATCAACAGGACATTGAATCGGAGTGCTTGTTTCAGATTATACTCAGTGACGGAAAATAATTCCCCACATGATAAGGTCATATTACAGTTGCTGCTGCATAAATGAGCCAGCAATTTTCAGTCACTGTTTTCATCTTAAACTAGCACACCGATTCCATGCCCTGTTGAAAGTCTGCTCTGATTGGGACGATACTGCCCCTTTAACAAGATGGTACCGTGGATGTGTGGATGCCGTTTAAATTGCTGGCAGTGGAAACCAATTATTTTTCTCCCCAAAACACATAACATTTTGTTACAGCATTGGAACAAAATCAGAAGTTATTAACCCAATAAGGCCAAAAAATAAAGGTCTCCGGTTTTTGGTCTCCGCACACGTCGCCTCAGACCAGCGCGTTGGCATTTTTAATTTTTTGTTGTTGTTGTTGTTGCTATTGCTATGAAACGATGTCCAATTGCAGCCAAAATTGCTGGATTGATTGGAGTTCTACCGTGCTGTGCTTGAAACGACTTTTTCACATAGGGGTATGAAGGTTTGCCCGATTTGTGAGGCCTCTCTTAGCCGCCATATATGGGAAATTTGGTCCCTGCGTATACAATGTATCACTTATTTCCCTGTTAGCAAAAAGAAAAGATGGTTGCAAAAATAAAGTGTGTCACCACACCGATTTTGAAGCCGACCGATGACCAGAAACCAGAGACTTTTTTTTGGCCTAAGATGGTAGAGTGGATGTGGGGGCGCTGTTTAAACTGTTGGCAGCGGTAACCGATTATTTTTTTCCCCAAAAAAAACCTTAGCAATTGAAAAAAAAAAAAAAAAAAAAAAAAAAAATGATTAACCCAATAAGACACTTTGCACCGATAAGAAAAATAAAATGCTTTTCAGGGTGAATGTTACAAACAATTAACCCCTCCTACTCTCAATCCATTTTGCCAGCGGGTTGACTGAGACCTGCCAAAAACCTTTGTCTGTCAGTTTTTTGAAAGGTGAAAATAACTGTGCAGAACATAGTACTATGTACAGTGTAGATGCATTCCCACAAGAAACCGCTGCACATGACTGGCTAGTAATGGGTACCTGTGAGGGCAGAGTTGGTTGTTGTGTTTGATTAGACCTATATGCGCCGTTATGGCAGCAATTGAGCTGTATACTCCCCAGGGCGCTGAGATGGTTTCAGGAATGATTTATGAGCCTGATGAGCAGGGGTAATAATATAATGCGCCTTGAGCACCAGTTTGGTGGATACATGCGCTACATAAGTCCACATTATTATTTTAGTATGGAGTGCCATGGTTGAGCAGTTTAGTGCATCGGATCTGTTCTGATGGCTGAGTCGTCAGAATGTGGGTTCGAATCCCAACCGCCACCATAGTGCTTGTGTCCTTGAGCAAGACACTTTACCATAATTGCTTCTCTCCACCCAGGGGTGAATAGGTACCTGTGAGGGCAGAGTTGGTTATTGTGTTTGATTAGCCCTATATGTGCCGTAATGGCAGCAATTGAGCTGTATACTCCCCAGAGAGCTGAGAATTTCAGGTTTCAGGAATGATTTATGAGCCTGATGAGCAGGGGTAATAATGTAATAATATAATGCACCTTGAGCACCAGTTTGGTGGATACTTGTGCTATATAAGTCCACATTATTATTATTAGTAGTAGTAGTAGTAGTAGTAGTACTTTTTTACCTTTCAAAACTTTTTGAAAGGGTTTTGAGGGATCAAACTACACAAGGGTTAAGTACCAAGAGCTATCTCTTTTATTTCATCGTGAGGCATCGATAACATGACTTAAAAACGGTAACCTTTGAAAATTGGAATGGGAATTCTTCTCTTCTCTGTGAGGATTGCAAATTTGTCCTCCGTGACCGGCGTGTGGAATGGCAGGCCCTTCTCCTTCCAGTCTGGTATCAGCTCATCAAATACTCTGGGCTCCACACATGCTCCTGATAATGTGTGAGCACCTAAATTAATAAAGAACACAGCAAAAAGTTAATTGATACTCGATTGACGATATTCCAGGCTTGGAATTTCATTCTTGTCGGAGCAAGGCCACATTTTTCCTGAGTGAAGGACGCTTCCATTAGGACGTCAGAATGTCTCGTCGTGTGCCCGAAAGAAGGACATCACGAAAGCGTGACCAGCAAAAGGTCTTAAGCAGTTAATGTGCAAAATTGTGTTTCAAGAAAACTGAGTGTGAAAGTTTGGTCGTTTATCTGCCATTTATCAGTCACTGTAGGAAAGTTAAATTCCGCATGGGAATGGAAAAACATGTCTTGGGAGTAACAAATATATAACAGTTATGTTCTAGCAACAAATATATAACAGTTATGCCCTAATTAGGAAAGTTTTCGAAAGCACCATGTAACAAATCTCTAAAGTAGAGGTGTTGGCTCTGAGAAGAGCCGGTTTTGTTCTCAACGTTTCGGCAAGTATGCTCTGGCCGTCGTCAGGAGAATGGAGAGATGTGGAGAGTGGTGTCTTATATACAGTTATGCCCTACTTTTTTTTTTCAAAGGAGCCATTTTATTGTTTATGACGTTCTGCTGGGACAAAAAGTTGTACTTTGTGTGTCTGGAAGAAGGTCGTAGAGCCTTATGATCTTCTTCCGGGCAAACAACGGTCTATGGGAATATTTTTAAGGGGCACCAAGGCTAAGACCAGGGTAATGGAAGCCATGGCCTCAGTGAAATTCCAGTCCTGTATTCTTGCTCCGGGAATATAATGAATCATAATGGTATTGTGCCCTTCAACAATCTTCATTGAGCAAGCTCTGTGGTCGAGGGGTTATCAAGACCTCGGTACTTATAAGCAGGAGGTTGTGGGTTCAAGTCTAGACTGGTCCCCTGTCTTTATCCTCAAGGGATCAAGGATAAAGTCTTTATCCTCAAGGGATCAAGGGTAAAGTCTTTATCCTCAAGGGATCAAGGATAAAGTCTTTATCCTCAAGGGATCAAGGGTAAAGTCTTTATCCTCAAGGGATCAAGGATAAAGTCTTTATCCTCAAGGGATCAAGGATAAAGTCTTTATCCTCAAGGGATCAAGGATAAAGTCTTTATCCTCAAGGGATCAAGGGTAAAGTCTTTATCCTCAAGGGTAAAGTCTTTATCCTCAAGGGATCAAGGGTAAAGTCTTTATCCTCAAGGGATCAAGGATAAAGTCTTTATCCTCAAGGGATCAAGGGTAAAGTCTTTATCCTCAAGGGATCAAGGGTAAAGTCTTTATCCTCAAGGGATCAAGGGTAAAGTCTTTATCCTCAAGGGATCAAGGGTAAAGTCTTTATCCTCAAGGGATCAAGGATAAAGTCTTTATCCTCGAGGGATCAAAGGTAAAGTCTTTATCCTCAAGGGATCAAGGGTAAAGTCTTTATCCTCGAGGGATCAAGGATAAAGTCTTTATCCTCAAGGGATCAAGGGTAAAGTCTTTATCCTCAAGGGATCAAGGATAAAGTCTTTATCCTCAAGGGATCAAGGATAAAGTCTTTATCCTCAAGGGATCAAAGGTAAAGTCTTTATCCTCAAGGGATCAAGGGTAAAGTCTTTATCCTCAAGGGATCAAGGGTAAAGTCTTTATCCTCAAGGGATCAAGGGTAAAGTCTTTATCATCAAGGGTAAAGTCTTTATCCTCAAGGGATCAAGGGTAAAGTCTTTATCCTCAAGGGATCAAGGGTAAAGTCTTTATCCTCAAGGGATCAAGGGTAAAGTCTTTATCCTCAAGGGATCAAGGGTAAAGTCTTTATCCTCAAGGGATCAAGGGTAAAGTCTTTATCCTCAAGGGATCAAGGGTAAAGTCTTTATCCTCAAGGGATCAAGGGTAAAGTCTTTATCCTCAAGGGATCAAGGGTAAAGTCTTTATCCTCAAGGGATCAAGGGTAAAGTCTTTATCCTCAAGGGATCAAGGGTAAAGTCTTTATCCTCAAGGGATCAAGGGTAAAGTCTTTATCCTCAAGGGATCAAGGGTAAAGTCTTTATCCTCAAGGGATCAAGGGTAAAGTCTTTATCCTCAAGGGATCAAGGGTAAAGTCTTTATCCTCAAGGGATCAAAGGTAAAGTCTTTATCCTCAAGGAAAAGGACAGGCTCCTGGCGTACCATTCAAGGGATTTCCTTGGACACGCTGTGCTGAAGATCTGACATCACGCTTTGAGGCTCGTGCGCTAACTACTAACCAAGGTCAAAGTTGAATCTCAGGGGGAAAAAACACGGCGGCCGCGCGGCCAGTATCTGGCGTAATTCACGAGCCCCAAAGAGTGGCGTCAGATCTTCATGCTAGTTCAAGTCCTGCCTGGGCCGTTTGTAGTACAGTGAAATTGTCTGTGGACTGGCTAACGATCCACAATGATGTTTTTCCCACATACGAATGTATTGAGTTATACATGCTATTCAACGTCAGAGAAGGGCAAAACTAAATTATGTATAATATCGATAATTTTACTATTTCTGAAATAAAAGGCGTGGTATGCCATTCTTGTAGGGGGCACGGCCAATTTTCCTCAGTAAAGGGCACTTCCATTAGAATGTCTATAGAAATATTTGTAAGGGTCACCAAGGCCAAGAAGGGGAATCATGGGGGGAATCATGGCGGCCGCACGGCCAGGATCTGGCGTCATTCATGCGCCTGTAGCTCAAAGCGTGACGTTCAGATCTTCAGGCTTATTACCAACCTAGCTCAGCAGCCTTCTCCACCAAACACACCCTGAGTTCGGTCCCTTTCTCTATGCTCAATTGCTTGAGTCTAATGGCGGCAGCCATCCCCGCCGGACCGCCTCCTACAATCACCACATCAGCCTCGTCTGCGTATCGTTCCATCTCGACGTCTGAGAAATGAACAAAAATGGGAGAAGAAAGCGAGATCTTTTTTTTTTTAAATAAAGGGGCAATATCGTAACGATCAACAGGGCATGGAATTGGAACGTTAGTTTTAGATTAACTCAGTGACTGAAAATAATACCCCCACATGATAAGATCATATCACCGTTGCTGCTGCATAAATGAGCCAGTAATTTTCAGTCAGTGTGTTCATCTTAAACTAGAACACCGATTCCATGCCCTGTTGAAAGTCTACTCTGATTGAGACGATACTGCCCCCTTAATTACTTGGATTACGGATTGTTTTTCTCCCAAAGTTGGGTGAGTAATGGGGAAAAAATCTGAGACTAATCCAAGTTTTAACAAAAAAAATGGCATAACCAGCAAAGAGAATTATTTCAACATCAAGAAGTATTAATGTGTGTCAAGATTGACATTGCTAAAAATGAAGACAAACATGGTAAATTTTTTTGGGCTGAGGCATCGGGTGCCATTGCTAGCCTACAAGAAACTTTATCAATAATAACAATAACTTGAGTTCTGCGTTTGAATAAATTACAAATGCAGATGTGTTCGGTCATGTCAACTGGAGGTATTTGCATTGGATTAAAAAGATAATGACAGATTTCATTTCATTAACCCTCCTACAATCAGTGCAATTTTTGAAACAACCCATTCAGGTCACTCCAAGCTGTTGCAGTTGTTTGCCACTGAGATTGCAGGGTCAAGTGGTCTCCCATTGATACATTGCAGGCCATACTAATATGTTCAAACAACCAGCTATAACCAGCTGTAAACCTGACCATGTATTTAGACTGTACATCTATACAAAACCACTAAAGACTGTGGTTTGTAATGGCCTTCAGTGTGTGCTGAGTATGTAATCAGAGATGGTCTTATTTACAGTGGCCTTGGTGGCACTGGGTTGATTTTGTGAGATTACTTGGAAAGGACAGCAGTGGCTTGTATAATAATAATAATAATAATAATAATAATAATAATGTGTGGATTTATATAGCGCACGTATCCACCAACTAAGTGGTGCTCAAGGCGCATTATATTATTATCCCTGCTCATAAGGCTCATAAGGCTCATAAATCATTCCTGAAACCATCTCAGCTCCCTGGGGAGTATACAGCTCAATTGCTGCCATTTCTAGCACATATAGAGCAAACCAACTCTGCCTTCACAGGTACCCATTTAACCCCTGGGTGGAGAGAAGCAATTATGATTAAGTGTCTTGCTCAAGGACACAAGTGTCACGGCCGTGATTCGAACCCACATTATGTTGCTAACACCAGAACTTGAATCCGGTAAGCTAGACCACTCGGCCACGACACCCCCACTAAAAGTTGGTGAAGAACATATATATTGGAAATTTAGTGGATCGGAGTGACCTCCATGTGAAGTAGGGTTAAACAAGTCAAACTTTCAAATATTAAAACAGATATTAATTTACTGGTACTAATCCTCGACGGATTATTTCATTCAATGTTTGAAATGAAAGCTTATAACTACCTTAACATCAGAAAAATTTTGAATTCAATTATTACCATCAAATCTGCACAAACAGGGGTGACAACATCTTCAAATTATTTAAGACTTGTAGCTTTGCATGGTGAAAAAGGACAAATAAAGACTGTCTGCGGTGACAACCATGTAGAAATTCTCTTTTGAGTAAATAGTTCTGAAAAGAACTGGTTGTTTATAACTCAACGTTTCGATCAGCATGCTCTGACCGTCTTCACCTAAGAGAATTTCTACGTGGTTGTCACCACAGTCTTCATTGAAATTATTTGTTAAAGATAAACATTACCTTTCCATCGCTCATCTTTTTCCCTGGGGATTACTGTGTAGTGTGTGGTGATTTTTGGTGTTGATGTTGCCGTGGAATACGAGGTTTTTGTAAATCTGGCAAAGCGGCATGCTACAAAGAAAACAACAAAAGAAATTGAAATAATGTTACACTTTATGAATAATATTGTTATGTGGATGTGCATGTTCAAGAATGGAGGAATGAACACAATATAAATAAAAGCAAAACTACTATCTATGACAATGAATGCTCATATCATTACAAATTAAAATTAAAACTAAAAATATACAGGAAAGAATGTTGCCACCCAACTGCCAGTTGTGCACAATATCTTAAGTGTGTGTTTTTAGCAGACGGACAAAATGGGCATCATCTCACTGGATGTGCATACATTCATGGAAAGAATGTATAATACAACCGCCACGTTTTCTATCTAAATATGACAAATATCACAGATTTTCCTTTAACCCTAACCCCCTGGCTAGGAACCTCCCTGAATCCTCCAAAATCCATCAGTGCACTTTTGGAAACATGCCCTTATCTTCAAAATGCACCATGCATTTCTAGGAACCTTCCTGAATGCTCCAAAATCCATCAGTGCACTTTTGGAAACATGCCCTTATCTTCAAAATGCACCATGGATTTTCGTTGATCTTTCATATCCAGCACTTATGGCCTGCACTTCTTTGCCAGGTAGTAATTTTGTCCCATTTGAAGAGGTGAAAGTACCAGTTTCCAACAGTGCTGAATTTTTCCCCCAAAAAAGTACCCCTTGAAGTGAAAACTATCTTTAAAATCCACTTTTATGATGGTTTTCGGACTTTATTTCCCTTCTAAAAAAATCCTCCCCTTCAGAAAACAGGACGATCAGAGCATACTGATCGAAACGTCGAGTTGTACCACCAGTTCTTTTCAGAACTAATTACTACTCAATTGAGATTCCACATGGTGTCACCGCAATTAGTCTTACTTATCATCCTCACCATGCAAAGCTACAAGTTTTACCGATCCTATTATAGTTGCCACTGCCCATGTAGAATGACCGTGTTGGTCACTAATGGGAGTAATGGGGGAGTTGACAAGATCAGACTGACATGACTGAGGAAGTCATTGTATATACGTAGGCCTGTACCAAAAATGCCTGACTTTTCATGAAATAACTATCCTGGAATAATTTGTTTATGTCCATCATCATCTAAATGATCTATATGTTCTCCACCTTATTTGGTAGGAGGTAAGATTACATTATTGGTTTTATTGAATAAGAAAAAGTGGTGGTCGGATACGACATTCTACCCTTAAGAACGTTAACGTTAGCCACAAATTAGGCCTACACCGGCTTAAGTCTTAACGTTACTGTCGGGAAATAAACCATCGTATAACGTTACAGCTTTGTCCACCTCCAAAAGGCTCACATGTGTTACTTTGTACTCAGTTAAAAAATGTTGGGAAACTAATAGGCTTCCCCACCCCCCCTAATAAAAATAAAATAAATTGAAGCGTTAATAAATAGCGCCACCTTGCGGTTGTTATGCTTAATGCAAGGACGAATTGATATTTGTTTGGGTCATTTTAACTCCCGAATTAGATCACTGATGTAGCTTACACAATAATAATAAATGATTAATGAGATATATATTTCTTTCCAATAATTCTTTCCAATAACCTGATATATGTAACGCTCTTGAAACCTAAGAATTCTAAAAAATAAAGTACGTACCAGCACGACACACTTTTGACGTGGACAGCGCCATTTCGGAAATTGTGTAATTGTTTTCGCGAATTAAAGAGGGCGCTGTCGAAAATTTAAAAAATTTAAAACTTCAGCTATAGTCGCAACCTGACTGATGTTAGCACGAAAATCGGGCCTGAATTCCGGCCAGCACGATTTTCGTGTTGGCACGAAAATTACATTTTGGCTGTATTTCATTACGGTGGCCCAGAACGGACAAACTAATGAGAAACATAAACCATTTTCAGTGTTTGTTTTTTAAAGACTGTCCCATTAATTAATGCCAATAGTTTCTTGGTATATTATGAGTAGTGCACAGAAGGACGTTTTCGAATGATTTTGTTGTTGTAGTTTTTAAATTGTAACATTTCCCCCTTATTTGGTATAAAAGTTTTGTACACCAACACATTTTTGACCAATTATTTGCCATTTTCCCTTGTCCAAAATATTTTAATATTTTTGTAACACCCCCTTGTACATACCTTCTAGTAGACTTAATTTTGGCGACGACAAATTCTGCTATTACTGCTAAGCCCAATTAATTTAAATATTAACAGTTTTGGGTAAAACAAAATGATGTTTCGAATCCTACACAAATAGTGCACGAAAGCGAATTTTTTTGAAAAAAAATTGCCACATTTCTCGTCTAAAGTATTAAAATATTTTTATAATATGCCTTCGTAAATACCTTCTGGTAGACTTAATTTTGGCGACGACAAATTCTGTCATTAATTACTGCCTAGCCCAATTAATTTAAATATTAACAGTTTTTGCGTAAAAACAAAAGATGTTTCGAATCATGTACAAATAGTGCAAGAAAGCGCATTTTTTGATGAAAAATTGCCACATTTCTCGTGTAAAATATTAAAATATTTTTATAACACCCCCTTGTACATACCTTCTGGTAGACTTAATTTTGGCGACGACAAATTCTGCCATTAGTTACTGCCTGGCCCAATTAATTTAAAAATTAACAGTTTTGGGTAAAAAAAATGATGTTTTGAATCCTGTACGAATAGTGTACGAAAGCGTATTTCTGTATGAAAATTGCTACATTTCTCGTCTAAAATGTTAAAATATTTTTATAATATCCTCTAGAATATACGTTCTGGTAGACTTAATTTTGGCGACGACAAATTCTACTATTAATATTTTAACATTTTAGACGAGAAATGTGGCAATTTTTCATAAGGAAATGCGCTTTCTTGCACTATTTGTGTAGGATTTGAAAACAATTTTTACCAAAAACTGTTAATTTTTAAATTAATTGGGCTAGGCAGTAACTAATGGCAGAATTTGTCGTCGCCAAAATAAAGTCTACCAGACAGTAGGTACAAGGGGGTGTTATAATAATATTTTAATATTTTAGACGAGAAATGTAGCAATTTTTCATTAATAAAATGCGTCAGTACTAATTGCGGTGACACCATGTGCCAAAATTGTTTAGCTCAATAGCTGAACTTGTCGCCAAATTTCAGTTATAAAAATTAACTGTTTACTTGATTGTGATTTATTGTTAAAATTGTAACCTAATAATTATTTTACCAAAATCAATGTTTTCATCAAATTAATCGGCCTGCCTTTACAAATGGCGTAAATTGCCGTCAGGAAAAAGAAGTATGCCTGAAGGAGACAATATACAAAAATTTTGAAATTATTTAAAGGATTTTCCATTTTTCAGTTTGTCCGCTCTGGGCCACCGTATTGAAATACAGCCAAAATGTAATTTTCGTGCCAACACGAAAATCGTGCTGGCCGGAATTCAGGCCCGATTTTCGTGCTAACATCAGGTAGGTAGGTACGGTAGGTCGTAGCTAGCTAGCTAGCGGTGCTAATGCTATTGTTTTTATTTACAATTACAGCGCCCTCACATACCCGCAAAAATAAGGAAAGGTAGCGCATTTAGTCGCAGTTTCTCAAGGCTGAAACAGACGAAATTATGGCATTTGTGGAGTACAAAGAGACCAAAGCAAGTGATTTTCATAGAGAGAAAGAGCTAATTTCCAAAAAGTTTCAGACGAATTTGGAGGCAATTATTGCAAAGGTATGTTTCTTCATTATAAGACATTAGTTACCGAACGTCGTCTTTGGATTTTAATTTTATGCATTCTAATATGGATCATCCGTGTATTTCCGACATAGCTTTGGTAGTACAATGTGTGAAATCAGTTACATGTAGATAGAAGATAGGCATTGCATCTTCTGTGCATTGGCGACATATTGAAAGTCACCAATAAATCTTCTTTCATGATTTGACTATGTTATTTTAGTTTGGGCCATCTGAAATTCTGGATTTGCAGCTGGGCTTAGTTATTTCCAGTAATCTAGCATTAACTTATAGGCCTATATGGTTAATGTAAGTAGGCTAGCCAGCCTAAAATCTAAACATGCTTCAATCGTTTTTATTTTCGGCATGTGCATTCTTTGTGGTTTCCATATGAAATAAATTTTTGTTTCCTCAAAATCGGATAAACCGTTACGGAGTTATGATTTTTTTAAGATTAAAATATTGTGCCCTTTTTCATTTATTGCCCGTGTATTGTAGCTATGGGGCTAATGGCACATCAATTTTGTTTGGAAGATCCACCGTTGTCTGACTTGGACCGGGAGTCGCCGCCATCTTATGTGTCATGAAACGCATGCAACCAAAACCAAGTGTACAAAATCTGCTTTCGGTCTTTGGCCTGAGCACTTAAACTTCGAAATCTTTTTATTTCACAAATATATGAATCAACCTTGATTTTAATTAAGAATATTGAGGTTTATCTTTTGGGGACCGAAAATCAAACTCAAAGTTTTGAGATCAAGTTTGAGGCTCAGAAACCACGCGATTTCGATCGGCCGCCGGAGACTGTTTATTATTCATTTATGCAGACAGCATATGCAAATTATGACGTATACATCAGCAGGACGAATCGCGAAAGCGCATTCTTGGGCAGCCCCCTCTGTGCCACACGATCGTTTTTATGAATGGGAATTTACGTGCGCATTGTCCGCTGTGTGTCAGAAGCACTGTGCGGCATAAATGGCCTGCCTAATGTAAGGCCCATTCTAGGGCCAATAGTCAATACACTGGACTCCCTCCGTGTCCTTGGCCCTAGCCCCACATGTACAAAAAAGGAGCGATTTTTTTTCTCCATCTTTTGATCTACTACTATAATCTAACATTTTTCGATTAGGTAAGCTTGCCCAACCAGACACATTCGGCATAAAGTTCACTATTGTGGGATCGGAAATTTTGGTGAAATTTTAATTAAATTTTTTATTTATTTATTTTTATTTCAAAAATCGAAAATTTCATGAAAGTGAGATATCCCAGAATAATGGATTTTATGCCCAAAGTGTCTGCTTGGGCAAGGTTACCTAATTACTAAGTTTTGGGTTGTAATAATTAGCAGATCAAAAGTTTGAAGAAAAAAAAGAAAATCGTTCCATTTTTGTGTGGCTAGGGCCAATGATATGGAGGGAGTCCAGTTCATTGGCCCTAGAATGGGGCGAGGTTAATGTTATAGTTTTATTAATACTATTATGAAATAACATTCATTGTAAAAATAAAAATCTGTGATATTTTTCATATTTGGATAGAAAAAGTGGCAGTTGTATTCTGCATTCTTTCCACAATATCCACTCCATTTTTTTTATATTAAAGATGACAAATATATGTTCAGGCTTGAGTTTGTATACAGCTGTAAAAATTGCGATAAGAATCTGTGTTGTAAAATGTTTGTCATTGATACCTGTACTCTGTTTTAACGCCAGTGGAGTTAGTTGTCCACCATGGGCAAATGTATCTACCACTGGATGACTTATATAGTGTTATTAAATTTATCAGCTTGGCAGCGCAATAAATTTGTCCCAAGGTATGTCTGGTAAAATATTTGGATAGCTAATCCTTGTTATAAAAACTTTGCTTAACAGTACGATCGTCCTTTCGCCAACAGTGATGTTCTTAATCTTGATGATATGACAGTGGTGGAGGACCGAGGTGAGATAATTAGCTATTTTTATATGGGTTATTTTGTATCATCATCTCCATATTAAACACACCACAAATCTTTCAGGTAATATTTCCTTAATTTTTTTAAAAGGAAATTATCAGAATTGATATTAAGATTTGTAGCTTTGCATGCTGACAATGGTAAGTAAATAAAGACTGTTTGCGGTGACACCATGTGAAAATTCTCTTTTGTGTAGTAATTGGTATGCTCTGAAGACGATCGGAGCATACTGATCGAAACGTCAAGTTGTAACCACCAGTTCTTTACATGGTGTCACCGCAAACAGTCTTTATTTACTTAAAATTGACATTACTGATCAAGATGATGACAGCGTTATCATGACTGCTCTATTGATGTACAGAATAGGCAGCAAATCAGCAAATGCATAACTTGACAGCATTGGATAGCTACCTATCAACCTCCTACAATCAGTGCAATTTTTGAAACAACCCATTCAGTAAGAATAATTGCGGTGACACCATGTGGAATCTCAATTGAGTAGTAATTAGTTCTGAAAAGAACTGGGGGTACAACTCGACGTTTCGATCAGTATGCTCTGATCGTCCTCAGGAGAATGCCGGACTCTGGAAAATGCTGCTGCTTAAGTAGGCTGCTGGAGGATCATCCCATGAATGGATGCTGGAGGATTAGTTCGTTGAGGCGCGCAGGCGGGAACTGTGAGACTAGGATCCTAGGGGTTGGGGGAGAGGAGTGTGTGCTCACTGAACTGAATCAGTTGTTAACAAGCACAGGGGAAGGAGGGTGGTTGACTTAGGATATAGGGGATCCCTCAGTCTGGGGTGGGTTATGGACTTTGGATATAGAAGATGAGTGTCGTGGCCGAGCGGTCTAGCGCACCGAACTCAAGTTCTGGTGTTGCCAGCAGCAGGGTGTGGGTTCGAGCCCCGGTCGTGACACTTGTGTCCTTGAGCAAGATACTTAACCATAATTGCTTCGTCCTTCGGATGGGACGTTAAGCCGTAGGTCCCGTGTACTAGATTAAGTAATGCACGTAAAAGAACCCAGAACACTTATCGTGGAAGTGTAAGGGGTTTACCCCGGTGTTTCTGGTTCACATTGCAAGCGCTCTTGTTTACAGGTTTTCTCAGGCTTTCGAGCTTACAGTGCTTAAGTGCGCTTTTCTGAGGCATCCCTTGGTTTCATTACCAGAAATGATTAATAATAATAATAAAGATCCTTCAGGCCACTCCAAGCTGTTGCAGTTGTTGCCTGTGGCCTCCTATGGTTACCCTTCTGTGCACCGTCACACCACTGAGATTGCAGGCTAAAGTGGTCTCCCATTGATACATTGCAAGCCATACTAATATGTTCAAACAACCAGCTGTAAACCTGACCATCTATTTTGACTGTAAACACACCTACACAAAACCACTAAAGACAGTGGTTAGTAATGGCCTTCAGTGTGTTTGTTGAGTATATAATCGGAGATGGTCTTATTTACAGTGGCCTTGGGTGGCACTGGGTTGATTTTGTAAGATTACTTGGAAAAGACAGCAGTGGCTTGTATGCTTTAATCCTAACTCCCTAGGCCCATTTGCTTACACATAACCTGAATCCTCCCTAATTCCCTAGGCCCATTTGCTTACACATAACCTGAATCCTTCCTAACTCCCTAGGCCCATTTGCTTACACATAACCTGAATCCTTCCTAACTCCCTAGGCCCATTTGCTTACACATAACCTGAATCCTTCCTAACTCCCTAGGCCCATTTGCTTACACATAACCTGAATCCTTCCTAACTCCCTAGGCCCATTTGCTTACACATAACCTGAATCCTTCCTAACTCCCTAGGCCCATTTGCTTACACATAATCTGAATCCTCCAAAATCCTTCAGTAGTAAAGCAAGCACATGACATGTATGCACACATGTGTTTCTAATCTGTGATACATGTACATGGCCAGGGACCCTCCCTGCATGCATGGAGCAATAAACAGTGTCCACTGACCCAAGCACTGACCTTGCAATCACTACAACAAACATGGATGTACATGTACCAAGCATGCCTAATAACCTCAATACTCCAAAATCCTTCACTTTAGCAAAGAGCATGTAGCATGTAACCTCAATCCTTCAAAATCCTTCACTTTAGCGAAGAGGATTTTGGAGGATTTGGAAAGGTTGGTGAAGAACATATTGGAAATTTAGTGGATCGGAGTGGCCTTCATGTGAAGAAGGGTTAATATTGATTATTTTACACACAGGCTTCTTGAGCAGTACTAAGCCGTTGACGATTGGTAAGACCAAACTTGCTATGGATAAAGTCTCCTCTAAATCAGGTAACTATCAGTCACTTCACATAATGGGGTAAAATATTGAGGATTTTATTTACATTCCTGGATGGAATTCTTGTGTCAGGGATATTCAACAAGTGATAAGGCTGTGTGTGTTTTCGGTTATTTCGGGAACCGGATACCCGAAATTGGAAATCTTCGGATAACCAGGTAAACAATACTGTAAAAATAAATGAATATCGTAAATATTTCCGATATGAACACAATATGAACACAAGTTTCAATAACCAATATGAACACAAGTTTCTCTTGTTTTATTAGAGTCACAGTAAACGTGGACTTACTGTAATAATTTCCTGTCTCTATATTAACCCTAACCCCCTGGCCCTTTTAGGTAGGATGCATCCTCAATCACACAAAATGCTACAAAATGTCTTCATAAAATTTGGAAGGTTCCTGAATACTCCAAAATCACCCAATATATTATGCTGTATTTCGTGTGTAGTGTGCCCACTGCCTCAATCACACAAAATCACACATACCTGTACCCTTTGCCTTTATCCCTTTATTATGAACAAAAAATGTGAACTGGGGATGCGCAGCAGTTTGTACTCACATTTATAGGAAAGTTTAACAAAAAGTTATGTTATCTTATTTGAATATGAAAAGTAACTCACCTGGTATTGTATTCCTAAATTGATACATGGTGTGAAATGTATGCAAATAATGCCATTTTATTATTACCAGTGCATAAAACTTACCTCAGTATAAATTGAATAGTCTGTTTGCTGGCCAAGTACAGTTGTATGAGTTGAAACAATACAAGTAGTTCCATGGAATATCTTACCTTTCCTATGCATTACAGCATGGAGCTATTCAACCACAACATAGCCATCCTATCTCAATCCTCCACAAAATCACACAGCACATGGCCATCCTACATGTATCTCAATCCTCCACAAAATCACACAGCACACATGTACATGTAGCACCTTCCTCAATCACCCAAAATCACCCAGCACATATATCTAGCATCCTTCCTCAATCACACAAAATAACACAGAACAGATATAGCATCCTTCCACAATCACCCAAAATAACACAGAAAATATATAGCATCCTTCCTCAATCACACAAAATGCTCCAATACCTCATAGAGCATTTTGTGTGATGTGGGGTGGTTAGGGTTAAAGACGACTCGTAGCATCCCCATTCCCCCACACACATTTTGTTAACAAAAATTCGGACACTTCCATTTGTGTGGCTTAAATGTTCAGTCGTTTACGGGTAAATAATCGTTTTCAGGTAAATAATCGTTTACGGGTAAATAATCGTTTTCAGGTAAATAATCGTTTACGGGTAAATAATCGTTTTCAGGTAAATAATCGTTTACGGGTAAATAATCGTTTTCAGGTAAATAATCGTTTACGGGTAAATAATCGTTTTCAGGTAAAATAATCGTTTACGGGTAAATAATCGTTTACGGGTAAATAATCGTTTACGGGTAAATAATCGTTTATGGGTAAATAATCGTTTTCAGGTAAATAATCGTTTACGGGTAAATAATCGCTTTCAGGTAAATAATCGCCACGGGTAAACAATCGCTTTCAGGTAAATAATCGCCACGGGTAAATAATCGTTTTCAGGTAAATAATCGTTTACGGGTAAATAATCGTTTACGGGTAAATAATCGTTTACGGGTAAATAATCGTTTATGGGTAAATAATCGTTTTCAGGTAAATAATCGTTTACGGGTAAATAATCGTTTACGGGTAAAGTGGAACTCCAAAATGGAACCGGGTAATAACGGTTTTGGTTGGGCATCCGGGCATGCAGCACAGCCATAATAAGTGATATTATTTTTTTTTACTTTCATTGCATGGCTCAGTACTGTATACTCAGTGCTTTCAAGGTTCTGCATGCTTTATAGGTAAAAGTCATGCACTCTGTAATTGTGGTCTTTCTTATTGAAATGTCAAGACATAAGCCACCAATTGTACTTCACCTTTTCTCACCATTTTTCAAAAAATCGGTATAAAGATATACATGTATATCAAAAGAAAAGTTTAAATCCCCCCTTTTTTTTTACATGCTTTAACCCTAACCACCCCAAATCCTGCAAAATCCTCCAAGGGGCACTTTTTGGGGAAAATTCAGCACTGTTGGAAACTGGTACTTTCACCTCTTCAAATGGGGCAAAATTACTACCTGGCAAAGAAGTACAGGCCATAAGTGCTGAATATGAAAGATCAACGAAAATCCATGGTGCATGTTGAACTTGAAGATAAGGGCATGTTTCCAAAAGTGCACTGATGGATTTTTGGAGGATTCAGGAAGGTTCCTAGCCAGAATACCTAGGGGGTTAGGGTTAATATTTGTATTGAATTACATTTACCGACTGCTCTCAATCACTCATTTGAACTCGGGTCAAGCATGTTACCTTTTGTTGACATTTTGAATGGGACATTCATCCTTTGGACACTTTTAGGATCTGTCTTCAAACTATGTTTTTGTTTTTAATTTTTCTTCTTTTCGTTTTTGTGTGTGTGTCTTTTGTCACAGCAACTCGTTGGGACTCGACCAAGGACAGTACGGACTCCGCTTTTGGCAGCACGCGCTACAGCGAGAGCGAAGACACATCGGGGACAGAGACCATTGCTAACTATAGTTATCAGGTAAAGGAAAAAGTCACAGGCGTGTCTGCACTGCTGAACCATACACTTGCAACCTAGGTTTTTAGACTAACTAATTATGACATTGTGTAAAGATTCTGGACTTTAACCCTTGAACCATTCTTTCTTATCATCCTGCTGAATGCAACAACATACAACAGTGGTCAATGATCGAGGCCTGCTAGTGTGCAACAAGATCCATATGTGGGTCTTGTTGCACCTAGCAGTGAAGGGTTCAGTAAATTGGACTGTTTTTTTTTTTCAAGCACAGTGCTGTCTGCAACAACATACGGGTACCCGGATACCCGACCGAAACTGTCATTACCCGGTTCCATTTTTCGGTTCCAATTGCCCGTAAAAAATTTTTGTGAATAAATCATTGAAATAAGCATTTTTTCCCCCCAAGGATTGGCAACCAGTTTCAATTGACATTCATATATTTCTCTTCCTCAGAATGTCAGGGTTGTCGGTGCAGAGGAGAGAGAGAATGCTGTACTCAGACTCAATGGTAAGTTCACTGACCATGATGACAGTTGATGCGCCCTCTATTGGTATGACCTATTTGGGTGCAGGCATGATTTGTGTTAGACTAGTCCCCTGTCTTTATCGTCAAGAATAAAGACGGGCTCCTGGCGCACCATTCAAGGGATTTCATTGGCTACGTTTGTGTTGAAGAGCTGACGTCACACTTTGAGGCTCGCACTAGTTACCAACCGAGGTCAAAGTTGAATCTAAGGGAAACAAACATGGTGGCCGCACGACCGGTTATCTGGAATAATTCACGAGCCTCAAAGCGTGACGTCAGATCGTTTGTTACATAATGTACATAACATCACAACATAGTTAACGGGGGATAGGAATAGGAATTGGGATGTGATGGCCATACTTGCTACAGTAAACCTGGAGTGCCATGGTTGAGCGGTTTAGTGCATTGGATTTGTGTTCTGATGGCTGAGTCGTCAGAATGTGGGTTCGAATCCCAACCATGGTGCTTGTGTCCTTGAGCAAGACACTTTACCATAATTGCTTCTCTCCACCCAGGGGTAAATGGGTACCTGTGAGGGCAGAGTTGGTTGTTGTGTTTGATTAGCCCTATATGCGCTGTAATGGCAGCAGTTGAGCTGTATACTCCCCAGGGAGCTGAGATGGTTTCAGGAATGATTTATGAGCCTGATGAGCAGGGGTAATAATATAATGCACCTTGAGTACCAGTTTGGTGGATACGTGCGCTATATAAGTCCACATTATTATTATTATTATTACTATTAAACCTAAACAATTTTCTTGCAGATGCCTTAACAAAAATTGGCATTGGTCTGCCATTGACAACATTACAAAATTTTGCCTGTCAAAGTTTGATAGATGGTGTTTTTTTTTGTAAAGGAGTAGTATCATTCCTCACATTCACAATCGTCTAATTTTGTCTCTCCTTGCATTCCCATGATTGTTAGGACTTGACTCGTTTGGATTTCCATTACCAAAGTGTATTCTCATGCAAATTGTACAGGCATGATATTCTTCCTATTTTTTGTAGGAAATCCTACAAAAGTAGGATTTTGAAAATCCTACCATGAAACCGCGTTCCGACTAACTTCAGACCATGGAAACTTTCCTTGTGTATCATTTTATTGTAAATACCAAAAGAAAACTTTAAATCACCCTTTTTTCTACATGCTTTAACCCTAACCACCCCAAATCCTTTTGTAGGAAATCCTACAAAAGTAGGATTTTGAAAATCCTACCATGAAACCGGGTTCCGACTAACTTCAGACCATGGAAACTTTCCTTGTGTATCATTTTATTGTAAATACCAAGATAAAAAACAGTTTCCTTGCTAGTATAGGCTAGTATATGCCTAATGATGATGGCAAACATTTTTCCTACCTTTTCATTTTCTCACAGAATCATCCCTGCTAAAACCCACTTTTTATTTTCATTTTACAAACTTTAACGATGACATAACAAACTGTTATTTTATGCTGTCCACGCCCACAGATGTGTTGATGAGACGATCAGAAGATTCCGGCAATGATGATGTGGATTCAGACCACAGCGGCCCTATCTGCACCCCGTCAAAGTCCCCGCACACCCTAACACCGCACCGTCGTGGGAAGCAAGATACCAATAGTAACTCCAATGCCCACTCTCGTCCGAGTGCTCGATGGAATCTGTCAAAGAGGTTTGAGGGTGAATGCGGAGAGGGACTAACGAAAGATGAGAACAAGAGATTGATGCTGAGGAAACTCATTGATGATGATGATGATGATGATGATGATAATGATGATGATGATGATAATAATGATGATGATAATGATGATGATGATGATGATGATGATATTGAAGATGATGAGGAAGAAGAGGACGATCCTTATGAGTTCAAAGATGAACTGCCCTCGATTCTCGAGGAGAAGAACAGGTTTTTAAGCAAGATGCAATCGATATTGGTGGACAGTTTCAGCGACGATGAGGACCTTGATGAGATGGGCTCACAGAGTGATGATGAAGCAAGCACGGGAACCGTTGGAAGCAGCGAAGCAACAAGCGGATCCATTTCAGCTTGGTCCACACTCCCCTCTAAGCTAACGCCAAAAAGAACTTCTAAATTCACCAAAATGTGTCGGGAGGAGGATTTGAATGTTGACCATGGAGGAAACGAGGACATTCGGGTGAAAGGGAATGATGGAAGACTCTTGGAAGTAAATACTATTTCTAGCAGTGACTCGGAGTACACGGAGTGCAGTACCATAATAGCTGGTAACCTACATGCTTCCCGAGAAGTATTCCGTCCATCAAACCTTCTCCCAAGAACAAACCAAAATAGTGACTTGATTAACAATGTCCGTTCCCAAATGCCCTTTGAGGCAATATGTAACAGTACTTTGCTCAGTGAAATAATCCCCCCGGATTTGGCAGCGCCCAAAAGAAAGCCCCAGCTGGATTCGGAACAGCACAGAGGGATAGAGTTACCAGTTGACGGGCAGGGTGAGATGTGTCTGGGCGAGGTTCCCCAAGTCGGTCAATCTGAACTCGAACGTGGAAGTGACGCCCATGACGGAGCGTTGTACAACACCCCTATTAAGGCGAAAGGGAACTCCAGCACACCTGTAAGATTAAAACCACCCGTGCATGATGATGATGGTAACAGACATGAAGAGCCTGCTGAGGTTTTGAAAAAGTCCTACACGCCATCTACAAGAAATCGCAGCCAGCGTGACTGCACGATGAGTTCAGGCGGTCATGATGTATCATGTGCCACTCCACGGGCACGGTTGCAGAAAGGTCCCAAGCTGAGGCAAGCATCCGCCAGCTTTCCATCCCCCCGTTTCGACACTCGCGAAATCATAGAGATATTCAGGTCACCGAAGCCCCTGATTATACCAGGCATAGACCTGGAGGGTTTGGACGTGACACCTCGAAGGAAAGTCAAACGAGAGGGCACGGCAATGCCGAAAGGACCGCTTAAGAATGCCCTGTTGCGTCTTCAGAGTCCCTCTTTCAAAGCAGAGGGGAACGACAGACAGAGAAGTGAAACTGCAAAGGAGATCAAACCACAGAGCAAGGATTTGGCTTGTGAGACGGCTTTGGAATGTAATAGTCGCGATTCAGAGATCAATGGAGAGTCGGATCAGAGAAGAGTAGCTTTGATGAGTAACATTAAATTACATTCGGAGGATAGACCCAGCCAGGATGCGAGAATGACGGGGGTTATTGATACTGCGAATGATTGTAAGCATCCAGGGAAGAGGGTTGATGCTATAAATGTTTGCAGAAGTACTACTCGTTTGAAGAAGAAAAATTCGAAGCCGGTCAGAAATGAATATGAAATCCCACAAAACTCGGAGACCCAGAAGATTAAAGCCTCGGCCAGAAAAGCTCATTCTGTCCGTAATCAAACACCAAATACCGTGACAGAACATACTAAAGAGCTAAAGAAAAATTATAAAACGTGTCCTCCCGACTTGGGAGTTATGGATCCTAAAGTCAGACAAACTGGAGATCAGCCTCGATCTTTACAGTCAACTGCTATGCAAGAGCCCGACGCCAAGACAAAGCCAGATGGTCCAAGAGCAGAGTATCCAACAAGGACCAAGAGGGCTCAGTATTGTGCCGAACTTGGACCAGAAAGAAAATCAGGCGAGCATGGACTTCCAGTGGCAAGGCAGTCAACAGCACAGAACAAAAAGGCCACACCGGAGAAAACGACGCAGCAGTCCAGGCATTCCAGGAACAAAACCGACGATGATGCCCAAGATTGCACAAAGCTCAGACAACATAAAACGCCCGTTTCGTCCAAGACCCAAAGAGCCAAGAAGTGCCCATTGACCCCAACAGTTCAGAGGTCACCGTCAACACTCTCGTCACCTTTGAACCACATGTCCTTAGAATCCCCTCTGGCATTTTGTGGACTAACAAAAAAAGACAAGCACTCTAAGGGACCCGATAGTAGAAGATCTGTTGGCCGCGACGCAAGGACAAAAGAAAGAGTTTTATCTGAGAAGCAACCAAAGTCAAGACTTATGGAGGAAAACTTGAAATTAAATAGTAGAGCTCATGATAAAAAAGAACTCAACAGTACTCATATGACCATCAGACATTTTGATGATTTTTCTGATGAGGAAATGGAAGTTGATGTTGACCCATATTCCCTGACAGCAGATGATGCCTCCCCAGGCCCTCGTAAATACCAACGACAGAAGCTTTATTCCACCAGCAAATCCAGTACCAAATGTTCATCCCAGTATAACAAGCATAGAGACGATGGAATCTTCAGTGGGGACTCCGATAAACTAAGATATTCACAAACTAAAGCAAGTCGTATCTCGCATAGGTTTCAAGATCATGCTGAAGATTTGAACAGAGTTTGTAGAAAATCCACAGATAGCTATCGGAAAGATCAGTTGTCTGGAGCAGTTAGAACATCGCGTCATATCAGAAATCCAGAAAAATCAGGAGAGTCGGGGCAGTCAGATGCTGTAATAAGAGATGTGCAAAGTCCCGAATTCAGGAGGAAAGAGCACAGTCTGGCCGGCTCAACACGGAGCTCATCTACGTGTAGTCCACCAAGTAGTCCACCGTCACCAGTGAAGGATTATTCCGGTTCATGGCTCAGGAATGAACAGCGAAATAATTCATCCCAGTCAGGTTCGAAGATTGTCGCAAGAATGGAACACTCACAATATTTCTCAGATGAAGAGTGTAATTCTTCCGGTGATGCTGCGAAATTTCTGTCCTCTGTACCAAACGACGGTACGCATGCCCAGGTATCTGACTCCGTTGGACAACAAGATGCTATTCCCAAGCACAGGAAGCTGTACCATGATCAAGCCGGGGGCTCCAAGGTAAAACACAAAACCACCATCAAGTGCGGCCAGATCATCTCCTCCCCAAAATCTGCCAAGAGTTACCCGATCGCATCACAGGGTCTTCACAAGACTCGTTCACCGTCGCGCACAGGACGCGTGGACAAAACCAGAAGAATGTACACAAACTCGCCCACAAGATCATTCCAATCTGAAAATAGATCTGCTAGAAGTTCCACCACAGCTGTCCAGAGAGGGCAGCATGCCAAAACAGTTGCGAGGAAGTTGATTGCGTCTCCCTCAAAGCACCGCAGCGATGAGATAAACAGGGCCACCAGTAGACCAATATTGTCTAGTCCACATCGTGCTAGTGGGTGCAATGTCAGTTCGTCCTACACTTGCAAGGGGCCAGGCCACTGCACTAAACCCTTCTGTTTTGGCTGTGCCCTTAGTGAACTCAGTTAAAGGAAAGGTAGAACACTATTTTTATTTTGGAAATGAACGTTAAATTTCATCACATAAGGCTCTTATATTTTTCCAGGAGAAATGGTTGTTTTTTCCCAAAACCTCCGACAGAGAAAGTGAAACTCAATGATTTTGTACCTATATGATAGGAATTTTGTATTTGAAGATGTATGGGTGTACACACTTTTGACATTACATCTATTGTAGTTTAAAAATAAGGTTGCCTTTTTAAAATGATAAAACATGTTTTCTATATTTTGGAGGTTATAATCACTATTGGAAAAGTCTACGAGTATATTTTGGTATCATGAAGTATTTTTCTTAACTGCCAGAGTGATCCTAATTGCCAAGGTGTTCACATATGATATGACTGTTGAAATCTGTAACGATGCAATTTCTTCGAGATATTTGCGAGCATAGTATATTTTAACCTCATGAAAAGCACGACAAGATTGCACCTTTAATGTGCATTGCATGTGTATGGGTCATTCCACTAGATTGGCGCAAGGTGTCCCTTGTTACGTAGGTAGATGTACCATTTATTATCACTCCTAATTAACATTATTGTAACTTCCTATTCAAGGCACAAAGATTGATTTCATTCTAATTTGAAGAACTGAGAATTTGCACTTATAATAAGTACAATGAATGGTACATATCTATCTACATAACGGGGACACTTTGTCACAAAGCTTGGCCCAAATGTCAACACTATTAACTCAATGTTTATATGTATAGGTTATTTCTATAATTTGTCTTTCAAAGGGTTTAAGTTTCTTCAAATTTTGATGTTTTAATGATGTATGATTCAATTGCAATTTTTCCCCTCTTATTGTATGTGATTTTAACATTTATTTGTACAAGATAAGAGCATAATTAAATTTTTAAATGTTAAAGTAATGACATGTTTGTGTATCAGTGAAAGAGTGTTGGGGAGGGGGGTTTAAGGTGGTATGAAAATGGGTAGTTGCCAGTCACTGGAGTAGTAGCTCATTATACATGTATACACTATGAGAAATTGTGGAGTGTCGTGTCCGAATGGTCTAGTGCATCGGACTCGAGTTCTGGTGTAAGAATGTGGGCTCAAATCCCACCCTGGCTTGTTACGATTTGCTTCGTCCTTCGGATGGGACGTTAAGCTGTAGGTCCCGTGTACTAGATTATTAAAGTAATGCACGTAAAAGAAACCAGAACACTTATCGTGGAAGAGTAGGGGTTTACTCCAGTGTTTCTGGTTCACATAGCAAGTGCCCTTGTTTACAGGTTTCCTAAGGCTTCCAAGCTACAGTGCTTTAAGTGTGCTTTTGAGGCATCCTTGGTTTTGTTACCAGAAATGAATAATAATAATAATTCTTTGAAATTAAAATGGAAAAGGAAAACGTTCTTTATTAGATACAACTTTTTAATAACAAAATAAACCTTCATATTAGTTGCCAACATACATGTACATTTAATACATAATTAAATGGGGAACATTTACTAGATTGGAGTAAAAACGATCGTGGGAGGGTGTTTTTACCAAAATGGGAAGCAAATAATTTTAACTTTTTATATTGAAAACTGTACAAAAATTTCAATGGTAGGTTCAACGTTCATTATGTTGGCAAAAATGCTTCTGCAAAAGTATGCTTACTCTCTCTGAATCAAAATATACATGCAATCTCTGAAGGTTAAGCTACTCTGTAATTATATTTTTGTCTTGAACTCTCCTACTATAGCTGCACTTTAGTGGCAAGTAGCTATAGAGGTCAAAATCAGTCAACTGCTTTGTTTTGGTTGACTTTTGACCGGTTTTTCTTGTCATTTTGACCAGTAAATGTTACTTACTACACGTAAGGTTTGACAGTATTCGACTTTTAAGTGCACTAGATATACCTTGGCAAGTAGATCAACATTTTGACCCTTGTAGTATAGTAGGAGGGTTAACAGGAAAATAGTAAAAATGCTTTAAGATTATTCGTATTCAGGAACTTAGGAAAGAGTACTCTTTCGGATACACTTACTGGCAATAATTTCTTTAAAATGACAGCACCGCAGACAACATTTTGACATTGCAATGTGACAATTTGGTTATTTTTAAATATTAAATATTTTTAAATAACCAAATCTTCAC
Source organism: Zoroaster sp. YZ-2022 (assembly GCA_029582265.1). Lineage (NCBI taxonomy): Eukaryota > Metazoa > Echinodermata > Asteroidea > Forcipulatida > Zoroasteridae > Zoroaster > Zoroaster sp. YZ-2022. Next base: position 21,115,133 of record CM055833.1, on the reverse strand, counting down.
CTTATATTTATTGTTTTATAAACATTTACAGTACTTTGTAATTTGTTCCATTATGCAGCTGGTTGTAACATTTGTTGAACTTTGGCTACCAATGACGGTAATGGGAATTTTCACTGAGCAACTTCATGTACAAATATTAGGGGTTCTTATTTGACAAAAGTAGAGAATTTGGGAGGCTTTACAGACTCGACACAAACAAGAAACTAGAGACACAACAGGTTTATTTTAAAAGATAACTATTTCAAATCGAGAGTTCAAAATTTCACAATGGAACAAACGGAATTTAACTTGCAACATCTACATGTACAAAAACGGAAAATGTTATTTTGGAATTCATTTTTGCCAGTGTTGACTACTCCCCCTCCTGTAGCACCCAGAGATGAAGTCACATTTTGAATCCCGAGGGTGAGGGGTTTCGATCAAAGAAAACCATTTTGTGCAGATGTTTGACAATTTGTTCTTGGTTCCCAACTGGGGATTGTCACTTTCAGTACAGCCCCCAGGGAGTACAACGGATAGAAGCATGCTCATAAATGCCCAAATCCCCCATTAGGCAAGGGGGTAAGCTACACCCCAATCACTATCCCCCAAAATATATACATAACAGCAAAAGAAACGTCACCCCTAAAAATATTTATTATTTTCATTTTACAATTAATATAATTTGTTTAATGAAGAATATTATGAGTATGGAGTGTAACACGAACACAATGTGGCAAATTTGGTTGACCTCAAAATTCGTCATGCATGACGTCTGAGGACACATAAGCTAAACATGTTCTCAGACTTATCAAAATTTAGGGGGTGACGTTTCTTTTGCTGTTATGTATATATCACTTTTCAAGGAAGCTGAATTTATTATTTATTTCCCAAACTACCACATAAACCATCTTATGTCATAATTAAATATTTTTTTCCCCTACCATCAACTATTTTTTATTTTAACGGAATCATGTTATATTTACATTATTTGAAAATACTATAAATTCAGTACATGTAATAACAACTTTAATACACGACATTCAGTATATATATATGATTGCTGAATTTGTTCAACTGTGACACTGAAGTACCATTATCAGTGTGTGACAAATTCTGACTCAAAATCAATGTTTACAGTTCGGACTATTATATGTGAGATCTTTTCATTTTGGCAAACCTTGTATTTTGAAGGTCATATTCAATATCAAACCTTTACAACAAGAATACTTGCTAGTAAAATTTAAATCCTTTCAAAGCTTACCAATTACCACCCTTCCCAGCATGGAAAAAAAAACTCAAACTGGTCTTAACTTTATTTCCAGAATATTTACCAACACTGACTTTGCAATTCTTTGACAATGTTTTTTGCCCATGGCAATCAAAACCATGTTACCTACACGTAAATTTCTGTTTTTAACCCTAACCCCCCCCACCCCCAGGTATTCTGGCTAGGAACCTTCCTGAATCCATCAGTGCACTTTTGGAAACATGCCCTTATCTTCAAAATGCACCATGGATTTTCGTTGATCTTTCATATTCAGCACTTATGGCCTGTACTTCTTTGCCAGGTAGTAATTTTGTCCCATTTGAAGAGGTGACGTGAAAGTACCAGTTTCCAACAGTGCTGAATTTCCCCCAAAAAGTGCCCCTTGGAGGATTTTGGAGGATATGGGGGTGGTTAGGGTTAAAGCCCTCTTAGAACTGAACCTTCCAGGTAAGGTTAGGGTTAAAGGGAAGGTACAACATTGGTATTTGGTAACATTCATTCAACCAATGGTAACACATTAACCTGTGGAAGTTTCATCACAATAGGTTCTCATGTTTTTGAGAAAATATCGAAAAACTTTTTTATGTTTTTTACGTTTTTGTGTTTTACAACAGGCACAGGCTGGCACTTTTTTGTCAATTTGACAAAACAATTTCCGTTTTCTCCGATTGATGATGGTGCTTCAGAGGTTAATAATTTCTCAGGATGATTGATATATGTACCAACTGTACACCAGGTAAATGTTTAGATGATAATTTAATTACCAATGTTTATACCTCCCTTTAAACTTAAACATCACCCTATAAGCAGTAGTGATATAATGGGATTATGTTATTACAAAGCCAATTTATTATTAACCCTAACCCCCTTGATACTCATCACTGGTAATGGCCTCAATCCTTCAAAATCAACCCATATGATTTTATGCAGGATCCGTACTAAATATTTCCAACCCTTTAAGATCAACCGATATACATCATTGATTTTTGGTAGGCTAAGTCAATGGATTTCATATCCTACAAAATCATTCAAATCCTCCAGTTGATTTTGAAGGATTTGGGATGGTTAGGGTTAATAAGCAACAAATACGTAAATATTCTGTGTACACATCACATTAAGCACAAAGCTATATTCAATAAAGTCTATCAAACTAAAGTGCTCCATACCAAGGGAATATTGCCTTGACAAACATAGATTGACACCCCTCCCCCCTCACCCCCCCCCCCACCCTGAAAAAGGGCAAAATAGATAGAATCTGCTGTAACAGTGGAAGTTGAAATAGACTCAAATTGTGAAGTTTTTCCTCATGATTTGTTGAATATCAGCAAGCCTTCAAAACCTTTTGGTTGCCACAATGGTCAAATTTAGTTGTTTTTTAAAAAGGTCAAATTACAGATTAAGGCAAATGATAAGACGGGTCAACACCAGTCAGCTAGGCAAACGATTACTCCCAGAGGGCCAAGATTACTCCCAGAGGGCCAAGATTACTCCCAGAGGGCCAAGTTGCTCAAAGCAGGCAGTTGACTGTTTTTGACCAGTGTGGCAAATTGTTGGAGAGTTGCTTCAAGAGTGCTAAATAATAATAATAATAATAATAATGTGTGGATTTATATAGCGCACGTATCCACCAACTAAGTGGTGCTCAAGGCGCATTATATTATTATCCCTGCTCATAAGGCTCATAAGGCTCATAAATCATTCCTGAAACCATCTCAGCTCCCTGGGGAGTATACAGCTCAATTGCTGCCATTTCTAGCGCATATAGAGCAAACCAACTCTGCCTTCACAGGTACCCATTTAACCCCTGGGTGGAGAGAAGCAATTATGATTAAGTGTCTTGCTCAAGGACACAAGTGTCACGGCCGTGATTCGAACCCACATTATGTTGCTAACACCAGAACTTGAATCCGGTAAGCTAGACCGCTCGGCCACGACACCCCATATAAATGCACATTCGGTGTGCTCTGAAGACATTCAGAGTAACCTGATCAAAACAGCAGGCCTCCCAGTGCCTAATCTACCAAATATAGGTTTTTTTAAAGCAAAATATAGGTTATTATAGGTTTACCAAATGCCAAAATGTAGGCTTTTTATAGGTTATTTCCTGTGATTATGCAGTGTTAAGTAACAAGTTTTTGGTAAATTGCCTACCTTCTGAGTACTTTTTGCAACAAAGTACATTACCCCATACACCCTGTCTGGCAGAAAATCTAAGAGCGGTACACATGTTACAGTTTGGCTACTGTTTTGGCTTCATCTCTTTATACTTAGGAAGTAATTTTTCTTCAAAGCCATGAGGATTTTATGAGGAAGTTGAAAATGTGTTGCAGGAGATTAAAAATATAGGTTTTTGGGGGGAATTAAAGATTCCCATTTTGAAATATAGGTTTTTATAGGTTTTATAGGTTTCGCTGGGAAGCCTGCATAAGGTTATTTTTGGAACCACCCAATAACTCGAGAGAAATCACTTTTTAGGAGGGTGTCATTGCAAACCTAATTACTTTAGGATGTAAACTGCTGATTGAAAGAACATGGACCTTTGCTAATCTTGCCCTTATGAAATTTTGTTTTATATATGGTTAAGGAACGAATAATTTCCCACACGAGATAAAGGGAAGGTACAACATTGGTAATATTGGCAAAACTGCTTCTAAGAGTATGTTTACTCTCTTTGAATCAAGATATACATTGAAGGGAAGGTACAACATTGGTAATGTTGGCAAAACTGCTTCTAAGAGTATGCTTGCTCTCTTTGAATCAAGATATACATTGAAGGGAAGGTACAGCATTGGTAATGTTGGCAAAACTGCTTCTAAGAGTATGCTTGCTCTCTTTGAATCAAGATATACACTGAAGGGAAGGTACAACATTGGTAATGTTGGCAAAACTGCCCTTACGAGTATGCCAACTCTTTGAATCAAAATATACATTCATGGACAATAGTGAAAATGCATTCAGATTTCTGTATTCATTCTAATGTGACATATTTTGGAAAGAGTACTCTTTCCTAAAATCTACCTTAAAATTAATGGCAATAATTTCACCTTTTCTAAAAAAAAGACAGCACCTCAGACAAAATTATTTCCAGGGAAGATTGATACCACCATCATCATCCGTATTTTACACAAAATTACCAATTGCATACCTTATTTTTAAGTCATGCAAAAGTGTCTAGAGTAGTCTCAATTACAGTCCGATTCGGCCTCACTGTTACAGTAGATGAGCCCATGTACAACTTGCCTACAGTCATGAAGAGTTGTATGTCAAAGCAATATACCGTCCCCAGATAATTCTGCTTACTATTAAAAAGACAGCACTGTTTCATTCAAGGTACATTCATCTTCACGGATCTCTGTCCACTCCTAAATTAACCTGTGCACCTGAGGAAAAAAGAAAGAGAAAATACAAATCAAATTGATTTTCTTGAGGGCCAAATAAATCCTCCCTTGTACTAAGTCAATGCAATCCTTCATTTTTCAGCACAATTCATCAGAAGATTACGAATGTTTTATCACAGAAATGTAAATCATCTCTTAAATCTCAAAAAACAATTATTAAATTTAGCACCCACACCAACAAAAACCCATAAAAACATACAAAAAAATATTTAAAAAAAATAAAAATACCCCCAAAACCACACACACACACACACACACACACACACACACACAAAAACCAGGAGAATTCAAATTTTGCACTGGAAACCTTGGTAAGTCTCAATATTTTCTGAACAGGTAAAAAAAAAAAAAAAGATTCACAAATGATTCACAAATCAAGATTTAAGACACTATGCCAATACAAGTGAAAAATATCCTTACAAGTCTGGTGCAGTGTACTAGCTCACTAGACCTAAGCTATTGCACTTTAATAATAAAGAATTTGTCCAGAAGACCACTACTAATTTCAAACCGTGGGAAAAATGTGAAAACAAAAATTCATAAATATACCGTCTGATTCCTATTATGAAATTTGTGAAATATAGATATGTAGGAAAGTAATTTTGGATAAAATGTTGTGCATGTTGTAATGGCAGCTGCATGCAGATACAGTTTTTTTGAAGTAATTATACTAATCAGCGCTATTGTTTGGGCCAGCGCTATTGTTTGGGCCAGCGCTATTGTTTGCGCCAGCGCTATTGTTTGCGCCAGCGCTATTGTTTGCGCCAGCGCTATTGTTTGCGCCAGCGCTATTGTTTGCGCCAGCGCTATTGTTTGGTACAGCGCTATTGTTTGCGCCAGCGCTATTGTTGTTTGCGCCAGCGCTATTGTTTGCGCCAGCGCTATTGTTTGGGCCAGCGCTATTGTTTGGGCCAGCGCTATTGTTTGCTACAGCGCTATTGTTTGGTACAGCGCTATTGTTTGGTACAGCGCTATTGTTTGGACCAGCGCTATTGTTTGGTACAGCGCTATTGTTTGGTACAGCGCTATTGTTTGGTACAGCGCTATTGTTTGCTACAGTGCTATTGTTTGGACCAGCGCTATTGTTTGGGCCAGGGCTATTGTTTGCGCCAGCGCTATTGTTTGTTAAGAGTTACCTTCATCAGTATCCATATGCAAGGTCACATGATCACCAGATCCATGATCACCAGATCCACCCCCAGTAGATCCACCCCCAGCAGTGCTACCCGAGGCCATCGTAGAGTACGTTGTGCTGGTCTTGATACTGTCCCGCATTCCGTGTTTACCTAACAAGAGAAATCAACTAATGCTATAATCCTCCACATAAAACCACTTCTCTACGAGGCTATTATTGCACTAGTCCTCAATTATCCAAGTTACATTCTTACGCTGCCAATCTGATTAACGTTGACTGTTTTTGCTCCAACATAATTTGACTATACTCCCTTATACACAGTACAACTATACTACCTTAGGCCAAAAAAAAAAAAAAAGTCTCAAATTTCTGGTCTCCGCATGCATTGCCTCAGACCTGCACATCAGCATTTTAAATTTTCTTTTTTTTTTGCTATGAAACAATGTCCAATTTCAGCAAAAATTGCTGGATCGATTGGAATTCTGCCGTGCTGTTTTAAACTTTTCCACATAGGTGTATGAACGTTTGCCCAATTTGTGAGGTCTCTCTTAGCCACCATACTTTGTATATACAACATTTGGTCCCCATGCATACATGTATCACATATTTTCCTGTTGGCAAAAAAAAAAAAATTACAAAATAAAAAATTACAAATTAAAAAAAAAGAAAAAAAAAGTGTCACCGCACCGATTTTGAAGCTGACCGATGACTAGAAATCAGACTGTTTTTTTGGTCTCATGAGAGGAATGTACTTCACTGGAAGACTAATCCAAAAGGTGAGTTGAGAATGCACGTTCATACTATATTATGTCAAGATTTAAAATATGAGCCTCATTACACCCTTAAAACACTGTGTCCATATTTGTCTTGTTCCCCGACTGCTGATAAGAAATCACAATGGAAAAGTTTTACTTTGACAGGCACCGGTCCATTTTTGACAAGAGCCTCGTTCTGACTTCCACAGACATGTGCAATAGAAAAACCAACATGGCCGCTCCGTGCTATTGGCACATTACTATCCCCGGTTAACTGTGAAACATTTCTCTTTTTTTTACCAGCTGCTTTGCCGTCACTTTCCGGCCCGCTGCCGATGTCGCTTTCAACGTCACCATCTAGTAGGCGATCGGAATCCTGGTCTCTGGCCTGAATCGGGTATGACAACCCGTCACCTTTGCTGTAACAAAACATGTGAGCAAGACCAACAGCATTAGCTAAAAATGGCAGTTCCATTTAAAAAAGAACAATATCGTCACGATCTAACAGGGCATGGAATCGGGGTACTAGTTTTAGGTTAACTCAGTGCCTGAAAATAATACCCCCACATGGTAAGGTCATATAACCGTTGCTGCTGCATAAATGAGCCAGTACAGTTCAGTCACTTCTTAAACTATAGGACACTGATTCCGTGCCCCTGTTGAGAGTCTACTCTGATCGTGTTCTGGTCTTGGCCTTGTTGCCCCTTGACAATTTTTTTTCCTGATATTCTAATGGAAGTACCTTTTGCTCAGGAAAAGTGGCCTTGCCCCAACAAAAATGAAATTTCAGGCCTGTAAGCTATGGCACATCATCATTTAAGTATGGATAAATGTTTTAAAAAATGTTTTTAAAAAAGTGCGCTTGGGCTTTAGAAAACAATTGGTACAATTTAGGACATATTGTCTGGATGCATGAGTTTCTTAATTATGCCAACATTAGCCGGGGAGGTAGTGGACATCATACATTGTGTTGTATCACATAAAATGGAGTCTACATCACACATATGTTGTAAATTCACTTATCATGATGCACGTGACACAGTAAAGATTTCATGCACTGTTCAGCGTGTTAAAGGAAACACTACCGTCACGATCAAAGCAGACATTCAAAAGGGCATGGAATCGGTGTCCCAGTTTAAGATGAACACAGTGACTAAAAATTACTGGCTCGTTTATGCAGCAACAACGGTAATATGACTTTATCATGTGGGAGGGGGGTGGGTATTATGGCAGTCCCCGAGTTAATCTAAAACAAGCACTCCGATCGTGCCCTGTTGATCGTGACGATACTGCCCCTTTAATTACTTCCTGGAAATAGGAAGCATTCTCGACAACGACCTGAAGACGGTAGGCAAGCGCCTACACAACACTGCCAACTTGGAGCAGCTACGGCTTCTGACAAAGGAGGAGTGGAAGTCGCCGACTAGGAAAATAGTCGAGACAGCAGAAGCGATACTGACACAAATGACAGCAACATGAAAACTGCTTCACACACACACACACACACACACACACACCGTAGTTGTGGGGACATATACACGTTATTCTACAAGGAATCGGGGACCTAAAACGTTGTGGGGACATGAAAATGTCCCCACAGACACTCGTTCTTGCCTTCCCTTTTGTTATAAGTCCCCACAACCTTGCCAGTGCCTACCCACACACACACACACTCAGAGAACATGCCAGGAAGATGCCGATTGTTGTCTTTTTTTTTTTGCACACAAAACTAGATGAATTCTTTAAAAAAAAGTATCTGAACCTACCTGGTAAATACAGGAAGAAGCCAGTATCGTTTAGCTGATCCAAAGACCTCCTTGAAGTTATTGCAGACACTGCCCCTACTGAAGCCGTCCTTGTCAGGGCCGTGACGGAACACAGGGGGCCGGAATGACTCTAAGGAGTTTAACATTCAAAATACCGTGTCAGAACTAATTTACTTCTTTTCAAATAAGTTTGCACTTTGGACCTCGACACATTTTGGATGCAGACCTGAAATCTTTGAATTTTTGAATCCGAGCCATACTGCTAATAAAGATCAATGCATTTGATTGAATCCTTACGTTATGCACCAAAAAAATGTGCCGACATCAAAAGTGTTATTATTTGATAACATTTACATGTACCGACACAGAAGAACTAATAACACTTCTCATCTTCTTCTTTTCAATCCTTGTATCCACTATCAATTGAATTTTTTTTTTTTTCTTTCTTTCTATCTGCCTGATCGATCTCACTCCATCATAGAATCTACACGTTGCTTTTTCCTTGTATATGTTCATCCAATTTGTTTTTTCCCCTCGCAAACCATAATAATTATTTGTTCATTCTTGTATCCACTTTCAACTCTGAACATTTTTTTTTTTTCCTCTTATCTCTCCCCGATTCTGTCACTGAATCTTCATGTTCATCCATTTATTTTTATATTATTTGCATACCATTATAATTATTTGTTCATCCTGTATCCACTTTCAGCTCTAAACGTTTTTTTTTCTTTCTCTTATCTCTCCCCGATTCTGTCACTGAATCTTCATGTTCATCCATTTATTTTTACATTATTTGCATACCATTATAAATATTTGTCCATCCTTGTATCGGCTTTCAACTTTGAATGTATTTTTTTTTCTTCCGTCTCCCTGATTCTGTCTAACTGATTCTACATGTTGTTTTTTGTTTGTACACGTTCATCCATTTAAAAAAATATTTTTGGCATACCATTATAAATATTTGCCCATCCACTTTCAATTTAGCATGTTTTCTTTTCTTTCTCTGTACATGTACATCAAATTTTTTTTTGGGGGGGGGCAATACCATAACTAAAGTCACACTGTCCTTCAAAATGCCTAGTTGCACTGCCTTTTCCCCTCCCATTACATACCTTTCTCTGTTCCTATTTGGGTTTTTCCTCCTATTTCCCCTGTCCATCTCTACTCCAATTTTTTTCTTCACTCCTTTCTTTGTCTTAGTACTTCCCCTTGTCTCTCTCAAGCCTTCTCCACGCCACTCTTTACTTTCTGCCATTTTTCAACTCAAATCATGGCTCCTTTTATTACACAGACATATCTTAATTGCTACAATATTCAGTTTATTTCTGAACATAAAAGATATTGGTAAAATAGTGCTGGGAGTTACCAGTTAATTACATAACCGTTAAACCGAATCTTTCACAGTCAGTTAACCCGAAGTTAGCACCTGACAACCACACGAACTAGATCATCCGCAAATGGCCCAACGTGTATAAATTTTCAATCACAAAGCATCAATGAACATCCAGCAATGATTGTTTTATAACCAATGCGGCAAAACAAAAAAAAAGCGGCTAAAACAAAATGGGTGGAAAATTCTTCCAAAATTGTTGGTCGTATTTTTTAAATAATGGTTTTGGTTAGCCGGTTAGCAAATTTATAAACGGTTAGTGCAGTTTCGGTCGGTTAACCGTCCCAGCACTATTATTGGTAGAGCCACAATTTCACAGTATTTTCAAAATGAGATTCTCTCTCTCTGACAAATTCTCACCCTTACAAACAAACAAACAAACAAACAAACAAAACAAAACAAAACAAAACAAAACAAAACAAAACAAAACAAAACAAAACAAAACAAAACAAAACAAACAAACAGCACCATCATAATCAGAAGAAAATTGTTGATTGTATGGCATTCTCCTATCCTAGTCTGCAGGGCGTCTTAAAAACAATGTACCAATCAATGGTTTTCTATACAGGGCAATGCTGGGTTATCCAAGACCTTAAGACTAGCTCATGCAATTGGACGAAAGTCTAAAAAGGTACTTCTTTTGATATTAATAAAAAATAATATACATCAGATTCTAAGCAGGAAAAAATTGATAGATATTTGTGTATTTCTGTTACCACAATGTAGCCCTGTGAATCATGAGTTCATGATGCATAACCCCAACTTAAGTAAGTGTTAATAAATCATTGGCAAATATGCTTCATACAATATGGAGCAGTAAGTGATAAAAATCCATGAGTCGGGACAATAAGGCCAAATAAAAAAAGTATCCAGTTTCTGGTCATATGTCAGCTTCAATATCAGTGCGGTGGAGCTTTTTTTTGGTTTTTTTTGTGGGGGGGGGGGGCAATTTGTTTTTACCAACCAGTGAAATACATGATACATGTATATGTGTTTACTGGAACCTGACCAAATTGCCCATACACAAAGTACGGTGGCTAAGAGAGGCTGCACAAATCGTTCATACCCCTATGTGACAAAGTCGTTTAGAACACAGCACGGCAGAATTCCAATCGATCCAGCAATTTTGGCTGAAATTGGACATTGTTTCATAGAAAAAAAAAAGAAAAAAAAAAGAAAAAAAAAAAAAAATGCCGATGAGTGGGTCTGAGGCACTGGGTGTGGAGACCAGAAACGGGAAAACTTTTTGTTTTGGCCTAAACAACGTATGCGATTTTTGCCCGACAATGACATTTGTATGAATCCTGCCGGAGTTGTCTGTGGAGTGGAGACACTCGGTATATACAGTCCTTCATACATACATGCATGTCGGTGCAGGACATAAATAAAATAAGTTAATACGGAGCAGGTAAGCAAAAAACAATACAGCAAGCATGATGGAAGAACAAACCATTTGAAATGAATCTGAACAGGTGATTTTACTGAGCACAACTTTATAAGGGGCACCAAGTCCAATATAAGGGCAACAGAGACAGTGGCCTGCATGGCTTCTGTATAACTCCAGGCCTGTTACGTTTTTTACCAACAACAAATTTTCTAATTGTAAACAAAACTAACGGTGGGACTAACGGTGTTTAGTAACTTGTTAGTAACTTGCCACCAAAAAAAAAAGAAGCAAAACTTGTCAGCTCTGTTCTAAAAAGGTTCTAAACACGACCTGGCTGTCCCAGTTACAAAAGAAACATGCATGGAAATGTACATGATCGGTAATGTTGGCAAAGATGGTTATGAGTATGCTTACTTTCTCTTAACCGTGGTGCCCCTCCGAGTTGGCCGTAATACCCCTTTACAGTTGGCCTTGACATTTTGAGGCCCGATATATTAAACAACCAACCTGTGAAAGTTTGCGCTACGGGTTATGTACATGGGTTATGTACAAACGAGAAAATTGTGAAAATGCATTCAGATCTGTTGTACTGATTCTGATGTGAAATAAGGTATTAACTCTTTCTACCCGGAGTTATTTTACATGTGTGGACGGAATTAATGTAATTAGTGTAATTTGATACTCTAAACATCAAGGTCAAGTGTGGAAATTATTAATAATTTTTTTTCATCTTCTGCCGGGTATCAAAATAAAGGTTATGACTTACTGAGTGTGAATATTGAGATGGGGGTCATGTTGGGGATACCCATAATGCATTGCAGCCATCCAAATATAAACTTATGTTTATCGTTCCGTAGAATAAATGTCAATAAATCTACAAGGTATTGGAAATATGCATTGTATAATAAACAAAGGTGGTTTGTTTATGTTAGAATATGTCTGGGCATAATAAAATTACCCATAATGGTTTGAAACCCACTGTTTATGTAACAAAAATCGTAATTTACAACATTGATACAACATACCGTATCGCTATATCGCTATTGTACTTGGTACATATGACCTCAGATTAACAGCTTTTACGGTCGTTTTTTCCCTAAAAATCAAAACTTCCATCACTGTCAGGGTGTTCAAAGTCAACATCGTCAGCATAATCACCTTCATCAGCACTTCCCACTTCATAATTCCATGAAAATTTCGTGTGTTTCGCATCTTGTTGTGACTTTTTAAGTGCACTAGATATACCTTGGCAAGTATATCAACATTTTGACCCTTGCAGTAGTTGGATGGTTAATGTCATCGTTATTGCATTAACCCTAACCCCTAGGTATTCTGGCTAGGAACCTTCCTGTATCCTCCAAAATCCTCCAGTACACTTTTGGAAACATGCCCTTATCTTCAAAATGCAACATGCATTTTCGTTGATCTTTCATATTCAGCACTTATGGCCTGTACTTCTTGCCAGGTAGTAATTTTGCCCCATTTGAAGAGGTGAAAGTACCAGTTTCCAACAGTGCTGAATTTTCCCCAAAAAGTGCCCCTTGGAGGATTTTGGAGGTGGTCAGGGTTAAAGCCCTCTTAGAACTGAACCTTCCAGGTAATTCTACAACCGAAAAAAAAAAAAATGACCTGGTTGCATGGCACTTGCTTACCTAGTGTACTTCTATTGGTGAATGTTAGATATGTGTGCATACACATCAGGATGAGCACACTGAGGCAAAACATGACGGCCGCAAAGAACAGGAAAACGATTTGGAACCTGCTCGCCACCTTCTCCCCCAACTCACCCTGAGAAAGAGACAGAGATAGAGATGAACTCTGTAACAGATGGGGAGTGAGAGAGAGAGTGAGTGAGAGAGTGAGAGAGTGAGAGAGTGAGAGAGTGAGAGAGTGAGAGGAGAGAGAGAGAGCGCGAGAGAGAGAGAGCGCAAGAGAGTGAGAGTGAGAGAGAGAGAGTGAGAGTGAGAGAGAGTGAGAGAGAGCGAGAGCGAGAGAGGTAGACACAGTGACGGTGGAGAAATAATGGGGGAGGAGTGAAAGGGATCTGGAGTGGTGCGACTGAGAAAAATTACGAGAGATTGGACCATTTCATAAAGTTGCTTTATAAAATAGCAAAAAAGTGCTTACCACACAAATATGCTCAGTTGGTTACCAGCCAAACTTCATACACAATCTGTTTACTTTGGCTGGCGGTCTGGTTTAAAAATGCTTAGCAAACAAAAATTGCTATTAAGCAAAATTCTCTGCTCAGTTTGAAACTAGCCCCATACTGGAAGGAATGAAGTCAGTAAGGGCAGAGCTGCTAAAAAGTAAAAACAATTGCTCAACAACCAAATTTGCTTAGCATGTTTCACTGGTTATCATCCAAAAGTTTCATACAAAATACGTGCAATTTGAATTGGCTGGTGGTCTGTTTGATAATGCTTAGCGAAAATATTTGCTAAGCAAAATTGTCTGCTGAAGAACTGCATGAAATTGGCCCTGGTGGAGTGACAGGGATGCAGCGATGGATAAGTAGATAGACGATGCACAGATGCAGAGGAAAGGATCAAAGGAAAGCAAACAAACAATGGAGAGATGGACAAACAGAACGAATGTGCAGCCAGAGAGACAGATTGATACACAGTTTGAGTGAGGGGAAAGATCGTGAATGATGGGGTTTGCAGTACCGAGGGTGGAGCATGACGAAGCCATTAAAGCAATCTTCAATTTTGCAGGGGTGTGATTTGACAAAACTAAACAAATCCTTTAAAAAATGGGTAGCGGAGTCTGGGTCTCCCTTTGGTCTAAAGGACAAAGCCCCCCTGAACCTCCTGGATGTTTAATTGTGGAGGATTTACAGACTCTCTACATCCCCACACAAAGAAGAAACTGGAGGTTTGGACACAATACAGGGTACTTCTTTCTTTCCTTGGTGGCTAATTCACTTCTATCAAGAACATTTTGAAGCAAAGGGAGATTTGTAAAAATAAAAAATAAATAAAAATAAAAAATACTGAAATCAGGAAAAATCATAAGAAATCACAGGCCTGATTTTGACTTTTATCTTGCAATGTTAACACTGCTGATGGCATCTTCTAGCAAGTATGATGTCATTTAATGTTTCACATAATTATAGGGATTATCCGTTTCAAGAAGAAAAAAAAACTTGACATGATTTGGGACAGGCTCCTCTAACATGTTACAGTAACCTTCAAGCTCAGGAAAGACTGATACCTTTACAGTGCCATACACATTCATTGGACTCTATGGTCACTATGGTATGGCAAAAGTGTGCCAAGTGTGGGAAAAATGTAATTGTCCACTTGCCACTGACTTGAGTCAGGGTACCAGACATTATTCAAATGAAATGCCAAAAGGTAATGGTATTTATCGATTGAAACCACAAAAAGTGCCCTCCTGAAAAAAAGATTAAATAATAATAAATAAATAAATAAATAAATCCAGCAAGGTTGGAAGGTTCTTGGTATTCCGCTAGTATTAGTTATGAATGTAGCAAGATTATCCATGAAGACCACTGCAACAAAGTGTTTGTAAAAACTAAAACAACTGTATCATTGCTGGTAGCAGAAACGAAAACAACTCAAAAATCATAAATCCAAAGGAAATCAATTATTGCATATGATGACAAGAAAAATGAAAAGATGAAGGCGGTGATGGGTGAATGTCAAAAAATATGACCGAAAATCATGATTTTGATAAACAATCTTTAGGAAATCATTAGGAATGCAAAAATATCGGCACCCGTCTTTTTATTTAATCAACAGGGGCTCTCCAGCACTGAGCATTACGAATTTTTCAAAAACACAAATAAACCCGATTTTAACATCTCAAAATCCAATCAAACTAGAATCATAATTGGTACAGTTTTTTTGTTTTTTTAAGACACCCTGCAGAGGCGGAGCTACGGTTACGCCTCCCTACCTAGGGTGGACCAATTGTTGGCCACAAGGCGTGCGTGAACTATGAACAGCACCGTCACACTCAGGCTGAAGACGAGGGACACTATAAATAGAAACATGACGTTGAAGCCTCCGATGACTCGCTCCAGGATGTTCTGTGTATGTGTATAACATGGAGGTACTGCTTAGAAGGGGGGGGGGGGGTACAGGACTGACACAGTTCTGAGAGCATAGATTGCATACATGTAGATCTGAACTATTGAGTTATAATTCAATTACAAAACAAACCCGCTATCCTCTCTGTGCACATGGTAGCCAATCGAGCGGTGAAAATGCTCCCAGTGTCTCCGTGATTAGCCTCTTGGGCGTCAAGTGAGCGCTGTGCGTATGCGCGTATGTTATGGTAACTACACGCGCCAATGATCGCTGGAGGTATTGTGCAACTGCAAAATACGGCAAACGCGACGCAGTGTGGCTGCCCTAACGATCAACTGTGATCTAACGACATGTGCCCTCGACAGCTCATGCACGGTGCAGATACCAACACGGGTTTGAAATTAACTTGAATTTGATGGTAGCCCACGGGACTAGTTATGTCAAAATTTTACTAGTCCTCATTAGCAGTCCTGAAAAAAAGGTGAATATAAATACAAGAAAAAGAAATCCCAACCGCGACCATGGTGCTTGTGTCCTTGAGCAAGACACTTAATTGCCATAATTGCTTCTCTCCACCCAGGGGTAAATGGGTACCTGTGAGGGCAGAGTTGGTTGTTGTGTTTGATTAGCCCTATATGCGCTGTAATGGCAGCAATTGAGCTGTATACTCCCCAGGGAGCTGAGATGGTTTCAGGAATGATTTATGAGCCTGATGAGCAGGGGTAATAATGTAATGCACCTTGAGCACCAGTTTGGTGGATACGTGTGCTATATAAGTCTACATTATTATTATTATTATTATTATTATTATTATTATTAAATGAACCGTGAGCTGGTCAGCAACATGTTCTTGCTGAGATCATACTGAATGTATTTTGTGTATTTTTATTTCATATTTTTCACTATCCCATTGGACTACCCAAACCCCAGCAGCTAGTAGTCCCGCTGCTAAAACCACTAGCCTCGGACTACCACTACGGAAAACCAATACGCATGCGTCAATTTGAAATGCTAGCGTGGCCCACATTTTTGGTGCGCACGCGCATAAACAACAACGGACTGCCGTGAAGTTGTCGATCAGTGAACACGGCAGTCCATTGTTGTTTATGCGCATGCACACCAAAAATGTGGGCCACTCTAGCATTTCTAAGTGACGCATGCGTAGCGGTTTCCCCCCCATTTTCGGGCGGATATTCTGCAAAGTTCCCAAGATTGTGTTTGATAGCGGTTCGTGTGTGTGGTAGCGGTTCATGAATGTAGCGTTCGTGTAGCGTCGTTGGATCATGTATCAAAAACACAGTTTTGAACCAAGACTAATGTTCACCCTGATCAGTGTTCTACAGAATAGGACCAATATAAAAAAAATTAAAAAACACAATATGAAATGAGCTGAGCAATGAATCAATAGTTCTTACCTGCCAGAACTGAATGAAATAAGGAAGAACACTGAGGGCCACATAAAGACAATAGAGTATTGTGTAGAACAAGAACAGAACAAAGAACTTGTAGTTGCTGAAATTGACGCAGTTGTTGACCCACGGACAGTGGTGGTCCATCTTTAGAACACAGCTAAAAATGAAACAAAAGTCAACAAATGTTCATATTTAGGGGATAAAGGCATATCATCAGAAGTCTGTTACCTACATGAAGTGTGCCAGCCTGTTGTAATCCATACCATGGCATTGTACTCCAAATGCGCACACGCACAACAAGCTTGCTTACGGGTTTTGCGCCCCCCTGCCCGGCCTGACTTGGGGCATTATGGGATAGGCACTCCCACGCGAAACTAGTACCTAGAGAACTAGACGCAATCTTAAACTAGATGCGGGCGAACCATCAGCTGTGGGGGGAAGACTTGCAAATGCTATTAACCGTAACTCCCTATAGGCCCACTTGCTTACACATACATGTAATCTGAATCCTTCCTAACTCCCTAGGCCCATTTGCTTACACATAACCTGAATCCTTCCTAACTCCCTAGGCCCATTTGCTTACACATAACCTGAATCCTCCAAAATCCTTCAGTAGTAAAGCAAGCACATGACATGTATGCACACATGCGTTTCTAATCTGTGATGCATGTACATGGCCAGGGACCCTCCCTGCATGCATGGAGCAATAAACAGTGTCCACTAACCCAAGCACTGACCTTGCAATCACTTCAACAAACATGGATGTACATGTACCATGGAAAGGCAAGTATGCCTAATAACCTCAATCCTTCAAAATCCTTCACTTTAGCAAAGAGGATGTAACATGTAACCTCAATCCTTCAAAATCCTTCACTTTGGCAAAGAGGATTTGGGAGGATTTGGGAAGGTCAGGGTTAAGGTGCATACACAAGATACAGATCCCTAACACGCTGGGAAAGTCTCCCAGACTGCACTGCTTCTTCTTGAGACATCAGTCTGTGGAGTGTGGACTAATACATTATGAATTGCCCAAAATCCATTGTTCTTGGAGTACTATGCCGTGGAATATAGGATAGTAACATGAGTGGAACACTTCATGTAGGTAAATAGACTTGTGATACTACATAATATAAATAAAAAGTTCATCTCTTTGCGGTATTTGAAGTATCTAACTGTTTATGTTTTTATACCATTATTTGATGATCTGGATGAAGAAATTTTGCATACTTAAATATAGGTCAACAAACAGAAAATTATTGAAAAAAAAGAGTAATTAAAAACAAAATAATTTTATTTGTGATGAAATTCAGTTCTAAATGTCTCTCAATTTCAGATATATATGAAAACAATTATATTTTTAACAAATTGATAAAAATATCAATACAGTAAATACACCCTGTATTCAACAACATTTCTGGAATGATTATTTTATCCCTTGACATTCATTTTTTAATAATACAAAACCGCTTTGCATGAGTAAGATAGTCACAGTTGACCAGTTCTGCCTGCACGCATGGATGAATTTAATTTCAGCAGCAATGAGAGGGAGAGAAAGAAAGAAAGAAAACAAAAAAACATGGCAACTATCTCAACGTGACCAGAGGTTTGTGAAAATGCATGCCACAATTCCGTTTGCTATTTTGTGGCGAGGCTGATGCGATTTTGGTCGTAATCTGTAACAGAACAGTGCATCTGTCAAACAGTTCTAACAAGGACATCCGATAAATACCGCAATTTGCATAAATTATTATATAAAATTATATAATTTTTTTTTATAATATACTACTCAAAACAATTTAGGGAACACCGGATTTTTAACATCAAATAGGTTTGAAATGTTCCATGAACCGGGATTTTCATTTGCAACCCCCTCTCTCTTTCAGTAGTCATGTCATGAAATGTGTAATCACTACATGCATCCTTTATCATCCGTTTCATTGTGCAGTTGTTTCTCATCAATTCTGTGAAACATTGTGTTTATATCTGAAATAAATGATCTTGCTTGAACTGAGATTATTCCGGTGTTCCCTAAATTATTTTGAGTAGTATATTATAATTTGTTTCAATTAGGTTTCGAACCTAGCAGGTTCTTTCTCAAAGGCAAAATGGATGATACGCATGCATACATGTCACAAGCTTGTGTTTATGAATGTATGCACATTTTGTCCATTGTTCGAAACGTAAGGCCAATAACAACACTACTATTGTGCTTCAGGTCCTTCGTGTTGGTAAGCAGTTTGCAACAGTTAATTCTCCATCTGTTTTTATTACATAAATTATGATGTAAAACAAAATGCAATGGGAAGATTCAGGGTCTCGAAAAACCTTGGGGGGGGGTTACTGACAAAAAGGGGGCCACACAAAAAACATATAGTATATATCTCCAGATTTGGTTATAGTCCCAGCTCAACCTTAGCAACACTGGAAAACTCAGTCATGAGTGACCGACAAAGTTACAATTGTCATGGAAAGGCGTGACCTTGTTGGTTTATCCGTGTCGCTTGATTGATCACGCTAGATAGGTGTAGTATTTATATTAGTTTATATTAGTACAAAGCCATGAATTCAAACATTTATTGCCTCCAATAAAAAAAAATAAAAAAATAAAAAATAAAAAATTGAAAAACTTGACTAAAGAAGTAGTTCAGTGTTATTTCAATAAAATATCAATAACACAAGGGCATTTTTGGTAAGTCCAAGTACATGTACAAGTTTGTCAAACTGTCTAGTAAGGGACTACAGTGTCATATGGTTTTCTTATCTGTTTACACATGTCTGGGTATTTATGAGACGCTGTGGGTATTTATGAGACGCTGTGGGTATTTATGAGACGCTGTGGGTATTTATGAGACGCTGTGGGTATTTATGAGACGCTGTGGGTATTTATGAGACGCTGTGGATATTTATGAGATGTCTGTGGATATTTATGAGATGTATGTGGATATTTATGAGATGCCTGTGGATATTTATGAGATGCCTTTGGATATTTATGAGATGTCTGTGGATATTTATGAGATGTCTGTGGATATTTATGAGATGTCTGTGGATATTTATGAGATGTCTGTGCATATTTATGAGATGTCTGTGGATATTTATGAGATGCCTTTGGATATTTATGAGATGCCTTTGGATATTTATGAGATGTCTGTGGATATTTATGAGATGCCTTTGGATATTTATGAGATGTCTGTGGATATTTATGAGATGTCTGTGGATATTTATGAGATGTCTGTGGATATTTATGAGATGTCTGTGGATATTTATGAGATGCTGTGGATATTTATGAGATGCCTTTGGATATTTATGAGATGTCTGTGGATATTTATGAGATGCTTTGAATATTTATGAGATGTCTGTGGATATTTATGAGATGTCTGTGGATATTTATGAGATGTCTGTGGATATTTATGAGATGCTGTGGATATTTATGAGATGACTTTGGATATTTATGAGATGTCTGTGGATATTTATGAGATGCTTTGGATATTTATGAGATGCTTTGGATATTTATGAGATGTCTGTGGATATTTATGAGATGTCTGTGGATATTTATGAGATGTCTGTGGATATTTATGAGATGTCTGTGGATATTTATGAGATGCCTGTGGATATTTATGAGATGCCTGTGGATATTTATGAGATGCCTGTGGATATTTATGAGATGTCTGTGGATATTTATGAGATGCCTGTGGATATTTATGAGATGCCTGTGGATATTTATGAGATGCCTGTGGATATTTATGAGATGCCTGTGGATATTTATGAGATGCCTGTGGATATTTATGAGATGCCTGTGGATATTTATGAGATGTCTGTGGATATTTATGAGATGTCTGTGGATATTTATGAGATGTCTTTGGATATTTATGAGATGTCTGTGGATATTTATGAGATGTCTTTGGATATTTATGAGATGCTTTGAATATTTATGAGATGCTTTGGATATTTATGAGATGCTTTGAATATTTATGACATTCTTTGAATATTTATGAGATGCTTTGGATATTTGTGAGTGGAAAATGAAACAGAGAGGCATAATAGTGTTAATACTCACGTGCTGCATACTGAACAATGATGACATCTGTCTGGCTTGATGATCTTGCAAATTCCACAGTATCTCATTCCTGTAAGACGATCAGATAGAAACAATATCAAAGGCTTAGTCTCCTTGTTTCAATTTCCATATATCCTTTTACGAATTAAAAATATGTTCGTTGTTTCTGTATAATCAGTGCTGCCATGATTACAGTTATCCCAGATAAGCCATCTGCTGGTGCGCACAGCTGCATTAAATGCGAATGGTTTATTCATTTTGTGAAATGTGTTTGATCCGAAAATTCAAACAAGGAAAAAAAAATGGCCTTTAACCCTTCCGTGACTGCAAGAGTCAAAATCAGTCAACATGTTGATATACTTGCCAAGGTATACATGTATCTCGTGCATTTAAAAGTCAAACCTTATGTGTAGTAAGTACATTTACAGGTCAAAATGAGTCAACCGGTTTTGACTGGTAAATGCAATTGTCTTGTATTGTTGAGGGTGGTCAAAATGACAGTGAAAACCAGTCAAAAATTGCCCCTGTGTGCACATTTGGGTCAACAGTCAAAAACAGGCAGTTGACTGGCTTTGACCACTATAGCAACTTTGCCACTACAGTTCAGCGAAAGTACAAGGGTTATGGTTTTGCATGGTGTGATCAGCTTGGCATAGTGGCATTTTCTTGGGCATTTTCCGTGCCTCTCAACATTTTTGTTTATCATACAATGCATATTTGCAGACTCCCAAGCAATAACTTGCAGGTTTATTGATATTTATTCTGAGGAACAATAAACATCAGTTTATATTTGGATGGCTGCAATGCATTATGGGTAATCACAAGATCACCCCCTCCCATCTCAATATTCACACTCAGTGAGTCATAACCTTTACTTTGATACCTTACTCTCTTCAACTAGCAAAAGATAAACACATTATTAATAATTTCCACACTTGACTTTGATTGTTTACAGTATCAAATTTCAATAATGTAAATAATTACGTCCATTACACGTGAAATAATTCCGAGTAGAAAGAAACTAGAAGTTTCACCCGAGTATACAGTGCTATACACACATCTGTGTAGGGCAAAATTAAATCAAACTAGAGGTTTGGACACAATACAGGCTACTTCTTTATTTCCTTGGTGGCTACTTCTTTCAAGAAAGTTTTGCAGCAAAGGGAGATTTGTAAAAAAATATATCCTGAGATCAGGAAAAATCCTGAGAAATCACAGGCCTGGGATAGAGATATTTACTTGACTAGATACTAAATGTACTTTATAGAAACATTAAATCGTGCTGTTTAATTCAACAACAAATATCCTTCTCCACATAACTACAAAGAGGAAACATTATGTAAGAAGGTGAAATCCAATTAACCCTACTTCACATGGAGGCCACTCCGATCCACTAAATTTCCAATATGTTCTTCACCAACCTTTAAAGCATACAAGCCACTGCTGTCCTTTCCGAGTAATCTTACAAAATTAACCCAGTGCCACCCAAGGCCACTGTAAATAAAACAATCTCCGATTACATACTCAACACACACTGAAGGCCATTACAAACCAGTCTTTAGTGGTTTTGTATAGGTGTGTTTACAGTCAAAATACATGGTCAGCTGGTTGTAGCTGGTTGTTGGAACATATTAGTATGGCCTGCAATGTATCAATGGGACACCACTTTACCCTGCAATCTCAGTGGTGTGACAGTGCACAGAAGGGTAACCATATGAGGCCACTGGCAACAACTGCAACAGCTTGGAGTGGCCTGAATGGGTTGTTTCAAAAATTGCACTGATTGTAGGAGGGTTAAGGCAAGAACTTATAGTGTAATGCCTTTTCACTTAAATAAATAAATAAATAAATAATTACGTACCTCCTCCATATGTACGGGTGAAGACAGGCAGTTGTTTATCTCTCACAATGTTTTTCAATATTTCAATCTTCTCTTCATTGCGATCCTCAGCTTCATACTGCTGGAGCTCTGAGCTTGTTAAATAAAACTGTTAAAAAAAACATTGTTTTTGTTATTTTGTCATTGGAGCATCTCAAACCTTGGAATGCTCGGAAAGTTACACTCAGAACACCGACTTTTCCCATCAGGAATGCCGTTCTCACTGGGAACAGGGCTTATTCCAAAAGCAACATTCCATTCGGAATATTCTATTTACGAACATCAGGCGTTAAACACTGAATGAGGAATGAACAGTGTTCCCCCAAAGGAACTTTCCAAAATGGAACAGTGATGTTTCTAGTTTTTTTTTTTAGACGCTCTAAACCTGTCTACATGATCTCAGGAGAAAAACTGCATTATGGTAAACCAGGCCTGGATTTAATTCTTGTAGGGGCAAGGCCACTTTTCCTGAGTAAAGGGCACTTCTATTACAATATCAGAATGTCTATGGGAACTTTTTTATGGGGTACCAAGGCCAAGATCAGTCCACGAAGGTCATGGCCTCCATGAAATTCCATGCATGGTAAACAAAAAATGAGAAGCATATATTTTATTCCTTTCTTTTATATTATAATTTTTTTTTGTACATAATGATTGGTTATTTAAATTTTGGGGATTTTATTTGATTTTTGGGACTTTCTTTTTTCTGATCTTACCTCAGTGGGTACCCGTGCAATTGGTGTCCATGTTGCTCGCCAATATGCCCACAGAAACATCAACAAGAAAGCATGGTAAAGAACTAAAAATAGCACTGTGGAATAAACAACAAAAACACAGTAAGTGAATGTTAACCCTAACCCCCTAGCTAATTTTGGCTGAGAACCTTCCTGAATATGCCAAAATCCAACAACGTGCACAAACACTACCACCCAACTGTTGGACTTAGCTGCAATTGGGCCACCCGGCCCCCATGCAAAGTATCCCTGTCTGGGCTATATGGGTGCACCCCACTAAATAGTGAGGAATTCATGCGCCAAGCTGTTTATCATAAAGTGTATGTCCTCAAATTTTTCTGAAAAACAAAGATTTGAGGCCCATACATTTGATGGATTGTGTAAAAATGGCCCAATATCATAACCTGGGGGTCCTTGGCTTTCAACTTTGAGTATTTTGGATACACTAGGCCCTGAAAAAGTGGTCCTAATTTGATTTCAAGCGTAAGGCCTTTTTCCAAATGGCTGTATTTCAGTGTGGATGTTTTCACTACTGTAAATAGGGTGGTTTTCATTGGGATGAGGATAACTTCCTGGAAACCTGGACTTTAGACAGTAAATAGAGAAGAAAATAAAAGGTTATATATCGATCAATATTTTTTCTTTTGGTTTTAAAAACTGTCGGACTTCTAAGTATTTTTTAACGATTGTTGAATATTTTGTGTTTAACACTGTTTACTATGGGAGTTTATTTAGTGGGGTGCACCCATACAGTACTGAGTCCATCAAAATCCAACACCATGCACAAACACTATCACCCAGCAGTTGGACTTACATGTAGATGGAATTGGGACACCCGGCCCCCATGCAAAGTATCCCTGTCTGGGCTATACAGTACTGAGTCCATCAAAATACAACACCATGTAGTAACACTACCACCCAACTGTTGGACTTAGCTGGAATTAGGACACCCAGCCCCTATGTAAAGTATCCCTGTCTGGGCTATACAGTACTGAGTCCATCAAAATACAACCCTATGCAGTAACACTACCACCCAACTGTTGGACTTAGCTGGACTTGGGCCACCCGGCCCCATGCAAAGTATCCCTGTCTGGGCTATACAGTACTGAGTCCATCAAAATCCAACACCATGCACAAACACTACCACCCAACTGTTGGACTTACAATCATGTAGCTGGAATTGGGACACCCGGCCCCCATGCAAAGTATCCCTGTCTGGGCTGTACAGTACTGAGTCCATCAAAATACAACACCATGCAGTAACACTACCAACCAACTGTTGGACTTAGCTGGAATTAGGACACCCGGCCCCCATGTAAAGTATCCCTGTCTGGGCTATACAGCAGTGAGTCTATCAAAATCCAACAAACCCTGCTGTTGGAGTTTGAATGGTTTGTGGGTGGTTAGGATTAAAGAGGGGTCTATTTATTTCTATTTATATGTCACAAGGAAACTAAACAACATTGTCTTTATAAGTTTTGAGGCTTTGCATGGTGGAATATCGATATCGTTTCGTTTGTGGTAACATCATGTGTTTATCTCAACTAACACGAAGCTGAGGTACAGGTTCTTTTCAGAACCTGTACCTCAGCTTCGCGTTAGTTGAGACAACATTGTCTTCATTATCTAAACTCATAGTCAAATATTGTTACAAGTCACTTTCTCTTTTGCCTCTAATTCAGGAAGCCTGAGGTCCCCTGGGATAAAACAAATTAACCTAATCAAGTCGTCCTTGCATAGTCACCCCTTAAGTGGAAATATTCACCCAAATGTTGGCCAAAAAAAATTGGTGTAAATAACATCAAGAATGTAATTTTTTTTTAAATCTAGATACTGTAAACTGTTTAAAGGGACAATATCGTCATGATCAGCTTGACAGGAAGCTACAACTTTGGTGATGTTGGCAAAGCTACTTCTAAGAGTATGCTTATAACACTTATTACGCTGTGTCTTTCACGAGAAAATAGTGAAAATCTTTTTAGTCATTTTAACTTTTTATTTCATTTTAAATTTTCGGGGTTATTCATTCTATCGTTGAATTAAAAAAGAGTACTTTTCCTAAATTCGCACTGGGGTTATTTTTTATTTAAATTTTTTTTTCTTTAAAATAACAGTACCTCGGACAAACTTATTTCTATGGAATATGATGACTATCATTAAGTTTACACTGAGTAAGCTTAACGGGACAGCATCTTCGCGAACAGAGCAGACTTTCATCAGGGCATGGAATCGGTGTCGTAGGTTAAGATGAACACAGCAACTGAAAATTACTGGCTCATTTATGCAGCAGCAACGGTAATATGACCTCATCACGTGGGGTATTATTTTCGGTCACTGAGTTCATCTAAAACTACATGTAGCACTCCGATTCCATGCCCTGTTGATCGTGACCATATTGTCCATTTATGTCTATTAAAACCCTCCTACACATGGAGGCCACTCCGATCCACAAAATTCTGTTCTTAAGCAACCTTCAGTACACACATGTACAAGCCTGCTGTCCTTTCCAAGTAATCTTACAAAAATCAACTGTGTGCTATCCAAGGCCACTGTAAATGTTTGAACATATTAGTATGGCCTGCAATGTATCAGTGGGAGACCACTTTACCCTGCAATCTCAGTGGTGTGACAGTTCACAGAAGGGTAACCATAGGAGGCCACTGGCAACAGCTAATGGCTTGGAGTGGCCTGAATGAGTCGTTTCAAAAATTGCACTGATTGTAGGAGGGTTTTAATCTTTCTACATTACAATGCAGGCTGTGATTTAAAAAAAATATATGTCTTCTTCAACGGTGAAACAATTGATTGTCCTTGGTTCTAGTACTATACAATCAAGTGATATATTTAAAACAATAAAGTAAAAATAATATCAACTTACAAAACAGTGGTATACTTCTGTCCACAATGATAACTGAAACAAAATAAGGAAACTACATGTAAGTTATACTTTATAGTTCCTTGTGTTGTTGTTGTTGTCCTCTTTCGGCTGCTCCCGTTAGGGGTCGCCACAGCGGATCATGATCCGCATATTTGATTTGGCATAGGTTTTATGCCGGATGCCCTTCCTGACGCAACCCTCCCATTTATCCGGGCTTGGGACCACCGGCACTAAGCATGCACTGGCTTGTACATCCCCAGTGGCTGGGTTCAATTTGGCCCTCGCAGCAATTACGGTAAAGTGTCTTGCTCAAGGACACAAGCACCATGATCGCGGCAAGGCTTCGAACCCACACACTCTGACGACTCAGCCATCAGAACACAAATCCGATGCACTAAACCGCTCGACCATGGCACCCCACACTTTATAGTTCCTTGTGTGGATAATGTAAATCTCTACTGATTGAACTAAGTTATGTGTACCCCAAAAATATGATTTTATTTGTTTAAATACGCATAGACATCTATATACTTTTTTTAGGAGGGGTGTGTTGGGGGATGGAATAAAAGACTGGATTTCTTTATATTTCTGATTGAATTCTTTTTCATGATCCATAATTGTTTCCGTTCTACTACAGAATCTATAGATCACATGTAGGACTGCTGAAAGAAAAATATATTTTTACATGTTAAATAATCACTATTATTTTATTTTAAATCATCACAATTTTTTCCAATATCTTGGCTATTTTATAATTTATACTAGGCAGTATTTCTAAACTTCTATTTGGCCGAGTTCTAAGGTAATCATTTGTGTGTTAAAGATAACAACTTTTCCCTGATAACAAAAAGGATAATTAATTGTTACGAACTTTAGATAAACATCCTGGTTCCCATGATCATGTTGATATGAATGCTGTGAAACTGTTCCGTTGAACGTTAACAATGTTTATATTAACTTCATCATGTATTTTTTATAATATTTAATGTTTTTGGCAGCAGGAAAAGCAAGAAGACCTCAACATAACATTATTTCAGTACTATTCCAGTACTATTCCAGCACTATTCCTGTACTTACGTAGTTCCAGGCTAGCTAACCACTCCCATGACCCCGCCTACAGAACAGTCGCACTCCTCACCGTCACACTCGGACTCACAGACACACAGTGCTGTGTTTGTCATTATATAATTTATCGTGTGTGTTTACTAAATCTGATGGCAATCGTCTAACGCATTCCTATAGCATGTAAACAGGGAATTGTTACAACATCACAAGTGAATGTTCCTTCCTCCTCCATGATTTAACAGTAACCATTGGAATATGTGTTATGGGACTACAGTAACAATAGCCACTTTGTAATTTGTAATATTCGCAACCGGTATGCCAACCTATTTTGTGTATCATCGGGGAAATAAACTTCATTTTTATAATACTTACATATACATAATTCCACGACGTATGCATAATAGGACCAAGCAATAACAGCTGTTATAAAAACTACGGGAAACCAACCGCAGATTTTCAGGCACACACCCAAAATCCCCATCTTTTGAAATGACGTGCGTACGGCCGGCCTGGCTAGCTACTGGTACTGGTGTACAGCACCGCCGCCGCCCGGTCGACGGTCACGGATCCGGATGTGATATACGGTAAAAAATAATGACTCAGATTTTCTCCAACAATGTCTCGTGAGTGCGCCCTCTTTGGATTTCCTATTTTGGAGTGCGGCTGTAAGTTAAGCAAAGATAAGCCAGGCACTTCGTGTCTGACGTCACCGTGTTTGATCAGGTATTGCGCGGCGCCCAGTTGAGAACCCATTTCTACAGCAGAATCCTTACGGAGAGGACGAGAGGTTAATAAAATTCAAACAAT
The DNA here is from genome assembly GCA_029582265.1 of Zoroaster sp. YZ-2022. Classification (NCBI taxonomy): domain Eukaryota; kingdom Metazoa; phylum Echinodermata; class Asteroidea; order Forcipulatida; family Zoroasteridae; genus Zoroaster; species Zoroaster sp. YZ-2022. Next base: position 21,087,166 of record CM055833.1, on the reverse strand, counting down.
AAACAGGCATTTTTGGTTGCAAACTGATGTTTTTTACCTACCTGTTTACAATTATGAGTGAAATACTGCAAACTATGAGGTGCCGTATATGACTAAATGAGCATTTACAAATATATAAGACTAAACTAAATATTAGAAGAGCAAATCCATATATTTAAGAGCAAACTCATATATTTAAGAGCAAACTCATATATTTAAGAGCAAATCCATATATTTAAGAGCAAACTCATATATTTAAGAGCAAACTCATATATTTAAGAGCAAATCCATATAAGAGCAAACTCATATATTTAAGAGCAAAACCATATATAAAGGACAAATACAAATATATAAAGGATCACAGACAAATATAAAAAGGATCAAATATATATATATAAAGTGTCAAAAACAAATATATAAAAGACCAACACAAATATAAACGTTTTGAACAGCGCCCTCTGTATAATGGACGTAACTTCAAATATTGAAGACATGGACATTTCATATATTGAAGACATGGACATTTTCATATATTGAAGACATGGACGCCCATATATTTAAGACATAAGTTTCATATAAAGGACGTCAACAGTCGTCAACGAAGATCGAGCCGATTTTCGTCCTGGCCGAAAATTGAGCTTTAGTCTTATATACCTTGTCTATAAATTGTACATGTTTGGCGGGAAAAGGGTGACTGAGCGTAAGCTACAGTCCCACCACCCCGTTAGCGAGCCCGTTAGATGCCGGCAGAGCAAATATTTGTTGCCGGCCTGGTCACCGTGTATCAGCGCAGGACCACCGTGTAGCTGCGGCTCTTAACGCAGGTCAACGTAGGTCGCCGCCATGTAACGCCACATGCCGGCAACCGTCCCCGAAATTATAAAAATGTTTTATAATTGCGGGGGTGAACGGCGAACTTTTGCTTGCCGCCTATTAACGCCTATTAACGCAGGTCTGCCCCCATCTAGCGAGGGTCTGCCGTTATCGTGCGAGGGTCCACCGCCTTCCAGCGTGTTGTTGCCGCCTTGTTGCGTGGTATGGCGCGGAACTCGAAAGAGATGGCATCAGGGAGGCATTACTGCGCTATGGGACGGCAGACCGACGCTATGGGACGGCATCTAGCGGGGCTGTTCCGTAGGTCTGCCGCCCCCTAACGAGGGTATGCCGCCCTCTAGCGTAGGTCTGCCGGCCTCTAACGCGCGTGCGCGGGCTGTTAGCGCCTGTTTGCCTCCCTCTGCGCAGTGCCAACGCCAATTAGCGTCTCGATCTGTGCCGCCCGCTAGCGTGGGTCTGCCTCCCTCTAACGTGCTTGTAAGCCGGCTGTATACCGTTTGTATGCCGTGTATGTGGGACTGCAATGACAAATCAGGGCGTTAAGAGACGTTAACAGACGCTACACCACGGTCATTTTATTTCTTGATGCCGGCATCTAACGCCTCTCTGCGGCATTAGCGGGGTGGTGGGACTGTAGCTGTACGGCACGCTAGTACTACTTATATACTAGTAGTACAAGTAGCAGCCGCGTCGCGCCGGCGGTATTCCAATCCGAATTCCACTGACCCGCTGATCCGTTGTGAATCGAATGTCGGTGCCTATCAGAGATGTTGTTGAGGACTTGTTGTCTCATCACCGGTTCCGTGAATTAATGCAACATGAGACGAGGGAGGGAGCACGGCACGTTTCTAGCGGTAGTACTAGCGTTACTACTACTTACTAGTCCTTCAAGTTCAAGTGCAACAACACCGTCGACATACCTCAGAAAGTGACCTTTTAATAATTATCTTTAAGTGTATAATATCCAGTCTGTTGCTTATTTTAGCTGACATTTCAGGCAATATTGATTGTGTATGCCGAAAAGAATAGGGGTGCCATTATTTATTGAATGCTGAACATCTTGCCCCCCACTCAAAGTCACCCCTGAGATATGTAGAGAGATTCTCAACCTGTGAAATGTTATTATATACATGTGGAAGCATTGAAGGTAATGTTTGCAGAAATTTAATTTACTACAACTATGGAGGTTTCCACAACAAAATTGTTTTAGAAAGAATTACACTATTTATACTTTATTTATTTTCTTGCTCCTTGTATAGTAGTGGGGCGACTTTGCAAGTCATGCAAGAGAGTGACATTGCTGATACTACTTTGTATTAAAGATGCGACTTTAATAAAAGAGTGAGCCAACTTTGCCAGGGGCGACTTTTTGGAAGGTTACTTTGTGAGGGACGAGATGACTGATTTCCTATTTGTTGGCATTATTAGGTGAACAATGTAAATTTAGTAATGTGTTTAAATTTTCTGACCACTCAAAATTAATGTTATATATATTTTTTTCAGTGTCTTGTAATATAAGACACGTAATTTCAGGCAGTTCAATAGTTAGACAAAATTAACAATGGCTTAATTAAAAAATATTGTGTTGATTCAGGACCATAGGTAATAGATGTAGCATTATTAGTTACTTACAATGTACATGCATGTGGTAAGGAAGTCAACAAAACGTCGATTATTCATGCATATTAAAAATAAAATAAAAAATTCACTTCATGTTTTTCAGTGGAGGGCATGCCTCCATGTAATTCCAGACCTAACCTGGTTACATTATTACTAAGCATTAATAAAGCATCAAAACAGCATCCATAACTTAAGGCAGTGATTGTTTAGTAACAACCAGTACTGCAAAACCCAAACGGTTTGTGCAATTTTTTAAAAAATACCTTTTTATTTATATTTTCTTTTACTACTGTGGGACTTTCTTGGCATACTTTCATGTAAAACTGAATACGTTGTTTCTTTTATAACATTTTTAAGATTTGCTATACTCTTTTAGTGTTAAATTTGTATATTTTTGATATACAAAAGTTGCATGTGTTATTATATATTTTATTGACTTAACCCTCCTACTATTGCTGCACTTTAGTGGAAAGTTGCTGTAGAGGTCAAAACCAGTCAACTGCCTGTTTTGACTGTTGACCCAAATGTGCACAGGGGCATTTTGACTGGTTTTACTGTCATTTTGACCAGACAATGCTTTTACCAGTCAAAAACAGTTGACTGATTTTGACCTTTAAATGTACTTACTACACGTAAAGTTTGACAGTGTTTGACTGATTTTGACCCTTGTGGAAGTAGGAGGGTTAATAAATGCATAGCATTGATATTTTTATGCATTAAATGTACATGTGTACTTTCCTCTATTGGTTAACTGTTGTTTACTGCAAAACTTTTAATCTAGCCAGTCAGCAAATTCCAAACAGTTTAATTAAGTGCAACTTTTTTTTTACTACTGTGGAACTTTTTTGGCATACTTTCATGTAAAACTGAATACATTGTTTCTTTTATATTTTTATATTTGCTATATACTCTTTTAGTGTTACAGTTAAATTTTTATATTTTTGATATACAAAAGTTGTGCTATTATATATTTTATTGACTTAATAAATGCGTACTTTCCTCTATTGGTTAACTGTTGTTTATGTCTCTCAAAAGATTCAGCCCTTTTTCTCTGTCATTATTTATTATTATGAAACAGCGGTATACAAAGATAATTAACAATTACAAATAACTCCAGTGTGATAGTTTAACCTTTTGTTTGGCATTGGTATAAAACAATACCACCTTATGTTAAACGCACATTTGGAAAACTTAGACACCCAACAATTATTAAACAAACAACCTAACAGGTTAGGTCACAAACAATAAAACGTAAATGTACAATCGGATCAAAAGCTGAAGAAATACATGTTGACTGAATGCAGTTTTATGAGCCTTATGAGCAGGGGTAATAATATAATGCGCCTTGAGCACCACTAAGTTGGTGGATACGTGCGCTATATAAGTCCACACATTATTATTATTATTAGAAAGTAACACCTGTGAGGTTGTGGGAAACCATGTCAATAAATAAACATTGGAAAAGCCAGTACTGCATCTTGATTAAAATACATGTACAAGTGGTATACATAGTAGAACTTTGTCAAATTGGTATTGTTCTGGCAATGTTTACTGCCTCCTGAAACAGATTACATCCATGATTTCCATCATCTTGCAAAGGGTCAATGCATCTTGTCAGTTCTTGCAATATTGCTTCTGCATGTGGAATATTAAAGGGTGGGATTTGCACATCATTTGCACTTTCTACTGCTGGCATAGGCACATCTTCATCAATTCCATGCTCTGCCCATACATGGTTGGTTGTAGCCTGCAGGCCAGTGATTGCTGCATTGTTGCTCTCTGTTTAGCCACACTCCTTCATGAAACACTTGGCGTGGACTTCTGTTGTGACAAGAACTAAGGGGATGGTGATTCCAGTCCTCCAGAAACTCCCTTATTGCAAGATTTACCCGAGGTATGTAAATGAAATGTAAAGTAAACAGCGACAATTCATCAAGGAGGCCCAAAGATTCCAGATTGTAAAACAGGTTCTGAAAGTAGGACATTATAACACGTCTTACATCTGCCCATAACCTTTCAATTCTCTGATTATGAACACTCCTCCCAGTTATAAAACTCCCATGGTCAAATCCTCGGTCTGGGTGTGACAGCATGTATCTAGCTACGTCCACATTTTCTGTACCGCAGTCACTACGTACACGAGAAGGTAGGCCAAACTCCTCAACAGCAGCTATAAATAGCTGAAGAAGTGTGTCTGCTGTGTTGTCGGGGGATACTTTCAGATAAACAATGCATCGAGAATATCCATCTATTCCTCCATGTATCACAATACACCATCTGATCTACTTGTGGTGTCCATCAATGTGCCTGAAAAAAAGAAAAAGAACAAATTTAATTATCCATCAGAAGAATGAACAAACTTGCAAGACACGCGAAAAATAATTCCGTAAATCGGAAAGACGTGGTGGAATGTGGACGAGAGCTGTCCGCGTAGTTGGGGCACAAACACAGATGGGAATCACCTTGATGGAAAGCAATCTCAGAGGAAAGAGGAGGGGCTTCTCATCTCTTGTAAGTCATACCACACAGCATTTGGATAAAGCACTGTATTGTCACATGACGGGATAATCCAACCGTCCGCCTCACAGCACTTGCCCGCGCGGATCCACAGTCTGTATAGTCTTCCTTTCTGATTCGGGACGACGCTGGGACATGCACGCCTGTTCACGCAATGCACCTATGCAATGGAAACATGTTGAAATTGATGAAACATGCTTAAACACACATCATGCAACCATTACAGGTACAATCTTATTATTGTATGACAGACAAATTTGCTCGCACCCTTGTGGATTGTAAGAGCTGGACATCAAGGGTTCACACAGCGTGACTTCTTGTGGCAATAAAATTTATCTTTGTCAATGGGACAGTGAGTGTGACTTTAAGCTTAAAGATATTGATGGCTAATACATTTATACAACAAATCAAATTTTACTATTTAAACTTGATGAAACAATAACATTAATTCATCACATTTAATACAGGTCAAAATGGAAAACTTTGTCCTTAACTTTTGAGCAATTATCAGCAGGACCAGTTTAGCTTGTTGTTTTACTAATATTTTCAGCCGCCAGCTTCCAACTAGTCCTTTGTTTCATACAAATTGTTTTTAAACTGACCTAGCCAGTGGGACCACTTAGGTGTATAACTAGCTTTTCATTAGTGTGGACCACTGTTGAAGGAGAATGCTGAATGGTTATGTTTTAAATCTATTACAATTTTTCTCTCACAGTGGCTGAAGGATGACATTCTCAGTGGATAGTTTCACAGAACATGCACAGAGTTTCAAAATTTACACTGGACCCCAGGCCTTTTATTTTAGTATTGTGCTAGTACATCGTGAAGCTGGACATGTCTGGCAGTTGTGGTTTATCCACAAAGCATCCTTTCATGTTAAAACCGTGTATACGTACATTGTAAAATAATTTCTGGCCCAGTGAAAAATTAAAGTTTACAGGACTAGTGGTTGCTAGATTTTTACCACACCATTTGGGGCCCTGATGTACATGATAATACAGCAAATTGGCCAATTGGCAATATAACGTAATATGACTGCAAGCATTGTAGTTGATAATAGTTATAACACATGTTTGATTGTTAACTGTAATCAACATTTACCGACCAATATAAACTGCTCTATTAAACATATTAAGAAATAAGCCACTAATTCACAATCAATGATGTAATACCCATGACAAAGCATCTTCTGTATTTGGTAATCTCTCAAAGATTCCGTGTACCACTTCACAAAGTTGGAACAGAGTCATTGATACTTATTGCACTCCCAGCTCCATGCGTGTGCTTCACCTCTGACATGTCTTCTTTCGGAGTAATGTTCTGTAGTTGCAACCTAAAAAATGTAGACAAGGTCAAAAAAACAAAAATATTATTTTTATAATCAAATTATTAGTTTAAATTATAATTTGAAACATTACTTGTAAATAAGATGATAATGTTACTAAGACAATCTGTCTGACATGTTTCAATGTTTAGTTATTATTTTCAACATGAGATTTTATTGTATATTATTTTTATCTGTATATAAAAGATTAGGCGATAACATATGCTGATCCATCTTCATCAAGAATTTGAACCAAAGTTAAAAAAAAAAATATATTAAAAATAATATATCAGTAGTACAAGCCAATAAGCAAGATATAATGGACCCTTTCAAGGTCTTATGTGTCGCGTTGAATGTGGCCCATAAAATGCAGGATTATTTATTTTGACAACTTACAGCAGATTCAACATGGCACATTTCATAAAGACTGTGAAAGGTTGCTTCGATAATCTAGAATAGTAGACTTAACTCCCAAATGGACCCACCCAAACCCCAGACACAAATCAAGTGGATACCCTCACGGTCTGGATGAACTTAAATTAAATGATAAAGTAGATATGTTTGAGCATATTGCATGGGTATTTAAATCCTGGCCCTCTGGTCTCTGGGATATACATGTTACACATTATATGATTGTACCTACAATTATATTAGCATGGAGGAAGGGATTTCTTCCTCCATGGTGGCTAGTATGATCCCACAGAGGGCCAGGAGTTGTGAACCCATCAAAACGTGTAGTGATAAGGGACACCAACTAGAATACATATGTATATGAACGAAATTTCAGATTCTGGTATCAGGTAAAAATATGAACAAACATTAGTTTAACAGGTATCCACTTTGTACAGGACAGTTAATACCCTGGACTCTGTCGCAGTGAAACAAAGGGAGTCCAACCCCTGTGCCCCACTCTCATAGAACTGCTTTAGCAGTAATATTGCTTTAACACCTTTCGACAAGAATAAGCAAAATACCAGCCACTAGCCAGGTGGCACATGTGACATGGGTATTTTGGCTGGTGTTATTATTTTGGTTTTGTTTAGTCCTAGCTACTTATGCTTAAGTAAGCGCCTGAAATTTGAAACCTGGTCTAGCCATGCCATGTTCAAACAATGTTTAAGTTTTAAATTAACTTGTTGTTATCATTTTATCACTGAACTTTATTCTACCAACAAGTCGTGACAATAAACAGTCCACGAATGGTCGAATATTTTCATTTCATACAGGTTGTCTAGCACATCCTAGTAGGGACGTAACTGAGGTCGGCCTCGAAACATCAGTTTGTATTACTGGGACAACGAACGACCCATCAATGCACTGGTCCAATCTGAATCTGTTGATGGCTCAGAGTTTCATACTAATCATTCAATGATTCATACTTCATCCATGAAGTTCTTGCACCTGACGTAAAATGGTACGTTAACTATACTAGAAGTAGCGCAGAATGCACTTCCTCGCACAAGCTTACTGCCTGAGTGAGAACATAAACCTCAATACAACACAGACAATCTGAGGCGTGTCTTTTGTTTTAATTATTAAATAATATTTACATTTTCGGGTGCATATGCTCTTCAAGTTTCAGCGTCCTGTATGACTCATTACCAATTGTTGCTGAAAAGTTATCAATACTCAGCGTAGCTCCACCAATCGCACATCAATAACAGGCGAGTAGACGTTTGATGTGTACGTGTGTACGTGTACGTATTCCGACCGACCGTCTCGAACGGAAAAATCAATAGCTTTTACACAAGGTACCAGACAAAGCTCAATTTTCGGCCAGGATGAAAATCTCTATTGATCTTTCGCTCGACGACTGTTGACGTCCTTTATATGAAACTTAGCGTCTTCAATATATGAAAATGTCCATGTTCTCAATATATGAAATGTCCATGTCTTCAATATTTCAGTTACGTCCATTATACAGAGGGCGCTGTTCAAAACTTTTATATTTGTAAAGGGTCTTTATATATATGAGTTTGCTCTAAATATATGAGTTTGCTCTATATGGATTTGCTCTTAAATATATGAGTTTGTTTCTTAAATATATGAGTTTTATTTCTTAAATATATGAGTTTGCTCTCTAAATATATGAGTTTGTTCTTTAAATATATGGATTTGCTCTAAATATATGGATTGCCTAAATATATGGATTTGTTTTAAACATATATGGATTTGCTCTTCTATATTTAGTTTAGTCTTAGTTTGTAAATGCTCATTTAGTCATATATTTAAAAAATTTCATACAGTTACATATTAAAATAGTATTATATATATATATATATATATATATATATATATATATATATATATATATATATATATATATATATATATATATATATATATATATACATACATATATATATATTTTTTTTCTTCTTTTTTGAGAGAGAGCCCTATGCACACAACAAAAATTATAAATATGTGTGATAATACAATTTAAGTTAGAAATTAATTGATAAAAGAATCAAATTGTTATTCAAATATAGAACAATCTCGTGTGTATAATCGGGATATTAATACAAGGAGCAAATACATTCATCAAGGCAAGTTGTGTATGTCCTATTTCTGTAAGATTTTGGTCGGCGTTTATTTGGGAGTATGAATGTTCTCAGAAAGTCATTTTGAAAGTTTGGTGTAAGGCACAAAGATTTCATCTCGTCTGATGTGTGCCAAGTTTAGGTGAATTTGAGCATCGTTGGCTTTAAACGTTTAAGCTATTGCATACATTTAGGTGTAGATTGTATAAAGATAAGGATTGACCGATGAATTGATCGGCACCATATGAAGACGGCAACCCAGGGCAAACATTTTAGAACTGGATTTCTTTATCGTCCTGATCTGGGACAGAATACCCATGACGATGATAGGCATCCAGCACGCGGAAGTCCGGTGCCGACTTATGAGAGCCATTTCGATCACATGCCGATTTCCTGCTTCCAGAGCAGTTTCCTCACCACCTTGGTTGTCTTTGACTCACGAACATGGCCGTGCAGTAAAAACACCACCATAAAACATAACAGGTTTACACCAATAAACAGAACAATAGAGTAGATCCATTAGCTGGTCTGCCCCTGAGGAACTGGAGTCTCAATATCGGGGAACCACACAACTCAAACATCACCAACATCAGATTTTTCACTACCAAAACTGGTGGCACTTGTAATCAGGGAGGGAGGCCGATACACGTATCAGATAATCCTGTATAATCTTTGAACCATACCCAGTAATAACAGCGATGTAACATTTCAAACACGCAGCTGTTGACCATATAATGGAGACGATAACTTGGAAGTTTTTCCCCTGGATTTTGATTTACTGAAGGGAAACACTATGCCAAGAAAACACCGGATGCTAATCATGGTGACGAAGAATGTACTGCCTCGCTCGAGCACCGGACAACACACCAGCACCTTACACAAACTGCACTGGAACCGCCATCTCTTTGCCCATTAGCGTAGCTTCGCCAAATTGCAAGTCTGTAATCCCAACGATCAACATATAAAACACCCATCATTATGTCGGATATAGCTAAATTTAGCACCAAAATGAATGGGTTTTATTGTCACATGGATGTCTGCGTTGCCTATACCTCCAGACAATAACCAATGAATTGCCAATGAGGGCGGCAATACCAATTACATCCACATGAGCACTTTAGTCCGTTGTTCAGCAAAGTCACAACATCGGTCTAATGATGACCGTATCTTCGTGATCTTGCAATGAGAAATGCCAGTTGAATAGCTGGAAACAAATTCACAGCAGTGACCGTAGTCATCGACGACCCTAAAACAACAAAATTGCAATAAATGTCGCGAACATAGCATCCAGCGGAAGAAGTTTTACCGTGACATTACCGAAACGGTGGTAAACTATATATTTATTAAATGCGAAATATTGTTTCAGATTGACGTAGGTACCTAACAAATAATTAGTTCAATAATATAAATTTACCCCTCATTAATTTTGGAAAAATATGACATGGAATGTGTTAATTTGTTAAGTCTGGAGATCCGGAACAAAAGCGTAGAGAGAATTAAAGCGATTATAGATTGTGGTAGACCTATAAGGAAAGTCTCAACATTTCAAATTCAAAAATGCTGGCAATTTATACTGAACAGAATTGAAGAATGTCTACAGGTTTCTTAGATCCGGCATTCTGCTTTAAAGGTAGTGATGTGTATTTACCTCGAGGATTATTCCCCAATGGTCCCTATAAAATAACAAACATATTGAATAAGTACATACAGTGGCCAAGCCAGGATTTTCATTGTGGAGCAAAACATTTTTTGCAAATGAATTTCGTTTAACGGGGGAGGAGGAGGGTGAGGTGTGTCATTTATATAATTGCACCCAGTTTTTCCCAAAATAAGGTTTTTAAAAATAATACTTTATGCACCATTTTCTTCGTTTTTTCTCTCTTTTGGTTTATACATTACTGTTTAGCATACGAATAAAACCAGAAATACAAACAAGTTTAGAATCATCGACAAAACACATGTTTGTCCTGTTACACCCAATGAGTAACATAGGTATCATGGTGGATCAAATGAAAATGACTGAATTGTTTAATTGGTGGGATAGGCTTCATGTGTAAGTTAAAAAGTACACACAAAATTCTGATGTCAGCCTGCTATAAAAGCTACGTATGTCAACACGGACGATTTTTTTTCCTACCGCAGCTGGGAGGCATGACAGCGTGCTTAGGTTACATTTAATTTTGAAAGAACGTCCGTACAGGCACAATATAAAACAAATTGAGGTAACTTTAACACCAGAGGCGTGTCTCCACCAAGGGTCTATGCCTTAGCGTTCCTGCTGTCCCCCCATCTCAAACGCCATGACCAACCCAAAAAATTTGTGACTATATGCATGTTTATTTGAAATATCTTTACAAGGTGACCAAACTGGAAATCACTGAAGAATGACGCCTCGACGGTGGTGAATAAGATTGTTTGAAATATTTCTACAAAAGAAGAAGATATATTCACATTAACATTTAAAAAACTACAAAATGAAAAAGAAAAAGTGTGAAGCACAAACTAGCGTCGACTTGAATAAACTCCCCTTTTGTTAATAGTCAGTCCATGGGCTAAGAACCGAAACCTCTTCCCCAGTGATTTTCTCAGAGATCACTTTTTGGGGCAGGCTATTGTATCATTGCAATATTCACTTGTCTGCAAAAATATACTGGTAGGGTTAAGGATTGGGGGAAGAGGTCAAATTTGTATTTAAGGTCCCTCCATACCCCTTGGCCTCCCCCTCCTGCCTGGGGTACCCCCCTACAGGAATATTGAAAAAGAAAAGGATGTGGATGCCACAGTTGCATTCAACTGTGATTGAGGAGGATACAAAACCTTAACGAAGGACTTCTCCTGTGCAGTGAGGAAAGAACTGTTGAGGAAATAGTGAAAGATACGGTTACTAAAAGCTCAGAGGATGTTTCTGGAAGCCTTCAGGCAAGAGGAGTATAATGAAAGCGTTAAAACATTGCAGAGAAAAATTCAGTGGGGTTCCCGGACGACCCCTGAATTGTACCAAGACCAAACCCAAAAGGGAAGGAGCCCTGGGAAGACTACTGGTACCTGGAACACTTTGAATCCTGCAAAATCGCCAATGCTTGAGACGAGGAGGAAGCGGCAGCAGACAACCCCGATTTCAATAGCTCTATGGTAAAGATTTACAAAAATTACTGTCTTGAAAAAACTCTAGGGGGTGGCAATTAAAAACCCTTTTATATGGCAGCAGAATCGGGATTACCGGGATTTTGGATAATATTTGAAAAGCGCTCACAGCCTCACCCCCCCAACGTGCAATTTGCAGACAACCTGATTTAACACTTCCTATGGTAAAAAGTTTACAAAAACAATTGTCTTGAAAAATCCCAGGTGGGCACCAACAAATAAATTAAAACCTCTTCCATATGGCATGGTCTATTGAAATTAAGTTATAATTATTTTTATTCTGATTACCCTTGCATAACGGTTGGTGCCACTGTGTGGGATTGTATTGGCGTGATTTTTGATTGGAGTTTTTTACGATTTTTTTAAATTGCTAGGACCTGATGATTGTGGGTGTGAGGAGTAAATCTCTGACCCGGAGGAGGACCCACACAGTCAGCATTTGGAGCAGATTTATAAGTTGAAAGTGGTTTTGATGGAGGCAAAGAGCCTGAGGTAGGAAAAGCCCAATCATAGTTTTGGTATGTAAGGATCACGTAAGCATCCACAGAGTGACCTGATGTTGAATTTAAGCTCCCCAATCAGCGTTTTGGACGAGACAAAGGGTGAGGATGTTGGGTACGGCTCTTGAAGGGACAAATTGTAAGTGAAGTCAAATGCAAGGTAGATAGAAGGGTGAATGGAACTATTTGTTGGACACCGAGGAGTAACCCGAAAGAAGATACATAGTTTAATTACCAATTTTGATACACGACTGCTCGCGGTAAATGCCGATAGCGTGATGGCTGGATAACTCCAGAAGGAAGGAGAAGGTTCAAACTTTCAGTTGAAGAGAGATGAAATTTCTTGGGAAGATGTAGAGAGAGAGAGTTAGAGTCTCTCAGGCTCCCCGTCGACTGAGCATAGTTTCCAACCGGTTTTAAAATGGCAATATTATAATATAGATGGTCGTAATGATGACTTGGGAACGTCTGGCTAACAGAGACTACGAAAGTCAGAGCCGTGGCGAGATCAGTCCAGTCACTGGCATACCAGTGCCCCTCAAGTGTAACTTGGCTCAAGGACAGAGTGAGGACTAACCCACTGACCATAGCTATACCACTGGGGCCTTCAGGCAACAATTATGAATGAGATATTGAAATAAAATGATTATTTTTTGAGGTGTCTGTAGACACCAATTACTACTCAATTTGGGGAGAATTTCATGATGATGTCACCGCAAAAAGTCTTTACTTTATCCTTTTTACCATGAAAAGCTACAAATTCACTTAATAAGTTTGTGCTATTATGATCATAGGAAGCAAGACTTGGTATAAAGGGAAGAATGAGATTAAGGTTCAAATGCTCCCAAGAACCGAAATATAGTACATCAAACGTGAAAAATGAACTGGAATCGTGATGAAAAACAATGAGGAAATTAAAGTGAATAATAATATTGAGCATTGAATTAGAAGTACTAAATTGGATTCAATTGAACTTATGATAACTGAGATCAGAATGAATTACTTTATATGATCTATAAGAATACATTTTGTAAATATTGTAATATTGTAAATATTTATTTCCTTGTCTCCTGGTCGTTTCTTTTCTGACTTGTTGATTTTTGGGAAACCAGGGTCACCTGCCCCAGTAAAATTTAATCACACGAGGAACGGAAGTGGTGACACAGAGCGGAGCCCAGTACGTATAGTAATCCTCGTTTGGCCTGTTCCACCAATTATGGCATTGAACCAATAGCGATAGTCTAGTGCAAATGTCGCAAGCAGGTTTACGCAACTGACCACCACATTATTGAGTGCAAAAACAAAACAAAAAACAAGACATGGAATTTAAACATGGCGCTTCCACAAGCACTAATAAGCCATTGATACCAGATTCTGCCAAGACCGATCTGACATTGAAGCAGAACTCAAATCGTCTCCATTTCGATTTGTTGATCGGTATTCAACAAGTTAATACGGAGCAGATGATAAAGTCGGCCCTAAAATCAACAGTGCAAAATTCCTCACATACAAAGTTGTTAGCTGGAGAGATTGTCAGCACAAACAAAAATTGTATTGCCGTCCACAGAATCATCGCAGAAGAACTGATTCAAAACAAAAGTAAAACCCAGAGATCTGGGCCTCACGAAAGTCCAGCACTCAGTCAACAGGACCTAAAAATTTATACGTCTATTGCAAACGCTCTTAATTTCAGTATATTTGTTCCTTTGCTTTAGTTAACACAGATTATTGTCTGAAAAGATCATGCCAATGGTAATTGGCTAGGGACACAATGACAAATGACAACAGTGGAACCTTCGAAGAATTCCGCCCGCTTGGAAGAAGCTCACTTTCGATCCAAAACATTTTGAATATTTTTACAGGGACTCTAGTATTGAGTTTGAAACACACCAAGTTATCAGTACCGATTAAAAAGGCTGTGTGTATAGCATTAGTGCACTAAACCACCATCTTGTGAAAGTTTCAGATTATAAGTTTAGTTTCGTTTATGGGGAAAATGAAAATGCACTTGACTTTTTTAATTCATTCTAATGGGGAATTTTGAAAATGTTTCCTTTCTGAAATCGTACTGCACCTTTTATTCAGTTTTCATGGAGAGATAATAATAATAATAATAATGTATAGATTTATATAGCGCACGTATCCACTATTAATCCAAGTGGCGCTCACAGGCGCATTATATTATTGATCCCTGCTCATAAGGCCTGGCTATAAGGTCTCATAAATCATTCCTGAAACCATCCCAGCTCCCTGGGGAGTATATACAGCTCACACTGTCTGCTGCTATTTCTAGCGCATTACATAGAGCAAAACCATCTTCTGCCTCTCAATACAGGTACCCATTTAACCCCTGGTGAGAAGCAATTATGGTTAAGTGTCTTGCTCACAACAACAGGTGTCACGGCCATGGCCTCGAACCCACACTCTGCTGCTGGCAACACCAGAACTTGAGTTCAGTGCGCTAGACCGCACGACAATCCACTCTTACGTGCATTATACAACATGGTATCAAATAATACCATTATCAGCTGGCGTGGAAAGGTTCACATTGAAATTAAACAAAATCGTAAGCATTTTATTTCAGGTAAATTATTATATCAGGAGAAATATCCAAGTACATTTTGTAGATTTACGTGTCACGCGGTTGTGTGTGTACCCTCTTTTGTAAACTTATAAATTATATCCTGTAATACGAGCACGCATTTCTTGGCACGCTTTCTTCTTTAATGTGACCCTAATGGGAGACAAAATTGCGGTACACATTTATTTATTGAGTTTATTTCTTGTTTACAGTTACATATTAAAACTTCGCTAGAATTAAATGGAGTCTACATCGGTGCATATTTTTGGAGACAAGTCTGATTTATTTTTACCGCATAAAAATTATGGGAGGGTGGTTGATCCTCGTGGACAAAATATATATGGGGTAGGTATTCCCCATCCACCGGAATATATGTCTATGCATTAAAACCTATATATTCAGCCCTGAGATGCCAAATGATTACAATCAGTGTCATATATTTATGATTCTTTATTATACGAAGAAACATTTGATGAGTGCTGCAAAATGTTACAGGCAACAACACAACTTATAAACCCAAGCGTGGGGTTCATAGCAAAGATCGTATAGCGCCGCAAGGCGCAAGATAGGCAACTGACGCAAAAAACATGAAGTATCCAATGGGCGCGTTTGGCCGCCATTTTAGTAAAGCAGCGACTACGACAAGTAGTCGACAACAGTAAGCGCATGCAACCGCGCGCAAACCAAGTTACACCCTGCTGCTGCTCAAATCGTCAGGTAAATGACCCGACCTTTCATTCTTCACGTGTCCAAAGAACAAGGAAAAGGTAGGATACAATGCTATTTTATTACGTATTCAGGCAAATGTTCGTTTAAATTGTTTATTTTCTTAAACATTTGTTAAATTGATGTTAAAATTGGGGCGCCACTGTAAACAAGTTAGCTCAATATTGTAACGTTATTTTGTTGATTCTCCTGGCTGATCGCCGAGTCTGACCCTGACCATATTTGTGGCATTATGCATTGTCAGTCAGTGATTTGGCCAAATTCAACAGCATTTGATTCAGTAGTTAGTTATAGCATCGCCAGCAGCAAGCCATGCTTCGCATCGCTGTCATTCTTGTTTAAATGTTTGGTTTTTTATCCCATTTAAAAATTTAGGGGCAAATTAGGTTATTCTTTATTGTTGGACGTTGGACGTTATAGCAAACCAATACTCCATCATGTGCGTTAAGTTCCCCACATCATCTGCTCACTGTTCTTCAACAAATTGCTCAAATCGTCAAAGTGCAACTGACCCGGATCTTTCATTCTTCAGGCTTCAAAGAACAAGGAGAGGTAGATAGAATATTATTTTTTAATATTATTAATATTACTTATTAGGGCAAAAATTGTTTAATCGTAATCCAAAATTAGTAATAAACTTGGGTTTAATGATTGATGATGTTTTAAAATTAGTGGTGTCGATCAGTTAAACATTTACGTTGCAAAGTTTTGTATTAAGCTTACCCCTCTGCATAATGGTCTGATCCGGTGACATTAAGGTTAAAGATATATGCAGCCAATAGTACCAATCCATAAAATCATCATGCTTATGATGACCGCAAAACAACATATTTTCCTGAAAGTTTTTAACAGTGCAATGCTGTCCAAGGCTAATCTCTTAAGTACAGAGTTTCTGTCATACTATCCTTGAGTTTATTTTGTGTTATGTTCATGATGAAAGCATATCATCCCATGTGCGATAATTATGTTAATATAAGCATAGCCTTAGCGTGTGCGCGCATTGTAAACCTCACGCAATGCCGCATAATGAGAATAAAGTTTTGATATTGTTTTGATATGGAAAATAAAGAGTCATGATTCATTCATCGAGTCATCTGACTGGAGAAGGAGACACACATATATCTGAAAGTTGTACGCTTTTATGAATCAATAAATGTTGAATGTGCATTTCTGATATTTATAATCAACTGGAAGTCTCTTTGAAGTAATACTCTTGTGAATGTGTAACCTCTACGGACGGCATCACTTAACCAGTTAACACGAATTTTATACTTGCAACTTCACGGACAAAGTGCGGAAGCAAAGTTAACACGAATTCTTTTTACTTGCAACTTCACCGATCAAAAGTGAAGTTGTGTTTAATCCTTATTTCAGTACGTCTCCGAAAGCTTACCTCTTAGTAACCCCGGACTAAGGATCACACAACACAAACAGTTAGGGTTGTTCGGCAGATGAAAGGGTTGCCAGTGGGTTGTCAGCTTTAGTATGACCCATAATGTTAGTTCTGATTTCTTTAACATTGCCATTTTACCAAATTTTTTCTTTGCAGATGTCAGTTGTGGGTCCAAAACACTCGTCGCGTTGATTCTGCCGAATAGAACCCCTCTGGTATTTGTCAAACGAAACTGCCGTTTGTGCCAGAACACTTTTGAACTTGAACAGTTCTCCTCCAACAAACGGATTTAAAAAACAGGACTGAACTGGAATGCAGTTCCCAACTATATTCACAGGTGCCAAATCCACCCGCAAACTTCTGTCCACCCTTCAATGGTGCCACTTAAGAGGAAGAGGGAGTGGACACTTCCACACCAAAAAGCTCCAAAGCAGCAAGAAGTAAGTATAAATATATAGAACAAAAAATTCTTTTGGGGTACATACGTTCATACATCGCAGTGTTAGTAGCGCTCGTCCTTTCTCGAGTCCGACACAAATGCTGAAATATGACGTGGCATTGTTAGAATTGCAGTAACAAGACTGTGGAATCAGACATTGGACTGTTCGAAGAGGAATAGCAGTACAGTGTTTGGAAAGATCAAGTGTGCTGTAACAGACAACAGTAAAAGGACCTCGGACCTTGAGTCCGAGTCCTTTTGGCAAATATTTCTTGTTGGCCCCCTTGTATATACAGCACACCTTGTTCTTTTTAAACAACTCATACTGCTGTTCTTTTTCTTGAAAGTCAATGCTAAGAGCTCACAGTCTTGTTACCCAGACTTGATTCCAACTGCACCACCTTATACTTTTTTTTTTTTTGTATTTGGCAGGGGTCAGACCAGAAAAGCGACTCGACTACAACACCTGCATACATGTGTACATACACACGTGTACCTATTTGTTTATATTACACTCATATATACTTCTATGTTAAAGCCATGGAGTATTTGGAAGAGAAAAAATCAATGTCTGGCTTTTATTTTTTCCACAATAGACCTTAAAACCCGTCACAAGTTTTTGCATTTTAGAGCAGATATCTTAAACCACTGACCATCGAGCTTGCCCAATGATGAGAGGTTGCCAGTTGAGTCTCATGTAGCGGGCGTGGGTCCCGCTGTAATTTATATTTTTGTAACATTGAGACATTTCTGACTTTCTTTTTCTTTTGGTAGTGGCTGACAATGTGGTACTGGACCATAACATATTTTAAAGTTCCTGAAAACAATCACAAAGATGGTTCCAGGAGATTGTTATCATAGCGAATCATCATCTTGTGCCATCGATGATCGCGCATCCAAAGGAAAGAACAGCAACCGCTCACAGAAAGAGCGCCTTTAACATTTCAGATTGAAGAAAATTTGTGCAACAGCTGAAAAGGTCAACATGGATTAAAGTGAGCAGAGAGTCGCAATCAATCAGTGATTTAATCAAAAGGAGACAAGTGCTTTTTTAGAAGAGCCAGCATTGACCTTCTTTGCATCCTCAATTGCGGAATTCATCACAGCGTTGCAAGGCTGGAAGCGCAGGGAGATGGACCTCTACAAGACAAAGTAATAGCACTTTCCCTTTATCACCGGTGAGTCCCTGCTGTGGCTACCAATCCTGGTCTCACGTATATTAACACCTCCCATCTGTGTCATCCCTCCGAAAATGGTTGAGTAATGTGGAAGTAAGCGTCCTGCTTTCCTCCCAAGGTATTTTGAACTGTTGAGAAGACAAAGAAGCTGGCATGACAGAAAAAGAATAAGTTGGTGTGTCATCATTTGACGAAATAGGCCTAGGAATTCTACCGTGTGGCAGGCTCTGTCAGCACAACATCACAGAAGATGCAGGAGGGATTTTGAAGATTCTTTGGCTCACTGGCAAAACATCAAAAGCTCTGCAAATCATGCTCTGTGAAGTTCTCATGGTTAGGGTTTGATTGGCAAGTGGAAACAGCCCATTACATTATTGTCAAGATGCTGCACACGTGCTGAAAATCTGAAGAAATTGCTCAACGAATGTTATTCAGAATGTAAAAGGGCACTGACCGATCAGCAACCTAAGGCTGTTGTAGCGTGACCATGGGTCCAGCAATGTTCGACCTCTATAAACTCCCTTTTCAGTAACAGAAAAGCAGCCTTTCTTCATCCATGGGGAGTGACAAAATTCTTCTGTTTGCATGACCCGCCACACCTTGTTAAAAACACAAGATCTAACTTGAGAAATATATCTTCCATAATCAATGGAAAAGACGGTGGCAAACACATCAGGTGGACACATACCGTACTTTGCATGAATTTGATTCACACCAAGGCAACTCAGAAAAAGCGCACAAACTCTCAATAAAAGGGGCACTTTTGAGCTCTCAAGCTTTCTCCAAAATGGAGAGTAAATAAGGTGTTAACATGGTGCTTAGTCATTCAGTGGCTGCAGGCCTGTCACATATGTAAAGCATTTGCAATTGGTTCCTGCAGAAGCTGCATGGCCAACAGTTGATTTCATTGAGATGATCAACAACTTGTTTGATGTATTTAACAGTAGATGTTTCCAAGGATCCGTCATAAAATTGAGAAGGCCTTGTCCGAAAAACCTGAACATCAAATCATTCTTGAGTCATGCAGTTGGTTAACACCAAGAGCTTTGAAAGTAGTTGGAGCTAAGAATGTTCCTGTTTATCAAGGGATGGTGTCTCAATATTTTGCGCTGTATTTCTCAGCTATGGCAGCATCTCTTTGAAGGAAAAACCACTGATGTCCGGATTTCGCTAACATTCGTCTCTTAACCAGGATATTGTAGAGGTCATGTTTTTCAAATTATCTGACCGAGTAAGGTGGTTTTTAGGAGATAATCCATCACAAGGTGAATTTTCGTTTGCGCCTCTTCCTCAGGATGGTAATGGTAGCTGCATGACACAAAGCTGCTGGTTCCAACTGGTTACCTGACTCTCGATCAATTTGTCCCGGACGCCGGTGCGCTTCTAACAAGCAATACAGGAAGAATAAAACAACTTCAACGTGTCACACGTATCACAACATGGTGTACAAAGCCACCGCAGTTTCACCGGGCTATTCCAATTGGACCTCCCTGAACAGAACATGCTTGCATCACATCGGCTGGGGTATTCTGTGTCGCAAAGTTATCACCGGACACCGAAGTACTCTCATCATAAGCAGACCTGCAGAGAAGCTTCACATGCCGAAAGGCAAAAGTTAGACAACCTAGTGCTACTATTCATACATAACAAAAGCTCATGACACATCCATGATCTGACTTTTGGATCGTTAATGGTCTCCCTCAGAGTGCCTTCCTAGCTTTCTTGTGCTGAATGTGTAGAAGTTGTTTCCACACTGAATTTGATGACATAAAGATGACAAGGGAGCAACATCTCCACCTGCCTAAATCAAGCGATGTGCAGGATCTAGATTTGCACAAGGAGATGCATGTGGTGCAGTGAGAGAACAAATGCTTTCAAAATTGTAGCTTATATTTGTAAATGTCGAATTATTATGCAGAACTGAAGTTTAAAAACAGAGAACTACATGATGTCACTCTCAAGAGGAAATGTGCAGGAAAGCTCAGAAAGTGGGACATACAATAAAGTTGTTAAGCCAGTACACCGAGATCGGGGTCAATGTGACTTTTAAACTGGCGTGAGTACACATTATATCACGTACACAAGCGCAGAATATATGCTACCTTAAAATCTACATAAGTCATGAATTAAATCAAAGCATGGATCATATGGCAGCGTGTCAGATCAAAGTTGAGGGATTTAGGACACTATTCTATTACAATTATTACCATACTGGGACTCTTGTCTCAGACAAAACACGTATAAGGTATTTCCTTCCTGATAAACCATGCGACGTCTTATTTAAAATAGTGTGACTACAATCCATATTTTTCTGGAAGTGCAAATGACGTTTGTCACATGCTTTATTTTCTCTACGGAATAAACCTAGTCGGCCACGTCAGCGCGAGTTTATACTATGGACCCAGTCACAAATATCTTTTTCAAATATAATAACCGTAAATAATTGGGGTATATGGTGTTTTGTTAAAAATAAAAGTGGTAAGAGTTTAATTTCAAAATTTGTATTTGTTTTCTAACAGTGATCAATGAACATAATGTAAAACATTATTAAATGCCAATTTGGTTTATAAAATAAAGTTTCCATATTTTTAAGGCTGGCCAAAACCTCTCAAAATTCTTTCTGAATTAAGGAACCGAAGGCCCTAGGCCTCATTTTTTTTGGTGTGGGCTAATTGCTGCCGTTGTGACAGAAGAAACATGTGTGCACGTTTCCAACGTATTTTTTAAATAGATTTACTGTCGGTTGAACCGTGTAACTCCAACCGATTTAAAAAACGGTTACAAAAATAACCGTTACAAATTGCAAGTCTGATGGTGCAGAAACATGTGATCACGTTGTGTTTCACATGTCTGTCTGAGGTGTAATCATTTACGTAAAAAAAATATTTACCAGATGATTTGTCATCTCAGGAAAATTAGAATTATCATTAGAATGACATGACAACTCTGAATTATAGTTGCATTTTCAGACACATTCCCATTACTATTAGAATTTTTTTAAATTTAATTGAAAATGTTTATTTGTTGATTTGTCATTTAAATGTTGATTTGCTAAGGTATATGTCCCATTGTGGTTTTGCTAAGTATTTGTATTTGAGGCCCTTTTATTCAAAGCTATACTGAGTTATAGATACCTGTAATTTCTGTATTGTATTGAATATTAAATTTGGCGCAGTGCATTCAGCCTTTTGGCTGTAGTAAAGTGTTTTTAATAAACCAATAATGCTAATAATAATATTGTTTCCCAATGTTCAAAAATACTTTAACTTTTTCCCTGAAATTTTTCAGTTAATTAGGCATAATATTTCAGAGTAAGAAAATTGCTCAGGGTGGGTGGGGGAGGGGGTAAGACAGATGAAGTTCTGACCAAATGTGAAAGAAAATTTTGATAATTCCGATTTTCAAGATATGAATTTTATGTCAAGATATACGCCAACAATTAATGATTGAAGTCTATGTGTTCTCTTATTTTATTTTTTTTTAACTTGTAGTTTCAATAAGTTCACTGTCGTAGTCCCGTGGAATGTTTTTCATAGATGAATGAGGGAAAATTTCTATAAATGGACAGAATTTCAAGAAATTGTTGAAAAAGAAATTTGTTGAAATTGACAATCTTTATAAAAACAGGCCGGGCCCAGCATCAGCTAGTACACTGCGGAATACGTTTTATTAGAACTGAAAATTCTAATTAATATTAACCCGACAACCCCGCCCTCCTCCCCTCGTAAAATTATGTTTTTTTCGTCTACACGGAAAACCCTGAATTCTGGCTATTGTCCCAAATCGTGAATTTCTAATGCATCCAACAAGTCGAGCATTGCATGCATCGTACATCATGAACATTATTGCGCGCGCAAAACTGATTGTGCTTCCTAAAATGGCGGCCGTTCCACCCAGTGCGTACTTCAATCATTTACGTGCGTTTGCGCGTCAGTTGCCTATCTTGCGCCTTGCGGCGCTATACGATCTTTGGTTCATAGTTCTTGAAAAAAAAAGGTTTTCGTTCCCACGCAAGCGGTAAACTTTGTGGGATTTGTGCTCAGTTAACAAAAAATGTCAATCAATTTTTGGATCACTTTGCTCGGGCGGCTGACGATACTGATGGTTCGATAGTTCTGGCATTGTTGTAGGTTGCCTTTTGGAAGAGTGATAATCAGTGACTGAGTTCATGTTGTTGGACCCATTATTTTGGTATACAGTATTCGGTTAATCGTGTAATTTTACACTGGCACATTGAAGCGCCCTCTGTAGCATTCAGTTGCTCGATCTTGATCGATGCTTGACTCGTAATAAAATGACCTTATTTAAAATAAGAAAAATAGCGAAAATTACTATTGATTATGGAGTATATTTATTTTGGTGAAATTCATTTAAAACTAAATGTACGACAAGCTAAGTTGTTGTAGACCATCAAAAGTTGCAAGTGTATTTGTCCAGCCATCTATGATTGGGAAACGAGGTTGGATTAAACATATCATATTAAAGCTATATACATTTGTAAGCACTTAAGTGCATCATAGAGAAAGAACACGCTCCTTTCTTTTGTGCATTAATATACAACAAGTTTCAGTAGCATACTGCCTCTATTGACCAGTGTCGAGGTAATGCAGTTGTATAAGAGGAGTAACGTGTCGCCATCAGACGTTAATTCAATTAGAAGAATTTGTTGCTGGCTGCTGAATGAAATTAATGAGTTTCTCTAGACCATCAAATGTTCTTCAAATAACTGATATATTGGAAATAGCTATTTAAAATATCGCACTAAACCATTATACATTGTAGACCTTTTGAGAGAAATTCAAATTAAAATGGACTTCGATATACTACACTCATAATTAAAAACAAAATCCTTCCAATGCAAACCACCAAGTACCAGTATATTACATGGTGGGACGAAATTCAAATTATTTAAAACAAAATGCAATTTGTCCGTGTCACCGAAGGGGCAGGGGTGTTCAGTGCCAATACATCCTTTTTATAAAGAAATATTTCTGTGTATTATTTCCAATGTTTTCTGTGATGTAATATCTGATGTAAAAGTCTGTGATAAAATCGCAGATCTTCCTTGGAGTTCGATCCCAGCGGACTTGCTCTGGACCCTCATACCATAACAAAAACAAACAAACCAACACCCCAACAACAAAAACACAAACAAGCAAGCAAGGTAAGCAAACAAACAAACAAACAAACATCTGATAAAAATGTAGCTCAATACGTTGTGTCGTTAAAACGAAATGTATGCCAAATGCATACAACGTTTTCGCTGGGCAAAAACGATCTTTGTACTTTTTTTTTTTAACGTCAGATCACAGTTGTTTTAGCTTATTTATTCATTTATTCATTTATTCATTTGTGTCGTATTATTTATTCTGTTTATGCATACTCAGTGCTTTCCAAACGCAAGACCTCGAAAGGTTAAGGCGTCTGCACTGGTAAGCAGGAGGTCGTGGGTTGTTTCACAGACACTCGGAAAGCACTGAGTATGCAGTGATATACACACGTCGGTGTAAGGCAAATTAAATCAATTGTTTAGGCCAAATAAAAAAATAAACATGTTTAGCGTCCTGCCTTTTTGAAAAAAGGAAGGAGGCGGGCCTTTTTTTTTTTTTTTTTTAAATGGCCGCCTGACACATTTTTAAAGACAACCGGTCGGGCTATTTTTCAAGATGGCTGCCAGCTTTTCAAAATGGCCGCCACTTAGACTCGGTATGCTAAAGTTTAAAAATACCATCTTATTTATTTTAAAATTTATTTTTTTCGTCTGAGATCGTTAAAATGTATCCTTTTTTTCGTAAAAAAAAAAAAAAAAAAAAAAAAACAGGGAGGCGGCCTCTACAAAGAAAGCGGGCGGGGACGCTAAACATGTTTATTTTTTTATTTGGCCTTATCACCTGACACAAACAATTCATCAACTTATACGATGTTTATACTTTATCAAATATGTTTCGCCGTCATTTGCGCAACTGAACATTAGCTCATTATGTTATGTCGTAAAAGAACACAAATAGTAGATTTGCATAATTATTTCGATTGCCAAATTATTTACTTTTTGACAACTCTTCTGCTCAGGGCAGGGGATAGTCGAATCATGGGATTCAACCTTCCTCATACCGTAAACATGCTTACTTAACTCTTACACGCCAAAACAAAATCTGATAAAATTGTAGCTCATTACGCTGTGTCGTTAAAATACATTTTATGACAAAATGCATACAACTATTTCGATTGGCAAAACGATTTTGGTACTTTGATTTCAACGTCAAACGCAAATTACAGTCAAGAATAAATTGTGGCTGGTTTTATGCATTTTTCTAATGTCCTTTTAACGACACGGCCATCGAGCTTCTAATTTTCAGAATGTTTTCTGCGTTAAAAACAAAGAAAAACAAATTGGTAGCTTATTACGCTGTGTCGTTAAAACGAAATTTATGACAAATGCATACAACTATTACCTTGATGTTTTAAATGTTCAGTAATATAGTGCCCTTATACAGACAATTGCATACATATAAATATAAAGTTTCTATTTTATCTGATTTTTAGCTTTTTAAGTTTTTTTTTGGGGGGGGAGGTTGTTTTTTTGTTTTTTCTCTAACCAGAAATCGTTGACTTGTTGTTATGTGATTGAAATACAACTTACAAAACCTGGAGGAATGGTAGACCAACAAATGTTCCTGGTGCAAGTTCCCTGATTCTGTTCTTATGCAGATTTCTAGGAATGGAAAATAAAGTAGGATTAGACATTTAATTAACGCCCGTTTATTTTTTTATTTTCGCCAAATGTTCTTAGATTTTCCGAAAGGCATACCGGTACTTGGTGAAATATTAGTGATCGGTCAAATACTATGATAAAATATTCTGCCTGCAGTTCATTAATACTTGACTGCATCAAGACAAAATACAATGCCCTCCATTGACAAATGCGACGTATTGTGCCGAATCAAATTATTTTATTTAAACAAAATATATACCAATTGCCATACTACAGACAACTATACTGAACAGCAAAAGAAACGCAAGTCCGAGGACAGCAAAAGAAACGCAAGTCCGAGGTCTTGTCAAGTTTTCAAACAGAAGACAAACCATTTTGATTCTAATCACTCATTTAATGAAAAATGCTTTCTATTTGTGAGCTGAAAGTGACTGTTGAAATTGCATTGCAAGATTTTCACATTGAACAGTCACTTTCAGCTCACAAATTGAAAGCATTTTTCATTAAATGAGTGATTAGAATCAAAATGGTTTGTCTTCTGTTTGAAAACTTGACAAGACCTCGGACTTGCGTCTCTTTTGATGTTCAGTATATGACTATGATTACTTATTGGATTCAATATATTATAAATAACGCTGTTTAGCTCATTACGTTGTGGCGATAATAAGAAAAACATGTGAATTTATAAACAAATAATCAATTGCCAAACATGAATTCCGTACTTCTTTTCAATTTGTTTCACCGTCAGAAACAAACAAATAAATTGGTAAACAAGACTTGAGTGCATCGAATGAGTGTTACATACAGTGTGGGACAATATTTTAATTATTACAAAATAAATGTCCCACATGTTCTTATCACAATCCATTTCTACAAGCATGATGTGTTATTAAGTCCAGATATACATTCAACAACTGATCTATAAAATGTGTACAACAATTCGGTTTGTGAACATGTTTGAATGTTATTGAGTTCTTTCATTAACACAACATGTAATAATCCCTTCTTGGAAGAAGTGATGGCTCTGAGAAGAGCCGGTTAGTTTGTTCTCACGTTTCGACTGGTGTGCTCTAGCTGTCATCAGGAGACTGAAGAAAGTGAAGAATACAGCAAGATCCTCCAAGAATATAGCTCCTACACTCTTCACTTTCTTCAGTCTCATGAAGACGACCAGAGCAGATTAGTCGAAACGTTGACAACAAACCAACCAGCTCTTATTTACATGGTGTACATCTATCTCCACCATGCAAAGCCTTAAATCCTACATAATGTTTATAACTTTATCAAGTATACTTCAGACGTAAATTCAGGAGCAAATTGTGGCTATAGTTGGCGAGTGATCGAATTTCATGACATGAAACCTTACACACTGTAAAAAAATGTGTGAGTTCACATTAGTTATTCTGTTGAAAACAATCAGACATTTACAACATATATTGTTGCTGTTTTACAGAAACGTGTCGTTTCTAATTGGTTACGTTTAGTTCCTATTTTCTGTAAAGTTACAGCAGGTCTGCTGTTGATGCACATGGAAAATTCTGCGGCCATCTATTATTTTATATTATACATTTGCGCAACTGAACGTTAGCTCATTATGTTATGTCGCAAAAGAAAACAAATAGTGAAATTGCGCAATTATTTCGATTGCCATATTGCTGTCAAACATACACAAATAATAATGATTTCTTGTTCACCAATTCACAAAAAAGTGAAAACAATAAGACAAAATTCAATTACAAGTTAGCTGATTTAGCGAAGACAAACACAAGAAAAGTTTGTAATGGCATAGTACAGAAAAGGAATCCCATGGCATTTATTCGGCGACATGTTTCATGACGGTGAGAACAGTGAACATATCATTTGTACGTAAACAATTAACGTTACCAGGCCCATTATCGAGCTCCCGAAGCAGGTCCTTCTTTTTCCAAAGCATTTCCAATTAACAGAAACATTCCCAGTCAGTGCAACTAAATCAGTTATATTGATATTAGTCATATTATTTAAATTATCAACGATTTAATAAAACAAATTATGTACATTACAGGCATAACAGGACCATCCTAAGACACGCCGTTCAAACTCTTTGCTAGTAACACCCTCACCCACCATGACCTGTAAATTTGGCAACATCAAAGGTTCTTGATGGACGTTATAACACTAAAAGAACATCCCCACACATATTGGCTCCTTGAACCTTACAAGCATATACCTCTTTCTTTAAGCAACGTTTCTGTTATAAGCGTTGCTGCCTTTTATAAATAATTCAATCTGAATCTTTAATTATCTACACCGAAAAACATTCTGTGTTGCATGATGTAAACGTACTCTTACTATGTTTCTGGCACACACTGTCATGTCCTACCCTGGCCAACTGTCTAAGAGTTGTGTATAAGTATATGTGACTCCTGGTTCAGATGAAGATACTGCCTAACTATTCATAAAATAAATACGCACAAATTCATTATCTTAAATTTAGATTGTCCCAACCACTGACAGATCACGTAAACCCTCTCTGGCAACAGGATCGAAAAACATAATTCCAAATTTGGTTTTAATACGATTAATGCGGCTATCTGACATCATTGCTTAATATTTATTCTGTGCTCTAAGATGGATTCTGACAACGAAGACCATTGGTTCACAAGACAACAGCAAAGATGGGGATTTGATGCTTGCATCGATGATGAAGATTTTCCATGTGAACAGAGCCGTCTGCTCCATCTTATCCGATTCACGAAGAAACTGTAGCAAAATAGACGGGTATATCTAGGTTGTGCCCCTTACGCTCACAGAGAGGTCCGCTGCGCTAGATCAGAAATCGTTCGCAATATACTGGCTTTACCCTCCCGAACTAAATAATACGGAATAACGACCAGTGGAATTTTAGCAAATTTAGCATACACCCCAATAAAAAATCTCTGGCTACGCGCTTGATTCCAGTTGAGGCTCACCACGGTGGAGTTCCAACTATCACAAGCTAAAACATTAGGGTCAGCTTGGTTGATGCCAAAATCAAAGACGAGATGGATCGTAAACAGGTACACTGGGTCCTTCAACTCATCGCGGATTCGACACAACTCAAGGCAGGCCTTCAGGAAGGGTCCAGGGATGGTCAACGCATAGTTATAAACGGGGAATCCACATCTTCTTTTTTTTTAACCAAATGTCTCGTTTCCGAGCCAAACATTTACAAGAATGAGATTCATGATCGTGTCTGTCTCCTATGATCTATGAAACTGACATAACATGTTCCTCTTCCTTTGTATAATTAAAAGCCCTGTTAAGGTACTTGGTACTTGGTAAAATCCACCCTATAGCTATACAACGGTTCGCTTCATAGCCACCTTTTCTCTTAATGTCTCTTTCTTAAAATGGTTTCAGAAAAAATGAGCCTGATGAGAAGGTGGTAAAAATATAATGCGCCTTGAGCACTAGTTTGGTGGATACGTGCGCTATATAATCCACATTATTATTATTGTCGTCGTCGTCGTCGTCGTCGTCGTCGTCGTCGTCGTCCCAATGGTAAATTGGCTATGGACACAATGACTTTGATGACAAAAGACAACAGTGAATTAAACCTTCGAAAAATCTGCCCATTTGGAAGAATGATCCAAACATTTTGAATATTGTACAAGGACTCAGTATTGAGTTTGAAACACAGCAAGGCAAACATCACTGATTACAATGCTGTGTAGTGTCTGGTATAGCATTGGTAATTTTCAGAAAAGTTTTTGAATTAAAATTCGAAAGCTTACCTAGATGAATGAAAATAATGGTACTACAACCAACATTTCTGAGCAGTTATTCACAGCCTTATGTTGTATTATGTTATACAATTGAATGTTATCCCTGGTCGGAAGATAATGTTCACATTACAATAAATACAAATCAACTGAATTAAATTATCGCTATTTTCTTGAAAACTGTACAATAAAATAGCTGAAAATTTCACAACTTTGTTTCTATATGTTTTGGTTCTTATAAACTATGATCACATAATATACATACATTCTACCTAAGATAAACAAATCATTTAAAGATAAGATACATCATTTATCTATTGACAAAACTGCTGCTACTAGTATGCTTCCTCTCCCTGAATCAACAAATGCACTAAACCACCATCCTGTGAAAGTTTTAGATTATAATTTTGTTTCGTTTACGAATAAAAATAAAAGAAATGCAATTTGACTGTTTTAATTCATTCTATTCTTTCGTAAATCGTACTGCACCTTTATTCAGTTTTCAAGAAGAGATTGTATCAAAATACCATCATCGGCTATGGACAGTTTCACATTAAAATTAAACAAATCGAAATGAGGAATGTCCCCGAACACATGTTTCCATGTAATGGACTTCCAAAGTTCACAAAACGTGCATGACTGCATTTACAATATCAATTTATCACGACCTAACACAGGAATGAAATGAACCAAAAATTAATGTTTAGCATCATCAGAAAGTCCATTAAATTTTCTTTAAGTTCATATTTCAAAATGTGAAATTTGGGGGACATTCCTTATTTCGATGAAGCGGGTCGCATATATCTAAGAAAAATTTCCATAATAAGACATTTCGTAGGATTTACGGCACGCGGTTGCGCGTACTTTGTAAACTTTAAATATTATTCTAATGCGAGCACGCATTCTTGGCACGCTTATTCTTTTAGTTTCTTGTGACCCCAATGTGAGACAAATTTAGTATGTAATTGCGTACACATTTATTTCTTTAGTTAAAAATAAATGGAGTTTACGCGATGCATACTTTGTATACAAGTCTGATTTTATTTTTACCTCATGAAAATTATGGGGGGTGATCCCCCGTGACAAAATTTGGCAGATATATCCCCCACCCCTGGAATTGATGCCTGTGCATTAAAACCTATAAATTCAGCCCTGAGATGCCAAGGATTACAATCAGTTTAATTGGGAAATTACAATCAGTGCCATATATTTATGATTCTTTATTACATGGAGAAACATTTTATGAATGTTGCAAAAATGTTAAGGCAAGAACACAACTTATGACCCAAGCGGGGTTTATAGTTCATGATCAAAAAAATCGTTCCCACGCAAACGATAAACTTTCTGGGATTTGTGTGCTTAGTTCACGAAAGATGTAAGTCAATTTGACTTCACACAAATCTATAAAATTAATGACTTTTTGTAAATCTTTGATCGCTAATTCGAGAAGTGGCTCAAGTTATTAACATGATATTATCAAGCTTGCTGGGCGTAATATTTGGTCAGTTATTTTACCGGTATGTCGAAAAAGACAAAACACGGGCATTGCAAGCAAATGACAGTAAATATTATATTCGAATGAGTTTGTCACAAGTGGCATTAAAGGACCTCATGCCACTAGATATGTTCATATAATTAATGCACAACCAAATATGACAATTTGTTAACGGGATAATGCAAGACTGTATCACATTACCACACTTGTCTGTTGCTTACACAGAGCAAGCAATGAGGGATGCTGGCGGGGAACAATAAAGTATAGAAGGTAATTGGTCATCTCAAATCTCAGATATACAGACGATACAGCACTTTCTGAAAGATCAGGCATTATTAGATCGGCTAACATATGCAGTAAATGAAGCTGGTAAAGAAATGAACCTCAATGACTGTAACAGTGTGACAAGGTGTTTGAAAAAACCATCGCATTTCTTAACTGCTACGCGACTGAGTCTTCCATGTTGATGGTTGCGATTTCGATATTATCTCCCTAAGGTTAACGGTCGACTACACTGTTTCTTATCCTTTAAATAATTACTTGGTAGACCGATCAGATGTATTTTAACACATTGGAATTATTTTGGTATACAGTATTGGGTTAATCGTGTCATTTTACACTGGCATATTGAAGCGCCCTCTGTAGTATTCAGTTCATCTGTGCTCTTACTCTATTCTTTGACTTGCAACAAATGACGTTATTTTAAAGTGAGGAAAATAGCGAAAATGACTGTTGATGATGGAATATTTAATTTACAGAAATTGAGTGTTCTGTTTCTTGGAAATGTGTATGTTTTGGAATATATATTTATATATAAAAACGTTTATATTCCGTGATGGCTGCAACGGCAATATTGAAGTAAAGACAAGGTTAAAATATAGGCAATCACAGTGATCTATAGTAACAGCCGTGTTCAAAGCCGTAGTTTTGGGAAATTGCCAAAGAAAGACTGTACCAAGTATAATAACATACAGCGTTTTTATCAGTGTTCTCAGCTTTTCATAAAAGCCTAACATTTTAATCAAGGTGAAATCCACAACATCGAAGTTCATTTATAACTTACGAATATAATCAATAATTCGATAATTGTTTTAAGATTGTTTAGCCAATGTCAATGATTGAGGACCGCTGGGTAGTAATGGTAAGTACAACATAAAATATATAATGAGTGAGAATGAAACATTATGGTATTTATGTTCTGGTTCAAATAACTGATATATTGAAAAACGAAATTGAGTATCGCACTAAAGCATTATACATTGGTAATATTCATCAATCTGTGAGAGAAATTAAAGTTACAAATGAATTTCAATATACTACACTCATAACTAATAAAACACAAAACCTTGCAATACAACCCTATGGTGGGACGAAATTCAAATTATTTCAAAACGAAAATACAATTTGTCCGTGTCACCGAAGGGGCAGGGGGTGTTCAGGTGCGAATACATCCCTTTTATATAAATAAATATTTTGTGTCTATTATTTCCAATGCTTTTTTGTGTTGTAATATCTAATAAATATGTGATAAAATCGCAAACCTTTCGGGGGTTCGACCCAGGCAGACCCCATTAGGGGATTTGCTCCAAACACCCGCATACATGCTTACATGCTTTTTGAACACAAATAAATAAATAAATACATTTTTAAATATTGTAGCTCATTACGCTGTGTCGTTAAAACAAATTTTATGAGAAATGCATACAACTGTTTCTGTTTTCTGCGTTAAAAAATTGACTGTCTCGATATTAAAAATGTTCAAGTGAGCGCCTTACAAGCAGCCACTCATAACAGCTCTCCAGTTTTTGTGCTAAGTAAGTGTTTTGTAGCTACAAGTTTGTCTTAATTTTTATACTAGTGGATTTCTTATTACACCTGGAATCTACTGGACGTTTTATGTGAGTATTTGTACATTTGTTTTCTTATAATAAGTGAAAAACTGTTGTTGTTTTTTGTCTGTCTGTGCAGAATTGTTTTACTGTTGAGTGTATACACATTTTGGATCTTCATTTAATTTGTGCAGTCAACTCTGATTTAGATTATAACCTGTAGCTAGAGATTATAACCTGTAGCTTGACCACAAGCCTTTTGTTTGGATCAACAACTTTGTGATCAGACAATGGAGGTCTACATCCTGTTTATTCTACTCCTGCTATCCAGACCATTGTGTCTCAATGACTCATCAGTAGATGGCTACAAGATGCAACCTACATATTGTTCAACTAAAATCCGCCATCTTAAATTCTTGAGACGTCCTATTTCATACTAGGATAATACATCTGCCACCTTTCACCTGGAACTCTTAATTTCTGGTGACATAAACCCAAACCCTGGACCTGAAACACTGATCAACACACCCACAAACGCCACTCAGCTCCATAAAATTTCCTACAGCCGCAATGAACTACTCAATCTTCGCAATGCGCCATGTACTGATGTAGCTTTATCTTATTCAGCATTGAGTCAATTGAACTGTCTTGGAATACTTGCTAATCAACACCAAACATACCGCCGCACACATAGAGGTAAAAAAGCTGGTCGCCGTAGAATGGACAGACTTACACAACTAGAACTCCAGCCTTACCAACCCCCAGCAGTGAACTCAACCACATCAACAAGCGACATTAGCATAACTTCAACTCCAAATGTTCACGATGAGTCTAAACTTCAGCTCTGTGTCTTGAATACTCAATCCATATGTAACAAATCGGATGAATTTGTTGACTTTGTACTTCAAAACAATTTGGATCTTGTTGCCATAACCGAGACATGGTTTAAACCTAATGATGACCTGCCACCCCGTGAGTGTACTCCTGCTGGCTACTCTCTCCATCATATCCCCAGACAAGTAAAGGCCGGTGGAGGGGTTGCACTACTCTTTTGGTCCAGTATTTCTGTCAGCATGAAAAGTGTTAACGTTGACTACCTAACATTTGAATCTCTGCATGCTGAGGTAACGTGCAACTCTAGATCTGTTCGCCTTGTTAATATTTATCGACCAGAAAGGGATGCATTGATGGTAAACATTTAAACTTCTCCAGTTTTCTGCAGGAATTTGAAAAATTAATTGTTGATTATCTCTTACACCCATCTGACATTATTTTAACCGGCGATTTTAACATTCATATGGACATTATTTCAAACAATTATGCAAATCAGTTTAAAGATCTGCTCTCTGCTCATGGACTTATACAGCACATCACAGCACCCACTCACACTGGCACCCACAGCACCCACTCACACTGGCTCCAGGTCAAGGATAGAATATATTTTAAAATAATATTATTTGTATACAAATGTATGATGGATGTCGCTCCACCTTATCTGAGTGACCTTATTACTTTATTTAGTGACACATCTACGGATGAGAATAGGCCCAGACTCCGCTCCTCATCGGATACTACAAGGCTCTCGGTTCCGCGCTCCACGAAGAGAGCTGGCGATCATTCATTCGTTGTTGCTGCTCCACGGCTATGGAATGACTTGCCAATGCAGTTGAGGGAGGCGACGTCTGTGCCTGTTTTCAAACGTCTTTTGAAAACACATTTGTATAAATGTTAGATGTTTTGTTGTTTATTTGTCTTGTTTACATTTTTGGCTTGTAATTTTGTAAGGCGCTGTGCTCTTTGAAGAGCGCCATATAAGTGTTGATTAATAATAATAATAATAATAATAATAATCGGTATGGTCACTGTCTTGACCTCATGATAACGCGTGAAAATACTTCACCTCTTATCTCGAATATAACTATTCATCCTGGCTTATCTGATCATTATGCAATCATGGTAAATTTGAACCTAAAAAAAACTCACATACCTACCATTTCTGTAACTACTCGCCACTGGAAAAAAGTAAATATTAAAAATGTATGTCATGATGTTGAATCTCAACTGGAAAATGTAAACCTTGAAGATGGTGAGCTGGATTCTTGTGTCAGTCTATTTGAATCTACTGTCCGTAACATCTTGGATGATCATGCTCCGCAAAAAACTCGAACTATTAAACTACAATCTGAATCCCCCTGGTTCAATGATGATATCCGTGCTGCAAGGAAAATCCGCCGTCAACTTGAGCGAAGATGGCGTGACAATGGGAAACTTGGAGTACATCGGCAAGAATACTGTAACCAACGTGATATTGTGAAGAACATGACTAACCAGGCAAAAATAACTCACTACTCATCTCTTGTGGAAGATAGCTCTGGTGATCAGAAAAAACTCTTTAACATTGTTGAAAAGCTGCTTCGTAAACCCAAAGCTCCAGTGCTTCCATCTACACACTCCGATCAGGACCTCGCAAATGCTTTTTCAAACTTTTTTGTCACAAAAATTTAGAATATCCGTCGTTCTTTTCCCTCAGTACCTGCCATTCTATCACAAACACCATCACGCAAGGATCCACAATGTAGACTGTCTATGTTTGAGCCTACTAGTGTTACGGAGATCAAGAAACTCATCATGAAATCGCCATCAAAATCATGTGAACTTGATCCAGTGCCAACTTCGCTAATAAAACAAAATATTGATGTGTTTGCTAAGTATATCACAATTATTGTAAACAGATCTCTTTCTTCCGGTTGTTTCCCTAATAGCCAGAAGGTTCTCATGTTAAACCACTCCTAAAGAAACCCAATTTGGACAAGGAAGTTTTCAAAAATTACCGACCAGTAGCGAATTTAAAGTACCTTGGAAAAACAATCGAGCGAGTTGTTTCATCACGGATCTCTGACCATGTTCGTGCTAATAACCTGTCGGACACATTTCAGTCAGCCTACAAACCATTTCATGGAACGGAAACTGCTCTTCTTCGCGTCAACAATGACATTTTATCTCTGACCATGTTCGTGCTAATAACCTGTCGGACACATTTCAGTCAGCCTACAAACCATTTCATGGAACGGAAACTGCTCTTCTTCGCGTCAACAATGACATTTTATCTGCCATGGATGAGGTGAAAATCACTGCATTAGTTTTGTTAGACTTAAGCGCAGCATTTGACACGGTCGATCATAAAATCCTTCTCTCCCGCCTTCAATATCATCTTGGAATACAGGACACAGCCCTGGATTGGTGTAAGTCCTACCTTTTAAATAGGCCTCAGCATGTTTGTATAGGTAACGCTATCTCCGAGCCTGTTATTATTGACTATTCTGTACCCCAAGGCTCTATGCTCGGCCCACAGTGGTTTACTGTTTATACCTTTCCAGTTCGTGATATCATTTTGAAGTATAATTTAAATTACCATGTTTACGCTGATGACACGCAGCTTTACATTACTTTTAAATCTTCTCAAGAACCTTCCGATTCCTGCATTAAAACACTGGAGAAATGTATTCAAGAGATTCGAAGTTGGATGAGACAAAACTTCCTGAAATTGAACGATGAAAAAACAGAATTTGTTCTATTTGGATCACGCCAGCAATTGTCTAAAGTTTCTCTTCCATTTATTACAATTGGTGACTCGCAGATAACCCCCTCATTACATGCACGTAATTTGGGTG
This sequence comes from Zoroaster sp. YZ-2022, assembly GCA_029582265.1. Classification (NCBI taxonomy): domain Eukaryota; kingdom Metazoa; phylum Echinodermata; class Asteroidea; order Forcipulatida; family Zoroasteridae; genus Zoroaster; species Zoroaster sp. YZ-2022. Next base: position 21,050,941 of record CM055833.1, on the reverse strand, counting down.
TTATATTTGACTCGACAATGACTTTAAAACCACATATCTCCAACATTGTTCGCATATCATCATTTCATATCAAATATAAGCCGAATTAGGAAATACTTGAATAAAAGTGCTGCTGAACAAATTATACATGCGTTTGTCACATCACGGCTCGATAACGGGAATGCTCTCCTTTACGGTCTCCCGCAGAATCAAATATCTCGTCTTCAGCACATACAAAACACAGCAGCTCGTGTGGTGACTTTGTCCAGAAAGTCATGCCATATCACGCCAATCTTGAAAGAACTGCACTGGCTTCCTGTTTCACAGAGAATTGTTTTTAAACTTATGCTAATTGTTCACAAATCTTTTAATAACATTGCTCCAATTTATATTTCTGAACTGCTTAAAGTCTACACTCCATCACGCAATTTGCGCTCCAGCAACATGTCACTCCTAAAGGAACCAACTTCAAAACGGAACTGGGGTGATAGGTCGTTTTCTGTCGCAGCTCCGAGACTCTGGAATCGTCTTCCAACTAAACTCAAATCTTGTCATAGTATAACCAGATTCAAGTCGATGCTTAAAACTCATCTTTTCTTCCTACGTTCCTACGTCAGAAAATGTATTTCTTTTCTATATCTACCTCATGATGAGAAAATACACAATGAAAACAATACCATTGAAACGAAGTATTTTGGTTTACAATTTGGTTTCGCTGAGCAAAAACACCTGCTTTATTCAGAATTCATGACTCATAACTCATTATTACCAAATACGGAATAGGAAACTCACTCGAATCTAAATTCCGAGATTTTTTGAGGTTATAAGACTAACTTCGGGACTAGGTTTTATGTATGCTTCGCGAGCCTTGTTGGTTTTCCATCTGCCATGGCGAGATATAAGAGTAGAAGGAATGTTGGCATTGCTGGCAGCCGTTGCCCCACCCGACCTTAGGCTATGGAGCCCATATTCGCCTATATTGGGGACTAAAGGTTTTATTGCTTGGAGCACTGTCTCACGAGTTCTGGTATAACTTAAACCGTGTGTGGTGGGAACTAGACCCTTTTTTGAAGCTGTTAATCTACGTACAATAGGTAAGGTCGAATCAATTGGATCTGCCAAAGCATTCAAGTATCGTTCTGCAACGACGACTGGACAAGTTGACTTAAATGTTCTGGCTATTGTCACGTCATTGCCTTGACGTAAATGGTCAGTTTTAGATTTTGGCAAATGTAACAGTAGGCGATCTGGTGTAAAAGTACAATCACAGCGTCTGATGTGGCTTAGATCGTCGAATCTCAAAAATCCTGCATAACTGATAAAACAGACAAATAAAGTTCGAAGATCCAACAATGTCGCTGTTGAATGACCGTGTGACACCAGTAACTTTTCCAGTATTTCGGGTGTAATTGGTTCTTTCCTCGTGATGGGTGTAGTGTGGGTACGATTATATCCTTGCAATGCAAGTCTGAACATACAATCATCTGTAGGAGACGGCAGCCCGGCTAAGCTATGTACCCACTTAACGCAGGCGGAAACAGCATCAGCTGCCGTCTTCGCTCCGGATGTCGTGGATAAATGAGCAATGTAAAGTGCGAGATGGTATGGGTCTGCTGGAAATGCCTCGACTCCGATTCTGGTGCGAGCCCAGGTCTCCCATCTGCCCCATGTGGCCAGATATTTTTGGGTTGTAGACGATGCTCTGGCCGCAATTAGTAGAGAAGGCAGCGTATTGTCAGCGAGAATGTGGAGGGTTGGGTCTTGAAGGGATTGCTTATTACGGTTCCATGCCTCTGTCAATAAAAACAAACAAGAAGGCCACAAGTACCTTTGTCACAATATGCTAAACGCATAACGCGTCTATACAAAATGGCGCAACAATCATAACGACAATCAACAATTTTTCACACATTGTTCTCTTGCAAGGCACTAGGCATCAGTCCAGCGTTAGCTGGCGCTCGAAGGCCACGAAAAAACCCTATTTTTAGGGAAAACGTGGATGCGTCCAAGGATACCGAGTGAGGGCGCATTCCCTTTCTTCCTTGCGAATTAATTCGTGGGCGGGAGGGATATAAATGGGCGAGTGAAAGCAAGGTGTAGTTACTCGACGGAGAAGGAAGAATGTCATGAGAACAAGGTTTATATACGGAATGGAGTGAACGCAAACAAAAGATGTTACGTAATTGCTCACTGAGCGTGCATGTCGTTCGATAACGAAAAGAAATGTCACTTTCTTCCTACGTTCCTACGTCAGAAAATGTATTTCTTTTCTATATCTACCTCATGATGAGAAAATACACAATGAAAACAATACCATTGAAACGAAGTATTTTGGTTTACAATTTGGTTTCGCTGAGCAAAAACACCTGCTTATGAGAAAACGCCAAAGAAGGGGACGTTAGTGGTTCTTGGGGGCCGTTACTAAAATAACGATTGGGTAGTCGGACACCAAATGGTCATTTTGATTTCAAAAAATGAAGCACACCAGGCACACAAATCGGCCATGTACAGATGTAGATATTATTTGACAAATTGTTAAAAATCTGCTCTCTATCGTCAAATAGATACTCGCCAAATGGCAGTTACGTATTCTGAACAAATCTCAGATACACTCCGAGCAATAGCCCAACTCGGAACAACAATATCCTCGATTGGTCTGTCTGGGGGACTTTGAGAAATCCCATCTCAATGCTAATGTGAGAAATGACGGTTCAGAGTTAAAAGGTGATACTTTCCCCAAAGAGGAGGAATGAACGAAATATTCATTAATTTCCAATCGAATACATGTTTATTCAAATGTGAACCGTCGGGGCAAAGTAATGGCCAAAAGTGAGAAGATGGCCATTTCGGCACAACTAGTGTACCAATTGCTTTGGAATATTCCATGAGTCTGATGACTTGAGATATAAGTGAAACAGGGGGACAGAAATAATTATTATGGACCGACCAATCTTGACAAAAGGCATCGACTCCAGAAACACCTTTACACCAAAACCTGGCATTAAATGCCTGAAGTTGTCTGTTTTGGGGTGAGGCAAATCGATCAATTGAATGTGGTCCCCAACATGAATCAATTATTGCAAAGGAGTGGTCATCTATAGACCAATCGTCAAAATCGACAAATTTACTTATTTTGTCGGCTAACCTGTTCTCATTTCTGGGCAACCATTCGGGGGACAATGACAATATTGTTTAACCGGCAAAGTTTATAAATACTAAGGGCAATTTCATGAAGGTTTGATGTTGTGCTCCCGCATTTGATAATTGAAGGAACGTTCGCATTGTCCGAGAACCATTTGATTTTGTGATTTGTAAGATAGGACTGGCACTCAATAAGGATTCTGAGTACCGCAGTCAACTCGCGCCATGTTGAGCTATTGAGTTTTTCACTCACTGACCATATACCATGAAATCCCATATCGGACTTGCCGTGAACGAAACCGCCGTAACCGGTGGCACTGGCATCGGAAGAAATCTGAATTGTTGGTACGAGACGAAATTTGAATGGAAAGCCGTTAAGTAATTTAATGTTTTGGATCCAAAATTCTAGTTCGGCGGTAACGCTGCTGGGAAGATTTATCAAGCTTGTCCAAGAAACGCGCGATTCAATTGCATGGTAGCATGAGCGGGTCATAAGCCTAGCTATCGGGCCCAAGGCGGGAGACATAGCGATCACTTGGCCCGCGATTGAAGCCAATTTCATAACTGAAATTAGCTGACCAGCTGTGAACTGAACCATCAAATAGTTAATGGAAGAAAGCAACTTAGCAAGTTTAGCCTCGCCGATGTAAAACTTTGAAGTGGTAGAATCTATGAAAAAACCTAGATAGTGAATATTTGTAATGGGAGTCCACACACACTTCGTTTTGCTTAATACAAAGCCGCTACGGGATATTGTTTCTTTGACAATGTCTAGATTCCTTAAGGCGGTGAGTCGAGTTGGGGAGATAATGAGACCGTCGTCGATGTAAACAAAGGAAAGAATGCCTTGCGCGCGCCAATAGTAAACCAAAGGGCCTGACCACTTTGGTAAAGATATAACATGCACTGCTGAGTCCGAATGGAAGAACTGTGAAAACATAGTACTTAGTGCAATTAAGACGCGTCCATGAAAACCCAAGATACTGTTGGTGAAGGGGAAAAATATCAATGTGGTGATATCCCGATTCAAAATCGAAAGATAAATAATGCTGTCCAGAATGAAGAACCTGTGCAATATGCTTTAGGTCTTCATATTTGAATGGAGTTAATTAAATATATTGGTTGGGGTGTCGAAGGTCCAAAACAAGTCTTAATTTGTTCCCTTCCGCAACGGTTAGTGGGTTGCAACACAAAGGAATAGTATCGACTTCAATTATGCAATGCTTAATTAACAATTCTGAAATGGCAGAATCGACAAAGTCTGAATGGTCCAAACTAGATTTGTTATTCGTAGCAAAAAACGATGATGGCAAATATTTAAAAGGAATTTTATATCCGTATGCAATGGTTTCAACAACTAAAGCACTGGCTTTCAAATCTTTTATCCAAAAAGGCAAACAAGATTTTAATTTACCTTTAACGGTCAATGGGGCTGTCTGTGGAGAGTCGTGCTCGAGGATTCCCAGTTTCTATGTGGGAAATTCTGGCTGTTGTGGCTGCGGGCTGCTGTTGACTGGCTCGCAAGGCTCTGAGGATGGGCAGTTGGTTCGCACATGGCCGGTGATGCCGCATTGAAAACACATTCTCCGGTCAACCCCGAAGGAGGGCGTAGTGAAATTGTGGGGAAGCGACGAAAAGAAGACTGATTAACAGGCGGAGCAGTTGAAAGGCTGTACCGGTTTGTGGAAAACTTCGAATTGCTCTTTGTTTTCTTGGCCGCATCAGCTCTCTTACTGACTGCCGATTTTTCGGCTTTACGAAGCCGTTTCTCATCGTCAGAGTCGTCCGCCAAATTATCAGTTAGGTACTCTTTTACGGTCGCCCAACCCAAGGGCGAGCGGTCCGCTAGTTTTATAAGTTTCTGACGTTGTTTTACCGCCTCCAGGGTCTCCTGGAGAGTACTCTTCGTACTGGTGATGTCACCGAGCTCCAAAGATCCGAGGGCAGAATCTAATAGCGTTGCTATCTTTGCAGAGTGGGTATGCTGATCCTTGTTGCCTTCGCTCTTGAAGGAGACAGCAGTTTCAGACAATCGTTGCCTTTTTGATGTAACATCAACTTTGTGCTGAAGATGTTGTATGGCGTTAAGAATCTCTTGATTCGAGACGACTTGAGCTTGGTTCTCCAAGCTCATGATGCTTGAATGTGTGCAGTAACGAGTGAAAGCAAGGTGTAGTTACTCGACGGAGAAGGAAGAATGTCATGAGGACAAGGTTTATATACGGAATGGAGTGAACGCAAACAAAAGATGTTACGTAATTGCTCACTGAGCGTGCATGTCGTTCGATAACGAAAAGAAATGTCACTATGTCACAACTCTAGATGATGTATAAAATTATTTGTAATTGCATTGTAGGTACATGTACATTGTATCTCGGTACATAATATTTGTTTCCCTATGCTATCATTGTATATTGTTTGTATTAATGTTTTTTCTTTGTTTACGCGCCTTGAGCGCCCAGCAGGGTGGATATGTGCGCGCTAAAAATCTGTATTATTATTATTATTATTACTAACCTTGTACACAGATAAATGCGTACATATATTTCGATCAGCAAACGAAGTTCCTATTTTATCTGATTTTTAGGTTTTTAAATGTTTTTATTTTTTGGGGGGATTTTTTGTTTTGTTTTGTTTTGTTTTTGTTTTTTGTTTTGTTTGTTTGATTGTTTTCTGTTGCCATCAAAAGTAACTTAAGTAAACAAAATCGTTGACTTGATGCTATGTGATTGAAATACAACTTACAAAACCAGGAGGTTTGGTAGACCATCAAATGTTCCTGGTGCAAGTTCACTGATTCTGTTGTTCCGCAGATATCTAGGATGGGAAAACAAAGTAGGGTTAGACATTTAATTAAAGCCCGTTATTTTGTTATTTTCACCAATGTTCTTAGATTTTCCTAAAGGCATACCGGTACTTGGTGAAATATTAGTGATCAGTCAAATACTATGATAGTTTATTCTGCCTGCAGTTCATTAATACTTGACTGCACCAATACAATACCCTCCATTGACAAGTGCGACATGTTGTGCTGAATCAAAGTTATTTAAACAAAATATATCTCATGGCGTTAATAAGAAAAAAAATGTTAAATACAAACAAATAATCAATTAGCAAACATGAATTCGGTACTCCTTTTCAATTTTTTTCACCGTCAGATGTTAACTAAATTTTGTGAAAATGTTGCCATTGCAAAGGAAATTATTTTAGAGAAACAAACAAATAAATTGGTAAACAATACTTGAGTGCATCGATATAAAAATGTTGAGTGGCAATGTTTCCTCTATTGAGTGTTATACATAGTGTGGGACAATATTTTAATTATTAGAAAATGCATGTTCCCACATGTTCTTATCATACAATCTATTCTATAAGCATGATGTGTGGTTAAATCCAGCTATACATTCAACAACTGATCTATAAACATGTTTCTGATTGTGTTGTGTCGTATATTGAAACAAATTGTAAAAATGTATACAACAATTTCGTTTGGTGAACATGATGTTTGTATGTTATTGAGTTCGTTTGGGTACATCATGTAATAATCTCTTCTTGGAAGAAGTGATGGCTCTGAGAAGAGCCTGTTGATTTGTTCTCAACGTTTCGACTAGTCTGCTCTAGCCGTCATCATGAGATTGAAGAAAGTGAAGAGTGCAGTACAGCATGATCCTCTAACACAAGATAAAAGCTACTACACTCTCCACTTTCTTCAGTCTCCTGAAGACGGCTAGAGCAGACTAGTCGAAACGTTGAGAACAAACCAACCAGCTCTTCTTAGAGCCATCACTTCTTCCAGAGAGGATTATTACATGGTGTACCCGAAAGAACTCAGCAACATCTATCTCCACCATGCAAAGCTTCAAATCCTACAAGTATGCCTCGCCGTCAGACGTAAATTCAGACAAGAGGAAATGATAGCTTTAGTTGCCGCGTGATCGAATTTCATGACATGAAACTTTACACACTGCAGAAAACATTGTGTGAGTTCACAGTAGTTATTCTGTTGAAAACAATCAAACATTTACAGTAGAAATTTTCTAAATGGTTACGTTCCTATTATCTGTAAAGTTACAGCAGGTCTGCTGTTAATGTACAAGGGAAAATTCTGCTGTATAACAAAGAATCTGCTGTACAATAAAGAAGTCTCCGTAATGCCAATTGATAAAAACAACTTACTGCATGTAAATGAATTTTTTTTTTAATAAGTGAGCTTTTGGAGACTATCAAATGTTCATGGTGCAAATATTACTGATATTTATACATTTGCGCAACTGAACGTTAGCTCATTATGTTATGTGGTAAAAGAAAGCAATTAGTGAAATTGCACAATTATTTCGATCACCAAATATAAACTACGTTTTGCTGTCACATTACGGGATAGCTCCATTAGAAACTTTCCGAGTTTGAGGCCCCAAACTCGGAAATCACACATCCTTTTCAATGCAAATTTTTTTAAGTGTGTTTACTGTGTCAATACACTTATCAGATTAGATAGCTAATCCTGCGGTAACTGAAATGTACACCGGCTGGCTGTGAGTTTGCAGAGAAAAATATCACATAGAAGGCATTAGTTTTCGGATTCCATTCTTGTATTTTCATTATCATAGTTTCATTGTTTAATCCTCAAAAAAGGACCAAGTATGAGCTGAGAACGTACGGCACACGGTAACTCAACGGCCGTGAAAATGCCAGCGTTGCGTGCGAATGGATATTTACTAAGGTTGATGCTTACTTATTAGGGTTTTGCAATAATGAGTCTAATATTTAAAAAAATCGATTCTAGTCGTCAATAAAGGTCGTTGGGTATATTTATTTATGTTGGTCATATAGTTTTAACGAAGTTGAACGAAAATAGTGAGCAACATTGTCCTACTTTTTTCAGGCGTAGGTTTTAAATATGCCTGCGTACGCACCACACTCAACAGCGAGCATAGGCATGGTGGGTGATTTAACTGCGTTGCAATAGCCTACACATGGCGCTGTAGCAAAATAGGCCAAAGCGTTTATTGTTTTGATCGGTGGGGGAGGGGGGTACGCGGCGGTATGCATTTTTTTCTGCAATTCAAAATTGCCATCAGATCAAAGGAAAATAAAATCACTGGACCCCAATGTTTGAATATACATGTACATGTATGCGTGAGACTTCCACGGTAATGCAGCGCAGCCGGCCAGAGCCACGACTCACGCCAGGTCCCCGCACATATCTACATGCGAGCAGCATTTCACACGCACGAAGCCTATGTTAACGTTAACATTGTGTGAGTGACATGATCCAAATCGCTTAACGAATATTTGTATTGGTTGTATGACAATGTATATGTTCTCGTTCGACCAATAAGAACAGTTTTTACGCGCTATAGGCATTGCATATACCGCGTAAAGAATATTTCTATTGGTTGTATGATGACGTACAGTTGGTCGTTCGACCAATAGAAAAAATTGTTACGCGCTATGCATATATAGGGCATTGCACGCACGTGTTAACTAGACTGCAGTGAGCTTGTCCGAGTGCCTTCCAACGACTGCATCAATATATAATATATACATGAGCCTACATGTAACAGCAAAAGAAACTCCCGTCACCCTAAAAATATTTATTTCAATTTATAATTAATATAATTTGTTTAATGAAGAATATTATGAATATGGAGTGAAACACGAACAAAATGTGGCAAATTTGGTTGACCTGGCAGCCAACCATCCCACAACATTGTATATTTATATTATGTTTAATAATATAATTACTTAACAAAATTTAGGGGGTGACGTATATAATTAATCCAAGTTATTTTATTTGTCATATATAAAGAAAAATCTACAACTTTCTTGTTATGGAATTACAAATTGTTGTTGCGAGTGCACGTTTTTTCCACTCGCAATTTTACGTGGGCACCCGTTGAAAGCACTCGCAATACACGGCACGTTCCCCGTTCCCCCCGCGTGTTTTTGAAGCATTTTTTTGAAGCAACTTGTGGGCTGTACTGTATATGAGCGTTGCTCAGGGCAGCCTATGCTGCAGCGGATGCTGACGCAGCCACAGCCGTAGCCGCCAAATTCGGAAACGGCCTTACTTTCGATCCCAGCCACGGAAGGCCCAACTTTCGACTACAATTACGTAACTTTATCAAGCATCTGCAATGGAATTTGTAACGTTGCCCCCTCTGAAAATTCAATAAATAGTATTGCGCTCAATTCTTTCCGGTGGGAGTAGCATCATTAAACAAGGCAGCTCCTATCGCTCATCAGCTGTACTGTATGCTTGCGCGTCACGAAAAGAAACTTGTGAATGTTGCCAGTAGAGATCGTCCCATACTGACATTAAATACATTAAATACATTCATTTAATGTGAAATACTGTTAATACAAATTGTTTAAATCTGAGAAAGGAGATTGGTGAAAATAAAATGGAAATACATGTACTGTACACCTAAAAATTGATTTGTGCTTAAATTTTTCTTGTTTCTTTAAGTTACAAAAAACATGGCCTTAGTGCCCTTTTTTCTTTTTTACTTTGGCCTTGGTGCCCTTCCTTTGGCTTTGGTGCCCTTAAAATTTGCCCTATCGAAGGCCAAAGTGGCTCTTGCCCTAAAAATGATGAAATTCCAGGCCTGATAATGGTTTGGTATATTAAAAAAATACTGTGGCCCCCGTTTTTTTTCCTTTCTGCAGTCCGAAATTGCCATTGTCGTAATGATATATAATGGGGATAAGTTTCCCTATTAGATATCACTAGGACAGTGGCAATTTCGGACTGCAGAAAATATAATTGCACGGGAGCCACAGTATTTTTTTTTATACCAAACGATTATTGTCCAGCGTCTGTCTTTCATGATTTTTTAGCTAACGACACGTATAAAAACATCAGGGTCGTATTTGCAAGTTGAGTGTAAAATACGTGCAAAATACCTGTAGCGACCGTTATACTGTTTTTATTTTCTATGGAAACTGCCGGAACCGCTGGGTAAAAAATACCAGGCCCAGCCCCGCTGAGAAATAATATTCCCGGCCTAAATTGCCGCCAGACCAGCACAGCGAAACTCTTCGACGTGTTGAACCATGGGGAAAACGTGCGCCCGATGTTTTTTTTAATTTCATGTAAATAAAACGACTTATTTAGGCAAATGCTTATACAGTACTTCTAATAATAATCATAGGCTATACAAACGTGGATCTTTGAATCCCGTTTCGTTGTCGAAAACCATAAGTTATGGCGGCTGTTTAATGGACCATGAGTATTTATTAGCAGGGGCGGAACCCAAAAAAATTGCAGGTGGGGGTCTGGCCAATTTGTTTTGTTTTTATTAATGTCCGATAGTACCCCTGCAGAATGTCAGTTGTTTTAATGTTCACTTTAATATTGTTACATATTTTTTTTGTCAGAACAGGGATTTCCCCCCCGCCCACCAGTTCGACAAACAACGTGTCTTGCGGCATTCTCCATGGAAACCTTTGTTGAAGCTTGCTTTTTGAACACACGGTGCTACTGTAAAGGGCAAAAAAATTTAAGACGCGGCTATTGCTTATTGTTGCACCTCCAACATAATAGTGTTCTTTTTCATTAGTAATTGGCTTTCACAGCCAAGCATCCTATTCAGTCTGCTATGTAATAGTATTCAATGGTCTATTGAAATCGGTGAGCCAAACTTACTCTCTGGACACTCTATTGTTCAATTCATTGGCTAACTCTGCTAAGCATCCTGTTTACTTTCAGTGGTCTTTTGAATTTCTGGGACATCTCTGAAAACATCAGGTGTTGCCGATTAAAATCACAGAAATAGTTCACAAATGTGTGTTTTATTTTTATTTTTTTAACTGAATGGTAAAGGAGTCTTAAACGAGTGTCAATTCACATTATCGTAGGAAAAAATCAGGGTCGTATTTGCAAGTTGAGTGTAAAAAACATGGAAAATACCTGTAGCGACCGTTATCCCGTTTTTTATTTTCTAGGGAAACTGCCGGAACCGCTGGGTAAAAAAATACCAGGCCCAGCCACGCTGAGAAATAATATTCCCGGTCTAAATTGCCGCCCGACCAGCACAGCGAAACTCTTCGACGTGTTGAACCATGGGGAAAACGTGCGCCCGATGTTTTTTTAATTTCATGTAAATAAAACGACTTATTTAGGCAAATGCTTATACAGTACTTCTAATAATAATCATAGGCTATACAAACATGGATCTTTGAATCCGTTTCGTTGTCGAAAACCATAAGTTATGGCGGCTGTTTAATGGACTCTGGAACTAAGCCACAACTCTAAATAAATATCTTCATGGTTGCTACCTCAACTTTCTACTACATTAATAGGTGAACTTGGAAAAGATTTAAACCACCCACCATAATAATACAAAAATGTGCCTCAACCCTTGCACAATACATGCACTAGGAAATAAATACAGTGGCTTGTGCTGGTAGATCAGTCTTCACGCTTCAGTGGTTAAAAGTAGTACCGGCTACATATCGCCTGTCACTCAGATAAAGGGATTAAAAGCCACTGTTTGTCCAAGCAGATAAGAGGTGTGAGTTGGTAAACATGAATAGGATGTGTGATACTTAATTTTTCTCTAATGGAGGATTCCCGTAATGAAACATAAAATATAATAATATTTTTTTGTTTACTGATCTAAAAAAAGTGAAAACAAAAAGACAAAATTCAATTATAACAAGTTAGATATTTTTAGGAGTCAAAAGTTTGGCTTTTCAGTAAGACAGTGCCAATATGAATTTAAGGTGGGACCCACCATCAGTTCATTTCAATACATACTTATTGTATGTAAAAACCATGCTTCTTGAGATTATGTTTTTAGAAAAATGTAATTTTAAAGCATTTGTTTTAAAATGGACGTCGCGTTTATTATATATTCTGACAGAGGGCGCTGTACAAGACTATTGTTTTTGGGGTCCTTTTTATTACATGGCTTTGTACATAAATATATGGCTTTGCTATTAAATATTTACCAGTGGTAATTTAGTCACAATACGGCTCCTCATATAACATTCCCGACAACTTGCTATCATTCCAGGGGCAAAAATATTGTGTTCTTTTATGAGCATCTTTGGCTGCCATTTTGGATTTCACAGCTTTTGGACACATTTTGGACAGTTTTCACCAATTATTTGACTTTCTGATCACCTTAAACATTGTTTTTGTTCCATTTATTACTATATTTTGGGTATTGAAATCTCAAATAATTTTACTTGTGTTTGGTTAAATACTAAGTTGGGCCAAAGTCACCATCTTGAATTAAAAAGGGGGTAGGTCTAGCCATTTCCATTTGTGCCAGGGAAATGATATTTATAACAATTTCCATAAAGTCCATGTTGGGTTTAAAGATACCTATTATATCTTGAACTAGTTATGCAAAATTGTTTCCTTAATAGATCATATTTCGTGCAATTCCTGATTGTTTTAACCAGGTATATAGGACTGTATTATCCGTCAATTTGTTTTTGCTTGCATTTTTATTAGCCTACACTGCCTTTTTTTCTCCTTTTATAGAAGCGAAGTAAATGACTGACTGAAGCATCGATGACAAATATTTGAGTGAATTTTTTTTAAATAAATTTATAGCCGGTCAAATCATTGCACTAAATTCGTCTAGGCAATGTCTCGTACAAATTCATGTTACAATACTTTTGGCCAGTGAGTGTATTACATTTATACGTAATGGTGGCCATATTGAAAAAGTCACATGACTCAATGTTTTCCAGTTCAGACTTTGAAAACCCTAAAACAAATATTTTATGTCTTACAGCATCAAACATCTAGTATTATGGTTCCACATAATAGTTAGGAAAATTTCAGTGTGATCAGACAAAGCGTTCAGGGTATATTTATTAAAAAATCATCGGGAGAATATTCCGCTTCCCCCCGGCCTGATAGTGTTAATAACCAAACCTAAAGGAGTCGTGTCCAGTGTTGAACAAATGAGGGCGCATTATCAATGCTTCACTCACTGATCCATCGTTGATGAAACAGGATAACCTCGTGAGAACTCGCTCACAATTTGTTATCGTGAACAAAATGTTACAAGTCAGCTGCGGCGTTTATTATCTACCTTGAATTGAGTTTGTGTCCTTCTGTGAAAACAAAAATTTTCACTTCCACACAATTGTTGCTTTTGCTAATTAGAAAGTATAACACTTGACATTGTAGCTTTTGATGAATATATCCAAACTATATTTACAGACAAATCTTCAATTGTTTTGGTTATCTACATACATTTTTACTCCGTGGTACCGGTCATGGATTGTGTGTGCTAATTTGTGGACAGACGTGTTGGGCACTGGTCGTGAATAACAATGTTCTATGGGTATAGGTGCACATGACGGATCAAGGGTCTCTAAAAAGGAGGGGCACACCATCCATTCTTTCACATCCAAATATAACGAAACATAACGAAACAACAGAATTTATGTTTTTAATACTAATGTTCGTTAGCATTGTAAAGTTTTATTTAAAACATTAGTCAAACTTTTGTTGGAAAGAATTGTAGTTAGTAGCCTTATATTATTGTATTCATTCATTCAAACACTGTGATGAGTTTCTCCCAATATTCCCTGTCAAGCATTCCAATGGAAAGTGACAATCCACACATTCCTGTCTCCAACTCGATAGACGTTTTGAGGGTGATGTTAGGACGACGTCTTCGACGAGGGGTATCCGGCTTCCAGAGGAGGGCACGACTAGCTTGCCCGTTGTGATGGACAACATGGCCTGCTAGTCGAAGGCGACGCTGTCTGATGGAGGTAGAGATGGGGATCAGGGTGCCGTACAAGACGTAGTTAGGTAGGTGGTCCTGCCAGGAAACATTCTGGACTGTGTACAACATCCGTGTATACGTTCCATTGATAGATTTAGTGAGCTTGTGAGTCCAGGACTCACACCCACATAGGAGGCGGGACTCCACAGATGCATTCAAGATTTTAATTGTGGAGCTTTTATTTATCGAATATCGCCAAACTTTCCTCAGGGAGTGGACAGCAGACCAAGCTTAAGCCTTCCTACAATCAACATCATCAACTTTGTCGATCCTACGTACTGTCATTCAGTGCGATGACGTCATCAAAGGTAGAGGGGTTGATAAAGGAGAGACCAATGGACTGGCAGCAATTTTCCACTTTGTGGAGAAGTGATTCAGCATCACGGAGGATGTCAGCAAGTAGACTAATGTCGTCAGTGTAATCTAGATCATGGAGGTGTTGAGCATGGTATCTAGTACTTTTATGTCGAGTGAGGGTTAGCCCATCTGTCTCACTGATTGCTTTCCGAAACGCGTATTATGAACAGATAGTGGGCAAGTGAGAACGCCGGTGTTGATGGAAAATGAATCAGTTTCACCTTCCGGAGTGAGAACGACCGCACTTGTATCTTCGTACATCATTTTGATGGCCTCTATATAATCTCCTCCAGGATTTCGTATGTCTGTAGATAAACATCGTGTGTCTGTAGCATTGGCGGATCCAGGGGGGGGGGGGGCTAAGGGGGCTGTAGCCCCATTAAAAAAAGGGGGAAAAGAGAGAATCAGATACAAACGGTAAGGTATTCCCCCTCATGTTTTCCCCTCATTTCACCCTTACTGTGTTTTGTTTTTCTCTCCCTTTGATTATTTCATTGTAATTTTTGTAGTACTGAAAATTGTTCTTGATTCTCAGCCCCCCGCCCCCTAAAAATATTCTGGATCCGCCCATGTGTAGATAGAGTCGAATTCCGGTGGGCGATTTCCTTCCCGGGTTGCGTTACAGAAGCACGTTTAGGAAGTCTCCAAATTTCGATAAGAATGCTGTCCATACCAGGATTCTTGTGTTAACCTCAGCTTGCGAGAATTTGCCAGTGGAGATGTTAGGGTTGGGTTCGAAGATAGGGTCAATTGTAATAGGAACGTTGGTGGTATTATATGAACTTAGAGGGTTTTCAAAATTTGATTTTCAAAAGGCCAGCTGGTCTTCACCTTGTATAAATACAGTGTTTGAACGCTTACTAGAGATCTGTTTAATAATCTTCCAGGCATTTTGGAGGCAGTTGGTTGATTCACATTTGTCAAATGCACTAAGTATGTTGTTGGCTATGATGTCTTCTTGCTCATCATACACAGTTCTAAGATTGGATTGAGCAGCAGGTAGATCATCAGTTGTGAAGGTAAGCACGTTGGCCAGAGCAAGTAAACTAGACTAGTACATATGGGGGTTAGGAGGCTGCTTGGTCTGTGACAGATGAATGACCGACTTCCCAGACTATATTATCCTACCGTTCTCTCATTTGCCTTCTTTTCTTATACATTTTACAGAATAAACCAAATTTTTTATCCACAAATTAGAGAGCCCCCAGAAAAAGAAAAAAAAGGAAAAGCCCATACCCCCTTTGCCCCCACTGAAAAGCAATGGCCCCTGTACCCCCACTGAAAAAGTCCTGGCTACGCCGCTGCAAGCAACATTTCACTTTACTGTCGATCGGCAATAAAATACTCATTTTAATTCTGGCTTGTCATGAGACGTTAATTCAACAAAAACATTTTTTTTGCTGGTTCTTGCTTGATTGAAATTAATTACAAGAATAAGAGATTTTGTAGACCATCAAAACATCGCACTAACCATTATATATTGGTACACTCTTAAAACTAAAGTGTTGAATCAACATTTTAAAGAGTTTGGTCAGTGACAACCCTTTATAAAGATGGATTTAACTTTTAAAAGTGTTGAATTAACGTTGATAAAGTTAGACTTAATTTGACGTTGTGTTAATTCAACACTTTCTTTGAGTTGAATTTAACTTTATAAAGTGCTGTCACTCACCGAACTTTTACATGGTTGATTCAACACTTTAGCTTTTAGAGTGTAACATTCATCAGTGTGGACCTTTTGAGAGAAGATGATACTTCAATCATAATTAAAAACAAAACAAATAATTTCCATATAGCATCCAAGTATTACATGGTAGGATGAATTTCAAATTATTTGAAAACGAAAATACAATTGTTCCACGTCTCCGAAGGGGGTGCGAGCAAATCCCTTTTTTATGAAGAAATGCATTCATTATATGCATACCGCACACAATCATGCTTACTTAGCTCTTGTACGAATCCCCCGATAAAAATCCTGGTGACACGCATGACTGATTCAAAATATTTTGATATTTTGCATAAAGAAAAGAAAAGAAAAACTGTGAAAATTACATTGTGTCGTTAAAAGAAAATTAGTGATAAATGCATAGAACTATTTCGATCAGCAAACAGGATTTTCTTACTTTTGTTTCGAAGTTAAACGAAATTTTGCCTGGTTTTATGAATTTTTCTCTAATGTCCTTTTAAAGACACAGCGTTATGAGCTACAATTTTCACAGATTGTTTTTTGCATCTCGATAAAGACAATAATAATAATTATTTAAAACAAATATAAAACACTTGAATGTTCATTGGCATGCAGACACATTGAACATTGAACATTCACGTCAATCCGTGATGAAAAGTAGGGGAATGATTTTGAAATTTGTGTGCACGGTATAGCTTGAAGTTCTGCAGTCGACAACTATTCAGAATCTTGCGGCTACAGTACAAATTACAGCTATACATTTTTTCCTATGGACCATCACCCCGGTCCAAAAAGTAGTGGGATATATCCCCCATCCCCCAGGATTTACGCCCGTGGTAACAAATAAATATTGCCGTCAGACGTAACTTAAGTGAAGATAAATCGGTGGCTTGATGCTATATGATTGAAATACATGAAATTACAAGTTGTAATTCCAAGAGGTTTTGTGGACCATTAAATGTTCCGTTTGCAAGTTCACTGATTTTGTTGTTCTGCAGATTTCTATAGTAAGAGGAAAAAAGTATGGTTATTTTCACCAATGATCTTATATTCCCCAATAATACATTATTCTGCCTGCAATTCATGAATAATATTATAATAATATAATAATATCCATTGACTTGTGCGACATATTGTGACGACTTAAATTTATTGAAACAAAAATTATCCCAATTGCCATACTAAATACAACTACGAGTATATGATTACCTTCTGTATTCAAGACAATATATATGACGCGATATTTAGCTCATCAAAGCAAACTTTGTGAAACGTTGCCCGGGTACGAACAAAAATAATTGTGCCTGAGATTCAACTACTTTAGAGAAAACACTTGAGTGCATCGGTATAAACATGCTCGGTGGCAATCTTCCATCTATATTAAGTGTTACACTTTTTAAATTGTTACAAAATTTTTCACATGTTTGTATTATTGTATTAAATGTAATATATTTGACAAACATGATGTGTTGTTAAATCCAGATATACATTCAGCTACTGATCTGTAACAATGTTTCTGATTGCGTTGTGTCATATCGTAACAAATTGTGAAAATGTATAGGCCTACAACAATTTCCTTCAGTAAACATGAAGTTCATACTTTATCTAGTTTGTTTCGCTGTCAAACGTAAATCCAGACAAGAGAGAATCGGTAGCTGCTTGCCACGTGATCGAAATTGATGACATGAAACTTACAATTAAGTGAGCTTTTGTAGACCATCAAATGTTCCTGGTGCAATATGACTGATATTGTTGTTCTGCAGCCATCTAATACATTTGCGCAACTGAACGTTAGCTCTTATGTTATCATGTCGTGAAAGATAAAATAGCAAAAATGCATCCTCATTCATTTTGATCACCAAACAGGAACTACGTATTACGTTTTGTTTTTCCGTCAGAAATAAATTCAATCAAACAAAGGGAATCGCTGATTTCTATTTCATTGAAATTAGTGACAAGCATGTGACCTTTCCCGGGATTATCATATTTATTGTTTACTCATTTCAAATCAATATAAAAGACAATATTCAATTACAAGTTACGCATGTTTCTGAATCGTGATATAACGGAGAGACTTGCACATACTTATATTTCTTCTAGACTAGACTGTTACATGGGCTTCCAAATCACGAAGTTGTTAAGCTACACAGCGTGTCTAAAATACAGCTGCAAGCTGTTCGAGCAAGTAAACATGAACATGCATATTCAACCCATTCTGATGGATCTACATTGGCTCCCAGTCAGGAAACTTATCATTTTCAAGGTACTCTTAACCGTTTACAAATCACTCAATAACATGGCTCCTGGTTACATCAAATGATCTCTGAACTCCATATATGTTGAGATCTAGGACGATGGGTCTTCTCCAGATACCACGTTGCTTCCCGTGTATCGTTATCCATTTAGATAGAGCCCTCTCAAGACTTTCAGAGCACACTGACACTTCTATTTGAATTATAATGTGTGTATTGCCTGATGATTTATTTCTATTTTTAGGTCCTATGTAATGTCTTGTTGTTTATTTAATTGAAATTTTGGCGGTAGGGGTAGCAATGGGCTTGCTGTTCTTTTTCCCTCTGCTTTTGTTTTATGTGCACTTGTAATTGGAGGAGGACCAGTGGGTTTGTTGCCGCTTAGCATCTCAGTAGTCTCCTGTTGTTGTGTTGTATTTGTTAGTATTTTGTACGGTTTTAGGGTACTGGCTGGTCCAGGTAAATTGTTAATGTATTTCACGACGGTAAGAACTGTAAACAACAACATACCATTCGTATATAAACACGTTACCAGCCCATTTTCGAGCTCACGAAATGAGTTCTTCTTTTTCTATCAAAGCCATTGCAATAATTAAGCAAACCATCCCCAGTCAGTTAAAAAAAATCAGTTATGTAGATACTTTGTTGCAATATTACTCATATTATTTTTTGTCCACAGATGGTGAAAACAACTTGCAGGCTGTTGGTTTACAGTGGTGGTGCAACCATGCGTCTTCCATCTTCCCCATCAGAGTTAAGCGGGCGAAGAGCCAAAAAAAAAAAAACTCTAGTCTATAGATGATGTCATCAATTCATTTATTGACTAAGTCGGTAAGGATATTACTGGTACAACACTTGTTGACATTTCCCGTGCATGCTGGGAATCAGCTGACAAACCCCTCAGCATACAGACCATTTGAATACAGGCATAATGGTGCACCACATTAGTTTATTGTTTCTTTTTACATTGAATAAGTGATTGATTAGCCATCCTTGACAAAGAGGCTCTATGAATTTTTGCCGGCGTGGGGTCATGAGAAATATAAAAGTGTTCTTAATTTGGTCAGGGTTTTTTCTTTATTATTATGCACAGTTGAACAAATAATGTATGCCGAAAATATGTAAATTTCAAAGGATGATGCCAAATTCCAATTCTAAACGTTACTCTCCCCAGGCCACCCAACAACCTCTACCTGAGCAAAACATAAATATATCTCATTCGTGTTCAAAACATTAATTTGTATAACAACCGAAAACATTAATATTACGAAAGATTTGGGAAATTTCAATCCATTTTCGAATAATGTTGGGAATACTTTGGAACATGAGATACTAGCCCATACACATCTTTTTTCGTTTGTATTTTGTAAGTGACTCGTGACTGGGACTCAGACTCGACCCACAGATCGGGACTTGGACTCAGACTCGATACTGTCGATTCGGACTTGGACTCGGACTCGAGGTTTGAGGACTCGAATACAAGTCTTCATTCATGCCCTTTAAGATGTTTGATTGTAGATTTTTTTTAAAGTAGTTTTATTAATTATGAGAGATTACCATGCGGATTATTATAGGTGTTTTAGTGGGGTAATTGCGTATACAAGGCATAACTATTGTGTACATCGATATGTCTGGGTTTTTTAATTTGTGTTTAGGGAAATTATCTTGAAATTATGTGACATTATGGCCACTTATGGCCACTCCAGGTAAGGCTGGTGCTCGCATGGAGTGCCTAGGGATGCACCCCACTAAATAGTGAGAAAGTCATGCGCTAAGCTGTTTATTTTAATGTGTATGCCTTTGTGGTCCTAATTTGATTTCAATCGTAAGGCCTTTTTCCCAAATGGATGATTTTCAGTGTGGGCGTTTTCACTACTGTAGAGGGTGGTTTCCATTGAGAATAACTCAATGGGCGTCTGGACTATGCACATTAAATTGAGAAGAAAATAAAATGTTGGACATCAATTAATATGTTTTTCTTTCGGTTTTAAACGAATAGGACTGAAATTGTGTATTTAGCATTGGTTGCGATGGGCGTTTATTTAGTGAGGTGCCCCCTAGTGTGTTGTAGTACATTGGTGTGATCTGTGTACAGTGCTGCAATAACATCCCACTGTACTTATGATGACCATGTTTGACAACCTACCATGTCCATGTACAACTCTTGACGATTGAGGAGCTTTGCTTCTCATGATTTTTGTTTTATTTGGGCATATAGCCTACTTGAATTGAATACACATGTTCTTTAAATCTGTTCAATTGCGGACGTTACAATGTTCGATTTATTTCTAAATATTGGTATAAAGCTCATCATTTTCAGCGATGCACAATAGGCCCTAGTTGAATATTTTGTATTCTCTATCATGCAGCCTCAAATTATGAATAGAAGTGACGGGCCGTAGCAAGCGGGGGGGGGGGGGTGATCGGCACCCTCAATATTTTTTTCTCAGTCGGCATTTAGAGCCTCAGTCGGCAAATCAAACATCAAAGGTACTAGAACGAGGGTTGGTCCAGAATAAATTTTCAGTGCTATGGTTGTGACGACTGCAAGTAAAGTAAATTTGTCTCATCATATAAGTGTTGTGTCGGTAACAAAAAATATCCCCCCCCCCCCCCGTATAGTTACGCCACTGATTATCAGAGGTTGGACCGGCCATCCTCCATGCCAAAACTGGTTTAAAGAAAAATTTCAGCTAAAATAGTTCCTTCAATTTTATTTATTTGTTAGCCTATCTCTGACTTTTTCCAATCCAAGAAAGGCAACGTTGAAAAAGAAACTCAACATGTGTGGAACTCAATGTGTGATCATAATACAGAATAGTGGTCATCAACAAAAAAATGTTTCAAAGTTTCAAAGTACTTAAAAAAAAAATGTTAATCACCTTCTACATTATTGGTCTTTCAAGAATATTCATTAAACCTGAATTTTTATGTTCAATTCAAGATTTTTACAACAATCTGGAATAAGATGAAGCGTGGAAAAGCAATCTCTTTGTGAGGGCAAAGTAAATGGCGCCCTCAAGAGTATGTACATATTCACGCCTACTTAAAAAATCATTCTAATCATCGCTTCGTAAAGTGTGCATGTGTTATTGACTGATTGTCACCCAAATTACCACCATTTTCTTACTTCACTACGTATTTTAATGAAACGTGAGTACAACCAGCGATTAGTTAATTTTCCTAGTTCCTAATATGTATTGCTCTATTTCCAAGTCTGTTGAATTACCGAGATTTTAGCCTGGAAGTTTGTGACCTAACCCTAATTTGTAAACTTTAGGCTATTTTATTTGATATCTGATCGTACATGTAGGCTATGCGCTCCGTCTGGCATGTATTCCTCATTGTAGTGCCTAGTGGTACATGTTCATGTATATTTGAGTAAACTCAGCAATTTCGGGTAGAATGTCGTATCCAACCGCCACTTTTTCTCGTTTAATATAACCAGGCAATAGTGTAATCTAAGTTATATGGATGATGATAGACATATACTGTTACGGTTGTAACTACAAGTTCTGGGTAAACTCAAACGGGAATTAATAAGACTACGCAGGATATTGGTGTCAAACTATTTAATACAACCTTCAGCTTTTGTCAACGTGTAAAACTTACAAAGCGGCCATCTTAGAATCAATCCCAGCATGCCTCCTAAAGTATGGAGCGCCTAAAGGGCTAAAGACAAACACTTGTCCCGTTACACTCTCCCATCCCGAGACTATGTCTGGGAAAAAAGTGTAAAGTAGTTCTTCAGTTCAATAAGTGTGTAGGTGCTGTAAAGATATTCAGTCCGTGCAACGAGCACCTGAAAATGTTCTTAAATAACCTACATGTACATGTAGAGTCTATGTGCAATGTTAAACTTCAGAACTCGAGGCATGCTGCATACCGTAATAACAATGTTTCCTCAAAAATCTAGCGCAATACTGGAACATGTTTCTTACATGGTTTTTGTTACTTTCGTCCCATTTGACAAAAATAGTAAATGAAAAAACAGTCTTCAGTTTAATTTCTCTCTTAGCAAATGAGATTTAAAATAAAAGGAATTTTTCCTGTTTGTTTTTTTGTTTTTTAACAACAAAAGAACTTGTATGGATGTATGCAATGAACCGATAACTAATTTGCCTGTTTTGGCAAGTACATCCTACATGTATTAACCCTAAGAATGTGAGACTTTTCACTGTAATTGAAAGTGTTCAGTTTTTACTAGTTTCACTTGGTCAACATGCACAACAAGTGATTTGTGCGGCGGATTATGCTAGCTAGTTTAAGATTAACCGGGGTAAGGAGTTCCTTTATTTCGAAAGGTCCTTTCCATGATGGGGCGAGTTTGGCGCTAAACACCTTGTCTGCATTTGACTGTGGGTGAGTGTGCACCATGACTCGATCACCTACAGACATAACGGGTTTAGAGCGTTTCTTGTCATAGTAGTGTTTGCGTTTCTTTAGTGCCTGTTCCTTGTGTTGGTTCACTTTGATGTGAATTTCCTGTGAGTCGGCGGGTGGAACATTCAAGGTTTCAGTGGCAAGTTTATTCGAGAGCGGTGTCCTGAGGTTGCGTCCAAACATGAGAACTGCTGGTTCGACTCCTGTTGTTTCATGCATTGCTGTGTTCAAGGCAAAAGCGAACGAGGCAACATGGGTGTCCCAAGTACGATGGTCTGAACCTGTATAGGCCTGTAGCATTTGTTTGATGTTTCTGTTCACCCTTTCGACCCAATTGCTTTGTGGATGGTATGGGGAAATAAATACCTGTTCAACTCCCCATTCACTGCACACAGCTGCGAGTGCACGACTCCTAAACTGAGGTCCATTATCGGACAGTAATGCGCGTGGTGCACCATACCGGCAGAACAACTGACGAACAAGTGTGCAGGCAACTGTTTTGCCATTGGCCTTGCGTAATGGAATGATCTCCGACCATTTAGTGTAGTGATCAGTAGCAACCAATAGGTATTCGTGGCCACCATAGCTCTTTGGGAGGGGTCCCATTAAGTCAACTGCTACTACTTCCCAAGGTGAACTTGAATTCGTAGATAGCATGAATCCGGCTGGTTTACGGTTTAGCGGTTTTGTCTGTCGGCAAGTGGGGCAGGCATGAATATAACTGCGAACAGAGCGCGCAATACCTCTCCACCAGAGGTTTTGGCGAGAGATGCGTGATAGTGTCTTTGTTCGGCCAAGATGCCCAGCGGTAGGCTTTGCATGGCATTCATGCATAAGGTCACATTGCAGCGTTTTAGGCACAACAATACTCCATGAGCATT
Source organism: Zoroaster sp. YZ-2022 (assembly GCA_029582265.1). NCBI lineage: Eukaryota > Metazoa > Echinodermata > Asteroidea > Forcipulatida > Zoroasteridae > Zoroaster > Zoroaster sp. YZ-2022. The sequence continues at coordinate 21,027,501 of CM055833.1, read as the reverse complement.
TCGAGAAGTGTAGAAGTATGCCATCATGTATGCGATATTCCTGCGCTTGTTTTTCAACACGTTTCGCAATGTGGGGTTCATCCGGAAGTTGACCATTGCGCAAAAATGTGCGAATTGGTGACAAGATTGTATCAGTGCTTTGCTCATTGCGAAGTTGTTCACGGGACGAGATTGAGTTGAATTTCTCACATGTAGACGAAGCGGTCACCCATTCAAACTCTTTGCGGTTTTTCCAACGCGTTTGGCGGCAACGGGGACACGAGTAGGTTGCGATCCTATTAGCACGTGTAGGGCGAATATGGACACATTTTTGGTGGTACCATGAGGTACAGTCATCACATTGGATCCAGTTAATTAGTGTGCCTCGCGGCTCAAGACAAACGGAGGCGGCACACCGTGATTCGTCATCAACATTATCAGCCTGTTTGTCGACCGATGGTTCTGGGACTACCCTTGTTGGGGTCGTATGTAATTGAACAATGCCTACTACATGTGTCTTTTTCATCGACTCGCGATAATGCATCTGGGACAACATGAAGTCGCCCAGGGCGATATATGACGTCGAACTTGAAATCCTGTAGACGTAGTACCCAGCGTGCGAGCCGTCCAGTCTGCTTAGACTTCGAAAAGCCAGCACAGGCCTGGTGGTCAGTGACAACACGACAATGGCGGCCTTCAATGGGGCGCCACTTCTCCAAGGCCCATACGACCGCAAACACTCCTTTCTGTCGCACTGTAATTTCTCCAGCGCTGGTGAGTGTTCGGCTACCGAATGCTATGGTACGTTGGCCATCTTCCTGTGTCTGCAGAAGAATGGCACCGAGGCCGACATTACTTGCATCAGTGTGTATGGAGAACTGACCATCGGGAGCAGGAAACCCAAGTATTGGATCCGATGTCAGTGCGAACCTAAGCTTGTCATATGCTGACTGGCACGCGGGAGTCCATGACCAATGAACATCCTTGCGACGAAGCTGATACAGGGGCTCGGCAATGTCTGCGAAGTTGGGTATAAACTTCTGGTACCATGCGACCATTCCGATGAAGCGTTCCAACTGTTTCAATGTTGTTGGGGCAGGGTAGTCAAGTATTGCGCTGACCTTGTCTGGATTTGGTTGGATGCCATCACCACTCACTACGTGGCCCAAGTACGACATTTCAGTGCAAGCGAAAACACACTTTTCAAAGTTCACAGTCAGTCCTGCCTCACTGAGTTTGGTCAGTATGTCGTGGAGATCAATGAAATGTTGATCAATGTCGGACGAATAGCACACAATATCGTCGAGGTAAACATAACATGTACGACCGATGAGGTCTCCAAGTACTTCGTTCATGAGGCGCTGGAAGCTAGCAGGACCATTTACCACTCCGAAGGGAAGAACCGTAAATTGAAACAGCCACTCTTCACAGACGAATGCAGTTTTTTCTGCATCTTCGGGGGCCATGCCCATTTGCCAATATCCACTACGAAGATCCAATGAGCTGAAGATCTCAGCGCCATGGAGTGATTCAAGTATGGCATCAATGGTGGGCATTGGGTAGGCGTCCAGTTTTGTTGCACTGTTTAGTTTGCGATAGTCTACGCATAGACGATATTGACCATTTCTCTTTGGCACCATCAGCACTGGTGCAGCCCACGGTGATTTTGAAGGTTCAATTTTTCCAGACTTGAGCAATGTGTCAAGGTCTTCATGTAACGCTTGACGACGATCGGGCGAGAGTCGATATGGAGGAGAACGTTGTGGACGTGCATCACCGACGACTATGTGGTGCTGTGCGATGTCCGTGTGTCCGGGTAAGTCAGACATGACATCGGGAAAGTCATTCAGCAAACTGTCTAACCTGTGTAGGTCATCATCAGTAAGGACTGGTTTGTCCAATTGCGATGCAGTTCGCGGGGGTTGGTCATCTTGAAACATGGTGGTTTCTACATCACATGGAGGCTGGGGAGTTGAACCCAACAGAGGATACTTGATGAGTGGACCATCAGTGGTATCCCCTGCCCAGTAACAATTGTTTGCAAAATCAAGAGTCAAGCGTGCTTGGAGCACGTAGTCCATTCCAAGCAGAATGGGGGCGGGCAAACTACGTACAATGTGTAGTTGAAGTACAGTCTCGATGCCACCCACGTGGAGCATTACACGAACTGTGCCTAGCGTACTCAATTTTGAGCCATCGACCATGACAAGTGTTTCACCATCCGGGTTATCAGAACATGGTGAGAGTGACAATTCGTGGCAAACCTCGTCAGTGATTAGCGAAAGACTGGATCCTGTGTCAACAAGTGCGTGAACTGTATGCTCGTTGTCGATGAGAGCGGTTAACAGCGGTCCGTTTCTGTAGTTTGACTCTGACTGAAGAAAGTTTATTTTGTTCGACAGTGGTCTGTTGTCCGGTTTCCCATGTTGAGGATTTAGCGGTTTGGATGATGATTGTTGAGTGGTGGTTACTGGTTGATTGGTTGCTGCGGTGGGCGGTGGGTATGGGCAATCTTGAACACGGTGACCAATTTGTGTGCATCTATAACAAACGCTCGTGTTGTCCCGCATGATTTGGTTTAGGGGGTTGAAAGGCGGTGTTGGCTTGTGTGATATGTCCGAAGGTTTGTTCCCCGGGACTGGAGTTTTGTTAGCGAATGTAGAGGGCGGTTGTAGAGCAGAATTTGTGAATGCCAGATTGTTTCTGGGGTGTGGCTGGTTGGAGGCATTATTATAGTGTTGATGGAGAACATACTCATCTGCAGCACGTGCAAGTGCCGAGATTGTTTTGAGTTTTCGCTCCTGTAGCTTGACACGGAGATTGTCATTTCTGATGGTTGACAGAAACTGGTCCATCAATACAAGGTTAAAGCAACGGCTTACCTCAGGAATGTCAGAAGTCTCCTTTTTCACCTCCAGCCATTTCTGAAAATGCAATTCCAGTCTGCAAGCGTAGTCCTCAAATGTCTCACCGCTTTTCTTGCAGTCGGACTTAAATTGTGTCCGGTATGATTCTGGCGTGCGAAGATATCTTCTTTCGATTGCCTGTTCAATCTTTGCAAAGTCTTTCTTGTCATCCTCATTTAAGCTATGGAAAACTTTTTGTGCCTTCCCGGTTAGATATGGTTCCAGCAGTCTAGGCCAATCGGCCATGGGCTTCTTGGCAGCCGTAGCCAGGCGCTTAAATGTTGTCAGATAGCAAGTAATGTCATCGTCATTACTGAGTTTATGAAAGTCAGGAAGTTTAGGGCCAATCTGCACAACAGGTGGGGTTTTAGTCGCCACTGTCACTGCATCTACAAGTGATTTGCAGAGTTTTTCAGTGTCTGATTGACGGTTGTGCTCCATTTGTTGGATGAAGCTTAGCAAATCGGCCGCATTCAATCCAGTTCCAGTGGATGGGGCTGTAGTAACGGCTGGCAAATCCTCTGCCATATTTGGAAGATCACAAAGACTTGCTATTCTGTCTTGTTTTGTTTTTACCTCATTTAGGTCAATGTGGTTAAGGTCACATAGTCTGGCGATATGCTCGGCTGTAAATCGCCGTAGATAAGTTATTCTTTCCGTCATTATGACTAACGGGTTACTATGTTACAGTTAACGATAACGGATATCATCCAACGAAGTTGAAGATGTACAGACAATAGTCAGTTCGAAATCCACGAAAATCTCATTACCTTAGAGTCATCCTGTCTACGACGCCAGTGTTACGGTTGTAACTACAAGTTCTGGGTAAACTCAAACGGGAATTAATAAGACTACGCAGGATATTGGTGTCAAACTATTTAATACAACCTTCAGCTTTTGTCAACGTGTAAAACTTACAAAGCGGCCATCTTAGAATCAATCCCAGCATGCCTCCTAAAGTATGGAGCGCCTAAAGGGCTAAAGACAAACACTTGTCCCGTTACAATACTTCAAATTATTCCTGGATATTTATTTCATGAAAAATCAGGCATTTTTGGTCTACGATGACTTCCTCAGTCATGTCAGTCTGATCTTGTCAACTCCCCCGTTAGTGATCAACACGGTCATTGTACATGCACAGTGGCAACTATAATACTAATAGGATCCTTCTATTTTCTGAAGCCTGAAGGGGAGGATTTTTTTAGAAGTGAAATAAAGTCCGAAAACCATAACAAAAGTGGATTTTAAAGGTAGTTTTCGCTTTTCTGTACCCTTTATTTTCCTTTAAAGTAAAATCCGCTGTGACTGTGAATTGCTATTTTACAGAAAGGCTTTGCTTCTAAATTAATTTTGTAATTAAATAAATTAATAAAATAATACAACATGTTTTAACCCTCCTATAGGTTTAACACTCAAAGACACTCAAAATGTTTGTCTCTCTTAACCCATTGACTTTGTGCAGTGCACTCAAATATACTCAAAATTTGTATGTAACTCCCAACCCATTGACTTTGTGCAGTGCACTCAAATAAATGCAAGGACATGTGGCTAGGATAGGTCAAACCAAAACCACTCGACAGTACATACACAGCTCTGTGTGACTCTGTGGTTTGACCTAATTGGCAATGCAACCAAAAATACTCAAGTGACTGTCTGTGAGTGCCGTGCTGACTGGGCCAAATTTCAGCCTGGGCATAGGAGGGTTAAACTAGCTATAAAAATAATGGCAATTATTTACTGCAGAAAAGTTGCTGCCAGGTACCCGTTTACTCCAAATACATTGTATGTACATTGTACTGTATCTGTGATTTCTTTTCAGATTTACAACAATGAGACCAAGGAAAAGAAAGGTTACTGAACTGTTTACACCAACTCCATTTGAAGAAGCAAGGAGATACTGTTCTTTGCAGGAAGATTCTGAAGGATTTGATCAATTGTATCACATCAACAAAACTATACATGTAAGTATTACATGTACCTTGCTCTGCTGGTACTACATTAGAAATTGTTTAGGCAGTAAAGGTTAAAGGTCATTGTTTATTTCAAAGCAGTCAATCTCCTTTGCCCAATGTCACACTGGTAAAAAGTGAAACTGTCAAGTGCAGTAGTTTACCCTTTGTGTTTATGTAATATTCAATAATGTTCTGTGGTCTTATGGTTTTTTTTTATATTTCTCTACCAATTTGTTAGAGAAATGTTAATGCATTATAACGAACTTGTTATGATATTATCTAATTAAATATAGATGTTCCCAACACTTTGCCTATGGTGATTGGTTTAAATAAATTTGCAAATATAAATTAATCATACATGTACTACCGGAGGTTCATGAATAATTCAGTAGTAGCGTCCACAGAACAGGCTGTAAAGACACTTATAGCTTTTTTGGACATTGTGTTTTGAGATTGCTGCGTGCACCTTGATTAAAGGCTACTCAACATTAGGCTGCTTCTATTGTGTCATAGTGAAGGTCAGGAATGGAAATAGATGAGTAAACTATATGCAAATTTATATGGTATGTGCTATATGTGTCGTGACGTACACATTCATATATTGTTGCTTCCCGATCTGCCACCAATGACAACATGTTAAAAGTCACATGAATATCATCTATCACATCACTAGAAAAACCCATAACAGTTGCCATTGAGGCTAGTATGCAAGTTTGTTCCTGTCAACTTTTTAATATTTGTTATGTAGGGGGCGAGTTTGTCAAGGGGTGAGTTTGCTGGGGGGGGGAAGTTTTCCGTATCTGTGGACTTGACCCTTTGTATTTTCAAGCAGTCTTTGATTTCTTTTTCTTCTTTGTTAATAAATCTATTATTTTTACAGGTGACCTGGTTTTGTACATCTACATGTACGTATGCTATGTACCTGTGCTTACTAGCAGACTTGTATGAATCAGACTTTAACTCAAGTCCAACTCGAGTCTCATATTATAAAGCCCCTATATACACTTTGGTATTCTTGAAAAAAACATCAGCGTTGGTGATACATGTACTGTAAGTAGTGATGAGAAAATAATAAGTTTGTATGTGAGTACTGATTATGTGAAGCTATACATTTCATTCACCTCAACAGGACTCGTAGATAATACATTGCTGTCTCCAAGACGGACATATCCACCTGATGATTTGATGAATCCAAGCAAAGGTGTGTACTTAAAAATAGGGCTGTGCGTTTTCGGATATTTTTGGAACCGGATACCCGAAATCAGGAAAGTTCGGATACCCGGATACCCGTTTTCATTTTTGTTGAAAACATGCCTCCTTTGGTGTACAATGTAAGTTTTGTCTACTTTTTAATTACTATTCAGCCAATTTGTCCCCTCCATCAATGTTTGACGATCCATAATTCGCAGCTCATCATAAGCAACCGCATTTCGTCCCTCATAAACGTATTTTCAACTGATAGGAGATTAGGTGATTGTAAAAATAAGCTGCCCAATTGAAAGGATCAAACCCACAACCAATAAATAAATACCTTTCAGTCAAATCCGACTGATTATGGATCCTATACTGTTGCTTTCAAAGACAATGACCGACTTAACACCTCGCTTTTTATTATTTGTATTTTGAAACAAATTGTCACCCTGTCGACAAATGTAATACATGTACACAATTAAGAGAGCTCGGTATCGGTGGGTAAATAAATAGAAAAGTTGATGATATGCTGAGGGATGGTCGGTGGCACATCAAAATAATTACACAACAAAACCAATTTCAACACCACTTTTTTATTAGGACAACAATTAATGTGGACGTCCCCTATAATAAAATCCCCTGTGGCACACACTCCAGGTCAGCAGTTGTTGTCCCACTAATCCAATTACTGTGAACAATAGGCAAACATTCCGTCCTGAGCAGCTAGATTGATACTTGTTTGTAGCATGCTGCAGCCAGCTATTTGAGTCATAATGATTGGATACAATGTATCAGTTGGACAAAGTGTATGGAAAATGTCCGTAAAATACTACAAAGTCGTTATCTTGAATAAAATTGCTCCTAAAAGTGTAAACATTACGTTGTTCAAAAGTCAAAGATTTCTATTCACACCGCTGAAATGGTAAGTCCCAATTTTAAAAAGTCGTTTACGGGTACTCGGAACCGAAAAAACGGAACCGGGTAATGACAGTTTCGGTCGGGTATCCGGATACCCGGATACCCGGCACAGCCCTACAAAAAAATGATGGATCTGATAACAATAAATGTTCTCCAAGGCTTTCTTTGCTAATCATAGATTCACTATAATTACTTTCCTTAATAATTATTCTTATAAAACAAACTTTGGTGATCTTTAAAAGTTTGTTCTCGGTGCAATGCACATACTTAAAGGGAAGGTACACTGTACATCTTTGGTAATTGCTAAATTACAAAATTATTATACAAAAGATACTTAATGTGAAGTTAATACTTCTAGTCAGTTTGAAGATTTCTTGTCAAACAAGAATACATTTGGAGGGAGACCTGTCTGTTCCCTTTATAGCCAAATACAAATTGGGTAAAAGTTCATACCCCTATGTCGTGTAAAACACAGCACGGCAGAATTCCAATCAATCCAGCAGTTTTGGCTGCAGTTGAACATTTTTATAGCAAAAACAAAGAATAGAAAAAATAAATAAAAATAAAAAGCTGACTCGCGGGTCTGATGTGACACGCGCGAAGACCAGAAACCGGAAAATGATTTTATGTTTGCCATACTGCCCAACCATTACTAATGTGATGAGGATCCCACTATAACACCTGTTCTGTATTGTTTAAAGTATCCACAAGCCAATGGATAATTGTTTGGAAAGTTATTACAACAACAATGGGTACAATAGAGGTCCTTGGTTATCAATAATACACATGTATTAGAGTATGGTCCAAGGACATAACAAAAAGAATAATAGGTCCTTCATCAGTTCTTTGTTCTCAGAGTCCTTGGAAGTACTTTGTGTGTAAATCCAATGAAGATTGCTTCAAAAAGTCCAACAACAATTGGAGCAGTAGATGTCCTTGGCTATGCAATTATGCAAGATTGTGTTCCTAGGACCTCTGAGAACAAAGATTAATGAGGACATATTGTCTCTTTTATTATTTTGTCCTTGGATGATACTTTAAACCATGTTCAATATATCTTTGGTTCATCCATAAAGTATAACTCTCTGCCCTGGCCTACACCATGCCGTGCAGACTTTTTCTTATTGAGAGAGGATTTAAAAAGGCTAAATGGGGACACATCATTTTTTTTTTTTTGGCCCCCACAATTCACCATCTATGGGACTTGTGTAGTGGTCCCCACTACTGGGTAACCAGTATTTGTGTTAGAGGTTTCATTATGCTTGGTCAGTTATTTAAGCTACTTCTGTCTTAACTTCTTGTTCAGGTAGATGAACTGATTTAAAGGAACAACCATGCAGAGGTACATGTGAGTAGTCTAAATAAAATTAGCATGAGGTTTATGTTCTGGATACTGATGTACTACACAACATTGAGTATTACATGTACATGATATTGACAGCATTTTGTTTGGATTCACCCTCAATATAAACAATAATGTCCATAGAGAATGAAGTATATGTACTGTTCTTCAATGCTGGAAACTCTGTATCACATGACTCACTTGAAATTTATGATTGTACTGTTGGTACGCAACAAAATACAAAACTGTGAAAAAACATGATTAATAGGAAAAAATAAGGTAGCGCCACTAATGACGGGAATTTTTCAAATAAAACATTATTGCAAGAAGAGACATTGTATGTTTTTTAACCAAAATGATAATTAACCAAAATGTGTACCAGTGTCCCTTGGCAATCAGAGAGATAACATCAGTGGGCAAATAATTAGTACCATAGTTGGAACATCAGGTAATAAGTGGTTTACATTTTTCACATCATAACAGTGGGTTGTTTTCTAATCCAACTTTTCAATATTTGTTAGCGCGAGAAATTATATCTTCCGAAACATATGAAACATTTTGAATGTGACTAAATAAAGTGCTCTCGCAGCACTGTCATTTAACACATAATTCTGCAATGTTATATTTTTCAGAAGGAAAGCTACCTTGGGATCTGCATTCAACCCTGTTGGTAAGCAAAACCAGCTGTGAAGTCATCATTAATAGGCTGCTGCAACTCTACAGGTAATACCATTTTTCACATTTTGATTTTGAATTATTTCAGCAGTTTCTTTCAATAACTTATGGATCCCCTGTAGTAAGTGCATAGTAAGTTAACAGAAATGAAGTCAACCAAGAAGTTGTTATACCATGTGCTGTTATGATTGTTTTTTGTTTCTTAAAGAAATTATCAAATCAATGTTAATTTCTTACCATTAAAATGAATAACCAGTAATTTATGGTAAATCCAAACATTGTTTGAATAAAACTGTGAGGTTTTCAGTTGTTTGGGTAACAGCCAATTTGTTGGGTTTAGCCAGTTTGCTGGCATCTTTGGGAGCTAAAATGGTAGGAATCCATGTGAATAATTCCATCATCAGGGTACAATATCTAAAAAATATAGTGGTAATTGACGAACAGTTTTAAATATCTAACTTTTGTGGATGTTTTGGGAATATTAGTATTTTTAACAAATATTGCTGAAATCCAGAAATGTTGTCCTGGTCCTTTGAATCTCATTGATGTTAACAGTTAGTTTGTGTTAAACATTTACCCAAGAAAAAAAAAATTCTTTACATAACTCTGCATCAATTTCCTCTTTATCAACTGCACTGTGATCATAGAGCTATTTTGCATGCTGTGATCATAATAATAATAATAATGTGTGGACTTATATAGCGCACATATCCACCAACTGAGTGGTGCTCAAGGCGCATATTATTACCCCTGCTCATAAGGCTCATAAATCATGAATCCTGAAACCATCTCAGCTCCCTGGGGAGTATACAGCTCAATTGCTGCCATTACAGCGCATATAGGGCTAATCAACCCACTCTGCCCTCACAGGTACCCATTTAACCCCTGGGTGGAGAGAAGCAATTATGGTTAAGTGTCTTGCTCAAGGACACAAGTGTCACGGCCGCGATTCGAACCCACATTCTGCTGCTAACACCAGAACTTGAGTCCGGTAAGCTAGACCGCTCGGCCACGACACTCCATCATGGACCAAATAGACACGCAACTGTAACATGAATAGATTAAACTGCCTTATTTAAGTCGATATTTTATTTTTATTTATTTATTTGAACATACACTTTTAAAACAGTGGCACACGCCTACCCGGCGGTGCGTTCAAAAATACATCAAAAAGAACTACTGAAAACATTCTAAACATTTGAAAAACACTAGAAATCACCATAGCTAAAAAATGTTCAGAACCCAAACAAGCCTACAAGGTAAGTGCAGAAAAGTAAACATAAACATGGAGGCCCGTAAAAAATGCATTTTAGTCCCAAACACTTACAAGCACACTAATTTAATACTTTAATAATAAGATGGCGACGTTATACGGCTAGCTCGCACGTATACTGCCGTGACTTGTTTTGAATATATTCCGCCTCCCGCCGCACACCACGAACATACCATACACATACTTAGACCTACACAGGCCTACATATGCGCGACATTTGCACACTCATACCCATATAAAATATGAGATGAAACAAAAATATAAAATAGATATTTACATGTAATATACAAATAATAACACAGCATCGTAGATTGTAGTACATAACTAGTCACTATTCGATTTCAATACATTTCTTGTCTTCCAAGCGCGCTTTATAAAAGATTTACAGAACTTGTCAAAAATATAACCTATATTTACTGCATTATTTACATAGGATAAAGGTGTGCTACCAAGCGTAAGACTGTATTTAATATCTAGATTACCAGAAATAAATAGTTCCCAAACATCAACACAATCGTTTCTGAAAAGGTTATCTTGAAGCTTAGTATACTCATCGGATCTAATTGAATGGAGCGCATGACAAATAAATAGAAAGTGCTTCACATCTTCATCTCCATTATTGCACAGAGTACATGTCCCATCAATATCCGGTGTCCACCTACTGATTTTGCGGTCAAGTGGAAGGGTATTAGAGCGAATTTTAAATTTCAAACACGCGCCGTGAAAATCGGTTTTATCCAAAAGATAAGCCTCTAAGCCTGGATTATCTTTAATGGTCATGTAGTCTGCAAGGGACGTTTTACTGCATACCTTGTCCCTCCAATCATTTGCAGATATATAACAAATAATAGTCTTTACAGAATTAATCCAGTATGGATTCTGAGGTAATTTCCCTAACTTTGCACTATCAATAACATCAAAAAAGCCACATTTGCCTAAAACTTCCTGGGTGTGGCTCAAAAAATTGTAACGCAAGTTACTGACGTCATCTAAACTAATCATTGTATTTAACAAAGGTTTCGTCCACCGATGCATATCCAAGTTAACAACTCGCGCAAGAAATTTCATCCTAAGCGTATTTTGCATGGTAGAGATAGGGACCCAATCCAAGTCGCCATAAAGAGCTGCACGCGGCGTGTTGCGGGAGGCTTTCAGAACATAGCGCGCCATTTGTAACTGAAGCTTTTCGAATTTATCAACATCCGACTGACTACTAGGGATCCACACTGCGCTACCGTAATTAATTGATGGGAGAGCAATCGTTCGCCATAAAACATCACCATAGTAAACGCGATTAAAGTCATCAAAATTATCAATTACAGATTTGATATACGCAATTAGTATGTTACCTTTCTTGACAACTTCCTCAATATGTTGGTGGTCAGTAAGGTTACGAGAAATATACACTCCAAGATATTTATATTCCCTGGTTACTGAAATATATTTATCATCTAACTTCCACAATTTATCATTAACACGCTGACCTGAAACTAATACATTACATTTATCATGGTTAAAACTCATTTTCCAATCATTCGCAAATTCAGCTGCTACCTCCAACTTTCTATTCAATTCCTTTTCATCATTTGCCAATAAGACCACGTCGTCTGCCCAAAAAAGACTACCAACCCAAACATCGTGAATTCGCACACCCAAATCATGCTTCTTAAGTAACTTAGAAAATTCAGAGATAAAAATACAAAACAAAACCGGCGATAAAACACAACCTTGTTTAACTCCTTCATCAACATCAAAGAAATCAGTTTCGATATTTCCAAATTTTACTTGTGCCTGAACATTATCATAAAGAGTGTCAATCAACCTCCAGATACGACCCCTTAGACCTGACTTCCATGCTGCCATCAAAAGACCATCCCTCCACACTGTGTCGAACGCCTTACGGAAGTCTAAGAATGCCATATATGCTTTCTTACCTTCCGCTAAACGACACGCATTAATACTCTTCAGTGTAAAGATGTGGTCTTCGCAGCGATATGATGAACGAAAACCTCCTTGAACCTCTGACAATACATTTGAACTTTCTAGGTGTTTTGAGATACTCATTGCAATAATCCTATTAAAAATTTTTGCAACACACGACGTTAATGAAATCCCCCTATAGTTATTAAGGTCCTTCGGATCACCTTTCTTGAAAATGGGGACAATAATGCCACGATACCATTCCGCTGGAATCTTCTCAAGTTCTATAAATTTGGTGAACATATCCAAAAGTGTGATTATTGTAGAAATTATGGCTGCTTATACACAGTGAATAGCTGTTGTATTAGAACTTCAGATACTTTCTGTTAATCTTTTTGGTTATGTGGCTTGCTTCAATATCTTTCTTAAAGGGAAGGTGTAACAGTGGTCCAGCTTGATTCAAAGAATTCAAGCATATACATGTATGTTAAAGCAGATTTGCCCAAATTACCAAATACCACTGCTGTACCTTCCCTAACAATATCTGTGCCAAATTGGATGAAGTAGACTTCATTTAAGTTATCAACCCTTTTTCCAAACAAGTTCCCTGGATATCTAAGCTAATTGTAGCCTCCCCCGCCATGTTTGCAGAAATTGTGTTTTCTCAATTCTGACTCAAATTCACCTGAAGAGAGCAAACATGAATGTGTTCCTGTTGTTAGGTTGCTGCATTTTTATTTTTATTTTTACTAAATTTGGTAAATTTCATACATGTATTTACTATCCTTTAGGGTCTGCATCCTGCCCAGTCGATGAAGAGGAACCTTTGATGAGGAACCTTTGATGAGCAACAACCAGCTTTGAAGTCGTCATCAATGGGCAGGAGCATGCTCTGCTACAGGTAATACCATTGGAATGGAAACTTACACTATGATGACATGTTTATAGTTGTGCTTGCATCCCTTAGACCAAAACATTAACGATGATGAGCACATGTTGTTATAGTTTGAAAAAAAAATACAGCATCCTTTGATTATTGTTGCTGTTGTATGATGTTGTCATGGGGGTCCCCCTCCTGAACAATTAATACCATCTTGCCACATGGGGGGATGCCTGACTGTGGTCATGTTGGTGTTCTTGAGTCATTTCAATACTGCAAAATGATACATGTGCAGCTATCATAAAATAATTCCTTAATCAGCCTAGTATTGTCACCTTCACTTCCAATATGCAGTGGATATATACATCGTCACTCAGGCTTGCTCTTTTTACTACCTGTAATCGTATTTGTTAGTCTTCAAGTATTTGGTCACACTCAAACACCCAAATAGGACCTTATGAACAAGAATACATTTACATTTATTCCCCTATTCCAAGATTGGAATGCACTTAATCATCAATATTTGGAATATGAACATTTAAATCTGAAGTCCTAGGACACTAAAGACAGTTGGATATGGGTCTAGATAAAATGTACATGTAGATCTAGATGTGACCACTAAGATCCTTTCACTGGCTTTACATGGACTTTGGTTTAGTCTGACAATCAAGATCACTGATTCCCATTGTCATGGCAACCATGCCATGTCTTTGATAATAATAATGAAGTTTTAGGGGCGGGGACCAGCCCTGAATAGGTATAGAGAAAACCTACGTAGTCTGGTAGGGACTAAAAAGCCAACCTACATACACTGTACATGTACATTGGTTTATACATGCTAATGCTATACTTAACTCTGTTTTAATCCGTTTTTCCTAAATGTTGCTTCCCCACATTATCTACCTGTAAAGACCAAAATGTGTGCTTTTGATTTAACTTATTAGAAAGGTCATTCACAAGATGGAAACCAGCAGAAACATGGCTTGTCAAACGGGAATTTAGAAACTACATCATGGACAAAAGTGGACAAAAGTTGTGCCAAAGGATCACTCCCAAGTAAGGATATAAAGCAATAACTTGTTTACACTTGTTTAATCATGATGAGTGATACAAGATTTCCATCCATCCTATTTCTTCTACCTTTTCCTCTGCAAACCCTACTTAAAATTAGTGTGTAGATGTCAATTTGTCAAGTAAATGTAATAAAATTGAACAATTCATTTCCATGACACTTTGTAAGTATTAATTAAAGCTCCACAAGGAGAAATATACTTTTGTGATTTGTGTGTGCGACTTGTTGTGTGAAGGCTATAGTAAACCCTACAGAGCCCTTCTTTTGTCATACTTTTTTCATCCAATTTTCTTTCTTTTGTCCCACTTTTTATTTCTTGAAATGTCGGTCCAACTTTTGTCCTACTTGGTCATATGAGTCTACTGAAATGCCTGAAATCACATTTACATTTGTATTTTGTTTAAGTATGGGTTTGCTAGAAATCCTGCTATTGTTATACATTGTTCATTATATCCTTATAATCATCTCAAAACTGTTTTAAGCAGGATTGTTTTTAGATATGAAAAAATAACTCTTTTAAAATTCTTAAGAGTTTGAAAATATGACGGATAATGTTATTGACCTTCACCTGACTGGTGTTGCCCTTGATCCTTAAATGTGTAAATGATCATCTGGGGACCATCTGAGGTTAACAAATTGTCTGAGACATGTGTAAACCAGAATTGATTTGTATTGAATCACAACTAAATACAAACATTGCAATTATGTACAGTGAGAAGGAATCACTATGCTGTTTAAGTCTCACAATCAGGAGTGTGGTCAACAACACCACCATGCCTGATCAATGGTTTGTGTGGATGTCCATTATTTGCTTCATGTGCTGTGGCAACCATTTAACCATTTAGTGTGGGAATCTTTTAATAGTCTTAGCTATTTGTAGAACACTTGATGAATTTAAAAAAATGCAGGAATACATAATTCATTAATCCTCACAAGATTAGCATTGCTATCACAGGATGCACTTGCAGAGATGAGAACATCATTATGCACTTAAATATGAAAACACTCAACAAGTCATAATAATATATTTATTGTTTTAACATTTTGTAGCCAAGCAGACTGTGGAGACCTTTATTCTAAAACATCATAATACTTGCTGTCGTTCCACTAAAGGAAACAAAATCAGAGCAGTCAAAACCAAGATATTCAACGAGAGACAAAAACAAATAGGAGAACAAGTGAGTAAAAGTTTATTGTTTTGTTCTTTTATAATATTGTAACGAAACATGCATTTTGGCGCGCTTGGCTGGCCATATTTAGAGTGGCTGGTTCTCGTACGGCGATCCATTGTACCGTGCGCGTGGTGTACTGGCTGGTACCCCCAGCCAGTGCGTGTGCGCGAGGACATGGGATATAAATGTGTAGCCCATGTGTTCGCCCTCTTTCTGCTAGAAGCTGGCGTCGAGTGAAAGTCGCGCTTTCTGCTTATAAAGTTCGGTGTGTGTCAGTAATTGTACCTAAACAGTAGGCACGGGAGTTTGGATTGGGAGGACAGCTAGAAGAGGCCACTGGGTGAGTGTGCGTCGCCGGGAATCTCTATTAGTTACGAATTATTGCATCCAATAACAATGTCAAATTATCAACGTTAATCCACCTATAGAACTGTAATTAACTAGTAATTGATTCACCTAATTAGGACTAGAACTTCAACCGCCTATTCACCTAAGTAGGACATAACACCTAAACAGGTTTCCAATTATATTTATTAATATACGTTTTGGAGTAATTAAAACAGTCACTTCAGATGAACAGTTGTCCGTCCCCACTTATTAAAGTCAGTCCCCTACCCCTGAGTTGTTGCGTGAGCGTGAGAGCGCGACCGAGTGTGAGCGATCCCAGGTGCCGGGGGTAGATTTCCCCCAAACGGAACTGCCCTTACGGTGTTCTTGATAGCCGCTCGTCAGGAAGGCCGAAGCCCTAAGGAGAACGCGCGGGGAGTGCGCTACAAATGGTGTCAGGAAGTGGGATCGGCACCGGGATTAATCACTGAAAGTACATCACAACAAAAACCAACAACCACCTGTATAGCTACAGATGACCCAACCTAGGTAGGCGTAATGGACCAAAAGCAGTTAGCGGAGAGAGCACAAGCAGCACCGTTAGGAGTGAGTCAACGGTCACGTGGAGAAAGGCGTCAGTTGGAGGCATTGACAGAACAACTTCGAGGGGAGTTATGTCAACTGCAGGAGCAACTAGACTCTCTACAGAAAAATAGGTCACGAGTCCCGAGTCGTCAGGGATTTGCCGGGACGGGTGGAGATGTTAAGCCACGACCGACAGGTATGGGAGACCTTGAAGGCGAGGATTTTGGGAGAACTTCAATGGCAGTTAATTTTGGCGATACAGAGAGCAGCATGCTTTCATCGATTACACCTGTGCGAGGGTGCAGACCGACACCTAAACCCAGGACCAAATATCCTACAGCATCGACTGTGTTGACGGCACCTACAAATACACCAGTTGCATCTTTCACGTCGATTGATACATCCAACCGAGACGGGCTGCATGGTGATGACTCATCAAGGGGCTGGTCATCGATAGAGAGGAATGACTCCTTGAAGGGAACTGAACAAACCAAGAAATCTTCGAGTGAGGACAGCTCGGGCCTAGATAGGCGAGGTTTGAGGGCTGAAGAGAAAGATAATGGTCGTATTGCTGCGACGTTACGACGACCTAATATCGTACCCGATAGGTACAATGGGAAGACTTCATGGAGAGACTTTTTGCAGCACTTTGAGGCGTGCAAGCTCGCAAATGAATGGACTGATGAGCAGCCTAAAGTTTTTTTAGCTGCCAGTTTACAAGGGACATCAGTAAAGGTGTTGGGGAATCACATCTGCTGGTAGTGGAGAGATGACATATTCAGAGATAAAAGGCCAGTTGGAACAGAGGTTTGGGCCAGGTCAGTTGTCGGAAAACCATCTAATGGAGCTGCGTTGTAGACGACAAGGGCCGAAGGAGACACTGAGAGAACTTGGTCAGGCAATAAGGGAGTTGGCCACACTAGCCTATCCAGAAATTGCGGATGAGGGAAAGGATCGCCTTGCCAGGGGTCATTTTTCCGATGCAATAGAGGACCAAGCTATCCGTGAGGGGATATTCCGTGCACGGCCAAATACGCTTGATGAAGCGATAAGAGCAGCGATGGCGACTGAGAGTTTCTTAAAGGTGGAAGAACAACGGTCTGGTCGTAGGCCAAAGTTCGCCAGAATGATGGAAGGAGAAACAGATGGTCCAGATTCCATGGAGAGGCTGGAAAAGATGGTGACGGAAAGCCAACGACAGATGACTCAGGCCATACAAGATGCTCAGATGGAGACCCGAGCCTGGGTGAAAAATCTAGTGAAGGGACAGACTGCAGGTGAAGAGAGTCACCATTGGAAAGAGAAAATAAATGACGAACGTGGCACCTATCGTAGACACCGACCTATGGAAGAAGTTGTGTGTTTTAGGTGTGAGAGGAAAGGACACTTCGCACGCAACTGCAGGCGACCTGCAGAGCACAAACGCAAGTCGGAAAACGGACTGCAGCTGACTCCGAGGCCCGGGGGAAAGCTGGGAGAACAAGAGGGCCAAGAGAGTATAACACACGAAAAATCACAGTAAAGGAAGGTCTAAAACTACCGTCAATGAAGGCAACAAGGGGCATGTATGTGCCTACAGTGATAAGAGGGCAACATGCTAAGTTACTTATAGATACTGGTGCGACAGACACATTTCTTTCATCTACCTTGTATTTCAAGATTTCACCTGAGAGAAGGCCGCATCTTAAATCAGATGGAACACGTATCAGGAATGCTGATGGTACAGGGATAGTAACGTTGGGAAGCGCCTGGATGGAGCTGCAGGTGGGGAAAACTACTCATCCAGTGTACGCCACCTTTGGAAATATTCCATCCCTGGATGGCATCCTCGGTATGGATTTTCTGTTGCCAACGTGTGGGGCACTGGACTTCAAAACACTGGAGCTGACAGTGAATGGAGAAAAAGTGAAATGCAGCGATGGATTAGGGGCATCGCTTTGTGCGAGAATAGTTGTTGGACGAACAACCAGGGTGCCGCCTGGGCATGAAGCCATCGTGCCGGGACATGTCACAGGGAAGATAAAGATGAGTGGCACCGGAGTCATTGAGCCAGTCGACCGTAATGAGATTGCCGATAAGGGAATGCTGGTGGCACGAACGGTAGTGACTGCTAACCAGAGTGTTTTGCCAATTCGTGTGTTCAACCCTTGCAGGAGAGAGTGTGTAGTCCGCAGAGGCACTATGGCTGGTTACCTTACACCTATAGCTGAGGAGGAGATTGAAGCAACGCAAGGCGTACAAGGTCATGGGGCTGACTCACTAGATGTGCCCGACCATCTAGCTGACCTCTTTAACAGGTGTAAGAAGGAAGTTGAACCGAAGCATCACAGTGACATTGCAAAATTGTTACGAAATTACCAAGACGTTTTTTCTAAAGGCGACTGGGACATAGGTCGCACTGACAGAGTCAAGCATCACATCAGTACAGGTGATGCAGCGCCTGTGAAGCAGAGACCAAGACGATATTCACCTATGGAACAAGAAGAGATAGCACGACAAGTCCAGGATCTACTTAGTAATGGGAGAATAGAGCCCTCCGACAGCCCTTGGGCGTCGAATGTAGTTCTTGTAAACAAGAAAGATGGAACTAAGAGGTTCTGTGTGGACTATCGTCGCTTGAACTCGCTGACTGTGAAGGATGCGTATCCGATACCGCGCATCGATGATACACTGGACACCTTAACAGGGGCGAAGTGGTTTTCTACCTTGGATCTAGCTGCGGGGTATTGGCAGGTGGAGCTTGACGAGGACGCAAAGAAGAAATCAGCATTCGTCGTCCGCGGAGGTCTGTACTGTTGGCGAGTCATGCCATTCGGCCTCTGTAACGCCCCCTCGACATTCGAAAGGCTCATGGAACGAGTGCTGGCGGGCCTACAATGGGATATGCTGTTAGTGTATTTGGATGACGTGATCATATTTGCAAATACAGTACAGGAAGAGCTGTTTCGCCTGGAGGTGGTATTCCAGCGCCTACGAGGGGCAGGTTTGAAGTTAAAGCCCAAGAAGTGTGAACTATTCAAGCAACAGGTGCTATACCTCGGGCATATCGTGTCAAACAAAGGTGTTGCGACGGATCCAGAAAAGATAAAGGTGGTACGTGAATGGCCAACACCTACGACGGTGACCGAAGTGCAAAGCTTCTTAGGACTAGCGTCGTACTATAGGCGTTTTGTTAAAGGATTCGCTGACATAGCCAGGCCATTGCATCGCTTGACAGAGAAGGGGAGACAGTTTGAATGGGATGATCAATGTGAGACTGCATTCCAAAGGCTGAAGGGACTGCTACAAGAAGCACCTATACTGGCTTATCCTAACCCTGCGGAGGAGTACATACTCGACACGGATGCTAGTAACCTTGGAATAGGCGCTGTCTTATCTCAGATGGTTAACGGACAGGAGAGGGTTATCGCCTACGGTAGCAGAGTCCTCAGTAAGCCGGAGAAAAACTATTGCGTGACACGTAGGGAACTACTGGCCATAGTGGTGTTCTTAAAGCGGTATAGACCCTACATATATGGAAGAAAGATTACCATTAGGACCGACCACGGGGCTCTTAGGTGGCTTCTCAACTTTCGGGATTCACAGGGACAAATTGCCCGTTGGTTGCAAGTAGTGAGTGAGTATGATTTTACCATAGTACATCGGGCAGGCAGGTCACATGGCAATGCGGATGGCCTTTCGCGTCGACCATGCGCCCAGTGTGGACGAGAGGAAGAAGAAATAATACAGAGCACCTGTGCAGGTGATGAACATAGTGACATAGAACAACCAGACATCAAGAGGGAACCTACAGCAAGGATTGTGACAATAAGACCAACAGTTACGCGTGAGGTGTGGACTAAATCACAAGAGGATGATCAAACTCTTGGATGGATCGTTAAGGCGAAACGAGGTTCCAATGTGAGGCCAGACTGGTCAGAGATTACATCTGATTCTCCTACGGTGAAGGCGTACTGGTTGTTGTGGGAACAAATAGAGATTAAAGACGGACTCCTATGCAGGAGGTGGGAATCTGATGACGGACGGCTAGTAAGGCATCGGGTTATAGTGCCGAAACCGCACCGCGAAGAGGTGGTGAACGAACTTCATGGTGGAAAGACAGAAGGACATCTGGGTCAGAAGAAAACATTGGCAAAGGTACGGCAGAGATTTTATTGGGCCGGGATGAGTGCAGATGTTAGGTCCTTCGTCAGACAATGTGACATATGCGCCTCAAAGAAGTCACCTACAAGGACAAGAAAGGCTCCGCTGCAGCAGTATGCTGTAGGCGCACCTATGCAGCGCGTAGCATTAGATATACTCGGACCCCTCCCAGAGACGGAGCGAGGCAACAGGTATATTTTAGTTGTCGGTGATTACTTTAGTAAGTGGGTCGAGGCGTACCCAGTACCCGATGAGAAGGCAGAGACGGTGGCTCAGAAGTTGGTTACAGAGTTCGTGTGTAGATTTGGAGTACCTATTGAATTGCACTCGGACCAGGGGAGGAATTTCGAGTCTCGGGTCTTTGTGGAGATGTGTGAAATCCTTGGAATCAAAAAGACACGGACGACACCGTACAATCCTAAATCAGACGGGATGATCGAGCGTTTTAACAGGACATTGATTGGCATGATATCCGTGATGATAGAGCCCCATAAAAAGCAGCGTGATTGGGATGAGAAGGTGGCATTCGCGACGTTCGCCTACCGTGCATCACCACATGAATCTACGGGGGAAACACCTAATTTGTTAATGCTAGGGCGAGAGGTTTTCGTACCGTTGGACTTGACAACTCCAGTTGTATCGGAAGTGGAGGAAATGAATGTTACCTGTGATTTTGCTTACCGGCTGAGAGAAGGGATGCAGTTGGCACATGAACGGGCCAGGGAGCACCTAAAACACACTGCTAGGCGGCAGAAGAGGTACTATGATCGAAAGACCTGTACAACGTCGCTCAATGAAGGACAGTTTGTTTGGCTATATAATCCTAGCAAAAAGAAGGGCCTATCACCTAAATTACAACGTCGATGGGAAGGACCCTATCTAATAATCAAAAGACTGTCTGACGTCACCTTCAGGATACAGAGGAAACAAAAGGGCAAGAAGAAAGTTGTTCATTTTGATCGGCTAAAGCCCTACACAGGAAAACCACTCGAAACATGGGATTCAAGTGGGCCACCTGATGAAGCGCCTTGTCAAGTACAGATACAACAGGCTGATACAGAAACAGAAGAAGAAGACAGGGAAAATGTTGAAGTATTAATGCAGACACCAAGTGAGTGTGTAGAAAAGGACGACAGTGAGAGACAGGAGGGTTTACAGGCGACGGAAGAATCAGAACAAGATGCGTCAGTGCAAGATGGGGGAATAATGCTTGGCACCCCGGATATAGTACAACCTACGGTAGGACGAAGGAATCCGCCAAGACAGCGTCGTAGGCCGCAACGCTTTTTGTAACGAACAAGAACAATACTGGGCAGCAATGGGGGAGATATCTTCACAGGGCACGGATGTCTGATGAGTGTGTGAATGAGTTTGAGTTCCTGAAACCCCATAATCTTTGTATAAAGAAGCATATGTGAGGGCTAACCAGAAGTTTATTTCTGTTGTTTTATCAACAGAATCGCTGTAAATATGGGCAGAGATTCCCCGGTGAAGAGGACACCACGAGACCTTCAGGAAGCAGACACAGTGGAGTGTCCAAAGTGTGGTGATGTGTTCCTGCACAAAAGAAGTCTGGAGAGACACCTTAGAGTGGAACATGGCCCACAAGTGTTTTATTGGTGTGGACGTTGTGAGCACAAGAACAACCGAAGAGACAATCTACGTGCGCACTACCGTGACTGCCACTCTTCCCACCTAGACGAAGTGAGTGAAATTAGTGCAGAGACCTATGAGAACAGAAGGCGCGGTAAGCACACTGGAGGTGAAGGAAAATCCACACATACGGCTAAGAAAGAAGAGAAATTAAGGCACAATGAAGAGAAATCGGGAGGCAGACGAGGTGAGAAAACACGCTCTGCTGGGCGGAGTGATGTAAAGTCTGCTGAAGGTGCCACCAAACGTAACCGAGAAAAGAGTGACGAGGACAAGACGCCAAAGAAGCGACCTAAAGAGGTAAAGGCGCCAGCAACTGTGTCCAGAGCACCTGAGGAGGTAGAGGCGCAGATCAGCACAAGCTGCAGTGTTCGAGGCAAGGGAAATCCCGAACAGGAACCTGCTGGGTCAAGATTAGAAGCAATGAATGCTGAGGGCAACAAAACCACCGAGGAAATAAATATAGAGCTGGAATTAGCGACAGTATTTGGCAACAGCGAGACCGAAGAAGCGCCTGAGATAGCACTATCGGCGACACCTACGATGTGGGAGGAAGACGAAAACTCGCAAAGTGGAGAGCCACCTAAGTTGTCAGGAGGAAAGCCTCTCAGCATGATCAGGTTGTTTCGAGATCTCAACGAAAGAGAAGACAGGCATAGGGAGGAAGCTGCAGGAGAAGAAGAAAACGAGACCCTGCCAACCTTTTCTACACCTTTGCGTCTAGACAAGCTGCTACCAGGACAGGTAGTTAGGTGGAGGGAGACAAAGACGACTTACCTTCACAAAACTGAGGACAAGATTATTAAGGGAGAAACCGTACGGGAGTACGACGTGGTATACTTGAGACCTTGCACAAAGCCAGTGCCAAAGAACGTACCTCAAGAGGAGAATCATCGCCTGTGTAGATTGGTGAGAATCGACGGAGAGCAGGCAGGTGCACCGTATGCGGACCATGATCTCGTTGAAGCCATGATTGGCAATGTTCAGCGTGTAACGGAGACTGAAACACGAGAGGTGTACAGCGGAGACCGGAAATTGACAAAGGATAAGACCAAGCGCATCTTCGACGTCAATTTCACGGCTGGTGTTGTCAAGCATGTGTATTAGCTGTTGCTAGACGAGTTTTGATCATTCGTGTGGATCGCAGTGAACTTTATTTTTAAGTGTTCAAGTGTTTCTTCAAGAACTTTAGTACCGTTTCACTATGGACGTTCTGTGCACCTGTAGGGGTCCTTTAAGGCGATCGAGTGTAATTTTATATATCTTGATGATGTCTTTAAAGTTTTAAAGTTTAACTTGTTATGCCAAAGTTTTATATTTTTGAAACAAAGTTTTTGTTTATTTGAAATCATTCTATTTTGTAAGAGATAAAGCTATATTCTGACTGTATAAAGACCTACACAGGTCACATTTAATTACTGTATAACATTTAGGGGCGCCTATTAGGACACAGCACCTTAAGGATTAAGGATTAGAATTATCCAATGTTTCTTTTGTTTTGTTAAGTTTTAGGTCAAAGGGACTGACCAAACTTGAGGCGCGGCTGTGTAACGAAACATGCATTTTGGCGCGCTTGGCTGGCCATATTTAGAGTGGCTGGTTCTCGTACGGCGGTCCATTGTACCGTGCGCGTGGTGTACTGGCTGGTACCCCCAGCCAGTGCGTGTGCGCGAGGACATGGGATATAAATGCGTAGCCCATGTGTTCGCCCTCTTTCTGCTAGAAGCTGGCGTCGAGTGAAAGTCGCGCTTTCTGCTTATAAAGTTCGGTGTGTGTCAGTAATTGTACCTAAACAGTAGGCACGGGAGTTTGGATTGGGAGGACAGCTAGAACAGGCCACTGGGTGAGTGTGCGTCGCCGGGAATCTCTATTAGTTACGAATTATTGCATCCAATAACAATGTCAAATTATCAACGTTAATCCACCTATAGAACTGTAATTAACTAGTAATTGATTCACCTAATTAGGACTAGAACTTCAACCGCCTATTCACCTAAGTAGGACATAACACCTGAACAGGTTTCCAATTATATTTATTAATATACGTTTTGGAGTAATTAAACAGTCACGTCAGATGAACAGTTGTCCGTCCCCACTTATTAAAGTCAGTCCCCTACCCCTGAGTTGTTGCGTGAGCGTGAGAGCGCGACCGAGTGTGAGCGATCCCAGGTGCCGGGGGTAGATTTCCCCCAAACGGAACTGCCCTTACGGTGTTCTTGATAGCCGCTCGTCAGGAAGGCCGAAGCCCTAAGGAGAACGCGCGGGGAGTGCGCTACAATATTCTACAACTGTTATGGGTGCCCTTTCCTTTAAAGAAATAGTTTATTGTTGGTGTTGCAAAAGATTCAGTGCTCTGGTTAAATCTACTCATATCAAAATTCAAACCCAAGTGAAAATAGTTAGTGAGAAGTATGGTTAGCTAGCACTGCTAAATGTTGCATGTTCATTTGGTTACAATAATGTGCTGTTGTAAACAGCATGGTTCTATTGTACAAATGTATCTTAAAGGAGAATATTAGGCACAGAAGAGCATTAAATTTGAGAGCATTTTACCATGAGTCAACTGTAGAGGTTTATCGGCAATGCATACTGTTGAAATCACTTGATTAGAATTGAATTGTCCTGTACGTACTTGTAGAAAAATTACTTGCTTATTAGTGTGTTTTCTTGGCAAACAATAAAAACTACCAATATAACAATGTAGACTAATACGCATTACTACAGGCTAGTGGCACACTTCATGTAGGTAATAGATTTCTTATTTTACATATTGAATTGACATGCATGACCTTTAAAGCATTTCGGCTGGTAGGCGGGAAACCACTAAAAAGTAATAGCACGAGTGACGTCTTTCTAAGACTTGTTATCTGGAATTGTCTCTTTACAGCATTCATGTACGTCTGAGTAGCAGACTGTATCATACTGTAGAACTCGTAGATACGATAGGATGTGCTACCCACTACCTAGACTGAAGATCTGACGTCATACTTTGAGGCTCATGAATTATGCCAGATACTGGAGATTCAGTTTTGATCTTGGGTGATGGCTAGTGTGTGAACCTCAAAGCGTGATGTCAGATCTTCAGCACAACGTATCCAATGAAATCCCTTGAATGGTACAGCCAGAGCCTGTAAATTCATGCGCCATGTTGCTTATCATAATTTGTACATGTATATGTCCTCAAATTTGTCTGAAAAACAAAGAGATGAGGCTCATGCATTTTGTGTAACAAATGGTCCAATATCATGACCTGGGGATCCTTGACTTTCAACTTTGAATTGTTTGGATACACAATGCCCTGAAAAAGTGCACCTAATTTGATTTAGTGTTGGCATTTTCACTAGTGTAGAGGGTGGGTTCCATTGGGATGCGAATAACTTGACAGGCCTCTGGACAATCCACATATGTTATTGAAAATAAAATAATTTTATTTTAGAATTTCTAAGTATTTTTTAATGATTTATTTATTATTTTATATTTAGCATTGGTTGCAATGGGAGTTTATTTAGTGGAGTGCACTAAATAATCAAAATGGTGGCGTCCATGGTTTGTGTTGACCATGGGATTTAAACACATGTTTTTTGTGTACAATATCAATAAGCCTGGTGATAAATGTAAAATTTATAAACAGAAAATTTACTCATTGTATTTCAGGTCTTTATTGCAGGAAATACAGAACAGTTTCAGGACAGTTACAATAAAAAAGGTATGTGGATTAGTTACAAAATGACGCAATTGATACTGTGGCAGGAAATCCTAAGCCTGAT
Organism: Zoroaster sp. YZ-2022; assembly: GCA_029582265.1. Classification (NCBI taxonomy): domain Eukaryota; kingdom Metazoa; phylum Echinodermata; class Asteroidea; order Forcipulatida; family Zoroasteridae; genus Zoroaster; species Zoroaster sp. YZ-2022. The sequence goes on along the minus strand of CM055833.1, from coordinate 21,001,746 downwards.
TACTTTCTCAGACCGGAGATGATCCTCAGAGCAATCTCAAGGCCAAGGTGCAAGTCCGTTTTGGAGGAAATCTACCGTTGATTGGTAATTGATTGGCAATCCCTTTGTCGGTCCACAGTTACCTTAATTAAGTCCACACTTCTCCTGAGGACGATCAGAGCACACTGATCGAAGAAGGACGTAACGAAAGTGTGACTGGCAAAAGGTCGTAAGCAATTAATGTGCAAAATTGTATTTAAAGAAAACTGAGTCGTTTTTCTGCCATTTATACGTCATTGTAGGAATGTTAAAGTCCGCAAGGGAATGGAAAAACATGTCTTGGGAGTAATTCCTGCAACAAATATATAACAGTTATGCCCTACTTTTTTTCAATGGAGCCATTTAAATTGCTTACAACCTTCTGCTGGGACAAAAAGTTGTTCTTTGTGTGCCCGGAATAAGGTCATAGAGCCTTACGACCTTCTACCTGGCGCTGGACGATATGGGGATGCAGGATTGGGGGATTTTTCCTTTCCTTTGTAGTCTATTTACGCCATGAAACAACTCACTTTTTATAGTTTTCCCAAGAAATGTTCATATTATGAGGAGGAATGTTGGTTATTTGCCCACTTAGCGTATGTTTCATTATGCATATATGCCATATTTTCTGTCAATCCGGATCCGCCCCTAACAGGGGTAACTTTGTAAAACTCTCATATTGTCATAATAAGAAATAAGAAGTATTTTTGAAATTTTCATGGAGCAAACAATTTTTTGTTTTAGAATCATTGAAAGGAAAACACTGAACACTAGGAATAAAGTGATATATGCATGATGCCTGGTTATCCATTTGAAACTGCACATAACATGATAGATAAACAAAGTATGTTTAAACCTGTCATTTTTCAGTGGGGCAATATTTTTTCCCAGAAATATTACCTGTGGAATACACTAGATGTCCTGAGTGTTTCCCAAGTCAGATTAGAATTAAAATTGTTTCTTTAAAGGGTGCACTCCACTAAATAGTGAGAAATTCTTTGTTTTTCTGAAAAACAAAGATTTTAGGGCCATACATTTGAGAGATTGTGTAAAAATGGTCCAATATCATGACCTGGGGATCCTTGACTTCCATTTTTGAGTATTTTGGATACACAAGGCCCTAAAAAAGTGGTCATTATTTGATTTCAAGCGTAAGGCCTTTCTCCAAAATGGATGCTTGTTAGTATGGGTATTTTCACTAGTGTAGAGGGAGGTTTCCATTGGGATGAGAATAACTCGACAGGCCTCTGGAAAATCAACATTTAATTGAGAAAACAAATAATAAATAAAAGGTCAGACATCAATCAATATTTTTTTTTTTTGATTTTAAACATTTTAAGATTTCTAAGTATTTTTTAATGACTTTTTAATATTTTGTATTTAGCATTGGTTGCTATAGCAGTTTATTTATTGGGGATCACCCTATATAATCAAAATGGCGGCGTCCATGAAGTGTGTTGACCGTGGGATTTAAAGAAGTTTATTTAGTGGGATACACCCCTGTCTCTTTTCTTGAGGATGGGGTACTTGTCTAGCCACAACCCAGTAGTCTTAAGCTAGGTTCGTCCGAACGTTAAACGAATAGTGATGTCAAAAAAGTTGAACACATTTCAACTTGCACGAATCATTTGTCGCGAAAGATGCATACATCACACTTTCTGCAATTACTTTTAGTCATGAATTGGTGCATTGCTCCTATTTTATGAAATGTATTGGAAGATTTAACCATTGATAGCCATTTTATGAGACTTTGAAGGTCAATAACCTTTACTTTAAAAAGTAAGTTTCTCATAAGAGACCCAATGCCGTCTTTGAGCGGTTAATTTAAAAAAAAAATGAATGAATGTTGGCTCTAGCCTCTGATTACAATATTGAACTTGAGGTTTACAAATAAAATAGAAATGTGAATTCAGAAGAAAACAACCCATGTTGCTCGTTTGTTTTGTTTTGGTTTCTGGTATTTACATATTTGTATTTTAATAAGGGCAAATGAAATTGATTGACCATGTTTGAAAACAAAATAAATATATAAAGATCAGATTTGGGATTCGCACCTGTAACCTCTCCGCTACCATTCCAGTGTTCTTCAGTACATGCTTTGTGACTATTACCATACTTGCCCAGGAGGGGCTAGCCCCCTCCCAAAAAAAAATAAATAAAATAAAAATAACAACCTGGAAAACGTATATCGCCGATTCTGAACCCCTAGTTGGGCTACATGTATGTAAACATACCTCCAGTTGTAATTGTATGGGTGCGAATCCTAGGGGATGGGGTTAGGTATGTATTTTAGCCCAGGTATCTATTTCGTCAGATCACCCAAATATTGTACAAATGTAAATTGAACTATTTATTTTATGAGAGCATTGGGATAGTTCAAGTTAAGTACTGACCATGAAGCCCATTAACACAGGTTGGTGTAAAGATATTAAACAAAGCTCAATAACTTTTAAATGACTATTTATAAACATGTGTAATTTCAAGAAAAGAGAAATAAATGCATATTATTATCATATGATCATTTTACAGTTATCCTTCAAATTACATTATGTTGTTTCGTATCTGTGTAAATTGAAACAGTTTAAACTGGAGTTTTTATTTTATTGTTTTCCATAGGATTCTTAATACATACATGTAGAAGGCGTGCTTATCTCATCAGACCCGGAATCCAGGTTATATTTGATCGGACACTTTTCGTATCAAAAGGACTCATCAAAAAGTTGGGTCACACTAATTTTGACCCGGAATTAGATCAGCCGATATGATCCAATTCCGGGTCAAAATTCGTGACCCGGTCATTCTGACAATGAAAGTGTCAGCATAAGATTTGACTTTGTGCATAACTTTGTGCATAACTTGAAAACGGTAATCAAAAAGACGGTATGTACACGGACCCTAGTCGACGTATTTAGTATTTTTTGTGCAGCACAGCACGGAACTAGATCATAATAATTGTACACTCCGGTCCGCCCGTAAAAAACCACTGAGGATAGGGCGACAGTTAGTGTTAAGTTTATTTTATCTTTGGGAGTTTTACCTATAGTCTTTATATACACTCACTGGCCAAAAGTATTTTCAAATTTCAAAAAGTCTTTGGTGTGAATTTCAATGTTGCAATACTTATTGCCAGTGAGTGTATAGAAAACAATAGTGTTTTTCATTAGTGTTAATAATTTAAATGAAAGGCGCAATATCGTCACGATCAACAGGGCATGGAATCGGAGTGCTCGTTTCAGATTAACTCAGTGACTGAAAATAATACCCCACATGATAAGGTCAAATTACCTTTGCTGCTGCATACATGAGTCAGTAATTTTCAGTTACTGTGTTCATTTTAAACTAGGACACCTATTCCATGCCCTGTTGAAAGTCTGCTTTGATCGTGACAATACTGTCCCTTTAAGCTAGAAAACAATAATACCATCTATAATGGCGACCAAAACTGTTGGCACACCTTGACACAGTAACATAACTTTATGAGAAGAAATCCCCCTCCCCTTGTCCACTGTTTGTTGTTAAGTGATATCACACTGCGAAATGTTTCCAATAACAATTTGTGTGTTGTGGCGGTGTGCCAACAGGTTCTGCACACCATTGGTCTCTGTTTTGAGCTTGTATATCATGTACCTTCAAAATCATTTCATGGGTGGCATGTTGCTATTGTCGGTATTGCTTTACCATTTTGGACTCTGATTTTAATACTTCACTTATTTCAGAAGTATATTCATTTATATAAATATTTCATTGATACATAATAACCTCGACTATACTATTATTGAAGACAAACTCATTTATTGCCAACACAATATCACATTATTTGATTAACAGAAAGGGCCTACAATCGTACATGGTCATTCCTGTGAGAATAAAGATTGTTATCCTAATATGTATTCTGTGCATCAAGCAAAAGATCACTAATCTACATGAAGATGGGTGCGATTTCGACAATACTTATCCTTTAAATAATTACTTGGTAGACCGTTCATCTGAAGTTTGGTAGATAGGGTTAATCGTGACATTTGACAGGGCATATTATTTTAAGCGCCCTCTGTATTATTCAGTAGATACATGTGTGGGGAAATTTGAATTACAAAATCATTCGATAGAGAACACTTGAGTGCATTATAATGTATACAATAATAACAAAAATATAAAGAAAAACACTTGTATGAGTGCAACTCATTTACCTATGTGCACGTGTTCAGTTTGTTTTGTGAAATAAATAAATAAAAAAACAATAAAAAATGAATAAATAATTGTGGGCCCGCTTATTTTGGTGTCATCAATCGGTTTGTTATGCTACCTGGATTGCAATGGACCATTAAAATATTCCTATGAGGCCAAAATGAGGCAAAAATCACTTTTCCACTGATGCCAATGATGCTAGATTCATTCAACCGGCGTGTTCCTCTGAACAACAAAAGACACCATTGTCATCGCCACATGATGACGTGACAGGACACTAATGGAATATTCCTTATGGTGTGTATTTTCAAAAATGAAATATTGTGGATTTGAACTTGGTACCCTTTACATGAGCGGCGAGCGTGACTGTTAACAACGTGACTATTAACTATGCTAATAAACAATTAGTTATTAGTTATTTAATTATACAAGTCCTTTTTTGTATATGATAATTTAAAAAAATACTTAAAAAATAAATCATAATTTGGGCACTTAATTACTTTAAATCCAAGATTCTGACAAATATTTTATGAATAGCCGATTTCAAAGTATACGTTTTTTTCTATAATATAAATTTGGAATGTTTTGCAATTGCCAGAAATTACGGGTAACATAACTAATACAGCGATACATGTTTAAAGGGGCAATAACGTCACGATCAGAGCAGACTTTCAACAGGGAATGGAATCGGTGTCCTAGTTTAAGATGAACACAGTGACTGAAAATTACTGTCTTATTTATGCAGTATCACTAATAATATCCCTTTCAACCCCAAACGTGCCACCTGTGCTCAATGTGGAATGTATGTTCTTTACCAAAGGGACGCTATGTCACGGGAATTCACTACTCTTTTGTTCCCAAGGCTCCTCTCCGGCACAACGCCTGAAACCTGTAACTGAAATGTAAATAGCGCCCTCACTTGACGTTGGCATGATTAATCAATCGCAGGAGAATGCGCGCGTCAGTATGAATGATTTTAGCGTCTCTATATATAAAGCTGTAGCTTTTTTCCGTGACCGCCGACGCTCACTTAGCTGTTTTTACAGCTGACAGTCGACCGCTAGCCATGGATGACGCTGAAATTATTGACGAAATATTCGCGGATAGTGGTTCAGAAATATCCGATGACCAGTCCTCCTCATCCACATCAGAAGAAAGTGAAGAAGAGTTTGTCACACACCCACCAAGGTCATCAAATAAGCAGAACTTCAGGTAGGCCTTAACTAAGACGTAGCTGAAAAACTGTCACATAACTTCCAATTGGCTAACGTTACTGATTAGAAAGAGCCAAACATGTTTTGCATACTTCTGAATGTAGGCCCTAGGCCTACTTTTATGTTTTTTTCTAAAGGGGTGTTGGTGAAACTGAAAGTCGGATCCTCCAGACCTAGTCAGACTTTCCTGGATCCTCAGAAGAAAATGTTTTTCTTTCAAAGGAATGATGGATGGAATGGCATTTCAAAGAATATTAACTGTTCAAGTAATTTCAAGAATTACCTTACGTTTGAATGTAGGCCTAATTAACTTAATTTGCCAAATATTGCAGGTGAAATGGGCTTCTTTTTATGTAGGATGGATCTAGTAAGGTCCGACTTACGTTGACATTAGATCCGGGGAATCTGGGTTTTACAAATTGCCTTTCTAACGAAATTCATAATAGCATATTTGAATTAATCTGATTTTTACTATGCAAGAAAAAGACATGAATAAAATCACAAAGTTTGTCCCAAAAAGTGTACAGTATAAATGCAGAGTCGGCCTAACTTGTGAACTTCTTGCACCATATCAAAGTGAATGAATGATGAGGATGTCACTTGCTCTACCGTAGAGCAATTGGCATCCTCTAGCAAGTTGCATCATCTTTTTGATCTATCAAAAGAGCATTTTAACATTTCAGTGCCATCTAAGGTTTCGAGTCAACTCTGTCCCAGGTCAACTCCGGTCCAACTCGGTTAGTGTTCGTGCCCAAAAGCGTTACAGCACCCTCTTCGACCAAGAATACAGCCTATATTTACTTTAATTGGCTTGCGTTGTACCATCTGGACAGAGTTTACCTTGGACAGAGTTGACCTGCACCCCCATCTAACCATATCGAGTGTATGATTAGATAACACAGGAAGGTCATACAAATTGCAAGCACCTGGTGTGCTGTAATTTTCAAGAAAAGTGGGACTATGCATACATTTCCGATGATGGTTTTGCTGAGCATTGCCAAAAAAAGTAAATAACCGCCAAAGCTCATTACACCCAAATCATACAGTGCCCTCCAGTAGTATGTTAAATGCCGTATGGGGGACAAATGTATAAAACTGAGAAAAGAATCGAGACGTGTAAAGACGCCCAATTATTTAAATGAGGTATGACATCATAAAAGAATTGGTGACGTCATAGAAAATAAAAAAGTGGACATATAAAAATGAAAAAACTAAATAAGATTATCTCTGAGTATAATAAAGATGGCGACAAAATATGAAATAAAGGATAGAGTAACTGCCTTGCGAGTGGCTTTTATGATGATTTAGTTTTACCAACTAAAAGGCACTCGCAAGGCACAGTTACTCTAATCTTTATTTCATATTTTGTCGCCATCTTTATTATAATCAGAGATAATCTTATTTAGTTTTTTCATTTTTATATGTCCACTTTTTTTAATTTTCTATGACGTCACAAATTCTGTTATGATGTCATACCTCATTTAAATAATTGGGCGTATTTACACGTCTCCCAATTCTTTTCTCAGTTTTATACATTTGTCCCCCATACGGCATTTAACATACTACTCCTCCTATTGTGTCGGCCATATCTGAAAAAGGCTAATGTTGTATTATGGTATCATAAAGAAAATGTGCCTTAATTCCATATAGCACCATCATACATAAGTTTCTTAATACTCATACTTCAGGTCTGGATGGCATAAAGCAAACTCCTCCTATACGAAGCGACCCCCTATGAACTTTACTGAAGAGACTGGATGTACTGAAGATTTCAGTAACCTCTCGCCTGGGCAGATCTTTCAACTGTTCTTCTGTCAGGCAGTCTGGAAGTTGATGGTGACAGAGACCAATCGCTATGCTGACCAAACGCTGGGTGCAGATGCAGCCAATCATCAGCATGCCTGGACTCCAACGGATATCCCTGAGATGATGGCATTTGTGGCCTTGCTTCTGTGTATGGGCATCAACAAAAGGCCACGCTACGCCATGCACTGGTCCAGGTCTGAAGTTCTGCGAAGTCCTGTGTACTCATCAACTATGTCTCGCAAACCGATTTGACGCACTCCTGAGATTTTTCCACGTTGCCAACAACAGAGCTGAAATGGATGATGACTCCCCGTGACAAACTGTCTAAAGTTCGCCCGCTGCTTCACATTGTACTGCCATTGTTTCGTCGCATATATAAACCTGGACGAAACCTCTCGCCAGATGAGACTATGATAAAGTTTAAAGGCCGAATCGGTTTTAAACAGTACATGCCACGCAAGTCTGCTAAGTTTGGATTGAAATGTTTTTCATTGAACGAGTCTGAAACCGGGTACACATGTGCGTGGAAGGTGTTCACTGGTTCAGAGCCCACATCGTACCAATTGCATACATCCTCAATTGCTTATGCAGCAGCAAACCATCCATCTAACCTTTCAGCATCTGGCAAAATAGTCATCGAACTACTGCAAGGACTCGAACATAAGGGACATTTTGTTTTCATGGACAATTGGTACACCAGCCCGGCTCTCGTCCACAAGTTGTCACAGCTAGGGTTTGGAGCTCGTGGAACAGTACGATACACCACCCAAGGGATTCCGGAGAGTGCAAACCCAAAGAAGTTCCGCATGAAAAAAGGCGATGACCCGCACTTTTACACAAAAGCAGGGCAACTATGTGTTGTTTGGCAGGATGCAAAGCGTGTAACTCTTCTGACTAATTATGGTGACTGCAGTATGGACACTAAAGAAATTCGCAGCAAATACAGTTCCACTGGACTTCGTGAAATCAAAAAACCTGTTCTCGTCAGTGATTATAATAAATACATGGGTGGAAGTGATCTAGCATCGCAACTGTGTCAGTATTATACACACCACCATAGATCGCTGAAATGGTGGAAAAGAATTTTCGTGGCCATTCTTGACATCTGTTTGGTGAACGCTACTGTCGTCTACAACCGAATTCATACAAACCAGCACTTGACGAGCTTGGATTTCCGCGTGAAGGTGGTCAATGAACTTCTTTCCACCTGGAAGCACAACCGAGCAAAGCACACCAATGAGCCATCGTGTTTTTCGAGTAGACATTATCCCGGGAGAAGTGAGCCCAGCAAAAGGCGCAACTGTGTCGTTTGCAGCACACAAGCCAAGCGGAAACAAACTCGTATGATTTGTAAACAGTGTCAAAAGCCAATGTGTGTTCTGCCATGCTTTGAGAAGTTTCACAGTGTGTGATAAACATTTACCCAATGTAGTTTGGATTGTGTTCTAGGTGTCCCCCCCCCCATTTCAATGTTGCTCACCCAGCAAAAAATGCAACTATGTCATTTGCATCACTAAAGCCAAGCGGAAACAAACTCGTATGATTTGTAAACAGTGTCAAAAGCCAATGTGTGTTCTGCCATGCTTTGAGAAGTTTCACAGTGTGTGATAAACATTTACCCAATGTAGTTTGGATTGTGTTCTAGGTGTCCCCCATTTCAATGTTGCTCTCCCAGCAAATAATTCAACTGTGTCATTTGCATCACTAAAGCCAAGCGGAAACAAACTCGTATGATTTGTAAACAGTGTCAAAAGCCAATGTGTGTTCTGCCATGCTTTGAGAAGTTTCACAGTGTGTGATAAACATTTACCCAATGTAGTTTGGATTGTGTTCTAGGTGTCCCCCCCATTTCAATGTTGCTCACCCAGCAAAAATGCAACTGTGTCATTTGCATCACTAAAGCCAAGCGGAAACAAACTCGTATGATTTGTAAACAGTGTCAAAAGCCAATGTGTGTGCTGCCATGCTTTGAGAAGTTTCACAGTGTGTGATAAACATTTACCCAATGTAGTTTGGATTGTGTTCTAGGTGTCCCCCCATTTCAATGTTGCTCACCCAGCAAAAATGCAACTGTGTCATTTGCATCACTAAAGCCAAGCGGAAACAAACTCGTATGATTTGTAAACAGTGTCAAAAGCCAATGTGTGTTCTGCCATGCTTTGAGAAGTTTCACAGTGTGTGATAAACATTTACCCAATGTAGTTTGGATTGTGTTCTAGGTGTCCCCCCATTTCAATGTTGCTCACCCAGCAAAAGTGCAACTGTGTCATTTGCATCACTAAAGCCAAGCGGAAACAAACTCGTATGATTTGTAAACAGTGTCAAAAGCCAATGTGTGTTCTGCCATGCTTTGAGAAGTTTCACAGTGTGTGATAAACATTTACCCAATGTAGTTTGGATTGTGTTCTAGGTGTCCCCCCCCCATTTCAATGTTGCTCACCCAGCAACAAATGCAACTGTGTCATTTGCATCACTAAAGCCAAGCGGAAACAAACTCGTATGATTTGTAAACAGTGTCAAAAGCCAATGTGTGCTGCCATGCTTTGAGAAGTTTCACAGTGTGTGATAAACATTTACCCAATGTAGTTTGGATTGTGTTCTAGGTGTCCCCCATTTCAATGTTGCTCACCCAGCAACAAATGCAACTGTGTCAATTGCATCACTCCAGCCAAGCGCGAAACAAACTCGTATGATTTGTAAACAGTGTCAAAAGCCAGCCATGCTTTGAGAAGTTTCACAGTGTGTGATAAACATTTACCCAATGTAGTTTGGATTGTGTTCTAGGTGTTCCCCCCATTTCAATGTTGCTCACCCAGCAAAAATGCAACTGTGTCATTTGCATCACTAAAGCCAAGCGGAAACAAACTCGTATGATTTGTAAACAGTGTCAAAAGCCAATGTGTGTTCTGCCATGCTTTGAGAAGTTTCACAGTGTGTGATAAACATTTACCCAATGTAGTTTGATTGTGTTCTAGGTGTCCCCCCATTTCAATGTTGCTCACCCAGCAAAAATGCAACTGTGTCATTTGCATCACTAAAGCCAAGCGGAAACAAACTCGTATGATTTGTAAACTGTCAAAAGCCAATGTGTTCTGCCATGCTTTGAGAAGTTTCACAGTGTGTGATAAACATTTACCCAATGTAGTTTGGATTGTGTTCTAGGTGTGTCCCCCCCCCCCATTTCAATGTTGCTCACCCAGCAAAAAGTGCAACTGTGTCATTTGCATCACTAAAGCCAAGCGGAAACAAACTCGTATGATTTGTAAACAGTGTCAAAAGCCAATGTGTGTTCTGCCATGCTTTGAGAAGTTTCACAGTGTGTGATAAACATTTACCCAATGTAGTTTGGATTGTGTTCTAGGTGTCCCCCCCCCATTTCAATGTTGCTCACCCAGCAACAAATGCAACTGTGTCATTTGCATCACTAAAGCCATGCCGAAACAAACTCGTATGATTTGTAAACAGTGTCAAAAGCCAATGTGTGTGCTGCCATGCTTTGAGAAGTTTCACAGTGTGTGATAAACATTTACCCAATGTAGTTTGGATTGTGTTCTAGGTGTCCCCCCCCCATTTCAATGTTGCTCACCCAGCAACAAATGCAACTGTGTCATTTGCATCACTAAAGCCAAGCGGAAACAAACTCGTATGATTTGTAAACAGTGTCAAAAGCCAATGTGTGTGCTGCCATGCTTTGAGAAGTTTCACAGTGTGTGATAAACATTTACCCAATGTAGTTTGGATTGTGTTCTAGGTGTTCCCCCCATTTCAATGTTGCTCACCCAGCAAAAATGCAACTGTGTCATTTGCATCACTAAAGCCAAGCGGAAACAAACTCGTATGATTTGTAAACAGTGTCAAAAGCCAATGTGTGTTCTGCCATGCTTTGAGAAGTTTCACAGTGTGTGATAAACATTTACCCAATGTAGTTTGGATTGTGTTCTAGGTGTCCCCCCATTTCAATGTTGCTCACCCAGCAAAAATGCAACTGTGTCATTTGCATCACTAAAGCCAAGCGGAAACAAACTCGTATGATTTGTAAACAGTGTCAAAAGCCAATGTGTGCTGCCATGCTTTGAGAAGTTTCACAGTGTGTGATAAACATTTACCCAATGTAGTTTCGATTGTGTTCTAGGTGTCCCCCCATTTCAATGTTGCTCACCCAGCAAAATGCAACTGTGTCATTTGCATCACTAAAGCAAAGGGGAAACAAACTCGTATGATTTGTAAACAGTGTCAAAAGCCAATGTGTGTTCTGCCATGCTTTGAGAAGTTTCACAGTGTGTGATAAACATTTACCCAATGTAGTTTTGATTGTGTTCTAGGTGTCCCCCCATTTCAATGTTGCTCACCCAGCAAAAATGCAACTGTGTCATTTGCATCACTAAAGCCAAGCGGAAACAAACTCGTATGATTTGTAAACAGTGTCAAAAGCCAATGTGTGCTGCCATGCTTTGAGAAGTTTCACAGTGTGTGATGAACATTTACCCAATGTAGTTTGGATTGTGTTCTAGGTGTCCCCCCATTTCAATGTTGCTCACCCAGCAAAAATGCAACTGTGTCATTTGCATCACTAAAGCCAAGCGGAAACAAACTCGTATGATTTGTAAACAGTGTCAAAAGCCAATGTGTGTTCTGCCATGCTTTGAGAAGTTTCACAGTGTGTGATAAACATTTACCCAATGTAGTTTGGATTGTGTTCTAGGTGTCCCCCATTTCAATGTTGCTCACCCAGCAACAACTGCAACTGTGTCATTTGCATCACTAAAGCCAAGCGGAAACAAACTCGTATGATTTGTAAACAGTGTCAAAAGCCAATGTGTGTGCTGCCATGCTTTGAGAAGTTTCACAGTGTGTGATAAACATTTACCCAATGTAGTTTGGATTGTGTTCTAGGTGTCCCCCCCCCCATTTCAATGTTGCTCACCCAGCAAAAAATGCAACTGTGTCATTTGCATCACTAAAGCCAAGCGGAAACAAACTCGTATGATTTGTAAACAGTGTCAAAAGCCAATGTGTGTTCTGCCATGCTTTGAGAAGTTTCACAGTGTGTGATAAACATTTACCCAATGTAGTTTGGATTGTCTTCTAGGTGCCCCCATTTCAATGTTGCTCACCCAGCAAAAGTGCAACTGTGTCATTTGCATCACTAAAGCCAAGCGGAAACAAACTCGTATGATTTGTAAACAGTGTCAAAAGCCAATGTGTGTTCTGCCATGCTTTGAGAAGTTTCACAGTATGTGATAAACATTTACCCAATGTAGTTTGATTGTGTTCTAGGTGCCCCCCATTTCAATGTTGCTCACCCAGCAAAATGCAACTGTGTCATTTGCATCACTAAAGCCAAGCGGAAACAAACTCGTATGATTTGTAAACAGTGTCAAAAGCCAATGTGTGTGCTGCCATGCTTTGAGAAGTTTCACAGTGTGTGATAAACATTTACCCAATGTAGTTTGGATTGTGTTCTAGGTGTCCCCCCATTTCAATGTTGCTCACCCAGCAAAAATGCAACTGTGTCATTTGCATCACTAAAGCCAAGCGGAAACAAACTCGTATGATTTGTAAACAGTGTCAAAAGCCAATGTGTGTGCTGCCATGCTTTGAGAAGTTTCACAGTGTGTGATAAACATTTACCCAATGTAGTTTGGATTGTGTTCTAGGTGTTCCCCCCCCCCCCCATTTCAATGTTGCTCACCCAGCAAAAAATGCAACTGTGTCATTTGCATCACTAAAGCCAAGCGGAAACAAACTCGTATGATTTGTAAACAGTGTCAAAAGCCAATGTGTGTACTGCCATGCTTTGAGAAGTTTCACAGTGTGTGATAAACATTTACCCAATGTAGTTTGGATTGTGTTCTAGGTGTGTCCCCCCATTTAAATGTTGCTCACCCAGCAAAAAATGCAACTGTGTCATTTGCATCACTAAAGCCAAGCGGAAACAAACTCGTATGATTTGTAAACAGTGTCAAAAGCCAATGTGTGTTCTGCCATGCTTTGAGAAGTTTCACAGTGTGTGATAAACATTTACCCAATGTAGTTTGGATTGTGTTCTAGGTGTCCCCCCATTTCAATGTTGCTCACCCAGCAAAAAATGCAACTGTGTCATTTGCATCACTAAAGCTAAGCGGAAACAAACTCGTATGATTTGTAAACAGTGTCAAAAGCCAATGTGTGTGCTGCCATGCTTTGAGGAGTTTCACAGTGTGTGATAAACATTTACCCAATGTAGTTTGGATTGTGTTCTAGGTGTCCCCCCCCCCCCATTTAAATGTTGCTCACCCAGCAAAAAATGCAACTGTGTCATTTGCATCACTAAAGCCAAGCGGAAACGAACTCGTATGATTTGTAAACAGTGTCAAAAGCCAATGTGTGTGCTGCCATGCTTTGAGAAGTTTCACAGTGTGTGATAAACATTTACCCAATGTAGTTTGGATTGTGTTCTAGGTGTCCCCCCCCCCCCCATTTAAATGTTGCTCACCCAGCAAAAAATGCAACTGTGTCATTTGCATCACTAAAGCCAAGCGGAAACAAACTCGTATGATTTGTAAACAGCGTCAAAAGCCAATGTGTGCTGCCATGCTTTGAGAAGTTTCACAGTGTGTGATAAACATTTACCCAATGTAGTTTGGATTGTGTTCTAGGTGTCCCCCATTTCAATGTTGCTCACCCAGCAAAAATGCAACTGTGTCATTTGCATCACTAAAGCCACGCGGAAACATACTCGTATGATTTTTAAACAGTGTCATAATCCAATGTGTGCTGCCATGCTTTGAGAAGTTTCACAGTGTGTGATAAACATTTACCCAATGTAGTTTGGATTGTGTTCTCGGTGTCCCCCATTTAAATGTTGCTCACCCAGCAAAAATGCAACTGTGTCATTTGCATCACTAAAGCCAAGCGGAAACAAACTCGTATGATTTGTAAACAGTGTCAAAAGCCAATGTGTGTGCTGCCATGCTTTGAGAAGTTTCACAGTGTGTGATAAACATTTACCCAATGTAGTTTGGATTGTGTTCTAGGTGTCCCCCATTTCAATGTTGCTCACCCAGCAAAAAATGCAACTGTGTCATTTGCATCACTAAAGCCAAGCGGAAACAAACTCGTATGATTTGTAAACAGTGTCAAAAGCCAATGTGTGTGCTGCCATGCTTTGAGAAGTTTCACAGTGTGTGATAAACATTTACCCAATGTAGTTTGGATTGTGTTCTAGGTGTACCCCCCCCCCATCTAAATGTTGCTCACCCAGTAAAAATAGCAACTGTGTCATTTGCATCACTAAAGCCAAGCGGAAACAAACTCGTATGATTTGTAAACAGTGTCAAAAGCCAATGTGTGTGCTGCCATGCTTTGAGAAGTTTCAGTGTGTGATAAACTTTTACCCAATGTAGTTTGGATTGTGTTCTAGGTGTCCCCCCCCCCCCATTTCAATGTTGCTCACCCAGCAAAAAATGCAACTGTGTCATTTGCATCACTAAAGCCAAGCGGAAACAAACTCGTATGATTTGTAAACAGTGTCAAAAGCCAATGTGTGTGCTGCCATGCTTTGAGAAGTTTCACAGTGTGTGATAAACATTTACCCAATGTAGTTTGGATTGTGTTCTAGGTGTCCCCCCCCCCATTTCAATGTTGCTCACCCAGCAAAAAATGCAACTGTGTCATTTGCATCACTAAAGCCAAGCGGAAACAAACTCGTATGATTTGTAAACAGTGTCAAAAGCCAATGTGTGTTCTGCCATGCTTTGAGAAGTTTCACAGTGTGTGATAAACATTTACCCAATGTAGTTTGGATTGTGTTCTAGGTGTCCCCCCCCCCCCATTTCAATGTTGCTCACCCAGCAAAAAATGCAACTGTGTCATTTGCATCACTAAAGCCAAGCGGAAACAAACTCGTATGATTTGTAAACAGTGTCAAAAGCCAATGTGTGTGCTGCCATGCTTTGAGAAGTTTCACAGTGTGTGATAAACATTTACCCAATGTAGTTTGGATTGTGTTCTAGGTGTCCCCCCCCCCATTTCAATGTTGCTCACCCAGCAAAAAATGCAACTGTGTCATTTGCATCACTAAAGCCAAGCGGAAACAAACTCGTATGATTTGTAAACTGTCAAAAGCCAATGTGTGTTCTGCCATGCTTTGAGAAGTTTCACAGTGTGTGATAAACATTTACCCAATGTAGTTTGGATTGTCTTCTAGGTGCCCCCCCCCCCCCATTTCAATGTTGCTCACCCAGCAAAAAGTGCAACTGTGTCATTTGCATCACTAAAGCCAAGCGGAAACAAACTCGTATGATTTGTAAACAGTGTCAAAAGCCAATGTGTGTTCTGCCATGCTTTGAGAAGTTTCACAGTATGTGATAAACATTTACCCAATGTAGTTTGGATTGTGTTCTAGGTGCCCCCCCCCCCCCATTTCAATGTTGCTCACCCAGCAAAAAATGCAACTGTGTCATTTGCATCACTAAAGCCAAGCGGAAACAAACTCGTATGATTTGTAAACTGTCAAAAGCCAATGTGTGTTCTGCCATGCTTTGAGAAGTTTCACAGTGTGTGATAAACATTTACCCAAAGTAGTTTGGATTGTGTTCTAGGTGTACCCCCACCCCGCTTTCAAGGTTGCTCACCCAGCAAAAAATGCAACTGTGTCATTTGCATCACTAAAGCCAAGCGGAAACAAACTCGTATGATTTGTAAACAGTGTCAAAAGCCAATGTGTGTGCTGCCATGCTTTGAGAAGTTTCACAGTGTGTGATAAACATTTACCCAATGTAGTTTGGATTGTGTTCTAGGTGTCCCCCCCCCCCATTTCAATGTTGCTCACCCAGCAAAAAATGCAACTGTGTCATTTGCATCACTAAAGCCAAGCGGAAACAAACTCGTATGATTTGTAAACAGTGTCAAAAGCCAATGTGTGTGCTGCCATGCTTTGAGAAGTTTCACAGTGTGTGATAAACATTTTTGATTGTGGTCCTTCCGTCTCCCCCCTCCCCCATTTCAATGTTGAAGTGACAGTGCGCACACCAGCAACACAACATTGAAATGGGGGGGGGGTAGGTTGGTGATAAGCAATCTTGAAATGGGTGGGGGTGGGTATGTGAGCAACCTTCATTTAAACTTGACTACTGCTGCAGTAAAATAAATTTTGTGCAATTACCGCAACATTCCTTTCACCTGAACCTAAAATATATCACCTATTACGTTGGGGTTTATGAACCACCCATAAACAAAACAAGCATTTGTTTTATTGGTCAATATTTTTCTTGTCATAACTTGTGGAGTTATTTGTTGTCATTGCAAGAGTGGCCTTTCATGATGTTGTTGAGTGAGGGCGCTATACACTGAAAGTTGTTAAAAAGTCTCTGGTAAAGAACTGAACATGCTATGCAAAAACCGGTAGCAACCAAGGCATGACTGATCAAATATAGCTCGGTATTGAAAGGGATATGACCTTATCATGTGGAGTAATATTTTCAGGGACCGAGTTAATCTAAAACTAGCACTCCGATTCCATGCCCTGTTGATCGTGATGATAATGTCCAACAATAAGTTTAAATTTTGCCATCTCCGTATTTAAGTATATTGATTTCCTAACTCATTTTATATACACGTTTTTGTTTGTTTTTATATTGTGATATTTACTGATGCTTGTGATAATGACTTATTTAATAACAATAATGATACTATTTCTAGATGTTATAATAACTGTTCCTCAATTTGATATCACGGTTTGAATTATTTAACCATTAATATCCCTGGTGATTGTTCAATGTCTTACTTTCATTGTAAATGTCAGGAGTCTCTGTGTTTTATTATTCTTTAACATCCATTAATACCTTTGCTCACTCAAACATTCCTTCTAGTACATGTATGACAAGTACCGACTTTAAGTTTGAGTAAGTTCACTTAGGAGCCTATACATGTAACCAGTTTGATGTATTATTCATTTGGGCTACGTCATCCACTTATTATTCATAAATTATGTAAATAATCTTCAATTAAATTCAAATTAAGCAACAATCAACCGAGCACACCATTGATTGCGGGATTTCTTCGGATCATTCAAAATAGTTGACCGAAGACTACAGAACATATTATACCATTCTCTCCTTTGCCTTATCTTCTACATCTGTTGTATTTATAACTTAAATTTGCATGTATGCAGTCCATAGAAATTAGTACAGTTTCCTTCAGTTAAACCATATTTTATGATTATTTGATGATTCTTGTTGTATTCTTGTTAAATGTTGTCCCTCGAGGTTTCAGAAAGTAACAGCCACCCGTTTAACCAATAAATCTGTGTAAATATTCCTATAGTTATAAGTTTATCTAAGGTGATGTCAAGGTGTTTTAACTTTAAATGCATTAATTTTACATTTCACATTGCATTTAATGTACATTTTCCCAATATGGTGGTCGTCACCATAGTTTTGGCGGGAACCGCTGCTTAAAGCCTTCGATTGTGCCATCTTTCATGTATCCCCTGGTTACAAGCGGTCCTAGCTGTTTATTAGCCTGCATTGTCATTATTTTCACGAGGAATAGCTCACCCTTTCATAACGTCACATAGTTGACACATAGAAGCGGCATTTTCATTGGTCGTTTGAATTCATCACATGGGGCGTAGCCAGGAATTTTGAACTCATAACTCAAGAATGTTGACAAAGAGGGGTCATGGTGCCATGTGCCATGTAAAATAGACCAAAAACACGCATGCTGTACATTCAGATTATTTGTAAAAAAAAATAACAAATAAAAAAATCCAGATATTTGTAAGAAATAATTATTTATTCATCCAATTAAAAAAAATTAAGTTATGTTAAACATTCAAAACGAATTGATATGTCGATATCGGAGGGATTCGTAAGTTGGCCGGAACCAAGCAATAATGGCTTCAGGTGATAACTACTTAATTAGTGAATGAGCCCAGGTTCCACATTAATAAATCTCTGGCTAGTGTCGGTCTTCTTCCCCAAAGGTGATTGTGCGAAAAAAAAAAAAAAAAAAAAAAAAAAAATAAAAAAAAGTATTTTATTGTTTCAACCTTTTACTGATTAATTTTCTAAAACATATAGTTTCATATGATAATAAAAATAATACAAAAGAAACTGTTCAAAAACATCATCGAACCCACCTAATTATAGACACTGAATTTCATTTGGAGTTTATGATTAGAGAAAGAAAACAAAGGCAAGTACCTGAACACGAATTTGCTGCACCGGCGTACAATGTTTACAACACAGTCTGGACATGTTAGTCAACAGAGGGCGCTAATTACTCGTTTATGTGGTTTCTGGTTGAAGACACCGTCGCTAAAAATGGACTTTTCCATGGAAAAGAGGCATGGTGGCAATTTTGCGGGCGATTTCTTTTATAGTCAAGTATTTACTCAACATTATGAACAATTTATTATTGTTACTTTGTTGGATTGGAAACTATCTCCGTAGATACAGCTGAACAGGTTGGAAGCAAAATCTTAAACAACTGTGTCATGGTATAATTATTTGTTATGGTAAATGGTCACTAGGCAACTGCAGGGGAAAAACAAGTAAATTTGTCTGGTCATATTAAAGATGTATCGGTAAATTTACCAACACACAATTTGCGCCTCCCCCAATTCTGATGTCATTCGGCAAATTATCTCCACCCCCTTCCCCAAAGAAAATGCCTTCGCTACGCCTCTGGGTGCATCCACCGTCAAACCTGCAATCAAGGCCATGGAGAGGGCCATGGCAGAGGCCAATGGCACAATAAGCCCACTTCACTGACCAGATTCTACTCCGCGACAGCATTGTAAGCAACATTGCTATTTAACGATATATATAAAACCAATGGGTTTGCATTTGATTCTTTAAATAGCTTGAATGAAATAATGACGCTAATTGATTTTCTTGTGAAAACGAAGTTTTTTCTTTAGAGCAAATTTTCATATACTTTGAGATGATGATTGTACGATACGATTCCAGATCTGAAACGTTGATATGTTAGTTATTTGATGTTCTTTTGTAAAGACAAAGTGTTATTGGAAAGATATTTGGACGATTTCTTTGGTAATTTTGTCCCCAAAACTTGATTTTTAAAAGTTTGTTTTAAATTTCTTTTTGCTCATTGTATAAATTTGTGTCATCAGTAGTACCATGGATGTTATTATGTTTGCCTTTATTGTACTTTTGGTTAAAAAAAAACAATTTTGTGTCAAAATATTTTTTAAAATAATGTTTTTGGAACAAATTGACCCAAAATATTGCTTAATTTAAAGCGCCCTCTAGTTGTATTTTAAATGCTGTCACATTGTTGCCTATACTGAAGACAACATTTGTGCCAAATTTCATGGCCAACGGACAAAAAACAAGGAAGTTATGGGAAAATACTAGTTTTGACCAAAGATGAGGAAAAACTACCGAAAATGGGTATAGCGCCACCTAACGGTGACCGTTGAAAGTTTACAAAGTCTCATTCGATAGATTGCGTCAAACCAATCATTCTACGAAGTTGAAAATCGGCTGTTGATTACAGAAAATATGGAGGGGGGCACAATGAGCTACACCCCCCAGGTCTGAGAAAGAAAATAGCCCAGGCTTGATAGGGTTAAAAGAACCACAGGATTTTGTTTGCGTAAAATGCCATTGAGAAGGAGTTAAGTATTATCTAGACTTATACGCTTCATATATAAATACTCCGCTTCCTCGAATTCTGTGTTTCTTGTAAATAATTGTAAATAATAATTTGTGTTGAATTAAAGTTTAAAACAATTGTTCCACGTTAAAAAAATTGTTTCCACCATGTCCTATTTATTTTTATTTACTGTAAAAATATGTTTCTCACATTTTTTATTTATTTATTTATTTATTTTTGTTTGTTTGTTTGTTTGTTATAAGTGTCTATTTTAAAGCAATCGTTTTTTGTTTCCGCAAGTTAAATAATAACGTTCTGATCAAAAATAAAATTACAGGTACAAATATTGAAAAACACGGATGATACAACATAAAGCAACCCAACTTTGAGTTTTAGTCACCATCTAGTCAAGAATTTGATATATTGTAGACTGGTACAGGGTAGATACCATGTCACGTGTTTACACTGGGAGTGTAAACAAACAGTATGTATACAATCAAAGATAAATCATATTCGAGATGCACAGTGCTTTATGCTTTAGGGAAGGTACAACACTGGGAATGTTGACAAGTATACTTCTCTGTTTGATTCAATATAAACATAAAACAATCAATGTGAAAGTTTGGGGGATGAGGTTGACGCAGTGAAATACTTTACTCGCCTTTTCACCTCCATGGACACGGGTTCGAATTCCACTCAAACGAGAGGATTGGGTTTTCGGTCCCAACCTGATAACGTGGGTTTTCCAACAGAATATTTGTCTGGGTTTTCCTCCCACATTTAAATCTTAACATTTCTTAATCGTCTTCTCAAGATCTTCATCACAGGCCTTATTCAGCTAAAGTGCTACTGACACTTTTGAGGAATCCTTTATTTCATAACCATAAAAAATACATATATAATATTAACGTGAAATTTAGGAAATAGTTAGTATTTCCTTAAGTCAAACAAACAATTGATTTTTTTAAATAATCAAATCAACCACAAGATTAGAAGTGGACCGCCAATATAGGGATAGATGGCTCAGTTGGTAGAGCGCCGACACGTTAACCCGAATTTGTCTTTATGCAATCAAAAACAATATATTTTCCTAAAAGAGACAACACCTCAGACACAATCATTTTTAGGGAAGAGATTGATACGCATCATCAGCTTTACACCAGGTAAGTGTTAAATAAAAATGTTACTATTTGGTTAGTGATAACATGAGGATTTTAACATGATATCACAGGGGCCCAATCATTAACTCAAAAGTGTTGATAAAGACGGGCCATGTCCCCCTCCCCCCTGAAAAGCCTGCATGCAACAGCGGCGGACTCATTTTGAAAGTGGTGGGGGTGCGTAAATCGAAACAAGCAAGCCAGCGAAATTTTTCGAACTCACGGCGTGGAGAGCGATGCGGGGCCCGCTTAAGAGCTATTTCAACGCATAAAATGTGACTTTATTGAGTTCATTTTGGAAAACGATTTGTTAATATAATTGTGTAAATAACGGATGAGTCCAATGTTGACCGAAGACAAGAGACCATCTTACCGTTCTCTCCTTTGCATTCTTATCTTCTACATTTACAGAATAAACCATAATTTTACCAAGAAAGTAGAGAGCTTTTTATTTCAACAATACTTGGTTCAAAGAAACTCATCCTTCCTATATTCACATTAACATTGTCATTTTGTAGACACGCGACTCTGATGTCAGTCAGCAAATTGACTCCACACCCCAAAGATAATGCCTTCGCTACGCCCCTGATTGAGGTTTATCATATTTTTTATAAATTAAAAAAAATACCTTCGATTATATAAAGTTGATTTCCTTAACGTTTATTATGTTAAGATATTGTGTTGTCAGTTGAGACTTTTATAGATACATCACCGGTAATTTTCCGTTTCATAGGAACATTTTACTTCAGGACGGATAACAGGGATTTACATCAAATAATAATGTCCCGAAATTATTTATGGTTTGTCCCCTTCATAAATCATTGGGGCACTTATTGACTGTAAAACAAAATTTCTAAAAAATTATTTTGTAAAATATTTCATTTCATAGTATTTGATTTCCTTTCAACTTATATTTCAAAAATATCATTTATCTAAACTCAAATTTACACTTTCAATAACATTAATACTTTCATTTAGTGATTATTTGCTATTATTATTTTCGTTAATTATTGTTAATTATTGATGACATAGATTACGATTATATTGAATGTCCTTAAGACAGACTTATTTCATATATTTCACAATTGACAATGTTTAGCCTTCTCCGCATTGTAGTTGATTGATTTCCCAACTCATGTGATATAGTTTGTTTATGTGTCTTTTATATTGTGATATTTACTGAAGCTAGTGAGAATTAGGGGCCTATTTACCTAATAACAATGATGATACATGTTCTCACGCGTGGGTTTACACTAAAAATTAAACAGCTTTGAAGCAGTTGGACCAAAGCGCCAGTCATGCTCCCTATTCACTAACAGTTGTAATTGGCGATAAGCGGATATTCCCAACAATGAGGTTATCGTTCTGATAATGCCCAACAATGAATACATTTGAGTTATCCAAAAGTTCTAACAAAAATACCCAACTTGAATGACTCGATGTGTAGCCAACTTTCAGCTAGAGCTTAAAGTTTACACAGCACCGAAAACATCTCACATTTGGAAAACACGACTCAACAATAATTGTGCGATTTAATTTACCCATCACATTTGCCCATACTGTTTTAAACATCTTTAAGTACAAACTATAGACTATATAGAGCATGTGCAATACGAAATCGCAAACAAAGCATCAACATCCAAATAAACCAACCAGTGATTTGAATGGACGGACCAAACGATTTGAGATTATCAGTTTAAAGATTTACTATTTGTTTACAAATGAAATTGGGAAATATGGTCCAGTCCACCGTACAATGTAAACAAATAAATATGTCTATATCCTGTGGCGTTCAGTGAATTCAGTCTATAAATATCCCAATACAACGTTTTTCAAAGAGTAGTTAGAGTAAGAAGACAACTTGAAAAATGTGGTGAGAAAAAGTGTATGGATTTTGGGCTGCTGATACTCAGTAATGAATCCACTTTCACCAGCGCCGTCTGCAAGAAAACTACTGTATGTCATGGATTAGTTATAAGCAGAATTTGTATTGGATTTATAGTCTCAGGGACAAATGGCTGAAAGGATGAATTCTGATCAGTGGAGGGGAACAACCAAGTATCATTTCATTAAATCGCAATTATTTTTGCCGATTTAAACATATTTTCTACCAGAACAAGTAGCATGGTTTCTTCTCAATATTGGTGTCTTCCAACTTCATTGTTCCTATATATGTTTCTACATAACGTTAGTTGTTTTCGTTGGTTTCGGTCGGTATATCCGGTATATCTGCTCATTTTTAAACATGTATAGCACGTGTTGTACTGGCAATTTCCGGAAATGTTTATTTTCATGGGAACATTGATAATTTCCTTTTAGAAAGGAAAACAAATACTTTGCAAAGTGTCACATACCATATTTCACTAAAAGCTTCAACAATAATGTATGACGGGACCCATCATTAATTAATTTCGGTACATATTTCCTGTAAAACCATGTTTGTCACGATTATTTAGAGAAGTATGTAATTTTACAGCATTTTACACACTTCCTCGAGTAAAATATCAATGTTTCCGATGAACTGTTTAATTTTGTAGTAAATTGCTGTTAGAATAGTGAAACAACAAAGTCGATACAATGATTTGTTTTTCTTATATTATTTTCGTTAATGTTAAAGGCTTTCCCTTATTTGGCTTGTTGTGAGCATGCCTCTATATTCTCACACGTTCCTATTTTTCTTGTGATTTATTAATTGGTAAAATGGTGGAATACATGTTCCAGAATCGATATTTAATTAAAAATTAATCTATCGTTGATGGTATTAAATTAGTTAATTCAGTTTAAATTTTCCGATGTCCTTTTAACGACACGGAGTAATGAGTTACTGGTTGTTTTCTGCATCCAGAAAGAATAACCTTCACTACCTCGATATTAAAAATGTTCGGTGGTATACTGCCCTACACAGACAAGTGCTACAGTGTGGGACAAGTAAATTAATGATTAAAAACAAACTATCATTATGCATATATATAATATTTAGATTGGCAAACGTAAAGTTCGTATTTCATATGATTTTAGATTTCAGGTTGTTTTGTTGGCCGTCTGACGTAACTCATGTAACGATAAATCGGTGGATTGATGTTATGTGATTGAAATTCATGACATTATAACTTACAATTGCCAGAGTTCTCGTAGACCGTCAAATGTTCCTGGTGCAAGTTCACTGATTCTGTTGTTATCCAGATTTCTAGGATAGGAACAAAAAGTAGGGGTTGACATTTAATTAAAGCCCGTTTATTTTGTTATTTTCACCAATGTTCTTAGATTTTCCTCAAGTGAGTCTGTCAAATACTATGATAAACGTTCTGCCTGCAGTTCAGTAATACTTGAATGCATCAACATTAAAATAAAATAAATTGCCCTCCATTGACAAGTGCGACATACTGTGACGAATACATTTATTTAAACAACATTATCCCAATTGGAATACTAAAAACAAATACGAATATGGTTACATTTTGATATGTTAAGCTCATTTTGTTGTGGCGTTAATGATCAGCAAATGTGAAAATACAAAGAAATATATCAATTAGCAAACATGAATTCCGGTCCCCCTTTTAATTTATTTCGCCGTCAGACTCCAGCTAAATTTAAAAACAAATTGTTGCAGTTCCTGATCGATTAGAATTGAAGACACGTTAGTGAGCATTTTGTGCACCATCAAATGTTCTGGGTGCATAGTTTACTGAGACAGTAAAACGAAGTAGGATAACAAACATTTTAAGGAAGCATATATTATATACATCGGTAATATTCATCAATGAACTCATATTTCCTGAAAGCAAACAATATGGAATGTTGCCATAGTACAAAAACACAAATTTGTCCCTGGCTGAGGTTCAATTATTTTAGAAGAAAGAAAATCGGTAGACAACACTTGCATCGATATAAACATGTTCGGTGGCAATCTTCCATCTTTATTGAGTGTTACACTGTGGGACAATATTTTAAATATTAAAAAAATACATTTTCCACATGTTCTTCTTATAATACAATCCATTCTATAAGCAACATGTGTTGTTAAATCCAGATATACATTCATTAAATGATTTGTAACAATGTTTCTAATTGCGTTGTGTCGTGTCGAAACTGCGCTATATAAATCCTATTATCATATTGTTGTATATTGTTCTTTTAGCACCACAAATACGGAAGCAGAATGCGTTGGGTTTGGGTGTAACATCTATTTAAGACCTGTAAAACTTGTAGCTTTGCATGGTGAGGATGATAAGTAAAACTAATTGCGGTGACACCATGTGGAATCTCAATTGAGTAGTAATTAGTTCTGAAAAGAACTGGGGGTACAACTCGACGTTTCGATCAGTATGCTCTGATCGTCCTGTCTACTATTTAAGACCTGTTCGTCCCATATATTTTCACACTCATCTGAACACGAGGTCAGCCAGAGGTTCTGTCTACTTCTCCTCTGCTGATATGATGTTGTCGCCCTCCATCAGCCTTACCCCGTTACCACACCATGGCTCAGCCAGTGCCATGGTGCGTCGGCCCTACAACTTGACCAGCAGAGGCAGTGAGTTACACCTGTTGTAATTATCTCCTTCAAGTTGATGGTTTGAACCAGCCGGTTCTAGCATTCTTCAACGATGGCCTAAACCAGACCAATTTTTGAAACTCCGTAGATGGCCTAAACCAGACCAGTTGTTGACACTTAAAGATTTATTTTGATGGGATAAAATTATGCCGCTCTTGTTTGTACTGTGCCCTTATTCTTTTAGTGCTCAGCATTAGGGGGCTTGTCCGGAATTCATCGAATTCTGTAGCCACTCTAAAATCTTCAAAATGATTCATTTGATAAACAGTAGTGATAATTACTATTGTTATGCCCACTTGGTACTGTTTGTGTAATAATATGGATATAGGTGGTGGTATAGGTTTCCTTCAAAAACGTTTTTATAGAGCTGCGTTCAGCTTGCAGTATTTCTGCTGGATACTAAAAATGTAAATTTACAGAAAAATACAGGCAACTCTATTTCCAACAATTTGCTGCATTACAATTTTACATAACAAGTTTGTTAAACTGATTTACACAATTTCTGCAAACGCTTAATAATGAAACTGCAGTACGTTTCCATATTTGTTTGTTTTACCCATTCTGATTCTCTTTTTCGGCCTACAACTGAAAACCCTGGCTGTACCGTATCAAACAAGTTTTCAGTCAAGGGGTCTTTGTCCGACCTTAGAGAAGAATTTTCGCTCTTTATAACTAATTTGTATCTCTCGATGAGCGTTCTGATTTACCGATACGGGGGATACGGGGTCAACTCAATATGTGCTATTGCCTAATACTAGGTTACTAGATGAGGAGTTACCTGGTATATTTCCCACTTGTATTACAATTCGATCAATGAGTAGTAAACTTAAAGGCGCCAGTTAATACTGATGCAGATTTAGACCTTTCTGAAACTTTTATGTCTAGTCTACTTGATGAAACATAAAGGGTTTCTTTTCATAATGATTTTTTTTCTTCAAATTATTTGGATGATGAGATGAGTACTGATCCTCGTGATACTAAGGGTTCAGCATTTATGGTGTATATTCGGGCATTTGTGACCGCTCTGTGAAAATGAGTCACCATTCGCAAATTTGAAAAATTGAGATTTCTATGTGGCTTTAATTGTGGATTTTATTGATTGAAATTTATGTCAATTTCAATCATTAAAATATTAAAATCAATGATTTTTTGTGAGTAGGTTGTTTCATTTCTGTCATTTGTTTTCCTTTCGAATGCTTGTTTTCCTAAGATTTCAATTGTGTTAATTATGGAAATTATTGATTACTAAAAATGGCATATCTACATAATGCAATACGTCACACACCTCTAACATATACCAAACTAAAACTGAAGATGTACTCTTTCCAGTCACATAGAAATCACAAATTTTCAAATTTTTACGTCTCATTTTCACAGAGCGGGTCACATTTAGCAATGTTAGCAATGTAGCTTGTGTAGGGCCTTTTTCTAAAACTAGGTTGGGTCATGAATACTAACAAGAGTACAGAGTGGGACCACTAAAACAGGCACATTTTAATGAGGAGATTAAATACATGAAATACACTGATATTGAGGAAAGTGACAGTAATTGGAGTTCACCATTGTATTTTGGTACCAAAAACTGATTATTTTAGATTTTGAATTCAGAGACAAAATCTGACACACATGTCCACTGTCAAGAGTAGATGATTGTATTGATCATGTTGATGAAGCTAAGTTTGTGAGTACTTTTGATTTGTTAAAGGGATATTGGCAGGTCCCTCTCACTCCTTGTGTAAAACAAGTTTCTGATTTTGTGATGACTCTTCAGGGGTTATAGAGCAGTTGCCAGTAAATTAGGGCGGGCCGCATTTGCACACGTACAAACCCAGCCATGCAATGTATGGGGTAGGGCCTAAGTGCATACTAATGTACATATAGCCAACTCAAAACTAAGGGTCAGTCTTTGTGTGGTGGTATGCATAGGACTGGCGTGGTCGGTACATTCACAGTCATAATACATAGCAATGGTATACAAATAAATATATGTGCTAAGGAGGGTGGCATAGTTAAGTTGAATTTGACAGGTTGGCAAACCTTGCAGTATATAGGCATCCAAGGATGATAGTTTCTCTTTAGAATAATCAAAAAGTGGCATCACAAAGGAGCAACATTATATTTCAAGCACCGCATCCATTTTTAAATAACTTTCCATGTAAACTAAGTTGCTAGAGGCCAAAAGAGGTGTGATAAGTTGATTTTTCAAAACCGTTCACTTTTGGTTTAAAAAAATGCATCATAATGTACACTGTACACTGATTATAACATAACATTGCAGCTCAGTTTGTCTACGTATTTACGAGGCAGGTACAAATATAAGATCATTTACACAAATCATGCAGAATAGAGTTCGCAAGGAACCTTGTATTCGCAAATTCACTATATTTGCGCAACAATAATATAGTTACGCATGAGTTAGACGGTTTTAGAAGGATCTTTATACCGTCACCGGAAATGATTCTCCGCGAGTAGGTTCCATAAAATCTCGATAACCTATACGTCTGTGATAATATTTTGGTTGACCGTAGTAAATTGGCCTAAATTGGTATATGGATCGTATTTAAAACCCTAGCTCCTACTTTCAGTACAAATCTTGCGGGCGTTTGTAGGACCTTTCAAAATGGCAACTATTTATGAATGGTGCACTCTTAGATCTAAACCGGCCTCTTTGCTAGAGATTGCCCAGTACGAGGTCGATGTTTCGTGTGCGGCAGCTACGACCACAGAGCTTCCTGGCACGAACAAGAAGACAACCACAAGGACCAACAAACACCTGTCATCGTGATACCCAATGATGACATTTCATCAAGTTCTGGCGAAGACAAACCAGACAGCATGCACGACGGTGATGAACAAGAAGAAGGAGTGGAAAAAGCTAGCGAAGGTGAAGAAATCGACGACAACATAACCTCTCCAAAAACAACCGAGAATGAGCAAGTCAATTCTGAAGAGAAGACCGAAAAAGGCGAAGAGGAGACATGAAAAAGCGAAGAGAAGACAAGAAAAGGTGAAGAGAAGACGGAAAAAGCCAGGAGAAGAAAGATAGTAAAAGATCAGAAAAAACACAAAGGAGACCAGCTAACTAAAGTAAAGAAGCAGAGTGGAGAACACAAAAAAGCAAACCAATACGGAGAGAAATCATCGAATGATAGGAAAATCAACGATGCTTCATGCCCCAAACAAAAACCAGCCCCAAAGCCAAACCCCACTGGCTACTGGAATGAAGCCATTGCAACGGCCGAAACAAGGAAACGAAAAATCCAAGAAAACGAGAACACCGAAGATGACGAAGAAAATCAACAAATGTCTGACATGGAGTACGAGAAAGAATATGATTCTAAGGAAATGAACCCCTCCCACGATCAAGAACCCAGAATATATGTCAAAGAGGAAGAGGACGCGGCAGAAATACATCTACATAAAGTATTTTATTTTGAGTAAGTTTTTTTTTCTCCCTCTGACTTTTATGGACAGTTTACATTTCATCTCCACTATGATTTTCCTTAAAACACGCTTACAATGCAAATGTAAATGGGATGAGAGATGCAAATGGGATGAGAGATAATTTTAAACATTGCTCTCATCCAAAAAAATCATAGTGAGGAGGAAGACGAATGTTTGTGGCGTAAACAGTGGGCAGGAGAAATTCATTTTAGTTACGGTACCCGCCATTCTAAAAGAGTAGCTATTTTCATTTCTAACAAATGTGGATTACATTTCACCAATATTACCAAAAACCAAAAAGGTAGATGATTTATGGGGATATTATGCGGAATGAAAAAAAAATGTTTCCCTTGCTTCTGTTTACGCCCCCAATGCAGTTTACTTCAGAGTGGATTTTTCAATGATATGTTGGAACGTATTAATGAAAACTATCAATGGATTATTGGAGGGATTTCGATTGCAACATCGACAACAAACACACAAAGGATACAAGTAAATTTATATTCTCTAACCTTCTACAAGAAAGAATCTTTCTGATATTTGGCACAAACTATACCCCAGCAATCCTGGATACACACATTTTCATCATGGGACTAAACAACCTAGTAGAATTGACTACATCGTTATGTCTCCTACCATGTGTGATCAAATTGAAGAAATTTATAATAATGCCACGGGTCTCACCGATCATCAAGCAGTTGTTGTCAAACACAAAAATGTTGACAATTTTCATGGACCTGGCCGCTGGATTTGCAACAATATAAAAATACTCACACTTTCAAAGAAGTCAAGAAACCAAGGTCATGATATGCGCTCAAACGAATATAATTGAGAACAACATAATTTACAGCACATTAATTTGGTCACCATTTCTTGTCATTTAGTGACATGCATCCATAATACCAATTGCTACAAGTGTTACAATCATGACTCGCCAACGCTTTATTTGTTATTCCTTAAACTACAGTTTTAATACGTAGTTAATAATTATAGTCATTTTAGACCTTCGTAATCATTTACGTCATCTGTCAATACGGTAATTATTTTTCGACTTGCCAGTGCAGTATTTTTAGAGTTTGCGGGGGGGGGGGGGTGGGGTGGGGGGGTGAGGAACAAACAAACTTTTCGATCAAATTTACCGACCAAACAAACACAAATGTACCGCAAACAAGTGTGTAATCATTAAAAGACAATTATAATGGAGTGGAATGCATAGCATACACAAACTAATGGGACTGGGCCTACAATTATACCACTTAGCAAAAGTTGAACACCTCGATCAGTCAAAACACTCAACGAGGGGAGGGGTGGAGGTATGCGTGACGTTGAGGGGGAGGGGTAGTCGTGAGAAATGTTGAAGGCATGGTACGCGTGAAAAATTTCCCCGCCCGTCAATGTGACCATGTTAATAACACTGGTCAACGATTTTATCTCCCGACGCAAACATTTCACCAATCTATATATCGCGGAACCCGCTACTATATAGGATTCTAGCCGGCCAATCGTCATCGGGCAAGCTAGGTGGTCGAGAGGTAAGACGTTTGCACTAGTAAGCAGGAGGTCGTGGGTTCGAATCCCGCCCGAGTCGCCTGTGTAGTTTTTTCACAGACACTCGGAAAGCACTGAGCATACAGTACTATACACACACGTCGGTGTAGGGCAAAATTCAATCAATTGTTTATCTCCCGGCGCAAGAATTTCACCAATCTATGGTTCTATGTGTTCGAGGAAAATGTGCAGGTAAAATAATTATTTCTGAATTTATCCAATCAGAAAACAAAAAGAAAATTGAAAAAGAAAAACTTTTGAGTTGTTCATATATTCATTGTATCAAAATTAAAACAGCACCTAAGTTTGGGATTTCAGTTTGTTTCAGTGCAAGATTATCTTGTAAGATGCTGGAACTCAATGCGTTATCATAATATTCATAGAGACTATATCAACGGTAGTACGTTGCTACATATTTCAAAATTTAAAAGTAGGCCTATGCACTTTTTGCAAAAATGTCAATCACCTTTATTGGTCTTTCAAGAATGTTAATTAAAAGTTTTCAGAGCTTCTAAAATTTATATCATTTTATTAAACAAAAATTAATGTGTGGAAAAGCAATCTCGATGTGAGGGCAAAGTAAATAGCGCCATCAAGCGTCTGTGCATATGCACGTATATATACACATGTGTATGTGACTGTGATTGTCGCCCAAAATAATTACCATACATTTCCTAATTTTGTGTGTTTTTAATGAACGTGAGTACAACCAATGATTATTTAATGTTTCTAATATATATATTGCTCTATTTCAAAGTCTGTTGAATTACCAATATTTTAGCCTAGAAGTTTGTGTTCTAATTAGTGAACATGAACTAGCCTATATCCGATCGTCATCGTACGTGTAACTAGGCAATATCATGTATTCCTCATTGTCATGATTGTACTACTACTACTAGTAGTAGTACTAGTACTTTAGTAGTAGTAGTAGTAATACTTATTATAAATTGGTTTGTGTCGGCCAAGGTAGTTGTACATATACACAGGCACCCTTGACTCCAGCGTAAAATTAAAAACACAAAATAAATACAAAATTACTGCAACCAAAAATCAAACCGTTACAAAAATAATTAAAATCAAACAAAGTGCTACTTGAGACAAGAAACTGTGATATTATCAAGAAAATATGATACTATCAATAATCTTATTCCTCATTGTACAAACCTGTACATTTTAGTAAACTCAAGATTTCCTCTATTTTGACTACAACACGTATTAACCCAGTCAAACCCAGTAAATAACATCAATACCATTGTCTGTACAACTAGTCTCTGTGTTACCCTTTGAGCTATTCCTTTAATTTAGCGAATGAACCCATCACTTCTTCACATGAAGCATGATTGATCATGAACTGTTTTTTCCTTGGGTACATTTATTTTCTGTGCCCCCATAAACTTTTACAGTTTGGGGTGAGTCATTATACCCGCATCATTGTGTTGATGACCACAATTCTGTGCATCTCAAAAAACTGCTCAATACGTCCATGCATATGATCTTGCATTTAATAAGATTCAGCATTTTACAAGAGAATCCTTCACTGAAACAACAAACTTGTAATTTCATTTGTAAGTGACCAGTTGATTATACATGTATAATTGTAGCCTTAGGTGCTTCAATTAGGGTACATGGGGGAGATGGGTTTTCTTGCCCTAACATCCTGTGGGAGGGGTAGGCAATAAATCCATGAATTACAATAACAAATAAAAGACAACCATCTATTAAGTAGGCATTGCAGTATAAAACATTATTTTGATTCTTGCATAACCCTTGTGTGACTGCAAGGGTCAAAATCAGTCAAAAATCTTGATATACATGTACATGTATACTTGCCAATGTACATGTATACTAGCTGCACTTAACAGTCGAACACTGTTAAACCTTACTTGTAGTAAGTACATTTACAGGTCAAAATGAGTCAAGCATTTGACTGGTAAAAAGCATTGTCTTGTATTTTTTTTTAATTAAAGGTGAATCATTGTATGTTCAGACGTACAAGAGGCTCAAGACTGAAAATTGCCACTTTACACATATTTCTGATATTCCATTTTAGGGGCGAGATATTGTCCAACCTAGAATGTCACAGACTTAAAAGGGCACTTATCGTCACGATAAGACCAGACTTTCGACGGGGCAAATAATCGGTGTGCTAGTTTAAGATGAACACAGTGACTGAAAGTTATTGGCTCATTTATGCAGCAGCAACGGTAATATGACCGTATCATGTGGGTTATAATGGCTGTCACTGTGTTAATCTATAACTAACATTCCGATTCCATGCCCTGTTGATCGTGACAATACTGCCTCTGTAATTCTTACTGATTTTACCTGACCACACATCATCATCTTGTTGCACCATTTAAAAAACTGAAGTACCCATCCATCATCGAATTTACTGAAGTTGTTCCTATGATCTGATGTGGAATAGTGTTGGATGAAACTAGTGTTGGTCAAACATTGCCAAAATTTTTATTATTGTTTATCTTATGAAAGTGTGTTCAAAGATTAAAAGATTGGGCTAGAAAAGACCTTTAAAATGATATAAAATCTCTTTACGTACTGTATGACAAGAGATACATATATGTTTGAAGTCGCACGGTAATTACATGTAGGCAAAAGTTGATTAATTAAAACCCTCCTACTGTCAGTGCACTTTTATACCGAACTGATTTATTCCACAAAATTCCACAAAATTCTACTTGTGTGGAATTTTGAAGAATGTATACTACTCTGACAATGTAGTTACATGTAGGTTCAACCTAATACCACAGCAGATTGTGGAATTTTGAAGAATATGTGTACTACTTTGACAATGTACACTGGGGATCCACATAATTCCACGTGGAATTTTGAAGAATATGTTTACTATACTCTGACAAAGTGTACTGGGGTTCCACCTAATACCACAGCAGATTGTGGAATTTTGAAGAATATCTTGGCAGAGCAAAATGTGGAAATTTGGTTGTGGAATTATAATTGAAAGAATCTGAGCCTACCAAAAAAACAAAAAAAACACTGTACAAAAGTTGAGGGAAAAAAAGTACAATGTGTGTGAAAAAAATAACTTATTTATTCCACATACATGTACTACCTTGAATAGACAAGAAAGTTAACAAGTTGCCAGTAAGACCCTAATTGAAAGCAAACAAAAAACAAACAGATTATAATGTTCCACATAGTACCATGGGTTCTGAAAAACAAACAACATACAGTATATGTGCATAGCAGGCCAGTTCCACATAGTACCATGCAGTACTCTGTGGAACACTCAGTAGGTGACCAGTACGAGGGACTTAGGTTTTTTCACAGTGGAACTTTGTGGTACTGATATGCCACTGAAAAAATAGTATGCAAAACATCGTGGAACGCATGCAATTAAAACACACATGTAACAGATGGGCTAATTTGTGGAATTTTGTGGAACACACATGTAGGAGGGTTTTTAATCCACATCTCTAAAATAAAATGATACTAGCTGATGGAATGTGATAATTTTATTTCTACATGTACAGTGCATGGTGTCTTCACTACAAAGTCTTTCAAAGACGGGATTTTTTGCTTGATTATCGAGGGGCGTGTGTGTCTCATAAAGGTCTTTGAAGGGAGAAATCATTCAAACTTTCATGGACAACATGGTACAGAAGGTAAGTACATGTAACATAATGTTGTATGTGATATGTTGCATAATTGTCTGTACTGGATTAGTTGCCCTAGAGACTGAAGGTAAATTTGTTTAAAAAGCAGTACCTCACATTATGGTAGTTTCATGGTAATCTCACAAAATGTAATTTTGTCAACTTGTTTTTTATTTGTTGGCTAATCGTACATTTTAAATAATTTGTTTGCCAGTGTTGATATGCTAGCAAATCCACTGGCTATGGTTGAATGATCAATGATAGCACATGGCCTGAAACTAAACTGCAAGGTAATGACTTTACATGGCTGTGTAAAAGTGGGCACGCCGCTCTGCATATTTGTATTGTGTCTACATGTACAACTGAAATTTGTTGCAATTCATCTTGCCATCAAATAAATGGAATCTACTCTCATTGAAGAGTTGACAAGTATCAACGTCCAGCTTTCCAGCTTAAATGCCCAGTACATTTGTTTGTTTTCTTAATAGAAAATAAAGCCATACATAGAACTAAAGCAATTCAAAGAGGTGAAACAAAGTGCCCTTGACCAGCTAACGTTTTGTGGACTTAAAAATGTAAGTATTAAATTGTAGTTTAAGTCATTAACCCTCCTATGCCCAGGCTGAAATTTGGCCCAGTAAGCACTGCACCCACAGACAGTCACTTGAGTATTTTTGGTTGCATTGCCAATTGTTCACACATGTGTATAAGAGTGCTGGAGATAGTGGCAAAGTCAAACACACTTGTGTATGTCTTACAAGTTATATGCAGAGTCACACAGAGCTGTGTACATGTATGTACTGCATAAGTTACAGTCGAGTGGTTTTGGTTTGACCTCCTACCATAGCCACATGTCCTTGCATTTATTTGAGTGCACTGCACAATGTCAATGGGTTGGGAGTTACATACAAATTTTTGAGTGTCTTTGATTGTTAAACCTATAGGAGGGTTAATGTAGTTTGAGCCATTATTACTGTTATTATTATTTTTTATTATTATTTTTTTAAGTAAGCTTGATGCCATTTGTATTATGTACCATTAGTGCAACTCTCTTATTTCTCTCTTTTTTCATTAACCCTAACCATACTCGAAGCAACAACTCTAAAATGTTGCATCTTGTTGCCCTCAACAGAGAACAAAAGAAACCATTGTTCTAGCTGATGGAGCTTGTTGCATTCAGCAGCCTGCACACTTTTCTGTTGTTGCATCGTGTTGCCTTCAGCAGTGTGTCTGGGAAATACCTGTAGGGGGTTATTTAGGGTCATTGTTTATTTCAAAGCAGTCAATCTCCTTTGCCCAATGTCACACTGGTAAAAATTGAAACTATCAAGTGTCAAGTGCAGTAGTTTATCCTTTGTGTTCATGTAATATTCAATAATGTTCTGTGGTCTTTTATATTTCTCTACCGATTTGTTAGAGAAATGTTAATGTTGTTATGATATTATCTAATTAAATATAGATGATCCCAACACTTTGCCTATGGTGATTGGTTTAAACAAATTTGCAAACATAAATTAATCATACATGTACTACTGGAGGTTTATGAATAATTCAGTAGTAGCGTCCACAGAACAGACTGTAAAGACACTTGTAGCTTTTTTGGACATTGTGTTTTGGGGTTGCTGCGTGCACCTTGACTAAAGGCTACTCAACATGAGGCTGCTTCTGTTGTGTCATAGTGAAGGTCAGGAATGGAAATAGATGATTAAACTTATGCAAATTTGTATGGTATGTGGTTTATGTGACGTGATAAACACATTCATATAATGTTGCTTCCCGATCTGCCACCAATGACAACATGTTAAAAGTCACATGAATATCATCTATCACATCACTAGAAAAACCCTTAACAGTTGCCATTGAGGCTAGTAGGGAAGTTTGTTACTGTCAACATTTTAATATTTATTATAGTGGGCGAGTTTGTCAAGGGTGAGTTTGCTGGGGGGTGGAAGTTTGCTGTATCTGTGGACTTGACCCTTTGTATTTTCAAGCAGTCTTTGATTTTTTTTCTTTTTTGTTAATAAATCTATTATTTTTATAGGTGACCTGGTTTTGTACATCTACATGTACGTATGCTATGTACCTGTGCTTACTAGCAGACTTGTATGAATCAGACTTTAACTCAAGTCCAACTTGAGTCGCATATTATAAAGCCCCTATATACACTTTGGTATTCTTGAAAAAAACATCAGCGTTGGTGATACATGTACTGTAAGTAGTGATGAGAAAATAATAAGTTTGTATGTGAGTACTGATTATGTGAAGCTATACATTTCATTCACCTCAACAGGACTCATAGATAATACATTGCTGTCTCCAAGACAAACATATCCACCTGATGATTTGATGGATCCAAGCAAAGGTGTGTACTTAAAAATGATGGATCTGAAAACATTTTCTATTTTATGCATGTCATTTTTCTAAGATAAAAACCATTTAAAATGCCCAATTTGTTAATAAATAACAACAAATGTTCTCCAAGGCTTTCTTTGTTAATCATAGATTCACTATAATTACTTTCCTTAATTATTCTTATAAAACAAATTTTGGTGATCTTTAAAAGTTTGTTCTCGGTGCAATGCACATACTTAAAGGGAAGGTACATCTTTGGTAATTGCTAAATTACAAAATTATTATACAAAAGATACTTAATGTGAAGTTAGTACTTCTAGTCAGTTTGAAGATTTCTTGTCAAACAAGAATACATTTGGAGGGAGACTTGTCTGTTCCCTTTATAGCCAAATACAAATCGGGCAAAAGTTCATACCCCTATGTCGTGTAAAACACAGAACGCCAATCAATCCAGCAATTTTGGCTGCAGCTGAACAGTTTTTATAGCAAAAACAAAGAATAGATAAAAAAAAAGAAAACAAAAAAAGCTGACTCGCGGGTCTGATGTGACACGCACGAAGACCAGAAACCGGAAAATGATTTTATTTTTGCCATATACTGCCCAACCATTACTAATGTGATGAGGATCCCACTATAACACCTGTTCTGTATTGTTTAAAGTATCCACAAGCCAATGGATAATTGTTTGGAAAGTTATTACAACAACAATGGGTACAATAGAGGTCCTTGGTTATCAATAATACACATGTATTAGAGTATGGTCCAAGGACATAACAAAAAGAATAATAGGTCCTTCATCAGTTCTTTGTTCTCAGAGTCCTTGGAAGTACTTTGTGTGTAAATCCAATGAAGATTGCTTCAAAAAGTCCAACAGCAATTAGAGCAGTAGATGTCCTTGGCTATGCAATTATGCAATATTGTGTTCCTAGGACCTCTGAGAACAAAGATTAATGAGGACATATTGTCTCTTTTATTATTTTGTCCTTGGATGATACTTTAAACCATGTTCAATATATCCTTGGTTCATCCATAAAGTACAACTCTCTGCCCTGGCCTACACCATGCCGTGCAGACATTTTCTTATTGAGAGAGGATTTAAAAAGGTTAAATTTTGGCCCCTACAATTCACCATCTATATATGGGACTTGTGTAGTGGTCCCCACTACTGGGTAACCAGTATTTGTGTTAAAGACGTTCCATTATGCTTGGTCAGTTATTTAAGCTTCTGTCTTAACTTCTTGTTCGGGTAGAAGAATGAATTTAAAGGAACAACCATGCAGAGGTACATGTGAGTAGTCTAAATGAAATTAGCATGGGGTTTATGTACTGGATACTGATATACTACACAACATTGAGTATTACATGTACATGATATTGACAGCATTTTGTTTGGATTCACCCTCAATATAAACAATAATGTCCATAGAGAATGAAGTATATGTACTGTTCTTCAATGCTGGAAACTCTGTATCACATGACTCACTTGAAATTTATGATTGTACTGTTGGTACGCAACAAAATACAAAACTGTGAAAAAAAACATGATTAATTGGAAAAAACAAGGCAGCGCCACTAATGACAGGAATGTTTCAAATAAAACATTATTGCAAGAAGAGCCATTGTATGTTTTTTAACCAAAATGATATTAACCAAAATGTGTACCAGTGTCCCTTGGCAATTAGAGAGATAACATCAGTGGTCAAAATGAGTACCATAGATGGAACATCAGGTAATAAGTGGTTTACATTTTTCACATAACAGTGGGTTGTTTTCTAATCCAACTTTTCAATATTTGTTAGCGCGAGAAGTTATCTTCCGAAACATATGAAACATTTTGAATGTGACTAAATAAAGTGCTCTCGCAGCACTGTCATTTAACACATAATTCTGCAATGTTATATTTTTCAGAAGGGAAGCTACCTTGGGATCTGCATCCAACCCTGTTGGTAAGCAAAAACCAGCTGTGAAGTCATCATCAATAGGCTGCTGCAACTCTTCTACAGGTAATACCATTTTTAACATTTTGATTTTGAATTATTTCAGCAGTTTCTTTCAATAACTTATGGATCCCCTGTAGTAAGTGCATAGTAAGTTAACAGAAATGAAGTCAACCAAGAAGTTGTTATACCATGTGCTGTTATGATTTTTTTTTGGTTTCTTAAAGAAATTATCAAATCAATGTTAATTTCTTACCATTAAAATGAATAACCAGTGATGAATTTATGGTAAATCCAAACATTGTTTGAATAAAACTGAGGTTTTCAGTTGTTTGGGTAACAGCCAATTTGTTGGGTTTAGCCAGTTTGCTGCCATCTTTGGGAGCTAAAATGGTAGGAATCCATGTGAATAATTCCATCATCAGGGTACAATATCGCAAAAATATTGTGGTAATTGACAAACAGTTTTAAATATCTAACTTTTGTGGATATTTGGGAATATTAGTATTTTTAACAAATATTGCTGACATCCAAAAATGTTGTCCTGGTCCTTTGAATCTCAATGATGTTAACAGTTAGTTTGTGTTAAACATTTACCCAATAAAAAAACTTTCTTTACATCAACTCTGCATCAATTTCCTCTTTATCAACTGCACTGTGATCATAGAGCTATTGCATGCTGTGATCATGGACCAAATAGACACACAACTGTAACATGAATAGATTAAACTGCCTTATTTAAGTTGATATAACACTGTGATTATCATAGAAATAATGGCTGCTTATACACAGTGAATAGCTGTTGTATTAGAATTTCATATACTTTCTGTTAATCTTTTTGGTTATGTGGCTTGCTTCAATTTCTTTCATAAAGGGAAGGTGTAACAGTGGTCCAGCTTGATTCAAAGAATTCAAGCATATACATGTATATTAAAGCAGATTTGCCCAAATTACCAAATACCACTGCTGTACCTTCACTAACAATATCTGTGTCAAATTGGATGAAGTAGACTTCATTTAAGTTATCAACCCTTTTTTCCAAACAAGTTCCCTGGATATCTAAGCTAATTGTAGCCTCCCCCGCCATTTTTGCAGAAATTGTGCTTTTTCAATTTCGCTCTCTGTTGAAGGAACTGTGTGCCTCAAGCATCCTCTGCCTCGCCGCGTCAACTCTTGGGTCCCTGCTTCTCTCCTTCCTCCTCTTCTCTACTTGCTTCTCTAAGACACTCATCAAGTGTCCTAAATGTTATGTACAGATGTTCCAAATATGCTGGAAAATCATGCTGCTACATGTATGTTCAACTACATTTATGTTGTGATGGAAGAGTTTAAAAATACTTAATATGTATGTAGTGCATATTGAATGTAAAGTCTCATAGCAAGGCATTCTAAAGCTCTTTACTGATGGAGGATACAGGGTCAGGGGCTATCGCAAAAAGGAGCCCAATTTTTGCATTTTCTACACTATAATAACCTATTTTTTTTGCTTTAAAACTAGTTTCAAAACCCCTTTGTTTGCTAAATTGGTCACTGGAACGCCTGAGTTTATCTGATTCTCCATATTTATGTTACCTGGGTCCAATTTCACAAAGCTGTAGTGTTATTAAAGCAGAAAATATTGCTTAGAAAAAGCAAACAATTTGTAGGGCACCAGTTGCAACTATGTAAACCGTATGACATTTTTGCCGGTAAACCAATTCTGCTAAGCATAATTTCATAGTGCTTAGCATTTTTACGTGCTTTATAGCTTTTTGGGATTGAACCCTGGTCAGGTAGTGCTTG
Organism: Zoroaster sp. YZ-2022; assembly: GCA_029582265.1. Lineage (NCBI taxonomy): Eukaryota > Metazoa > Echinodermata > Asteroidea > Forcipulatida > Zoroasteridae > Zoroaster > Zoroaster sp. YZ-2022. The sequence continues at coordinate 20,961,513 of CM055833.1, read as the reverse complement.
CTTATGTGACTTTATTTGGGTATTACAGGGCTGGGGCTTTCAGTAAGCTTTTATACATGTACATGCTCATATATACATGTACCATGTACATGTACATGTACATGTACATGTACAGTACAGTGGTAAACGTTACCCTCATGTAGAAAAACTGCTATCGTTACAAAATAAAACCACTTTGGAGAAAAAAGTTTACAAAACTTGAGTTTCTAACATTGACAGAGGTCTTAACAGCCTGCTTTAGGGCACAGAATCTCAGAAAATTGTTCTCTGGGATAGTAATTAACATTGATATAAGCGCAATATACACTTTCAAGAAAATCTCACTTTAGTGTTTCATTTTACTATAAGGTCATACACAAAAATGAAAGTTTATCTGTGAATTTCACAACTTTAGTAAATGAACAGGTTGATAAAAATAAATTTTATGGATGTATACTATTAAATCTGGTCAAAATTGATACAGAACCCCAAAATATCAAATTTGACCTCATTTGACCTTTATGACCTTGAAAATCAAAATCAAGGGTGGCATCCACCCTAATTTTATTCTCCATCCCATGAACTATTGATCTAACATGATTGCCTGCTATTAACAAAAAATGCCGTCCAAAGTGCAATTTCACACCTTGGCTGGCCCACTATAACGTGAGAAATTATATCTTCCAAAACATATGAAACATTTTGAATGTGACTAAATATAGTACTCTTGCAGCCCTGTCATTTAACACATAATTCTGCAATTTTATATTTTTCAGAAGGGAAGCTACCTTGGGATCTGCATCCAACCCCGTTGGTAAGCAAAAACCAGCTGTGCAGTCATCATCAATAGGCTGCTGCAACTCTTCTATCTACAGGTAATACCATTTTTAACATTTTGATTTTGAATTATTTCAGCAGTTTATTTCAAGAACTTATGGATCCCCTGTAGTAAGTGCATAGTAAGTTAACACAAGTGAAGTCAACCAAGAAGATGTTATACCATGTGATGTGATTTGTTTGTTTCTTAAAAGAAATTATCAAATCAATGTTAATTTCTTGCCATTAAAATTAATAAGATTGATGAATTTATGGTGAATCCAAACATTGTTTGAATAAAAATGTGAGGTTTTCAGTTGTTTGGGTAACAGCCAATTTGTTGGGTTTAGCCAGTTTGTTGCCACCTTTGGGAGTTAAAATGGTAGGAAAAATATTGTGGTAATTGACAAACAGTTTTAAGAGTAAGGGACTGTAAATATCAAACATAGGTTGGCCACGGCAAAAAATAGATTTTCTTCATACTTTCATATTTGATGGACCTTTACCCCAAACTAACAAATATGGAAAAGTTTCAAAAAAAAAACTTTGTTGCCATGGCAACAGCCAAATTACCATTTTAGGGTGGTATCGCCATTTTTTTCAATTTTTGAATAGTGAAATTTGCCTATTTTCAAGGCCACATTACCATTACACAGGATGTAGACAATTATTTTCTTTAAAGTTATGGATAGGTGGGTCCTTAGAGGCTACATTGAATGTATAAAAATAATCACCAGGTATTTCAAATAGGGTGTTTTTGGACCTTTTCAAAGTATGAAAATATACCATTTTTTGACCGCTCATAACCCATATGGTAGTGCCCCGATTTCATTGACCACATTGACCACATATTGTTGAGATGAGACATTGGTCTTGTCGAAAATCAAAAAAATAGCTGCGGGAAAATACTTTATTCTTGGCAGTGTTGCCGGAAACTTTGCCATTTTTTCAGAGAGAATCAATGTTTGCACCCCCCCCCGCAATATTTTCCTGTAATTTCTTAAACCTGCAGCTGACCACCACAAGACTTGCTTACTTTACCCTAACTTTAGGGTCAAACTATGATATCTTGGCATTGTTGTTGGTAACAGTTAAAGTTTTATAATTGCATTTTTTTTAATTGTATTTTTTTTAATTGTATTTTTTGTCAGGATTTTGTTCATTAGTTTTGTTTTTCCACAAAATGTTATTGATGTGTTTCATATGATCAACAAATTGTGGAAAGTATCAACTTCAGCTTTTGCCAGACATATTCGGGTTTTCTTTTTAATTCAATGCAAACCTAATATAAAGTTCAATGTGATGAAAATGAAACTTAAACATTGTAGGTAACATTTATTGAAAAGAAAGTGAACTGCATATCAGATGAGATCATCTGTAATGGTAGGAGTTTTACAGTGAAATATGGATAAATTGAACTTTTCTAAAAGTGCGAAAAATACACATTAAAATGAGCTCATAAGCAGTATGGTATTAAATTTTATTTTGCTGCAGATAATATCAAACAGCCAAGGAACAGGGGATACACTGTACAGTGTTATATCTTTACAGCAACTGTTTTCAAGTTAACACCCCCAAATCTACAAAATATTTTCATAGAATCTGATAATTAAAGCCAAATATGCACAATCAAGAAACGTTTGCCACAAATGAGAAAGGTGTGCCCATGTTCAGTAATTGTGAGCTATATGCCTAGAGTGGCCTTCGGACCTTGTGAGTCGGGCGATTTCCATTAAAACAAATTGTAGTTTTTTTTTCTACTTGAAACAGGTGCATTCCCAAACAGATTGTTTAATTTTAGCAACATATGGTGCTTTCTTGTTCTGCTTCAACCCGGATGTATCAATGCTGAGGTGTTCACAAATATCTTTCAGTTTTTGAAGCTTAATTGTAGCCAGTTGCTTCTTTCTTACATCTGTTAGGCATTCTCTACATCGTTCCCTTCGTTGATGTGTATTCTGATGTGGGACTTGATGGTGGCCGCTTTTCTGTCACAGCTTCCCTTTCCCCCTTGTAGATCAGACAAGTCAATTCTTCTCACTTTCACTCCCATTTCCTCTTGGATATCTTTCAAGGTCATTATGGTATTTACAGAGTGGTAGCATCCTGCATTGTCCTGCCTAGTATACATTTTGCAATTCAGGCATTACTTGCTTGATTTGTTTGACAACGTGATGCATTATGGCAGTAACCATGTGACTGTCTTGTTGGGCTGTTGTGATGTGGACCAGAGTGAGAGATTCAAACTCATCTTTAAAATATCTAATGAGTACAACTGACAGGTGCCACGAAATTTCACGCTTTCCAAACCAGTCACTCTTGCTTTCACAGTACTTGCGGGGAATGAATTTCATTGCCCAATCCTGTGTGATTAATACTGACTTATCATCTAACATGTCCTGCAGAATGTCAGTTGGGCAACTTTCTTGATTCACACTGCGCAATTGATGTGCTTTCCATAAGTGGATATCTTGGTAACCAAGAACTGAATTTCTGCTTTATCTTCATTACTTATCTCACACTGCTGAAGTGCACTTTCGATTTCATTGACAACTTCATCCAAAATCTGGTATTAGCTGCAAACATCGTTGTGTTCGTGGTCACACATAATTTGGAAATCAGTATCTCTTGAATAGTGAAATTTGCCTATTTTCAAGGCCACGTTACCATTACACAGGATATGTTGAGTTTTTTCTTGAGAAAAAAAATCCAAAAGAATATATTCTTTTTTATCTTGCTGAAAATAAAAATCCCAAACCAGCAAGAATACACCTAAAAATGTGGTTACCAAGATCAACTGAAATGGTTGCCATAGTAACAACAAAACTTTGTCAAAACTGCTAGACCCTTGGGATCTAAATAAATTCAGCAAGTTTCATCGCAATGAGATGCAAGGTTTAAAATTGACGGGGAAAATAATATTTAATAATCATATTGTTGGAGGCTCATTGTTCCCCCCCCCCAATAGTGTTAAACCCCAGTTATGGCAATACCCCAGTGGTTTATTGGGACTCGGACCATTCCAGGTGATCTAATTTGATATAAAATTGATATTCTTTACAATAAATATTACTTACAAAGTTTTAATTTCATTTTCATACCATTAAACTTTGGGTTAGCCTTTTTCGAAAAAAAATGGGAAAGTTTCCGGTAACACTGCCAAGAATAAAGTATTTTCCCCCCGGCTAAATTTGTTATTTTCCACAAGACCAATGTCTCATCTCAACAATATGTGGTCGATGTTGAAATCGGGGCACTACCATGTGTGACCTGTCACCACAAAATGAGCTTAAAATCGGAAATTTAAACAATTGAGTTATTGATATTTCTGGATTCAGTAGAACAAGAGCTTTCCAATGATCTATAACACTTGGGGTTACAGCAATCCCCCGGACCACCAGAGGGGGATTTGTGGCTTTGTTTCCGTCTTTGTTTCCGTCTTTGTTTCAAGTTGTTTGTCAGAACACGGTAAATGCTACATGTACCAACAAAAATTGGCCTGAAATTGAGGTTTTTAATTGTCTCATCGAAATGAAAATTTGGAATTCGATATACAGGCTGTAAGGAGATTTACAAATTGCAAATATAATAACAAAACAAAATTAGACCTCCCTGCCGATTTTTCACTTTTCTTGCTGTACTGTGAAATGGTATAGTGCGACTTTACGCTCATTTTGTTGTAACAGGTCACATATGGTTATGAGCGGTCAAAAAATGGTATATTTTCATACTTTGAAAAAGTCCAAAAACACCCCTATTTGAAATTAATGGTATAACCCACCCAGATACCTGGTGATTATTTTTATACATTCAATGTAGCCTCTAAGGACCCACCTATCCATAACTTTTAAAGAATTTTTTTCTTCTATATCCTGTGTAATGGTAACGCGGCCTTGAAAATAGGCAAATTTCACTATTCAAAAATTAAAAAAATTGCAAAAAACTAGCCTACAATCTTAATTTGGCTGTTGCCATGGCAGCGGAGTTTTTTTTGTTGAAATTTTTTCCATATTTGTTAGTTTGGGGCAAAGGTCCATCAAATATAAAAGTATGAAGGAAATCCATTTTTTGGCCGTGGCCAACATTTTCAAAAAATCTTTGATATTTAACAGTCCCTTACTCTTAAAATTGAAAAAAGTCGCATTGGTCACTATGGCAAATTAGGGATGACTTGTTAGTATTTTGTGCGGTTTTAGGGTACTGGCTGGTCCAGGTCATTTAATGTATTTCACGACGGTGAGAACTGTGAACAACAACATACCATTCGTACATAAACACAATGTTATCCAGCCCATTTTCGAGCTCCCGAAATGGGTTCTTCTTTTTCCATCAAAGCCATTGCTATTAATAATTAACCAAAACATCCCCAGTCAATTCAACAAAATCAGTTATATAAATACTTCCTTGCAATATTACTCATATTATTTACATTATCAATGATAATTATGAAATATAATTATAATTAAAGTTATGTACACTACAGGCATAACAGGACCATCCTAAGACACGCCGTCCAAACTCCTGTACTCTTTGTAAGACACCAACTGGCCCAGACAAAAAACAGCCCACTATTTTGTGCAATTATTCGGTGCATTTATCCATTTAAGAATGGAGCAGTATGTGTAAAGTGTTATGTCTATTACCTCGTCTCAATTTATATCGAACCCAACACGTACCATAGTTATTCGAGTTGTGCGCTCAGCAATATTACGTGGGTCCCTGTTGAAAGCGCTCGCAATACACGGCACGTTCCCCGTTCCCCCCGCGTGTTTTTGAAGCAACTTGTGGGCTGTACCGTACTATAATTATTCAAATTGTGCTGTTGTCCTTAACAACATGGATACGCTCAGTAAAAGAAGAGGTTGCTCACCCATGAACTGCAAGTTGTGGTAACTATGGTTTTATGAATGAATTTCGTCTTGAGACAGGTCTCAACTGAAACCGGTCTCGAGACCTATACAACATTTAATATATATACACCTTGGCGAATCCAATTGTGGCATATGCCCTCCCTAGCCCCCACAGAATAAGAGGGAAAATGAGCAGATTAAGTATGGACAACTAAAATTTATTTTCTTATTGACAACCTTATTTTCTTATTGACTCAATACACAAAACTGAAAATATTTCTTATTCACTTATTTTTTTGTCCACAGATGGTAAAAACAACTTGTAGACTGTTGGTTTGCAGTGATGGTGCAACCATGCGTCTTCCATCTTCCCCATCAGAGTTGAGCGGGTGAAATGCAAAAACCAACTCTAGTCTAGATGATGTCATCAATTCATTTATTGACTAAGGCGGTAAGGATATTACTGATACAAAACTTGACATTTCCAGTGCATGCTGGGAATCAGCTGACAAACCCCTCAGCACACAGACCATTTGAATACAAGCATAATGGTGCTCCACTTTTGTAAAAATAATAATTATGTGTGGTTGTCATGCAATTGCCGGCATGCATTGAGAATGCTTATTGTTTCTTTTTACATTGAATAAGTGATTGATTAGCCATCCTTGAGAAATGGGCTCTTTGAATGTTACCATAAAAATTAATGTTTGATAACAATTATATACAAGATTCATTGCAGCATCTTTATTATATTGTCAGTGTATAATGAAAATCTAACCTGAGTTTGTATTTATGAAAAACAATTGATGAATTTCAGTTGCTATAGTAAAACCAGGTATTGACCTCAAATTGGAAATATCTCATTTGAAAAATTGTATACAACCAATCATATCAACCTAATCCAGAGACCACTGTTTTCCGCTATTAGTGCTGCGGTACCGCACCACACGCGTACGTCACACGCATTCTTAACCCTATCAAGCCTGGGCTTTTTTTCGTTCTCAGACCTGGGGACCTCATTGTTCCCCCTCCGTATTTTCTGTATTCTTCAGCCGATTTTCATGAAACTTTGACACGATCTATCGAATGTACAAAAACTTCCATAGGTCACCCACAGCCAAATATTGGACCAAATTTTAACCTTTAAGGGGGGGGGGGTGTTGATGTTCTGTGACCTCAATCAAAATACTTTCTGGTTGGATATTTATCAGGGGCTACTTTTTTCAGAAAATTGTCCGCTGCCCCTCCCTTTTTGCCCTCTGAAATGGTTTTAAAAATTTAACAGACGGACTTTAATTATTTGTGAGAAATTCGAAAACGTTTACAAACGGCGTTTGATTCATGACCTTTAGGTAATGTTTGACTGTAGATTTTTTTTTAAAGTAGTTTTACTAATATTAGAGATTACCATCCGGATTATTATCTACGTGTTTGGGGTAATGGAGTATACAAGGCATAATTATTGTGTACATCAGGTCTGTTTTTTTTATCATAATTTGTAAAATTTGAGGCCCAAAAATTTGAGGGATTGTGTAGTGTAAAAATGGTCCAATATCATGACCTGGGGTCCTTGACTAGGCCATGAAAAAGTGGTCCTAATTTGATTTCAAGCGTAAGGCCTTTTTCCAAAATGAAATACTTTTCAGTGTGGGCGTTTTCACTAAGGTAGAGGGTGGTTTCCATTGGGATGAGAATAACTCAACGGGCCTCTGGACTATGAACATTAAATTGAGAAGAAAATAAAAGAACAGACATCAATCAATATGTTTTTCTTTTGGTTTTAAACATTAGGGCTTATATTTTGTATTTAGCATTGGTTGCGATGGGAGTTTATTTAGTGGGACTGGGGGGCACCCTAGTGTGTTGTAGTACATTGGTGTGATATGTGTACAGTGCTGCAATAACATCCCACTGTACTTATGATGACCATATTTGACAACCTACCATGTCCATGTACAACTCTTGACGATTGAGGAGCTTTGGTTCTGATTTCGTTTTATTTGGGCATATAGCCTACGCGATTAAACTTGAATTGAATTGTGAATTTAGCCTACACGATTAAACTTGAATTGAATTGTGCATTTAGCCTACACGATTAAACTTGAATTGAATTGTGCATATAGCCTACGCGATTAAACTTGAATTGAATTGTACATAGCCTACACGATTAAACTTGAATTGAATTGTGCATATAGCCTACGCGATTAAACTTGAATTGAATTGTGCATATAGCCTACACGATTAAACTTGAATTGAATTGTGCATATAGCCTACGCGATTAATAAACTTGAATTGAATGCACATGTTCTTAAATCTGTTTAATTGCGGACGTTACAATGTTTGATTTCTAAATATTGGTGAAAAGCTCATTATGGCCTTCATCCTGCAGCATACATGTTCAGTGATGCACAATACTTGTATTGGTATAAAGCTCATTATGGCCTTCATCCTGCAGCATACGTGTTCAGCGATGCGCAATACTTGAACATTTTGTATCCTGCAGCCTCAAGTTCTGAATAGGGGGAAGGGCCGTAGCAAGGGGCGGGGGGGGGGGGTGAACGACACCCATCATATTGTTCTCACTCGGCATTTAGAGCCTCAGTCGACAAATAAAACATCAAATATGTACTAGAACGAGGGTTGGTCCAGAATAAATGTTCAGTGCTATAGATGTGCCGACTGCAAATGTATTGTGTTTCTAAGCACTGAATATTTGCCGATTTGTTTGTTATAACATGGAGGTAAAACTTTACCTCCATGGTTATAAGTAGGGTTTTCAGTTTGTACGTGCTTGACCGAAGCCCTCCACACGCACAGCGCAGCATCGCCCGCAACAAAAAACATCAACATTTTAAATAAAACAATTCTACTACTTTTACCTGTCGAAATCTTACTTGTAATAGCTCATTGGAAAGCTTATAGTCTCAGCTATCCAACAATGTACATAAAATAGCAGTCGGAAGTACGTGCAAAAGCCTAGGTTTTTATGAATGAACCACTCTCGTCCCGCCCAGCCTTTCGCGAAGTGTGAGATTGGGCGCATTCGGCCCGTAAAATTTGCCGCGCTCTGCTGAGGGCATCCACTTCGGAGCTGTCTCCGCGCCCGAGTACATTGTGATTGACATGAAAACGGGTTTCCCTATTGAGTCAAATGGCTCCTTTACATACCCATGCTTGCTCGATCTCCACAGCTACTCTACAACGAAGTTACGAAGAGATAAAAAAGTAAACACCATTTTTCGAGGTGAAATTTTCAAGTTGAAAGGTAAGAGCGGTGTCTGAATGAATTTTACACCTCGTTTCTATCATATGTGAAAGTTTTGAGCCGTAATTATGTTTAGTTTTGAGCGGAGAGTGTATTTTTTACACCCTTTCAAAGCTCTTATGAGGGAAACGAGCACGAATGCTGTGCGTGTGTATCACTGTGTGTGTAGGCTGATTCAACGGTTTTGTTGCCATTAGGGATGTACACAGTGTATGGACAGTCGGGCTTCATCGAATGCTGCAGTAGTACTAGTAGGGTAGATGTTTGATCATATTAAAAATTGTGGTCATCATAACAAAAATAAATGTTTCAAAGTTTCAAAGTACTTTTTGCAAAATGTTAATGATCACCTTTCACATTATTGGTCTTTCAAGAATTATTCATTAAACTTGAGGGTAAAGTAAATAGCGCCCTCAAGAGTCTGTACATATTCACCCTATACGTAAAAAAATCATTCTTTTCTAATCACTTCGGTAAAGTGTACATCTACATCACCACAATTTTCCCAATTCCGAACGTCTTATAATGAACGTGAGTACAACCAATGATTAGTTAATGTTCCTAATTCCTAATACGTATTGCTCTATTTCCATGTCTGTTGAATTACCGAGATTTTAGCCTGGAAGTTTGTGACCTAATTTGTAAACTTAGCCTTGGCACAGTCCGGGAAAACTCCAAATACGGCAACGTTGCTATACTCCTATAGTATATACGGCAACCTTGAGTTGCTGAATACGGCAACGTTTCAGTATACGGCAACATTAAGGCTGCCGTATACGGCAACTCTTTCATTCAAACGCAAAAAGGGAAACGAAATATTCAAAATTGGAATAATGAAAACCATAAAAATATGTTCTTTGGTTCCTTACCCAAATTCCTATCTGCGCACATCAAAAAGTTATCTGTGACTGTGCATTTTCTTGCAAATGACCGTTTAAAACCAACACTCTAGCCGATCCGACAATTAACGCGTGACTCCATTTTTGACGTGCAAGAATACATCCTCAATCAAGATTATTATTTTACGCATGGTTCATGAAACAAAACTTTAAACATGGTTGTTGTTCTCAAAAATATAATAGGCCCCCTAATTAAAATTAAACAAATAACATTATTCTCCTGAGGACGATCAGAGCATACTGATCGAAACGTCGAGTTGTACCCCCAGTTCTTTTCAGAACTAATTACTACTCAATTGAGATTCCACATGGTGTCACCGCAATTAGTCTTACTTAACATTATTTATGTTAATATGAGTAAACACCTTTTTTTTAATTGTATTTTAAATATATACATGTACTACATTGGAAATTATCAACGTCTTTCTTCGCGGGAAAAGCTCTGGAAGCGCGGGAAACTAAAATCGACGACAACATTTATACAAACAAAACTAAATTATTGGATAAAAATAGAAGTAGCCTAAAAGAAGACATATTTTGCATTTATACATTGTGATTAAAGCCAGCACCTTTTGACAATGATAAATAGCCTTGAAGCTGACGTTGAAAGTGAGAAAGGACGGCGAAAACACAAGACATGTACCAAGAAATTATTGAGAAACCTAACCATCGCCGTTCTCGTTTACCTTCGCTTCACCGAGGGTTTTAAACGAAGCCGCAGCATTGTTCTTGCTGTTTAAAAACTTGTACCGTAGGGACTAATGTCCGATAATTTAATTTCATGTGCCTTTGGGCTTTTAACGCTTTTTTATGTGATGGGGGGGGCGGGTGGGGCTGTCGGGTATAGCCAATTTATAAAAAAAAGGTATATACTGTATATAGTGACACTTAAAGTTTTAAACCCTTGACATACGAAAGCAAAGGAGCTTGAAATTCAGACGAGATGTAAAGTGACATTAAGTATTGAACCTACTTGGCCCGTCCTAGTGACCCGATCATTATATTAGGCTGAAGAAGTTGTGGCAGCACCACTTTCAAAATTCAATAAAGGGAAGGTGCAAAAACACCAGTAACTTTTACAAAGAATCTAATTGAACATTACGAAAGTCATCCACCAAAATATTACTTCCGAGTTGAATTCTGCAAATTCCATTGTCAGTTCAATAGTACACTTCTCCATTTATCCATATCAGCCGACAATGATGGCAGCGCAAATTTAAAAACAATATTTCATTTTTATCAAAGTTGTACCTTCCCTTTATCAAAGATTGTGATCCAGCCCTGTATACATTTTAAAGTTGGTTTCAGTTTTAACAGTTATAAGTTATACATATTGTAACTTTCATGAACAAAATACACAGTAATTAAACAACATTAACAAATGATATTTTTCTTAATTTGATTTATTTAAATCTTTCTTTGTAATGACAACAAATTTCTAATTTACTAAATATTTATTTTTAATAAGTACTTGATTGCAATCACAGCTTGGTAAATAATGAGTCAAATTCAAAAGCAATATTTATTTAAATTTCTAATTTACTAAATATTTATTTTACTAAGTACGTGATTGCAATCGCAATTTAGTAAATGAATCAAATTCAAAAGCAATATTTATTAAAATGGAGAAATTATTTCAATTTTTACAGCAGATCTTTGTGATTATACAAAAATTACTAGTCCTTGTTTTTTACAATGTGCCTAAATAAAACTACAATTACAAAACATTCGCTCTGTCAATACCTTTACTTATAAAAATTGCTTTGTATAATTACCATGTGAACAAATTACTGGAATAATTGAAAATTTTTCTGAAATTCAATATTTTCCAATCTTGCCTACAGAGTGCTGTATGTGTTGATTTTTATTCTAACTTGATTTGAACCAATGGACAAAAACAAATATAAAATAAATGGTCTCGTATTTTTTTATTATAAGAGGTCCATATTTTCATTAATACAGTTGTTCAATTTATAAGACCATGCTCTTCTGCCAAGTAGATTGCTTACACTGCTGGTAACCAAGCAATCAAGACACCAGCCCCTCTCCCCAATCCACCAATTACACACATATTTCTACTGCCGCACCCTACTGGTCACACCCCGCCCCATCCCCACCCATCCCCAATCCCCACCCCAATCCCCACCCCAATCCCCACCCCACCCCATAATACCACACATTCCAAATGACCCTATCCACATTGATTTGAACAATGATTAAGATGTTTAATTAAAGACACAGAACAATAAAAACATTGGTTATTCAGTAGTATACCCCCTTGGCTGTATTTCGCGTTTACACACCGGAAGTTGCATTATTCGGCAACTGGTTGCCGTATACAGCAACGTTGCCGTATTTGGAGTTTTCCCGGACTGAGGAGGATCGTATGTGTATCTACTGAGTACTGTATATATGCAAAATGCGCTCCTTCTGGCGTTGTGCATGTATTCCTCATTTTAACGTGCGTTACCGTATAGTCGCCACCTAAAATGCTTATAAATCGTTATGGGTAGAATGCGGTATCTGACCGCCACTTTTTCTCATTCAATATAACCAATAATGTAATCTTACCTCCCTAGTAAGGTGGATGATGATGGACATATACTTCAAACTATTCCAGGATATTTATTTCATGAAAAATCGGGCATTTTTGGTATGATGACTTCCTCATGTTTTGTCAGTCTGATCTTGTCCACTCCCCTGTTAACGTTATTGACCAACACAGTCATTGTACATGCGCAGTGGCAACTATACAGGTAGGATCCTTCTATTTTCTGAAGGGGAGGATGTTTGTAGAAGACAAATAAAGTCTGAAAACATCATAAAAGTGGATTTTAAAGATAGTTTTTGCTTTCTGTACCCCGAAAAATTGATAGAATAATTTTTTAACTGGTTAATTAGTGGCGACAAAAAGATTCCCCCAAAAACCTTTAAAAGTGGCGGTCGGATACGACATTCTTTCTATGCTTATTTGGACCATTATTATGTTTTTTCCTAGCGCTTAAAGTTTGTTATAACATAGCTTAGTTTATCTAGTTATTTCCAACGTAAATAAACAATCATTCCAGTCTAAATTCAACCTTCTGTTGATCTTTCAAAATGGTCTTATGCGAGTGGCGAATTTATGATGACAACTCCTAAACTCTCCATTGCGTTAATTGCACCTGTTCCTATGTGCACGAAGGCAATCATCATATAACTGGAACAGCCTCGGAAATGGTCGTTCCTCCAAGTAAAACCGAAGTCCAATGAATGGATTCAACATATATGAAATATGGCTCTGGTTTTTTAAACATTTTATATACCATTTGTGTCAACCAAGAGGGTCAAAAATGAAAATAAGTCAACACACTTCAAACATGTATTTTTCTCATCCATACAATTTATATTTCTGAGAAATTCAAAAGCGTGAGCTTAAATCTATCTCTAAACTTGTGAAACGTACTTGAACATTAACAATACTCTTATGTTTTACTACAAACTGTTGTATATCTCAAAATTGTGAAATTCAACTCATGCTTTATTGCCTACTTTAGCAATGAATGTTAATGTTAAGAGCATGGTTCACTCAGAGATTATTTATGCCAATTTTTGAGTTTCTATCACAACCAATTGCATTTTTACATTGCTTTAAAAAAAAAAATAGCCGAAAATACTGGGTTTCACTATTTAAAGTTTTTGTCTGGCATTGTAGGACTGGCTTTTGGGGGGTCAAACTTATTGCATGTAAACAATGGATGATGCAAAATAATTATATGAAAAATGTTTGGAAAAAGTACATTGGCTGAAAATTTTTAGATTTAACCCTTACTATGTTTCGGACGTTACACTATGTTAACATCTCAGCTTTTCTCATTTTTATGGCTTTGCTTTGGTTTCAGTGGTCTGTCAGCTTATTTGCAGGAGGGAAATATACTAACATATTAATATTTAAATGTAAACTCTGTATTCAAATGACCACACAAATTGCTAAACCAGTGTATCCTCTCAACTACAATACATGTACATGTACTTCTTGTAAAGTTAATCCATCTAATTTAGATCTACATACTTCCAAATGCTGTTCATGTAATGTAAAATTGCATGAAATATGAACTTGATTGAGGTGGTAATCATTTAGAAAACCTGAAATAATGTACACTGAACTGCATACTACATGTACATGTAGTCTTTGTATGGTACCAAAGACAATGGCCTGTTTTTCTTTCGGACGTTACATGATGTTAACATCTCAATCAGAAAACAAACTTTGCTAATGTTTAATCTGTTTGCTTTATTATTTTTTACAAATCCAGATGAGTAAAGTTGTAGTATATCATGTTATAATTGAAAAAGTGCATTTAACACAATTTAAGGATAAAACTTGCAGAAATACAACAATATTAACAGTAAACTGATATGGTTCAAGATCTTTCAATACGACAAACGTATCGTTGGCTCAGAACTATAAGGTCGTTAGTTTATACAGGTATGAATTTCATAAAATTGCTTTTGCATGTTTTGGACCTCCTGTTAAATGGACTTTATTGATAAAAAGTCTTCAAAGAAAATTTGTGGCTAAAGGAAACATTGATTTTGTAAGAAACCTGCTTAATTGTGGTTGGCTGATTTTCATTTATTTTTTACTTTAAACATTTTTTTGTTTAACAACTTTTTGTTTATTACAGACTACTAAGACCTTATAGAACTGAGCCGACAATATTTAATTTGAAATCAAACATCTTACAGGAGATTGAAATTGCAGATCAATTATAAAAAGTACAGTCCAACTACTTGTACTTGTTTGTAATCACTACAAGAGGAAATGTCCTATTATACATGTACCTGTACCCTAAAAGTCCAAACTGAACAGGTCCATCAAGGTAAAAATACATTGTACATGTGTACAAACCCATGCTTACTCAACTGCCTCAAGTGGTACATGTAAATTATGTATGTAAACAGCTTCACCCAGCAGTTCCTTTACAAACCTCAGTATTACAAGTTTTTGAAGTACTGAGTCATCTTGTTTGAGACAGATGAAGCAACGCTGGGGTGAAAGGAATAGTAGCGACTGGTAGCTGGAAAGGGAGGATCACTGATTGATGTCAGAATACCCAATGTGTTCACTTCAGAGCTGTCGACTTTGGTCGGCCAAACAAATTTATTCACCCCAACAGGCTTCATGCTTCCTTTTTCACACTTTGGATAATTCCTGGCCTCCATTCATCATCGTAGATGACTAAGGTTATAATAAAAAATAAATATATAAAGATTTAAAAGTATTGAAACTGAGGAATTAATTATATTTTCATGAATCATTCTTTGACACATTATATGAATAATTACAAGTATTGTGTCATCGAATGAATGTTTGCCTTTTGTTTTACGAATATTGGTCAATCAGGTCCTGCGTTCATTTCCTACACAAGTCGTCTGCCTTTGATTTTTTTTCAGAGCGACTCAATTGTGCACTGAGTAAATGTTCATGACAACATTAGATATAGGCGTAGATCTACGTAGATCATGAAAGTGTGTGACCTTTACTTTATTTAGCTATCATGTAAACATAGAAGGAATACTGTACATTGTATTATAACGCACCTCCGTTTTAGAAACAATCTTATTTCCATGCCATTCAGTACTGATTGAAATCCCACAGTTCCATTTCATGACATTAAATAATTCTTACCTTAGTGTACTGCCAGATCACTACCTCAAGAAAGTTGTGCATGTACCACACGGATAGAGAATGTCCTAGCTTCACTGGACACTTTACTTGCAGCAGGTGTCTCCTAAGAAGTTTGCTTATTTCTATACATACATTGTGTACAGTGTATAGTTTACAGAAAAGTTGTGCTATACATGCACTTGTGCTGTACATGTAATGACCCAACTTCACTGTTTATTAACCCTAACCCCCTAGGTATTCTGACTAGGAACCTTCCTGAATACTCCAAAATCCATCAGTGCACTTTTAGTCCAGCTGCTAAGGCCCATATGTGGGAAAATTGTGCATTTTGTGGTAAAAGCATGAAACTTCCTACAGTTGTTATATATACCCTAAATATTATTTTTAGACGTGGACCCATCTCGGATCTTGCCCATTTTAGGGGCGGGGCTATACTTTCTAAAAGTGGGGGGACAAAACCCCCAAATTGACATTATTACGATATTGTGGTTTTTTTCTGCACATTTTTTGACTGCAATACATAATAACAGTACAATGATCCTTTTGAAATCAATAGTTTTGTTTATTTCTGCCCCTTTTATGGGCGGAGTTACATTTTTGAAAAGTGGGAGGCATGATATAATCTGACGTTTCGTAGCTTGATTTTGTGGGTTTTTTTTTTACTGAAACAAGTAAATGTAGATCATCAAGATTTACACCTAAATCTGTAACTGGGTTATCTGCAGTTCTGGAGAATAAATGGAAAGGTGAGGTAATTTACCAAGACAATACAATGTATGCTGGTTTTATTGGACACGCAAGAACTGGTCTTAATCTCGGCATTCTCCTGAGCAAGCACATAGTACAGTGCATGCCAATCCAGCCTTTCCACACTTGCAGCGTCCACTGCATGACTTTTTGCATGTGCAGCATAGTAACTCTGAGCATGTCTTGGCTGCTTCTGGAAGCGTGGTCCAAAATGGATGCCACAGTCCGGACACTTTTGTCCATCCCCAATCAGAAGGGCTTGGCTGATGATGATCAGGATGAAGGCAGAACGCCCAACAGTTACTTTGAAAGCATGCACGCTTTATGTGTTGAAGAAGGGAAGCAAAGGTCGGTGGAATATTCTCTAATGAACGGGACTTATTTGCAAACAGTTGTTTTCTTGCCTCATTTACAGTGTCAATGTCACTGGTTCGACAATAAAGAAGCACAACAAAACGCTGCATCAGTGCAACAGACTGGTCGCTGATGTTATCTGGCATGGTCACCAACTCGTTAAAGGCTTCAGTCACTTCAGGGTACACATTCCATACATCCCATGCCGTATCACAGCCTGTGAAAGCATGAAAAAATGGGAGGGCAGCTGACTTCCGAGGACCAATTGACGCAGCAATGCTGTGAATGGGAATATATCTAAAGTTTTTGCCAACTCCAAAGGCCACCCAGAGCTCTTCGGGCTTGATGTCGTTCATAACAGATATTGCAAGGACAACAACATCAGTGTCTACTGTGCGCACCAATAGCTTCTTGCATCCTTTCTGCTTTGCATCGGCTGCATGCAAAAGCATTCGGGTGTCTGCTTCTTCATGAGAGCATGGGGCTATCCTGCTGATATCAAGTGTGGATGGAGAGCAGCGAACACTACCTCCATCAGTAGCGTATATATCTTTGCCAGGTATTGCCAACAATGTAATCTGCTGCGTCAAGAAACTGAATAATTCTGTCTTCTCATTTACACGCAGGAAGTCTTTCCAGTATCTTGGCATAGTCGTTAAACCTTCAACTCGCCTACGAACACCTTTGCCTCTCATTTGTCTAGTTGTACCCTTTAGACTATCTGGCCGATAAACATCCCAAACAATATCCAAACGTGTGGTCTTCCCTAGCTCCCTTTTCACATATGGCACGAATACCTGCTGTGCATATTCATAGAATGTCTGAACTGTTCCTGGGGCCAACATCTGTACTATAGCAGCACCATCTAAAATTGTTGCATCAATGGTTAAAGGTTCATTTGAGCCTTCAACCCCTGCTTCCAAACAGGACATTAGCTTTGCTTTAGTTCCAAGCCTCAGTTTTCCGCTTTGTGATAGGGAAGGTGGACATGCCTGGTTCTCATGTGCGAAGAACGTGTCGATATCTCCGTCTCGTGATTGGCATGCGAGATATAACCTTGCAAAGAGGTTACAGTCACTCTTTAATGACTGTATCTGGAGTTTATTTTTGGACCGACGGATTGGTGCAGAGCTTCTGAATAATGTCAGCTTATTCTTGCTGATTGTGTCTGATACTGGCTTCACACACTTAGACAGTCTCTCCTCAACGAATGTGACGTATTGCTGCTTTCCCTTGGCTTCAATGTTTCTGACAGCTTCCACCACTGATTCTTCCATTATCTCTTTAGTATCCAAAACAAGAAGATCTTTGCTTGTTTCAAGAAATGGATTACCAAGCTCTTCGATTGCTGTTTTAGGGACCTGACATCTGCTATGAATGTATTTTGTACTGCAGGACGCTGATCATGGTGTCGCTCATTATCTTTCCTTGCCTTTTGAGATATTGTCAAGTGGTCTTCCTCAAACTCCATCAGTACACGAATCACCTCAGGTCCTGCCACCATCCAACGCCTTAGAGCTCCTGGATTATCTGTTAGCCCAACTGCACCGCCTGTACCCTTTATCATAGCATTGTTTTGCTCGTGACATTGGTCAATTGCTATCGCTGAAAATCTGTGTATTGACTTGTTGACAACAAAGTTTCCTGCTCTGAATTCCTCTAGGATGGCCGGGTGTTTTTGTTCTAAAGACATCATGTCACGGATGTGGACTGACAACCAGCGAGAATAATGTGTGTGATCGAGTGCAAAAAACCAGGGCATAATTTCAGTCAGAGATTGTATGTATAAGTCAAAGTTTCCTTCGCGGATGGAGCGCACAAATAAGAGAAGTTTGATCTCTAGAGAGATAACTTTCAGCCAGTAGTCAAAGTGAACACTCTCTTGAGCTCGCTGTGTGCACCAGTCATCAAATGTTAGAATGCATTCTGAATCAGCAGTGTAATCAGTGTATGCATCTTGAAGAAGAGCATGCAGAGTGGCTGCAGTGACTTGATGTGCGTGACGTGTCTTTGTCACATGGTATGCCCTGATGAATGAGTCTGATGTACCCGTGCTAGCAATGTTCGCTTCTGTTAGAACACTGGTCCATCCACTACCATCCAGCCAGTCTCCCAGTAGCTGTAAAGACATGGTTAATAGAAGTCAAACTAAATACACAATTCCATCTAGGTACATTAAGGAACCAAACAAAAATAGGTTGAAACATTGCATAATACATATGTACAATAATAAGGAGAGCATGGTTTAATTGTCACCTTTAATATGGCCATCTCAATATGGAGACCTCCAAACATCACAACAATGCAATCTTCTCCATGTGATGCTGGCCACATCCACTGGATTTGCTTGGCTAGGGCGAAGAGTGGTTGATCTACTGCAAGTACAGGGACTTGGCCAGGATTGAGATACTGGACCGCCGCACTGACAACATCCATAGAATGCTTTATCATGGCAACTGAGTGGGCATTGTCCAAGAAGAGTGGCATCAGAGCATTCAATGCTGGTGGTGGGGCATCTGTTTGTTGTGTATGGGCATGGTACGCACTCCATGATATCCATTCTGAATCATCTAGTTTGTCTCTCTTTAAGGCTGCAGTGACCAAGTTCATCCACTCTTTCTCCTCTTCGATTGCCTTAGAAAACATCAGTTCATCAGTGGGACATAAGGGCCCAAGTACTGCAGGTGCAGTGAACTCCTTCTTCTTTATAGCAGCTGGTGGAACAGATGTGTAGAAGGTTGGTAGGTGAGAAACCGTCTTTGTACAGCTAGAAGAAGTTTCTTTGTTGATCAGTACCACACCACGGTCAATACCAGTAGCCCCATATGATGGATGTTGTATTATGGAAATGCCTGTGCCATGAAATGAATCATGAGATGTTGTAGAGCTGGGATTGTGATCTATATTATCCACTGCCCCTGTGGTGAAAAGTTCATGGCGCATTTTAGTTGGGCACACAACTTTTTCTGTTTCAAATTGCTTACATATTCCATTTGCCATATCTGCTGTAATTTGCAGAAGTCTGTCATACGATACACACATACCAAGGCAGTAGAATACATCAACCAGATTTCTTTTTCGGGTGAGTCCGTGCAGCTTCAGAGCAATGTATACAGGCAAAGGTGTTTCTCTTTCTCGTGTGTGCCGTATTCTGTTACCCGATTGATTGTGAGACTTGTTTGCATGTTGAATACTGTTGAACATTAGCAATTGGGATATAGATAATGCAGACGGGGTCCTGGATGATGTACCATCTGCAAGGTTAGACTGCTGTTCGATGTTTGGTCCTTCTTGTATCATTTTTATGAGAGCTAGCAAAGAGGATGGTACAGCATCTTGTTGGCAACCTTGCTTGAATGTTCCCATGAATGAACATTGATGTGTGAACATTTCACGGCGTACAATCTTTGCAGCATTTGCCAAATGCATTGCATCGTTATCATAATCACACGCTTTTATCAGAGCTGCTCCAAGGTTTGTATCAAAGGTAAGGAGAACATCACGGCCCTCTGTGTGTGCTGACAAGTGAGGAAGTGTCGTCATTAGACGCACTTTTAGCCGTGTACTGTGAACTCTAGAATCACTGACTGCTCCCATCTGCTTTAGCCGGTCCTGGTAAAGAGTAGCAAGATCCGATAATTTGAACACAGGGGCAAGATCTTCCTGATCACAAAAATCTTCCATGTACGCAACAAGTTCTGCCAAAACGATGCCATGCAGATGAGCATCAGGATCCTGAGATTTACTGGGCTTGTTCCTAGCAGCCTTATTGTACAATGTTACTAGACACCTTGCATGATATTTGGCTTCTGTGGCTATCATGTCACCATCTGCAAGTTTCCGAAGAAGATTTGTATCTTGCAAATCAAGAGCACACTTTCGAACCCTTGAATCAAGGTCAAAGGTTGACACACTGTGGAGACCCGGTTTCCCAGCAGGTTCTTCACAGAAGAAGCATATTGGCTCAGAGCAGGGTTCACTTGGCCGTCGAGTTTGAATGGTTGCATTTCTTTCATGTGTGCTTCTCGTAGATTTCAACTTTATGGCTCGCTCCAACTTAATTTTACTGAATTTCAACAAACAGGTTTTGTGCCACACAGCTTTATGTTTCATCAGTGTTGTTTCGATGCCACACCCATCATCAAGTCTGTTAGGATCTAGATCGGAGGGCAATGTACATCCAAATTCCTCAAACTTTTTAAGATTTTCTACGAAGGACAAATATCCAATTCCTGCAGGCCCTTTAGAAGACTTTGCTGGGCATTGCAAAGCTTCATCTGTATCATTTTGGCACAGAACACATAGCTCCCAGGTTGTTGATAAAATTTTGGGTTGCTTGGGTGTGCTCGGCTGGAAAGGATCAACAAGCATGTAGCGCTTGGCCATTCTCAGTCACTGGGTATATCTGTTTAAGTCCAAACAATGCCTACACTGTTGTAATATGCTGACTGTATAAACCTCACTGTAGTATAGATCAGCTTGTCCTCATCGGCATAGCTGACCGACGCGGCATATTCTCAAGACTTCCATGTCTGTAATACAGTTAAATTGGAACTTAGTTAGTTGAGTTATTCTTATAATTTCAAACACT